>OX381712.1:64704990-65431847 GCA_947462335.1 Harmothoe impar | reverse complement strand
CCGGTAGCAGACCAGACTACCGTCCTTTTAACCACTAACCCTTTAAGGGAACCATAGTGCTTTATGACCTTCGACATCACCATCAATAAACAGAACTATCACAAGTAAGATGCCATGAATATCTACATTTATGTCTCGTGCCTACCCTTCAGTAGTTCATATTTCCACCTCAGAGAGTCAGCATGATGCATGAATGCAGGCCAGGTTAATAGAAACCCAGGGCTGCATGCATGCGTCATAATGAAAAATAAAGCACTTGTAACCCAGGTCTTAAAGATGTAACTAAAATTAACACAAGGATACTCCTTTTAGCATTTGTTAAATTTATTTTTGTTTTGTGGAATTCATATGCTGGTTATTATTGTGAGATTCGAGAAAACGTGACAAACACACATTTGTGGAGACGCTGTAGGCTACAATACACTGGCATTTATTTAAAAGAAATGGCACTCTACATAAATTGGTATTGCTACTCTTAATATGGCTGTGCATTTCCCATATATTGACTGCTAAATTAGGAAAATATCCAAATCAACTTGACTAGAAAAATTGGACTGGTCCGAAGGCATAAAAGCTGGCATCAGGCACCAGTCTCCCTTAGCCTGGGAAGGGGTGAATGTCCTTCACATAATCATGAAGTATGGATAGCTGACACTTGTCAGATCAACATTTGCAATCAATTGTCTGATCGATAATGTTTATATGTATATGGCTGCTGTGATGCTCATCCCCTGCATGCATCCACCATTTTCAGCATGTATCATGACGACCAAGGGCATTATTCGGCCCTAAAGGGTTAAAAGACTGAACGTGGTAATAAGCCTCTTCTGTGTCCAACCATCGGAAGCAGACCAGACTATCATCTTCTTTAAGTAATAACCCTTCAAGGGTTGCAGAGTGTTTTAACCCTTTAAAGACGGATGTCGCTAAAAGGTGACATTTGTCGTTTTGATGCATCAATGCAGCCCCTGCGAGTAACTCGCCGGTGCTGCATTAGTGCATTTTGTCGACTCTACGGGAGTGTCTCAATCCTGAATGCAGCGCTAGCGAGTGACTCGCCAGGGCTGTATTCATGCATCACGACAACCAAGTGATGATGCATTAAAGCATCTTGCTGCCCTTAAAAGGTTAATGCATTATGCCCTTGGTTGTCGAGAAGACAGACATCATGAGAAAGCCCCTAGGTATCCCTCCCTCCCCAGACCTGCATTCATGCATGATGCTGACCCTGCAGGGTTGACCACGTTCTACTGAGGGTTGGCACAATGAATGCAGGCATGGCGAAGACGGGAGGACATTCCTTCAAATATGAAGTATCAATTGCTGTAATTTGTCAGCACAAACTTTGGAACTAATTATTCTATTGGTTATCTATAGATGTAGTTCTTTCCTTCCCCTTTTCAGTCATGACCATAAGCCTGTCTGACAAAAAGGATCCAAAGGACAACAACATCCTAACGTCCTAATGATGATCAATATGAACAAAAACATCAGTTCATGGATTATAACATCTATCCAAATTGATATATTATAACATGGGGAGATAATAGAGATCTAGCCTCTCCCTGTGCTATAGTGGGGCTAACAGCTCGTCCCAGTATATGACCTTGACTGGTCCTCAGTCAAGAGAAGACCATATAGTACAAGGCCAATGATATCAGTCCTTTAAAATTGTATTAAACCTCTTACACTGTTACCTGGACTGCATTCGTGCATCATGATGACAAACTTCATCTTTTAACAACGTGTTGTCCTTAGGCCAAAAAAAAAGAAGGTTTGTTTCAGGTAACCCGACCGACCCTATCACAACAGGGCCGACCCTCCTTTTTTTTTATGCAATTTTGGAGAATTTTTCAAATTTTCACACTTTTTTGGGGTGAATTTTAGTTGTTTTTTTTTAATTCAAATTTTTCCCCATTTTTACAATTTTTTGGCATAGAAGGGCTGTAAAAAAAATAAATAATTTTTTTTTTTTTTTAAATCCGACCTACCGACCCTTGATTTTCATCCCATGTTACCTGAAATAAAACTTTTTTTTCATTTGGCCTTATTAACCCCTGGGGATCAGCAGCAGCACCTACGTCAAGTACATGGCACTGGCTGAGAGATTGCCTGGGGTTTACGAAGAGCTCATTGCAAAGGTAATTGGTACTTGTAGATTGTGGTGGGAATTGGTGCCTTGTCAGCACAGGTACGAGGCCAAAAAAAGAACACTGAGCAGTGTAAGAATTCATACCTGGCCCTAAAGGTTTTGCAACATGAATAACTCGCAAAAACTGGTCCCATATTCAAGTATCATTGCGATTCTATGGTTGATAAACATTTGGCATGATACATGAATGATAGTTGTAACATGAGAGTATTAAATACCTGCTGACTTCATGTGAATAAAATATGTTTAACTTGAAATTGTCTACTCCTGTCTCACGAGGGCTATAGGTGCTATCCTACCCATGTAGTATGAAGCACAGTTTCGGCTTGGATGAAAATGCTGAGTTTTTTTTAGTGATATGCTATTTCGCCCTCAGGCCAGATAAAAAAAAGTTTTGTTTCAGGTAACATGGGAAGAAACTCTAGGGTCGGTAGGTCAGATTTTTCTTTTTTTTACTTTTTTTTTTTACTTCCCCTCTAAAATCGACCCAAAAGAGTGTAAAAATGGAGAAAGTTTTTTCCAAAATTTTGTTTAGCTAAAAATGACCCCAAAAAAGTCTAAAAATATAAAAATTTCTTCAAAATTGCATAAACAAGAATTGCTGTTGTTGCCGCGTAAAAAAATGCCTCAGGCATTTTTATAAGCGGCAACAACCGCAATTCTTGCATTGGAAGAAACATAATGTCCACATGGTTGGTATGTTTGAAGGTAACCCATTCAAGACACCAAAAAAGCAGGGCCGGGAAGGGGTTATAAGGGGGAAGGATGATATTACTTCAAATATGGCATTTCCTATGAATTCCTTGGGTCCATGTTAGGGGGTAAGGAAATGTGTGTTGCTAGGCAGATAAACAATTAGAATAGCCGTTGCTAGGCAACCAGCTGTATTAGCAACAAACCAATAGAACCATTGAATTCCTTGGGTCCATATTAGGGGGGTAGGTATGATTATAATCAACCTTAAGACCATGGAAATGTGTGTTGCTAGGCAGATAAACAATTAGAATAGCCGTTGCTAGGCAACCAGCTGTATTAGCAACAAACCGATAGGACCATTGAACTTCTTGGGTCCATATTAAGGGGGTAGGTATGATTATAATCAACTTCAGGACCATGGAAATGTGTGTTGCTAGGCAGATAAACAATTAGCATAGCCGTTGCTAGGCAACCAGCTGTATTAGCAACAAATCAATAGAATCTTTGAATTCCTTGGGTCCATATTAGGGGGGGGGGGTAGGTATGATTACAATCAACCTCAGGAACTATCAAAGGTTGATTTATATTATTGTTATCACCTAGCATAAATTTGTGTTGTGACACCTTAATCCAAGATGGCGGCACAATCCAAGATGGCGGCGCCCGTTCTGACTTCTGGCAAAGTGCAAACATCATATACCTCGTTCTGGTGGTGCCTGGCGGCACCACCAGGTGGCTACGCCACCACTTCGGCATAAGAAAACGTAGGGTCGGACCTGTTTAGATAGTGTCGGTCGGGTGACCTGAAACAAACCTTCTTTTTTTGGCCTTGGTATGGTGTCTATATGAGTGGTGATTGTAATCATCAATCAAATATATTAGCTGTTACCTATACCCAGTAAATAAAAAACGTTATATAACGTTTCAGAACATTTCTCTATGGCGTAAATAATGTTGTATTTTTGTTAGTTTGGTGGGGTGTGAAGCACCCGATCCCACCGTAGCCTCATGGACTGGGCAATTACCACATACAGATTGCAGTGGGAATTTGTGCCCCCTAGATGACAGGTCTATCTCACCAATTTATTTCTTCTTAGGGAGTGATCATTTTTTACACACCCCCGGTCGAGGGGTCAAAATTTTTTACCCCCCCCCCCCTTATGGCCGAAAATCGGCTCGCGCGCGGGCCCTTTGAAGCATAGTAACGCGCTGGCTTTTTGGCTCAAAACAGGTTAAATTTCCCCCCCCCCCCAACCCACCACCCGCCCCCCTGTTGTTAAAAAGTTATCACTCCCTTAAGGCCACTCAGAAAACAGCTTTCGGAATTCTGATCATTACCGCATGTGCGCGCAATAGAAATCATGTTTTGGAGAAAACCTTTTCATTTAAGATGTTATGAGTTCACTTTGAATTTGTCTTTATTGAGCACAATATGATATCGCAGTTTTTAAAGTTTAAAGTCATACGATATGAAAGTAGTTTCATCTTATGTCTTTAAACTTTAAAACCAGTTCACGTCTTAGCAAATTTGAAGGCTGAGATTGTTTGAAGCAGTGTATTGACACTTCATGTAGGCAGGCTTAACAAATTCAAACTATTGCTAGTACAAAATTGCTAGCTAGAGATGGATGGCATTACCAGTATGTAAAGCGTTTAGTAGTATAGACTGAACCATAAATGTATTGAATTGTAGAAAACACTGCTAAACACTTAACCAATTTACATTTTTGTATGATGCATCAACCTTTGTCGTAGAGTCAACATACAGGGATAATATAATAGCAGCGCGGAAGATGTTATTGTGAAGAGAAACGCTCATGTTTTGAGAGAGAAACTAAAAATAAAAGTGCGATGTACTATACCAGGCCACTGAGGCAAACATGAGCGTCAGCCCATGTCACCAAAAGCACTGTTATATAAGGGTCAGGCACTGCTGGACTCAAGGGCCATTTTAGTGAGGGTCAGCCTATACTGTACCTTCAATAACAGGCTGGCTATTGCAAATTCGCTTGAGAGTCTAACCATGCTGGACTCTTGGAGACTCTCCCCAGAGTCCAGTGTTACCAGACTCTGGCATGAGGATCCAGCATGGCCAGACCCTTGAGCTCTTTAGGTGAGTTTAGTGATTCCTGACCTTCACACAAATGCCTGACCCTTATAGGACAGTCCTTTTTCGTGACATAGCCAGTGTCCCGCTGACCCTCATATTTCTCTGGGTGAGGACTGGCACTATGAAGGATCAGCTTCACATCTGCCCTGTCATGCCCTACACCAAACTGCCAAACAACCACTACAATGTTAAAGAGAGGCATAAAAATTCATTTGAAGATAGCAACTGCATGTAAGGCCAAAAAAAATTGTGTTCAGGTATCCCTAGCGACCCTATTTTTTTGGCCCTACCCAAATTTTTTAAATTTTGTTTGGAAGGCATTTTAGCGTTTTTCCTACCAAAAAACACTTTTTTTTACTGAAATCTTTTTTCTGTAAAATTATACGAAAATGGGAGGAATTTTGTCTCAAAATCCTTTAAAAAAAAGGGTAAAAAAAAAAAATCGACCTGCCTACCCTACTTTTTTGGGCCATGTTACCTGAACACAACTCTTTTTTTTTTGGCCTAACTGTCATACAAAGTTGCAACCTCAGTTTCAGTATCACTGTACTGCAGTCTAGGCCCATGTTAGTTTACTCGTGATCATTAGTGAATGTATCATTGATATGAGTCAGTATAGAGGTAACTAGAAAAAAAAAGTCAGCTGTATCATTATTCTAGTCACACTTTGGTACAAATTGGTACACAGTGCAAAGTTGCCACCGCAGATTGAGCTAGACTGTTCTGAAATTAGGGCCAATTTTATTTTATTTGTGAATAGCAATGAATGAATCATTGATTTAGACTTGTATAGAGGGAACAGCAAATCAGCTTCTGTTCAATGCATACATTGGTTTTGCAGCTCTTCAGCTTTGACCTTGAACTAGTCATCCAAGTAGAAGTATTGGCAAGGGTGTGAATGTATAAGTCTGTATGCCATATATTCCAGCATTACCCCCACCCCACAGCCGTTAGAATTCCTGGCACAGTCAAGGATTAGTATTAACCCTTTAAGGGCCGCATAATGCTTTCATGCCTTGTTACTTGCTGTCGGCATGATGCCTTAATGCATCCCTGGTGAGTAGCTTGCAAATGCTACATCCATGTATCATACTGATCGTCATGGGATGAGACACTCCCGAAAGATTGATATGATGCACCAATGCAGAGCCTGCAAGGTACTGCTATAATTTCCAAATGCTGTCCCTAAAGGGTTGAGATGCTAAATCGTGAACATGGCAGTTGACGATGGTTCTGAGTGGAAAGCTCCTGGTTATAGAGTAGAGGGAAAGAGGAATATAGTCTGGGATATGGAAGCAGAGCTGTGCAACATCTATTGAGCGGGAAATGAGAGATGCTACAATAGTTGAGACGCCAAATCGATTTGATTTAAACAACTTTAATCATCAGTTTAAGTGTAATATGAGGTTATTTACACGGATTGCAACAGCCGCACCATTTTATTTATTCGGTAGGAATGAGTGCATTTATCAGCGTTATTATTTTATTCCATAGAACCGTGGCCAAATATCAAAATGATGCGCATATCTAATTCATTTGCCATATCAATTTCGCATTGAGATAATTATAGTTCCTTGTCTTTGCACGAAATCGATTTAAGTAACTTTAAGGGATGATTAAAGTGGATTGGTTGCCTTATTTAAGCAGTTTGAAACAATACCAGTTTTAGCGACAGTAATTCGGAGAATTACACCTCCTTAAGACCTTTTTAAATGGTGTAAATAAGCAATGTAACTGTTCTATAAATCTAAATATGTGTCGAGTGATAGTCAAACATGATAATGATGAAAAGAATGTATCAGATATACCCTGGATATGTTCCCTATTGACTATAGGAAACCAGACCTTATTGATGTATTAACATGAGCTATCTGATGACCCCGGGAAATATATGAAACCATGATGCATCATCGTGTAGAAACCACACACTCATGTCCATTCAATGGGGATAAGATTCCTGGTGGTTGGGGTTTAGTCACCGAGGAAGACGCCAGGTGGCAGCACTGTGGTCTAACACACTGTCCCTGTTGTACTGTGCCATGTCGTGGGGTCTGCTACATTCTAAGAGGAACTGATATCGGGAAAGTGTCTGCCTATTTTATTGGTACCCCTGCCCTCTTACAAAAAATACTTCTGTATTAACAAATGCCGACATCCTGCCTAAATTATTAACAAATTATATTGACCCGAAATGTGTGTTTCATGTTAAAGCCCCACTCTAGACACTAACACTTCACAACAGTACTAAAAGTGTGACTGGTTGAAGCTTGGTGATGATGCCACTTTAATGTATAAGGAGAATAACTGTTATAATGTTTATAAAGGGAGGGGTGTTAACAACCCTTCACAATTCTTCTCCATTATGCAGTTTTTATATGTGGCGCTGCAGTCACTGAACACAAAGTGTCTGTTCCTTTTTTTCTTCATAAGTTTCACGTCTATTGGCCTGATTAAATAATGGTCGAGCTTTTACATAGATAGAGTACGTGTTACTAGACCATATTTTACAGTGTATTTCCAATGGGGGAATTATAGCGTGCACTCCAAAAGTCTCTAATTGAGGATATAACTCAGAATTAACTGAGTTCTAAGCTAAATTATGGGGAATAATGTTACATAAATTAGGTAGTACATGTAGTATGGTAATATTGAACAGTCTTGAGCCCTACTCATCGGACTATGTCACTTTAAGGACAGCATAATGCATTAATGCATCACACCCTTGGTGATCATGATGCATGAATGCAGCCCTGGTGAGTATTTCCCCAGTGCTGCATTCATGCATCATGCCAACCCTCCAAGGTTGAGACAACCTCAAAATGATCTGCATGATGCACCAATGGAGCACTGGCGAGTTACTTGCCAGGGTTACACTGGTGCATCATGATGACAAATGTCACATTTTAAAGACATACCGTCCTTAAACGGTAACAGCACTATGTGACCCTCTCAGGGTTGATTCACCATGCAGGACGAGGCATGTAACAGGCATGGTAGACAGGCTGACAGGCCTCAGACAGAGCAGGCCACGCCCGCCCTAACTAAGCCAATTCTCAGCCTGTATCGGCTCCCCCACACAGCATTAATATAAATTAATGATCAAACTCCAGAGAGCAGTGAAATGGTAGGGGGGGGGGGCACTAGAGCTGTATTTGAAAAGTGCATACTGCGTTACAGCACTGTGCAGCCTTCAAATAGTTAAAGGGGCATTCTCACCACTCGCACTTAGCCACATTGTAGACTAGAACAGTACTAGAATTGTGAGTGGGATTCGCTTGGTGAGAATGCCGCTTTAAATCTCATGACACAGGATATAACGTTAAAGAGCTGCTGGTACTGGCAGGATGGAAAATCATAATAGCATTTACGTGGCTTTACGTGGCATTTACTTGAATTAAATATGCTTAAAGTGACATGGTCCGTTTTTTTCCATATTTTAAATCCTACTTAAATGTGTTCTAAATTTTTGTACAATATCATATTTGGAGGATAGGGCATGATAGAATGTCCTCTGTGGACAATAAGAGTCTAAATAAAGGGTTCTATGTGGCCCAGGTAAAGTCTTTTATAGTGTATTTTCGATGGGGGTATTTATAGCGTGCACTACAAAAGTCATAAATTGGGCTGAAATCTGAAAATGAGTTGAATTCCAAGCTAAATTCTAGGGAATATGATTTTAAATAGTCTGTAGCACATGAAATATGGCCATATGGAACATTGTGCTTCATTTTCAACAAAATTAATTTTGAGTCCTAATCATCGGACCATGTCACTTTAAAGTATTCATTTGAGCATATTTACTTAAATCAAATGCCAAACATTCCAGCAGTTTAATTCTTATAGTATTCACCATGTAATAATTAGTGATGTGGAATTAAATTTGACCCACATGTGTTTTACTGTCTTGCTGTAAGATAAAAATCGATTTTCATTTATATATGTGTGCATGCCTGTAAACCATGGGACAAGATCCTTTATCGGTCTGTGTAGGGTCAAGAGCATGCTGATAAGATATTACAACCGGCAATAAGGTTAAGTCCATAAAGTTTACGTCAGTTGGTTTATTTGGCTTCTTTTACATTGTTTAAATTGTTTTCGCTGTGGACTTGATTTGGTTTATATCGGCTTTAATAGTTGATATTGCGAACTGTAACGAACCCTGTAAAAATAGGGACAAGGAACACACTATGGCTCTCATTGTGAATTAAGTTGATATAATAAATCTATACTCCGTTGGTCCACTGAAAATAAATGCATTCATTGTAGAAAAAAAACTCAGAAATCGTATACATGTATACTAAACGTGGTTTGTCATTATTAATTAGATGTTCAAAAAGCTGGAATCATATCACCAATCATGTTAATTTATTATTAATATTCACCAGGGCATGGTCTTGGGTATGTCTGCAAGTCTCATGAGACTGCGAACAGAAATCTTATTCCAATAGCGATATTTGCTGGACTTAGGAAACTCAAGTTACTGTTTGATTATTGAAATATAATGAACTTTCACTGCCTAGGTTTATACGGTACAGAACTTAAAGACTAGGATGATTGCATGTTAGGATCAGAAACCATATTCAAAGTAACCATTTAGCTTGACCTTTACATTATTGTATCCAATGTTATCAGCACCAAATTTCTAACTTGGGACCTAATCACATAGAATCTCTCAATTCTTGGCCCCAATTATCCTCTTAAATACTAGAATGTATGGTATTTGTAAAGCACCCTTTCTCACTAATCAAGTTAACCCTTTAAGGACGACATAACACATTAATGTAGCCTGCCTTTGGTCGTCATGATGCATGAATACAGCTGTGGCTAGTAACTCGCCCATGATACATTCAAGCATCATGGGGTTGATACTCTCCCAAGCGGTCGGCATGTTGAGCTGCATTGAGGTATCATGATGACAAATAAAATAACAATGTTTAGCAACATTCATTGTTAAAGTGTTAAACACAGCAAGTCTGGCATTCCTGTTTTGGTCATAGCTGGATGTATGAACTCAGATTTCATGGCACAGGATGAAGCGCTTTATCGCGGGTGGTCCCGGGAGAGTCTTCACCACAGACGGATGCAGTGACACCAGGTAAGTACGCAGGTAGTGACGACACCACCACCGTAGTGACAGCGGCTGATTCACAAGGTCAAGCACCTTCACAACGATAGATGATGTGTTCTGCAGCATCTCCCGCGGATCTCCCTCATAGTCAATGATACACTCACTCCCCGGGTACACATGCAGCGAATCATCACTGAACTCCTCAAGGTCAGCCATCTGGTGAATCCTCTGGTCAAGAGTCGGCACGATCTTGGTGAAGTCGCTTTCGGTGGCTTTGTGATGATCCAGGAATGATTTCATCCGGAGACAAATCTCGTCGTGGATATCATTAGCAGCATCCTCCTCCATATCGAGCGGTTTCTGAATCAACTTATCAATGTCCATGAGGAATGATCTTACGTTCTCCGGCACTCTAATACCTGATTGAACTAGAACAAAGGGGATCTCATTCACTCTCTCAAACCTGATATCATCGCCGAATTCTGGATAGAGGTACTCGACCACCAGGCTTGGTTTGAGACCGGCTAGGTCGGCGCCATGCCGGAGGAGCCACCGGATGGTGTTGGTGTGTGTTCCTGTTACTATCTCGTCCAGGAGATCTTCTTCGTCTGTGTAACCACCACTGCGGTAAAGAGCATCCAGGTGCTCCTGGAAGAAGATGCCCATATGCGACATGTCGGAATTATAGAACTGCATCTTCAGCAAAGTGTACACCAGATCGTCATTGTTATCTGGGTTCCACACCCTCGCATTGGGACCATATTTGACGATAAGATCTAAAAGCTCACCGCTACCTTTTATTGTTGTATTCACCCTTTCATCAACAACCTTTTGTCGCTCGTCATTGTCTTCAATGTCCTCTGTTCTATTGCCGATCCTTTCTAGATTAGCTTCCAGGCCGGAGATGAGATGATGCATGGAGTTTTTGCCATTAACGTTTGATCCGTATTCAAAAAGAAGTCTAGTTATCCGGGTGTCATACTGATGGTCTACACAGTTAATGATAGCGGTTACCACTGCTAGGCCACGGTCATCTCTGGACTTATGATTGGGGTCTGCACCTTTCTCCAGTAGATACTTTACCATATCCGGCTTTTGTCTGTGAACGCCCAGCTCCAATGGGTTCAGGGGGACTGTCCAATGGTCAGGGTTAAAATTGGGATCTGAGCCAGCTTCAAGACATAGCCTCACCCCTTCACTCCAGAGATTCCACGCACACTCTCGTAGGGCACTCGTAGCATCATTTCTACAGCGGCACGCTGTTATCCCATCCTCCTGATTATCATATTTAGGTTGGACAAGAAGTACATTTGGATCCCAGCCTTGTTTTGTGATCCACTCAAGGAGATCCTCTCTCTGGTGCTGAATGATAGTGTGGACAATATCAGACTTCTCAACTTGAGACATAGAGTCATGCCATGTGTACACATTCACCATTTTTGACCCTCCAGTCTTTTTACACCTCAACAGCAACCTTGAATCTCCCACTGTAGCCATTGTGAGGTAGTTGGTATAGGATGGTGTATAGTTGGCTATAGACCCACCTTACTGAACTGGTAGGGTGTAGAGATGTATCCTAGTCAAACAGATAAAGAATCAGACCAGGAAAGTTATGTTCATCCAACCATTTACTGTGTCACAGCCTGCAAGCCTGCACAACTGGACCAGACACTGGGTGGTTGATTATGGCTATTATGAGATCCGTATACAGACACATATATATATCCAGTCCAGGGTTGCCTTATGTCTATACTATAGACACACATATATGAGTGTTTTGTAAAGCTTCCTGTATGGTGTCCTATGTTGTGTGTGCCCTACAGCATGTACTACCATACTCTACAGACACCACTCCCTTCATACTCTAGACGCCGGGACCAGCCTCATGTCCCACTGACCCAGAAACCACCTGACAACGGGACAGATACAAATATACTCCACTCCCCACTAGCTGGCATGTACGCCATAGATTAGGCCACTCAAAAAAAAGAAATTGTTTCTCATCACGAAGGTCTGAAAAAAATGACGAGGGAGGCTTTTGTTTTTGTTTTTTTTACTTGCAGGATAAAATGTATAGGATAATATCTGTTTTTCGTGGCCGAATTACATTTTTTTCTAGTTGGGAATTCATTGACATTTAAAAGTGGGAAAATGTAAGTTATTTCTATCCCATTGTAGTACTGGCAATATTAGCTTTAATATGATACCAAATATGCCAACATTTGACCACTTTTTTGCATATTTTTCATTAAAAATCTAAAATGAAAGAACAAAAAACTCCCCAAAGTACTGTTTTAGTCTACCATGTGGTTAAGTGCGAGTGGTAGAAATGCCCCTTTAAAGTAGGGTCTGCAAACATAATGGGAAAAATGCAATAATATGGCCCCAGACCCCTAAATTCGACATGGGATTTTTTGGGGCTTCACTTGTGACATGGGATGGGAGGAATGAATAGATAGAGACATTTCTTAAAATCGATGGGGTAACATGAGCATGTCTTAACATCGACAGGAGACAAAATATTCCGCTCCCCACGAGCTGTCATATAACACCACAAGGCCAAATAGAAATGGTGTTTCTTGTTACATGGTAAAACTGTTCAAAGTTCTGTTGGACGGACCTTTGTTTGTTTATCTAGAAAAAGGATTTCCTTAAAGAATGAGTCCGTACTTGTTTTTATATTTACTGTACAAAATATACTTAAACTAATTACATTGGATCAAAGAAACTTTGATGCAAACAGTATATGAGATATCTCATCAATCTTGCTTTGTGCCTGGCCTACTTTGCTGAAGTAGGTCGGCTAACTGGAAACAAAACTTTTAAATTGTCAACCTTTTATTAGTTTGGCCTTGGATTGATTGAACCTTCACCCTATGCTCCTTTATGAAATCTAATCAACATCTCCTTGAGACTAAATGGAGGGCTTCTAACAGTTGGCCTTTGGACGGAAGCTGCTTATCTACTGATATTTGAATGATAAACATCCTAGAACTGGATTTAGGTAGAAAAGGGGATGGATTGAACGGCTTGATACGTTTCATTTTATCATTATATTATTGGAACAAGACCTAATATAGGACATCATATGGTGTTAATCATTTTCTACAAGTTTATATTTATACATGATGACTAATATGGCTGTCTTCTAATAAGTAACTGAACTAAGCTAATTCACAGTGCGTCCTGAATTGGTATTTTGCGACCCATCCCCACAAGGCTCCTGTATAACTATGATAAATATATCTTAATAAAGTAAATAGATTTAATTGTTAACGTTAGCTTGACATTGGACGGATATAGTTGGTGACTTTCAAAACTTAATAACTTTATCTGACAATACAAGCTATGGTAAGGTCTAAGGAATTACCAACTGTATTTTGCGAGTGGTGATTTGGATTCCTTTTAATTATAGGATATGATAAGAAGGGAATATATTAGTGAAACCTTGTGACCTTAGGATAGGGAGTGTAGTGCAAGAGCCTAAAAGATTTAGGTCTCTAGTAATTACAGGTTCAGCTTTTATTATTGTACAACAATTTAAGTTAGATTCATCACAGTTGAATTCATTGTACACTGTTGCATATGTACACTACAACCATCGGCCTCATTGCAGATTCACTCGTGATTCACATTACACAATTCATTATGCTTTGCATCAGTTTCTTATCTTATAGATTTATCCATGACAAGCTGATGCATAAATGCAGCCCTGTGGAAATACTCAACATAGGAATAGTACAGTAAAAACACTATGCACTACCACACTTAACCCTTAAAGGACAGCATGATGCCTCAATGCATCATGTCCTTGGTCGTCATGATGCAAGATTAGAATGCTCCCCTGGCAAGTAACCCGTGAGTATTGCATTCAAATATCATGCCAACCCTAAGTGTTTGAGACACTCCCAAAGGGTCGGCATGATGCACCAATGCAGCACCAGTACGTTACTCGTTGGGGCTGCATTGATGCATCGTTCCAACATCTGTCATCTTTTAGCAACATGCCGTCTTTAAAGAGTTAAACCTCATGGCAGAGGATAAAGCGTTTAAGGGCTGCCGGTACTGGGAGAGTTTTCACCACAGACGGATGCAGCGACACCAAACTCTGCCGGATGCAGCAGCGACAACTCTGCTGCAGAGATTGGGGCTGACTCAGATAGTCCAAAGTTTGCTGAATCATATCCAACATAAACTGGCGCTCATTCCAATATGTGTAGACTGGTTTCTCAGGCTGTTCAGGATAGAAATATAGTGAGTCGTCACTGAATTCTCGTAACACGTCTCCTTGTTGATTTAATTCATCAAGCGGAATGCTCATCTCTAATGGTTCCTTTTGTAAACCCTGAAGGTTTTTCAACTTATCAAATCCACATTGTATCTGGTGAGGTACATAATTTTTTCCACAATGCAATACTTCTGCTTGAATTTTCCCCTGAATGTCCTCAAGGTAAGCCTTAGCACTTGGGGGAAACTTGACACCAGCTTGGAGGAGAATCACTGGTGTTTCATCTAGATACTTGCGAATAAGGTGATGTTGACCATAGTGTGATCCAAGATGGTGGAATTGTATGTGGCGTGTATCCGCACCGTGCCTTATGAGCCATCGCACTGTTTCACCATCCCCAATCTTTCTAATGGTATGCTGCAAAGCAGTTTTGTGTTTTTCGCCTTTCCTCTCGATGTCGCTTCCACATTGGTAGAACAGTTCAAGGTGACCGGATAATAACCATGCTTGCGGCTTGGCATCGAGCAGATCGTGAAGTATGATGACCTTATCAAGAGGATATTTTCTTGCCCCATACCTTAAAAGCACCTTGCAGAGTGACATTGCTGCCCTTAGTCTGTTTCTCTCAGATTTCTTTACTCTGTCATCTTCTGACCTTTTTAATAAATACACCAGCAAATACAGAATGGCACCAATGGGGTGTGGGTCCATTGTATCTGGGTTTGCTCCATGATTCAACAGGAGTTCAACGACATGTGTATTCCCGTTGTACTCCAGCGACTGTCTCACTGCACCCACTAGGGGTGGATACGCCTGGGACTGTAGATTTGGATTTGCTCCATGAGTCAGCAAAAATTGAATTATCTCAATATCCATATTCCTGGAAATTGCTAATTCCAGTGGTGTCAGGCTCTGATCGGAACAAATGCCATGCCATACAACAATAGCGGAACAGTCCGCACCCCCGGCGCAGTCGGAATGACCGTCAACGAAAGCATTGCAGTCCGCACCGCCTTGAATCAGTACCTTAGCCCCTTCAGCCCACCCACACCACAAGGTCTCAAGCAGTGCAGTGTGCTGGTGCCTCCTCACGGAGTCCCTACTATAGCCCCATGGCATCACACCCCCTCTGGGATATACAGGGAACTCCAGCACCTCATCAATATACCAATCCAGCTCCAGTATACCTCTTAATCCCACACCACTACGCTTCTGGATGATGTTATGCACAATGTCTGATCTTTTGAGGAGAGAGTCTTTGTCCAAGTCATGTGTCCAGTTCGATAGTTGGACATGTTCAACACCGGTTGCCCCGGGTACCTTCTGGTGCAGTATGGCATTACACACTGCCATACTCGTTCTGCATGAGTAGGTATGAGGTTGCTGCTTATGCCTTATGACTTCAGGAAATAAATGACAGCAGTGGCATCAATGTTGTAGAAACCTTACACCCACCTTTACCTATCTTAATGTGCCATTATCTTAACTCCTGGCGGTATCATATAAAACTTCTTAGTCCATGCACACTAATCTGCAATTTCATATTTGGGAATCATAAGCAGCCAGCAGTGTGTTATGTTGTGCATAACAGTTCTTGCCTTGACAAGTACTACAGTGGTAGCATACTACCCTGTGCTGTTTTGGCTTGTTTATATGGATTGACAAAACAAAGCCATGTGCAGGTGAAATCATCACTACTCAATGTATATTTAGCCATCAATACCAGGTGCTCCTAGGCCTGTGGTATGCTGCACTGCTGTACTAGGTCAGTGTTTCCCACAGGCAGCTATAGGCTATGAAATGACTTGGTTAATTTCTGCTTCTGTGACTCATTATGCAGGGATGATCTACCCTGGTGTCATTTCCAGTCTTACTTGTACAACACTTTGTCAATGAAAAAGGGGCTTGACTGGCCCATATTACCCTTGGATCTTTGTGTTGGTGGCTACCAGACCCATGTTACAGTTGTCAGGTAGCCAGTGTCTGTGATTATAGCTGCAAGGTGATCTATAGCGATAATTCTGGTTTCACCATATATGCAGAGCCATGTTAGTTCCGTCCACGGAATTTCTCGTGAGATTTAGGTAGATACCAACCAGACTCCAATAGATCACAAACTACCAGGAGCAAGCTGCGTTCCGAGAGCAGAGCCAAAACCCCACGAGATCTCCGGTGCCAGTGTTAACACAGAGAACGCGGTAACAATTTCACTCCCGTTACATCGCTGTATTTATAAGATGGCATTGGTCCACAGACTGTACCTCCACTCGTATGGCTCCCTCTATTGTGTACTGTCTGTATCATGGACTGCCATACTAAGGACCATGTGTAGTTATAATGTCTATCCACATCATCATCTATAGTAGAAAGGTAGCTCCCATAGCTGTGGATATGTCCTAATAGTACTGTGTGGTGCCAGTGTTGTAGGTGGTATAGTGGGTGTGTGCATCAACACATGTACAGGCACCTGCAGGTTCCACTGAGTCATGGTTATTTGTAGAGACTTCCCCCTGCATGAGTCCTCCACCCAGACTACCACAATAACACGATCTACATTCTGTAACAAGAGTTGGTGCCACATTACACCACTGATTACCTCTCTGTATGGGAAGAGCCATATTTAGCAACTGGCAGGTGTTGTATGATAATTGATGAACTGGGTTTTGAATCTAGACAAAGAATATGTATGGAGAGTGATAGTTTTACAACAGATTAAATCTCAGAGAGGAATCTCTGCAGCTGGTGTCTGACTCAGAATGCATGAGCCACAACACTGCCTACCAGAGCGTGACTGGTTGGCAGAGGTATATTAAATATGTACAAGTCATACTGACAGGTGTTTGAAACTTTGTGATGTGGATGTGAGTTTCTCAACACCGACAATTAGTTTTCCTGGGTAGCTAAAGGGTGTATTCTACTGTCTTGGACCAGCCGTGATTCGTTGTTGGACAATATTCGTCCATGGCTTGAACATTGTGAACTTTCATCCAACGATGGCATCGCAACCGATTCACGTTGATGGAATATACCCTTAACCGGTGGTGGTTAAATAATTTTCCTTAAGTATAGTCATAGGTCAATGTACCTTAAGCCCCAATACCAGTTATGGATCCACATGTTGTGATAGTCACACCGTTTTATCTCACCCCTTACCCCTTTCTCTGCGCTGTGTCACTAATGAGCACTACTCTGACACCCAACACCCTCAGAGGGTAGTTTTAGCGACAATGACTCTCACTTTTCTGTGTGTGAAGGCTTTTTCATACTACTTTTATTGTCTGATTCCCCAACTTCTCCTACATCAAGTGCCAACCCATGGTGCACCAAGTACATTGTTAGTGATGACAAACCACCAAATCAGTCACGTTAGCAGTACACGTAAAAGCCATGCATGATAGCCAGTGCATAAAGGAGCTGACGAATGTTTTATCATGGTAGGACTAAGGATGAGGATTAAGATTTAGTTTTGGTACTGTTTTAGGTTTGCAAGTGCAATGATTTGTAGAACGGCTTGTAGATCTAGGTGTACACTGCTAAGACATATTATGTGACCAGAAAGTAAGTAAAATAATGTGTGGTTCAGATAACTCAAATAGACTAAAACGATGTTTACAAGATAAGCAGCAAATCAATCGTATTGCAGATTGTAAATTCTTGAATTTGTTTAGTTCTGAGACCTGAAGTTGTTACAAATCCAATTAAATATCCATGTGCGTAGTAATATGTACACCAGCTTTCAATTTAAGTAAAGAAAAAGAAAAATGAAAGTAAATAATAGGAATGGGGACTGGCATACACCTATGACTTGTGTTTAGCAGTTACCTCAAAATGTAAAGGCACACCTCTTTCATGTGATAGTTGACCATGCCTTCATTTATTTATCACGTTTTAAGTCTAACAGATAAAACAGTCAGGGCATGTTCACAGCTCACAAGCGCCATCTGCAGTTTTAGACCAGATATCGAGTCTCACAGCATATGGGTAACTGCTCCTGTATTGGGTAGAACAACATGTTTTGAAATAAATGTAGAAATTGATCCTGCGATATCTCAAAATGACGATGGGATCAGGTGGAATACAAAACTGTAAGCATTATAGAACCGAGCCTATAAGATTATTTTCTATGATTTTTTGAAAAAGGAAACATGGCCCAATTGATATGTCAGTCTGGCGCTGCTGTGCGTGCAGACCACCCCTGCAATAAGAACTACCTTCCCCAGTGAGGTACTCAAAAACCGATAGAAAATTGTTGAAAGTCCCACAATTTCTTATCTATCATCAAGGATATATCCCTTACAATATATCTGGATCAATATATTCTATCAATATCATGATGATTTACTTATTCTAGAAATGAGCCTGTCATACACTGACTGTTGGATTGATTTCTTTGCTCTTGAAAATAGACAGAGGTCCACGATAATCTCTCTAAATGACAGGTTTCTTCACGAGTGGTGCATTGGATCGTATCACACAAGGCGGAGCCGAGTGTGATGTGATCCAATGCACCACGAGTGGAGAAACCAGGAGTTCAGACTGATTAGAGTGGATCTCTGTATTTATTTTATGTAATTCTTGATTAATTTTTTATTAAAATATACATTTAAAGATTGGTTTCATAGCTATTATCGTGGAGAAACAGGCCATGGAGAATGAGCATCAGTTTCTCCACTGGGGTGTGGAGAACGGCAATTTTAGTACTTAAGCATAGTAACTTTGTTTCTACACATGAAATAAAGGGTCTTTCGCCAATTTTCGCCTACATATTTTAGCACCAAACCAAAATAATCTTACTCAGAATGCTTTACTGTATCTACTAGTGGGGGTTTAGGTGGTTGTGGGTAATTCCTGAATCCATAAACCCATCCCGCAAATGATCTATACAAGTAACAATGATTTAAGATGGTGATTATTGCCACAAAATGAAAATTAATATACCTCCCAAGTCGTCATGATGATTAGGAGGGTCCATGCGCAATATATATGTTATACAAATACGATTTCATGAGATTCAGCCCCTGTTCTGTGTCCATGACACAAGTGCCTATGCTTGGAAAACCGTTCGTGGCACTGCAGTTATGTACATCATCGATCAAAGAGGTATCCATATTACCCTGTAATGTGGAAGATGTGTTATTACCCTTTCTACTGGTATCCCAATCATAATTATTTATAAGATGTTTCATAGCTGAGAGGTTTATAATTTAGTTTGGGTTGTTTTGCATTACGACACATGCTGAGCCGTGATTACAGTGACTGTTTGACCTACCTACCTGTATACATACTAGTAGGTCGCAGGAAGGGAAATCACTCAGCAAACTGAAAAACACGATTGTGGTCGGAAGTGAATACTAAGCACTGACGGGTCAATTTGTAAATAATGCTGATATCATGAAAACTGGTACATATGCTGCTGAATGTTCACCAATTTGAATCAAATGATAGGAAAGGGATTCTTACCAAGTTAAGAAATTATTCCGAGGCTAGATTGGAAAGTAGTGAAAATACAATTTATTTAGTTCAAATTCTGGCAAAATTGTGCTGGTTTTATGCTACAAAGCAGTGCTCAAATGTTTCATGGTCAGTAGCTTTTGGTTAAATATGTATTGTAGCAAGGATGTATCTATTAGATCAAAGGTGAATTTCAGAAATTGTAATTGTCCCAGTAACTGTTGTTATCGTGTGTTATGTCATATTTTAAAGTATGTAGCAGACTTATTTCCTTCACTGAGATCTAGAGGGTTCCAGGGACAGGGTTCAACCAATCAAAGCTTTGAGGTACTAAGTGATGGTCACATGACCTACCAAAGCGTCAGTATGTAAATAGGCATTTAGGCCCATGATAAAAGGCGATTGCGAGGGGAACTACCTTCCTTGCAGGCCCTTAGTTTGGGTATTCAAAAAATAGTTTCCCGCATTTCAATTTTGCCTTGGCAGTCACCAAGTTCTTTTTCTCTTTTTGAATTTGGCTGGGGACTTATTCACCCGGGTGTCAGGTTCTATATCCACCAAACAGAAATGAAAGTCAGGATGAAAGTCATTGATTGATTGCCAAGTAAATCAGTCACGATCAGCGAACTTTTACTAGAAGTCCTTGCTTGACTTGTAAAAAAAGAAAGATTATCCTAAGAAAAGGATCTGTCTCCCAGTGGGCACAGAACATTGAATCAACATTGATAAACAGTTGTCAATGTTGAATCAATGTTGATTCAACATTGATTCAACATTGACCTGAATTTTGTGCCCACTGGGCTGGGGCTACATAGATATTTTGCCTTAATCCTTTAAGGAGGGCATGATACCTCTTGGTGTCATGTTCATTTGAGCTCTAACACAGCACAGACCAGTACCAATAGAGATGCATGCATACATGCATCATACCGACCCAAGGGTTATATTATACTGCTGCCGATACACTGACATTCTGGCCAAGTCCTTTAAGTAAGTCAATAGTCATATTTAGTTTTGCCTCAGTCATTTTTGAATATCAGTTCCTCTCACAAGTCAAAGAAGCAATGAACCAAAAAGAGAATATTTGATAGTGGCATTGTTTGATGGATCTGCTCCAGCTAGCGGTGAGGCATGCTATAAGTGCAGACTGATATATAATATAACTGCGTGAAGGCTGCATTAAGCCTTTAAGGACGGCGTAATGCATTGATGTATCATGCCCTTAGTCGCCATGATGAATGAATGCAGCACTGGCAAGTAACTCACCAGTGCTGCATTCAAGCAAAATGCCGACCACACAGGGTTGAGACACTCGTGAGAGGTCGGCATGATGCACCAATGCGGCACCAGAAAGTTACTCGCTGGGGCTGCATTGGTGTATCATGCCGACAAATGTCACCTTTAAGTGACATGCCGTCCTTAAAGTGCTAAGTGTATCATCCATTGATCAGCTGGTGCTAGGCTGATTGGGTTAAACGGGCCATCCCTAGACGCTTCGACTATGATCAATGTCAGATTGAGTCCTAGACAAACAAAAGAAGGGATATTAATAATCAGTCTAGAGGTTGTGGCTGTTATTTATAAAAGTTAGTCTATTTGTTGCCAAAATCTATATATATAAAATATTTTCAAGGTCACTATGCCTTTATGTCGCCATGATGCATGAATGTAGGCCTAGCTTTGGCGAGTAACTTGACAGGACTGCATTTATGCATCATGCCAACCTGTCGACATATGCACCTATGCTCTGTCGGTCAACTCACTGCCACACAGAAAAGAAGTAGAATCACTGTAACTCCTCTAACATGACTCCTTAACATTAGCAGGACTCTATAATAACTCTATAATCACTCTATAATGACTCTGTTCTAAGACTCCCTAATGATTGGGAGTCACTTTAGTGGTGGGGAGAGTTACCTCAGTGATCGGGGCTGGACTCCCATTTGAGAGTTACAGTGATTCTACTTCTTCTCTCTGTTATGTGTGGTGCTGCACGGGTTTAGCATGACTACAGATGAACATGACGCTTTGGAGAACCGTGCCATCCTTAAAGGGTCAACTCCCCTGGGATGAACCTGGGACCCCTGACATGCGATGTGTGTATTCTACCACTGGACTACAGACCCAAGTTTCTCACTGAACCTTCACCTAAACGATTGATGTACCTTCAGTGACAATGCTGCCCCCTAGTGTCAACCTCTGCAAGCACACATTGGTGATCATTCCCTATATGAGTCTCCTACCCAGGTGACTTCAAAGATACTGGGTGGTAAACAAGGTCATTGTACACTGCATGCAACTTTGGATTTTAGCAAATAACCGACTTCTTTATTTTAAAGCTACACTCTCTCGAAATACCCATGCGGGAATGCCATGTAAATTTTATGATAATGTCGAAAACAGTAAATTGCTATGGCCACTAATGTACTTTGGAATTTAATGAGAATATTATTTTTTTGAAGTGATCTGTTTATAATAATACAAATGTGTCCAAATTTAAATGTTGTGTTGTATCGGCGAGACAGCATGATGCATTAATGCAGCCATTGTGATCAGCATTTATGCAACATGTCGACCTTATACTTCTTAATATTCTCCGGTATGGTTGGCATGATCCTGACAACAAAATCCATTTTGCCTTCAACGAACATTGACCTTAAATATGACCTCCTCTGTATCCAGATGATGAAGTTAACTTGAATGTAGGGATAAGAAAACAAAGGGCCCAAAGACGTGTGAGACCAGAGGGACCTGCTCTCAGTAACTGGAGGCAGCTCAGCTAGCCCTTTAAGGGCCGCAAAGTGCTTTAATATGGTATGCTCAATGTCTTCATGATGCATGAATGCAGCCTTGATGAGCAACTCGCCCAGGTTGCATTCATACATCATACCGACCCTATTGGAGTGTATCAACCCCGTCGGGTCGGCATTGTGGTTGAGTAAAACCCTGGTGATTAGATTCACCAGGGCTGCATTCATGCATCGTGGCGACAAAGGGCATACAACATTAAAACACTATGCGGCCTTTAAAGAGCTAAGAGGAAGCCAGGCGAGCGGCTCAGGGAGCGACTCGACCTGATCAATACAAGAACCATGAAACTTTTAACCAGAGGGGCGGTCAGGTTGCTGCTGTGGAGGTACAGAAATAGCAGGCCTGTCTAGGGCGGCCACGGGGGGAGGGGGGGTAAGCAGGTTACATAGCATAGGTGTCGGGTACAGCATTGTATGGCGAGGCCATCATTGTCCGCATTATATAGGGATGATATACAGCATTATAATCATTGTACGCAGAGAGAAGTAAGGGCTAACCAAGGCTCAAATTATTTCCAAAAAATTTATTTTCTAATTTTCTACGGCCAGAGCTATCGCCAGTAAGGCTCGAAGAGTGCGGCATACTCAGATTCAAGAATGGAGATATAGTCAGACTGTGTGCACAACTGTCTTTGTCTAATCCCATCTTCATGTACACAATACGTCTGCAGTATATTGTTTTGAGCAATCATCCTGGTCTCGATCATGTTACATTTCAAGAGAGCACAGGGCCGGGGGTGCGCATCCTTTCTGTAATAATGGTGATTTATCCACACATGAAATAACATATTATTTGGCATAGGTATGATTTACAGCAACACATAGCACATACAGAAAAGAAGTGAGTCACCCTTGCCATAGGGACTATAAAATGTAATGATTCATCTTTGATCAGGCAATGCCTTACTCCTTCAAAGGTTACTAATCACTTTGCCGGCAGTGACTCAATTTATTTGCCCTGTGTAGGTATATATTCGAAACTCAGATCACGATGATGAAAGAGAGGAGAGGTATTTAGAATAATGCTAATGTAAATAGCACCTACCCTAACCCGGAGAGAAAAGAACATAGGGAAGAGAGACATTTCCTATCACTTGAGTTAGTTTTTTTTGAATAGGTTTATTGACCACAAATCATGTAAAGGTAGAACACGTTCTTCCGTTGAGGTCAGTGGAAATATATACACATAATATACAATAATGGTTTATCAGCCATTAGAAAGTTCTTTGTTGGTACTTCCTCCTTGTTACAAATAGTTTGTTTAACAATCGACACAAATTAAAACTATGCTAGTTTCTTGTTCAGTAGTCATACACTCTCAAGTATGGGCTACTGGGCGTCCTTGGAGATCATATACTCTGTCTCAAATCTTACCAAACTGGGTAGGAAAGGAAATTAAGTTGATCAAATTACTTTACAGTCTACTAATGAGGTGAGGGCCCTGCCAGGTAAATGTATATACTAGTGAGTGTTTTACACTCAAAGTCCCTTATTTTGTAACTTCATGTGGTCTTCATTAATTGTGTCAATTGACACACAGACGTGAGAGGAGAAAAGTTTGTTTCAGCAAAGTAGTCATTATAGTCAATTAGTTTGATTGAATGTAAATAGTTTTAATTTTTAGTTTTTAGGCGTCACTCCAGAGTTCTTTTGTGTACTAAGTATCGACAGCAATCGTGGGTCACTTGATTATCTTCTTTAGCCGCGTCTTGAAGGCATGGATGCTCTCCAGCATCTGACAACTGGCATCAAGTTCCTCCCATTCCAGTACCCCTCTATATAGGGGATTTCGTCTGTACTTCTCCCTTTTTGGTCTTTCCAGTTTTATTTTCTTCTTGTCATCTCCTCTTGTCCTCTTTCTTCCTGGGATCAGGTTCTCAGGATTCATTGCATGCCTGTAGATGAGACACAGTAGATGACGTCTTCTGCGGGGTTCTAGGCGTTCAGTTTTGCATTTGCGGTGCAAGTAGTTAACCGACACGTCGCCAACTTTCGTCCTGGTGCATATCTGGAGACTGTTGTTCTGTTGTACCTGGAGTTTTCCGACCTTGCTGGCTGGGGCGGAGTCAAACAGGAAATCGCCATACTCCATGCAGGGTACAAGTGCTTGTTTGTGGATGGCCACGGCACCGTCAAGAGTCATGTACTTCCGAAAATTTACCAGTTTTTGTTGAAGTTGGTTGTCCACACTTTCCAGGTGTTTAACAAACTTTAGGTCACGGTCTAGCAAGATGCCTAGGTACTTGAATTCACACACCTCGCCGAGGTTGGGACTAATGACTTAAAAATCTGTTGGGTAATTATATGTTTAGTTTCTCTCCCTCTATATTAATGGGCGAGTGACTCACCCGTACTGCATCCATGACCATAACAGTGTGTAACGCCTACAATGCTGAACCAAATGTTAAAATATCGAGTCATATAACTGGTTGATTTCAAATGAACATGGAACATTGAGGTATCATGCCCTCTTCAATGCACAAGAGGGGTGAGAGAAGCCCGCTTCATAAATGTGGGCCTTAAAGTGTTAAAGAGTTAGTAGCAGAGTGCAGGGTGGGGGTGGGGAGGTTAGATAGGGTGTACTTGGTGTAGGAGGGGTGCATGGGAGTAGAGCTGCTTTGATTGTGTGCAGAATCTGGCCCCTGTCCAGCACGAGTAGAGGAGTAGACCAGTGTCTGGGTCCAGTAACTCCCCCCCCCCTCCACACACACATACACACACCCTTGTACCCTTGCCCCCGCCACACTGATATTCTGACCTTAGTCAGTAATGGCTTACAATTCAGTCACTATAGTGATTAACCTAGTTAGTCAACTGTTGGCTCCCTTTACAACCAACCTAGGTTAGTCAATAATATCAGACTAGTCAGTACTCACCAGTTCACCTTAGTCTTTCCATTTCTATGTCGTGTTAGGGTAAGACTCCTTAAGAAAGGCATCAGTCATATTTAGTTTTGCCACAGTCATATTTGAATATCAATCATATTTTGCTTCAGTCGTTTTTGAATAGCAGCTAGCTATTCTGACAAATGTCCTTATGACTAACCTGGGATAGTCACTACTGACTAAGCCCTGGAGCATAAAGATTATCAGTGTACCCCCCCCCCCCCTGCCCCACCTGTACCTGCCACACCTGTGCTGGACCCTGTGAACTGCACCACCAGGTGTACAAGGTGTGAAAACAGATCTATAATGCAGGTGTAGTCACCCAGTATATGGAGGCCAGTCTGAGGGCACCATATAGGGGCAACAACAAGTTGGAGCTGTATCAATTTACTACAATTGGATCTCAATAAATCAAACCTTGATGAAGGCAATTTTTGGTTCGAACTGTTGGTTCAAACGACACTTAGTAAATGCTGTGTCTTATAAACCAAGGTGGATACTCAGTTGTGTTGTTTGTTAACAAAAAATTAATTAAACTGTGCCTATTTGTTACCCATGGAGATGTGCCGCTCAGTGTCCTTAAAAGGACATCAGTTAGTAAGATGGTAATGGGCCGCTTAGTGTTAATAAAAAAAGGTGCCAGTTGCAGGGTTTGAGATGGGTCATGAAGTGTCCTTACAAATTAGTATCTGTTCTGGAGGCTGTGACCCTGCAGAGTCAGATGTGCATGGGGCGAGGACTGCTTACACAAGTATAGTTCATTTATTCCCAAAGGTCTGAAATGAAAAATGTCTTATATCGTACGTTCATCCATTCTGCACTCAATCAGTTAGCATATCACCAAAAAAATGAAAGGAATCATGGATGTGTATGTGCTATCAAAAGAGTCCATGTTTAGTATCTACATATATGGGTCGCTAAGGGTCATTAAATGAGTCCCAGTAAGTGCCTTAGTAGTGTCATAAAAAGGGTGCCAGTTGGATTAAGGAAAATGGGTATAGTGTCACTAAAGGAGTGCCAGTTTAAACCCTGGAGATCCTGGATTCATCTTAGTGTCCATGCAATGGTGCCAGATGGGACGCTGGAGAAGGGCCACTTAGTGTCATTAAAAGAGTGAGGAGATGGGCCGCATATAGCATCAGGTACCAGTATAGAGCCTGCTGCTTAGTGTGATTGTGAGGTAGGACCCTGGGGACAGGGCATCCAGAGAGTGCTACTCAGGACCTATTTAGGGCTCAGCTAGAGGGACAGGTACCGTTCTGAGCCATAGAGATGTTCATAGACCAATAGCGTAAAACCTCGTGTATGAGCCTAACGGCCCGGTCAGACTAGTCGCAGAAACGGGAAAGCTACGATCCGATTTTGTCCCTACGAAATCGGGACTAAAAATCGTGCAGTCTGGCAAAGGGCTACGACTAGAAAATCGGCAGAAAATCGCCCAACATCGTACGATTTTCAAAATCCTGCGACTTTAGCATGCACGACTCTGGCAGTCTTAGCAAAATCGGGTCATAATTTTGACTGGTCAGACCGGGCCTTAACTCGGGTATATTAGCCACATCCACAACTTTGACAAATCATGTAAGCCTCATTGGAGAGAGTCTGAAAATCATGATTTAGTATTATGTATACTCACGTAAAAGCTGCACCGTGACTTTGTCCTTATCCTATAACTTACACTGGCAATCTGAGGGTCCCGGACGGGTAAAATCTACAAGGGCCACAACACCCTGTTTTAACCCTTATAGACAGGGGACAAGGGAATGCTGGAGGTTGGCGACAAAGGGAAACCCTTACTCTTTTAAATAGACAAGGGACAAGACCCATTTCTTAGGATCGACAGGGGACATTGGCAACCCTTAGGATCGACAAGTGACAAGTACCCCTTGTCTGGTGCCCTAATCTGATTTGCGTACTAGCCGCAGCCTATACGCGAGGTTTTACAGTAGCTCCAAAGGAGTGTAGCTCCTATATCCAACATAATGACACTCATTCACCACTGTACACCTACACTGTATATACAGTAATATCATCCACCCATTACCTAAAGGGGCAGAAAAAGAGCCTGGACAGACAAGCTAACTCCAGCATGGGAGTACAGGTGGTCATTACTCATACCAATGACATATAGTTAACCCTTTAAGGGTTGCATACTGCTTTAATATCCTTGGTCAGCATAATGTATGAATGCAGCCACAGCGAGTGACTCACTGGTGCTACATTCAAGCATCATGCCCAACCTTTGGCAGTGTGTCAACCCTATGGGGTCGTCATGATGCTTGAATGTAGCCCTGACGATTTACTCACTAGGGCTGCATTCATGCATTATGACCACAAAGGACCTAACACATTCATGCACAATACAGGTAACCCAGAAAACAAAAAAAGCTATACAACATATTATAACGTCATATAACGTTATATAACCTTTCTCCAATGCTCCTTACTATGGCATAATGTTATATAAAGTTTTGAAATGTTATTTTGACGTAAAATTTTTGTTACCTAGAAAGCCCTTAAAGGGTTAGCATCCAGGGACCTGTGTATAAAGCGGACACCCCGGCCCCGCCTGCTCCCCTCACCTGAGCTGCTCCTGTCCTACAACTAGCCTGCTGTAAGCAGCACTGTGCTTACCGTGTGAGCTGCTCAGCGGACGGTGAATGATGCTGCTGTTGCGTATTCAAAAACCTTTATCAAACCCTTAACCCTTTAAGGATGGATGTCGCTAAAAGATGACATTTGTCATCATGATGCATAGGTGCAGCCCCAGTGAGTTAGGAAGTTACTCACCAGGGTTTTGAAGCATGATGAATGGTACAGAGCTGGGCTGTGGGAAACTCACATTTATTACATCGGTGATCCGGCTCTCTCTATGTTAAAAATATGGGAGCTCAGTACAGTGCAGCACATACGTACTCCATGGCCACTAAGTTCGTTGATTTTCTTCATTTCTCGACAGTGGGAATATTCATTGAAGCTGGGTCATTTCACATTCAGCCTTCAATATCATGTGATATGATCCGGCTTCAATGCATGTCAATGGCCCGGAGTTTTATTTGATCTATTAATGTTAACATGGGTGGGTCCCTGAACCTATGACACCCTAACAGCTCAGGGTGTAGGTAATACAATTGATAATGTACTCAGGGAGCAGCTCAGGAGGTTAGGTAATAACCTTTGTCCTGAACAGTTCACCAAAATGTAATCCTGTGCAAGTTAAACACTTCCTTTGGCGAGCAACCCTAGTCATGTTGCTTCATGAACCCACTTTAGGTGATTTCGTTTCAATTTGCAGTTTACCACCACACACTTGAGGTGATAAAATCGCCAGTTTAACTCTGGTTAAAAATAAGTTTCAAATTGAGTCTCAGGATTTAGTGATAGTGCTGATTGTATTCATTGTTAATATTTTCATTTTATTATCTTCAATTTTATTAGGTACAGCCAATGTACCAGTATGTAATACTTAGTAGAGGGGTGAGAGAGCAGCTCAGTGTGAGGGTGAGGGAGCAGCTCAGTGTGAGGGTGAGGGAGCAGCTCTGTGTGAGGGTGAGGGAGCAGCTCAGTGTGGGGGTAATATAGTGTATATGCATTGGGGGAGGCAGCCAAGAGTCAAATGTATGTGCCAAATCCTGACAGCGTTTTCTCACTCAGCCCCCATGAACTACATACATGTGAACCACCTATAGCTTCACCCTGAACAATGAGAAAAAGAAAGTGTGTGTTTCAAGTCTCCTGGATGTGAGTGATTTGGTAATTATCAAAGATATTTTTATATTTTTCACAGAATGCTATGACACAGAGGGCCTTCCGTCGAGGGCAAATTTGTGGCATACTTCTTAAATGAATGCACGCATGAAATATAAAAATGAAGCCCAACCACTTATTCAAAGTACTGATTCCACTAGGGCTGATCGTCCCCATTTCTCGGAGACAATATAGTCTAAAGCCACCGCAATCCCCCTCCTGATGCAATATGTATAAAGAAGTTAAATTTTGCCGATTGCATTAGGTCACTTACATGTGATTAGTCTAGGGCAGGATAACTGCTTTTACCGTCACTAAAATATCACATTTGTCATCATGATGCACCAATGCAGCTCCAGCAAGTAACCTCCTGTTGCTGCATTGATGCATCATGCCGACCTTTAGGGAGTGTCTCAATTCCGCAGGGTTGGCATGAGGCTTGAATGCAGCTCTGGCAAGTTACTCGCCAGGGCTGCATCCATGCATCATGAGGACCAACAGCATGATGCATTAAGGCATGATACCGTCCTTAAAGGCTTAAGAGTACCAGAAACGCCCAAACTTACTTTGCTGGCCTCCTCATGATAAACCCCAGGTCGGTGCCAACTCTATGTATGTGAACCACCTTGCCACAAATACCTCCAGCTTCCTATTCCATCACCACTAACCACCCATAGGATATAACACCTCTACACTGATATGCTTTGGTTCCCTATACAACCAATCTCTCAGTCACTATAGTATCTAACCGAGTTAGTCATTTATTGGCTCCCCATAATTATATGCCCAACCTAGGTTAGTTAATAAGTTGGTCAGTACTGACCTACCCACGTTAGTCTTCTCCATTTCAATGAGTTTTAGGCTAGGTCCTTTTGAGTAAGGCATTAGTTTTATACATTGTGATGTTATGTTACGGTCATATTTGAGTAGCACAGTCATGCCTGACCAAAGTCCCTTCGACTAACCTGGGATGGCCACTACAAACTAAGGGCCGGGGCATTTCGATATACCACCTTTATGTACTGCACTAACCAGCCAACCCAACACCTCCAGGCACATGTCTTAACTCTTTAAGAACTGCATATCACTAAAGGATGACATTTGCCACCATGATGCACCAATGCAGCTTCAGCGAGTAACTTGCTGGTGCTGCATTGGTGCATCATATATGCCGACCCTTCGTGATTATCTCAACCCTACTAGTTACTCGCCAGGGCTGCACTCATGCATCATGACCTCTAAGGGCATGGTGCATTAATGTCACATGCTGTTATTTAAGAGTTGTTACTGCTGTACAAGCAGGTACAGCCAAAACCTCTGTTTTCTATCCATAACTAGTCTTATAGGTAGGAAAATGGACTCCAGTTGGGTTGGCAAAATGTATGGGTGCAGGCCTGGCGAGTTAAAATTACATGGCAGATATGCATGCATGCATCATGCAGTTTAAAGGGCTTAGTGCATCATGAAGAGTCTAAAGAGTCGGCATGATGCAGCAATACAGCACTGGTGGGTAACTCCCTGGCGTAGAATTGATGTATTATACTAGCAGGTGAACTTGGGGCCAATTTGCATCATGCTATGCTTAAGGATTAATTTACTTTCAATATTCATGCACTGAGTGTATATGCTCTGCGTCCTTCATATTACGTGAATACGGGGGCTCTCTCAGAAGTGTGCTGACATGCATTCTCTGCGTAATCTTAAAAGCATAATGATATGTGTATTTTCTGCATAATCTCTAGATCGAGCGGTAGAATACAAGGAAAAATGGGTTCGGTTTCAGTTGGGTTCAAAACGAAACTCTGAATGAATCAAGTAATATCACCAACTGAATACACATTTTAAGATCATGTGCTTGCTGGCATGCATTGTGTTAAAATTATGCAGAGAACGCACAGTTTAAGATTATTTGCTTAAGATTATATATGTATTGTTTAATATTAGGCAGAGAATGCATTTCCGCACACCTGCTTGGGCTAGTAGCCTACGCACCTGCTTACATCACAGTTTTCCACCTCCCTACACGTATGCAAAGGGTGTCAGGTTTTTCATCGTACAACGGACATGCGCAATGCGGATGTCGATGCTGCGTCTTTAGTTGCAAATGTCAGAGTTGAAATCTGCAGGAAGGAAAATCCTACAGGAGAAGATGATGGCAGGGCTGTATGCTGTACGTGCATCTTCAATATGGGCACTGCCATGATGATCTAGCGTCTCTTACACTCTAGGTGACCTATCCAACACGTAGCAAATACGACTCTATACTGGATAGGGTGGCAGGAGTGACTGGCACTCATTTCCTACCCTCATCAACAAAAGAACACACAGAAAAGAAACACACACACACGCACACAACACTTTGAAGATGGCAGTGGTGTTCCATGTTTTTAGCAAATGAGTTGTCAGAACCAAAATATGAATGCAGGATATTGAAATTAAGCACCAAAACTCAACTGCATTCTCTGGCAATAGATGATGCCATCTGACTCCATTATCCCTTTGAACATATTTGGCCATCTTTAGCCAGCAGAGCCTGTTGTATGATAATTGTGGCCCTAGACCCCTACATTCGACATGGAGACATGTATGGGCCTTTTTGGGGCTTAGTGACATGGGACATGAGGAATAGACAGATGGTGACATGAGACATGGAACATGGCAATGTGAACATGTGTCAAAAAGAGACATGGGAACGATCAAAGGCTCCATAGATGATGGAACTGGCTTTGATAAAGTAAGTCAGCCCCCATAACCTCAAATTTGGAAAATACAATGAAATATGTCTCAGGAAGCAAATTATTGGAGGAAATAAGTCCAAACATAATGGAACATAAAGGGCTAGTTTCAGGACTCCTGTCTGAGAAAGTGAGGGACTCGAGTTAGTGTTCAAGGAACCGTACTGCATATTATTTGTATTCTATGTAAAGTCAGTTGTAGACCTGAGAAGAAAAACAGAGGGTATCCGCTGCAGGCATCACTAACAGGGCAGCATGCACCCTGTAGTACTACTGAGCACACTGTGCTGCTCACAACCTGCTCCCCACAGACACGCACAGCTCAGGACGAGCAGCACTTAACTGCACATAGGGTAGATTCACCTAGAGTCGGACACATACCCTGAGACGGACACTTGAATTTAATAGATAAATTAATATACATTTCAGTGTCCGTCTCATGGTATGTGTCCAGCTCATGGTGAATCTACCCTACATATTATTACACATTGAGACAGCTAGAAATAAGGAAATTGCTGTATACTGCATCAGTATTTAATGTACAGCAACTTTTGTTGTCACAATGCGGGAATGCATACTTGGTGAGCCTACTCGTGATGGTTGCATTTATGCATCATGCAAATGTCATTGCTAAACTCCTAAAGAGTCATCATGATGCATGCATGCATCATGGCAACAATGAGTGTATCACATTGAAACCCCATTCGGTTAAGCATTTCCCAATCGCAGAATCATGATGCAACAATGCAGTGGCGGTAAAAAAAACTCGCTGTCACTGCATTCATGCATCATGTTGAGCAATATTCATGAGAGTGCATAAATGCAGTACTGATGTGTTATCGGTACTTACCAAGGCTGTATTCAAAGGGGCAAAGTTGTTACAATTACAGTACTACATGTAAATGCGCTATGGTTGAAGCACTATACCAAATAATGGGTTGAATTGATATACATGTACTTTGCCCACCTCCCAATTCATGCCTACCTCTTATTGCTATGATGTTTTTCAGTGTTTTCGTCCTGATGCGGACTGCTTTTCACTCTTCTGGCTATATGAATACATGAAACGAAAAAGGTGGATGAGCTGTGGAGGCAGCTTGCAAAGGGGATGACATTTCAAATAAGTTCCTGCAGTTATTAAGTGTACAACGTGGAGAAACTCAAATTTGTCTCATTAATGCAAATAAAAACTTGTAAATCAGACTCTCCAGGGTCTCTTTGAACTCAGGATATAACTGCGACATTAAGATATCACTTTCTTTTATATGACATACAATTCCTCCACTGAGACAAATCTAAAAACAAATTGTCCTGGAAAAGCAATCCGTGCTTTCCGCATGGCTCTACAGCACTATGAGTAGCTCACGAGGAACACATGGCATGCTCACCACATGTAATTTGGTTTAATGATGAGAGGCCACATGAGTTATGGATGAAATAGCAGGACGTAATGAAACCCAAGCAGATAAGGAAGCCAATAGAAAGGCCGTTGAACTAATGTTTAATTTGGGCTGACCGCGATTATTATGTGGTTGCCAGCAGCTTGTCTGCCAGGCTTGTGGTACTCTCGTTCCCATATCCTTCCGAAGGAAGGCTCTGGGGACAGCCAAATGACCTTGAACTTGGAAATTTGCTGGTTCTGGGCAACCCCTGCTGGTAGGCTTGAACCAGCGAACAGGAACAGGAAATGGAACCAGAATGTACGATGGTAGTTTTAAGTAGATTTACCATCAGCCTTTCTGGTTCCATTTCCTGTTCCTGTTCGCTGGTACCAAGCTACCAGCAGGGGTTGCCCAGAACCAGCAAAATCCCTTCATTTGGCAGGTACCAGAGCCTTCCTTCGGAAGGATTTGGGAACGAGAGTAGGCTTGTGGCTGGACGTGAGAACGTGCTTTACCTATGTACATCTGTATTGAGTAAATTACCTGTAGAGCCGTCCAGGGAGAAGGGTAGTGCTCCCTATGAGGACAGCATGTTGCTTAAAGATGACATTAGTCGTCATGATGCACCAATGCAGCCCCGGCGAGTAACTAACCAGTGCTGCATTGGTGCATCATGCCCTCCCTTTGGGAGTGTTTCAACCCTTTAGGGTTAGGACACAGCTTGAATGCAGCACTGGCGAGGTACACTGATATTCCTAGGCTCCCTATACGACCAATCTCTCAGTCACTAGTGCCTAACCGAGTTAGTCATTTCTTGGCTCCCTATACAACCAACCTAGATTAGTTATTATTGTCAGGTTGGTCACTATACTGACCAACCCACCTTAGTCTTTTTATTTCTAGGGGGAGCCACTGAGTGGTCATCACAGGTGGCACCAACTAGTGGTATACAAATACAAAACACCAATGATGAACCTCGGTTAGCCACTACTGACTGAACCCTCAGTCATTTTTGAATATAACTTTGCCATTGTGACTAACACTCATATGACCAACCTAGGTCCTGACTAACCCTTTCAACCTAAGGATTATCAGTGTACTTGCCAGTGCTGCATTCATACATCATGACAAACAAAGGCACAATGCATTAATGCATTATGCCATCCTTAAAGGGTTAAACATATGCTGTTAACCCATTAACGGCCGCATGGTGCACATGCCTGTCCAAGCTTTATGTTCAAATGTTACCCGGATTTCTCAATACAGGGCTACATTGACCAGTGCTATTTTATTGAGTTTGGAATATTGGATTTTGAATTGAGTCTGTCTATATCGGGTTGTTCCTGGTTACTCTCTGCCTTTGATGTGGGGAAATTAAAAGTCAATTGAAATCCCATGTTCCAAGTCGGATACCCAGAGGTCCACAATGATCTGTCTGAATGAAAGGTTTCTGGTCGTGTGGTACCTGGGATCATATTACAGGAGCCGGAGCTGAGGGTGATATGTTCGCAGGTACCACAAGTGGAGAAAACAGGAATTCAAACTGATTGGAGTGGATCTCTGTGTTTATTTTATGTAATTATTGATAAATTATATTCAAAAACAGCATTCAAAGATTGGTTTCATAGCTTTTTTAGTGACGTGCAGCCCTGGCGAGTAACTCGCTAGTGCTGCATTGAAGCATCAAGCTAACTCTTTGAGGTTGATACACTCTCCAGGGGCGGATGCAGGATTTTGAAAGAGGGGGCCGGGCCAGGAAATATTTACGCCGGGTCCCCCCCCCCCCAAATTCACCCTGCGAGAGTCTCGAAGAGTTAGATTGATGCACCAATGCAGCACTGGCTAGTTACTTGTCTGCACTACCTGAGGCAGCATTGATGCATTATGGCAACAAATGTCAACATGCTGTCCTTAAAGGGTTAAGGAACTACAGCATACTAGGCTGGGAGTGTAGGTGATGCAGAGAGAGGTGCTCCTTATAAGTCATGTACATATCTGAGTGTTGGACTCCCTGTCTACCTCTCCTGCAGCCAAACTAGCACCCAGGGGGGCCCCCTGTGTGTGTCTACACCTCCTGGAGATGAGTGCAGTAGTAGAGGGTAGAGGGGTCAAACCTGGCTGCCCTCTGCTTTTTTATTTCATGGTGAATACTGACTGCCAAGGTTAAAGTTGGAAAAAAAAAAATGCACCGCATATATCCTTTTAAATTGATATACCCTGAAATTAAAACAGCGTCAATTAATAGGCCTGCGGCTACCGTGCAGTACGGGCTAGGTAGCTCTCGTGCAATGTTTATGTATATACCCTCTACATGGGTAAAATTCAGCACAAATGATGCGGCGACACGGCCCTTTTAGAAATCGAGGGACATGGTCAAAAAGCTGTATTCAATTTCGGCATGGAGACACAGGCTTTTTTGAGGCTTTTAAAGTTTGACATTAAAGTTCCACATACACCTTAAGCCAGACACTTTCAGCATTGAAAAATGTAATCTATTACACATTCGATGTACTTAGATTGACATAAAGAATATAATATTATTATTTGTCTTCACAGCAAACTGTGGCATTCATGCCTAACTATAGACAATCTGTATAACCGAGTCTTCCTTTGGGATATGCGGCAAGTCTCTTATAGCATAAAAAGTATATTATCTATCGTATCGTAAATATCGTACACTGACTTTGGCCCATGTAAATGGTCAATTTTCCTCGTCTCCACGGGCAACTGAACCGTATCTGAAAGGCTAATTGGTTAGATCGAAACACGTAATACAGCTTATGTGACGTCACTACATCACGTTACGTCACTACCCACTAGGTGTCATACCTGCCCGTAAATCTTGTGACGTAGCACATTACCGAAATACCCCTTAAAAGGGCTATATAGTGGTTCAATCGGTTACACCCTTTGTCATAATGATGCATTCATGCAACCCTTGTGAGTAACTCACCTGGGTTGCATTTAAGCATCATCCCAACTCATCTGGAGTGTTTTCAACCATGTAGGTTCAAAATGATGCTTGAATACAGCTAGCCACGGCTGCATTCATGCATCATAAGCTATCATGTCGGCCAAGAACACTAAGCTGTCATTAAAGGGTTAAGGGGAGGGTGATAGAGTGTGTAATTTGGCTGAGGGCCTGACCTAGGAGATTAATAGCTCAATGCCATATCCTATAACCCTATAAGGGCCGCATAGTGCCTTAATAATAATCATGCTTTATGCCCTGTGTCATTGATGGTGAGACAACCCTTTAGCGGTGTATAAACCACCCCATGAAAAGCGGGAATGATGCTTGTCCTGCTTACATGCAGCACTGGCGAATTGATCCCCAGGGCTGCATTCATGCATTATGTCAATAAAGGGTATAACACAATAAAGCAGTATGCAGCCCTTAAAGAGTTAACGTGTTGCTGACTGTTATGTAACAGCTGCCAGTATTAGACCATATTGCACCTTTATCTCTATTACGATGTGTGTTCCCTTTCTTGTCTTAATTAACATGCTATTGGGTGCATGATACCCCCAAGGCTTAGTTCTTAATGTCTTGCTATGTCCCTGCAAATAAATCTTAAGCAAAGCTCGTGCCATTCTTGTGCCATAACTCAAGAATTTTAGAACATTTTTGCAACGTATTTGAAACAGTTTTTGAAATTTTCTTCTGTCATATTCCGCCATTTCTTGTAGTGAAACTCAAGTAACACGCAATGTCATTTCCATTATACTTGTGGAATTTCTGGTTATTTGTACGAGTAAAACTCAGGAAATAAACATCACTTTTTAACATGTCACTAGAAAGGTTCACTATTCTCGGGAATCTCCTGTGTCGATCTTGTGTATGCAGCTTCTTATTTTCCCGAGAAATACACACGTTTATAACTAGTGTCATTGTTGAGTTCTGTTTGAGGGGTGCCTCGTCACGATACATCTGTCCAGCTGGCACTGCATTTGTACACGGTGCCTACACTGATATTCTTTGACTCCCTACATGACCAATCTCTCAGTCACTATACACAAGTTAGTAATTTTTTGGATCCATGTAGTAGCAACCTAGGTTAGTTAATATCGTCAGGGTGGTCAGTACTGACCAACTTACCTTAGTCTTCTCCATTTCAATCAGTTAAGCTAAGTCATTTTCAGTAAAGCATTAGTCATATTTGTGTTGTTATGCCTCAATCATTCTTTGAATAGCACTTGGTCATGCCTGACCAATGTCCCTATGTCTAACCCGGGACAGCCACTTCAGACTAATGATCGGGGCATTTTTATTTTCTGTGTAGTGTATCAAGCTTGTAGGGTGAATATAGGATGCATAGACTAAAGCGGCTGATTCACTCATGCCAGGACTGAGTACCGTGAACACAATTTGCAGTGATATTGGTGCTTAAGAAAAACTATTTTTCATTAAGGATGGCTGGCGTTTAAGAAAATCACTTTGTGATGATTCTCATGAAAACATGGTAAATTACTGATAACATGAAATATGGCAGGTTCATGACATTTACCTGCTACACAGAGAAAAGAAACAGATTCAAAAGAGAGTCCAGGTTTCCTGCAGAATTCCTCCCCTCTTTAGGGGAGCCCTAGTCCAAATGTGGCTCCTTTAGGTGAGCCAGGGAGCTTAAGGTTACTCAGCTAGATGGCTCCATTAGATCAATCAGGGAGTCACCTATAGGCCCCATCAGTTAGCCTGAGAACTACTTAAGAGAGAAGTCAATCTGGAGGCAAACTGTACTCCCTTTTGACTCTCTTTCTTTTCCCTGTGTATTTACTACCCGCCCCCTGTGTACATTGTTCAGTAAGTATCCTTGAGGTACACCCACTGAATGATAAAGACTCTATGAGAGCATCAGCAGCCTTATTATTGGATAATACATCGAACCTAATCCAAATTGAATTATCAGAATGCCACCTGATACATTTAACAGTGCATTAAGCAGCTGATCCCACTCCATATAATCACCCGAGCTCTTAACCCTTTAAGAACAGCAAGATGCCCCAAGGTGCATGTTTATTTGTCGTCATACACCCCCAATAAAGCACTGGCACTACATTGTTGCATCATGCCGATATTTTGCCTTTGGAAGTGTATCAACCTCAAAGGGTCATCATGATGTATGAATGCAGCTCTGGTGATGGAGTAAACTCACTTGGGTGGCATTTATGCATCATGATGACCAAGGACTAATAGTTATCATAAATCAGTATGCGGCCCATAAAGGGTTAATACCCCTTCAACCACCACAACCGCGGGCATCCCGCCAGGCATTCCGTCCACCAGGGAATGCTCCATCGCCTCAGGAGTATCAGGAGGAGAAGCCGAGCTGCTCCTGCAATCTGCTCCCACTACACTACGGGATAAACACAAATAAGGGATATCTCTCCAGAGTGTGTGGACAAACGTTCTGTGCATAGTCTTGATGTATAATATTCAAGTCTTAATCTATAATCTTCAAGTCTTAATGTATAATATACAAGTCTTAAAATCGGGGTTAGGGCAGATTACTCACAGAACGTTTGTCCGCACACCCCAATCTATACCCCACGTGCAAGATGAACCACAATAGCCCGCTGAATGTCTGAAGCACCCAGCTGACCGCGTGTATGTTTATCATATTACATCATACATGGCTGTATGTCTATTATATTACACGGTAGTATGTTTATTATATTACACGGCCGTATGTTTATTATATTACACGGTAGTATGTTTATTATATTACACGGCCGTATGTCTATTATATTACACGGTAGTATGTTTATTATATTACACACTGTAATTAGTGCTCATGCCATCATGTGCTGGGACTGTGTAGCATTTAGGGACCGCATATCATCACATATCAGTATGTGTATACTATAACCCATTGAGGGCCGCATAATGCTTGAATATACCACTGTATTCCCTCTGTCTCCATGGTGGATGAATGCATCATAGTGAGTAACACACCAGGCGTGTGGATATTCAACCATCTGGATGACCCGATAGGATTGATAAACTCACAAATGATCGCCATGATTCATGAATGCAGCCCTAGAAAGAAGGCTATATAGCCATGACTGCAATCACGCATCATTACAACGTGTGGGAATGAGGGTGAATGAGGGTAGACAGACAGACAGTCAAGCAGACAGAGACAGAGCCGCAGGGACATAGAAAGGTTAATAAATAGGTCGGTAGATGGAGAGACAGAACTATAAATAGATAATTCAATATACAGAAAGATAGATAGGTGGACAGCTAGATAGATATATAGATCGATAGATAGATATATGGGTCTGCATTGACAGACGATAGGACTGTAAAGGGGGCGTCAATGGGATCACATGTACGTGTACATGGGTGAGGGTAGTTAGGAAGGACAGTGGCGGTCCCTGCACCTTCTGCACCTTTTGTGTGCATTGAGCAGCTCATTCTCACAGCCCTGAGCTACTCATGTGGCAGCATTGAGCACCCAGTGGGATTGAGCCAATTGTAGACTTGTAAAGGAGAGACAGAGAGGAGCTGCAGGGACCTGCTCTGTTCTGCTCGGGGCCTGCTCACACTAGTACAACCACTACTACTACCACCAGCGGCATGCGGCTTCTGAGTCTGTAACTACAAGTACAGGAAGAATCCAGAACTGCTGCCTTCTCCCAGGGCCCCCTGTCTTCATCTTCAGGAGGGAGTAGCTCGTGATGCATGGTGGCCACTCTTTGAGTGAGCAGCTCAGTGTGTATATTCATTACCATCTACATGGAACTACAGGTATTTAAACATACTACAGCAAGTACAGGACTGCTGCAGAATGTCCCAAGGGTTGAACGAGTGTGGCCCTACACTCTGTGAGCAGATAAGTTAACGTCTTCATTAACAGGGAGCCACTGGTATTATATTTCCACAACAAGTACAAAAATGCTCCCACGGTCACATTATCTTCCTCGTGAGAGAGTAACTCAATGCTATACCGGGTGAGCTGTTCAGTGTGTATCTGGAACTATATACAGGCAACCATTATTTCTATAGAAAAAGTACAAGAATGCTCCCTGGACCCCCTTGGTAAGGAATCGGCTCAGTGAATGCTGGAACTACTGGGACTACTGGGAACCACAGGTATTATGTGTCTACAACAAGTGTATCCCCAGCACCCTCTTGATGAGTGAGGGAGTAGCTCAGTGCTTGCAGCAATCCCCAGAGTTTTTATCTTGAGCAGTTCAGTGTGCAATCCGCATCTATACATGAAGCCACAGGTATCATAAATCTGTAACAACTACAAGACTGCTGCCAGAGTCACATGCGACCACTCACTGATCGAGCACTTTAGTGTGTATCTGCATCTATACACGGAGCTACATGTATCATATAGTTAGGCCAAAAAAGGGTTTGTTTCTGGTAACCCGACCGACCCTATCAAAACAGGGCCGATCCTACCTTTTTTTTATGCAATTTTGAAGAAATTGTCGCATTTTCACCCTTTTTTGTTCAATGTTAGGGTATACAAAAAAGTTGGTTAGTACATTCATGTTCTAAGAAAAAGAATTAAAAAAGAAATCCGTCCTACCGACCCTACACTTTTCTCCCATGTTACCTGAAACAAACGTGTTTTTTTTGCCTTACTAGTACCCCTTTGGTTAGGGATTCGTTTAGTGAATGCAGCGCCCCACAGAGTCTGCGAGAGAGCAGCTCAGTGTGCATCTGTATGCTATTACAGGGAGCAACCTGCATCATAATCTCCCCTCCCCTTGATGAGAAAGTAGCTCAGTGACTGCAGCCACTCTGAGAGTCGCTTGAAGAGCAGCGCCGTGTGTATTTGCATTTAGATCTACATGCAACCCGAGGTACTATATTTACAACAAAAAGAGGGAGACTGCAGAATGTTCCCAGGGCTAAATCAGGGAGAAGCTCAGTGATTGCGCTGATTGATTTGCTCAATGAGTGAGTGTGTGAGCAGTGTACATCTGCATCTACGGGCGGTCATATTACATCTTGTATTAGCACTACACAAATGCTCCCAGGGCCCCACTATCTTCATCGTAAGGAATAGCTCAGTAAAAGCGGGCTTTTACTGAGTGAGCTGCATCAGGGAGTAGCTCACTGAGTGAGTTGCAGCCCGGTTTGCAGCTTGAAGGTGTGAGCAGCATGCATCTACAGCAACTACAAGAATGCTGCCAGCCCCCCCCCCCCCCCGCCTTGAGGAGGGATAAGCTCAGTGAATGCGGCCACTCTCAGAGTCTCTGAGAGAGCAGTTCCTAGGTCTCAATCAGGGAGGAGCTGAGGGAGTAACTCAGTAATTGCTGCTACTCACTGAGTAAGTTGCAGCTCGGATGTGGGAGTGGTGTGCATCATTCTATATCTATAGGCGGCCACAAGTATTATATCTACAAGACTAGTCCACAGAAACTCCCAGGACAACCCTTGTCTTCATTTTGAGGGAGTAGCTCAGGGAATAAATGAGCACCTCGGTGAGTGAGTTGCAGATTTTTTTTGCGTGAGCAGTGTGCATCATACTGCATATATACAGGCGGCCACGAGTATTATATCTACAACACTAGTACAAGAGTGCTCCCAGGGCCGCATTGTCTTCATAATCAGGGGGTGTCTCGGTGATTGTATGAGCAGCTCACTAAGATTGTTGGGGCTCCAGTGTATGATCAGTGTGCATATGCATCTACAGGAGGCAAAATTATATGTACAAGCAGTAATCAGGGAGGATCTCAGTGATTGAATAAGCAACTCGTGTGTGTGTGTGTGAGTAATCCAGTGTGCATCTGCATCTACAAGCACCCACATTATATCTACAAGCCTACTACTACCCTAATGCTCCAAGGGTCCCAGGGCCCCCTTTGTCTCATCATAATGAGGGAGTAGCTCAGAGATTGAATGAGCAACTCAGTGGGTCAGTAGCAAATACAGGAGGCTATGGCAAGCCTAATGGGTAAACTTCCCTTAATCTTGGTATAAGGGACCAAAACCCTGCTTTTGGGCCCAAAAGCAGGGTTTTGGTCCCTTATACCAGGATTAACACCCCTTAACCAGGGTTTAGAGCCCAAAACCCTGGTTAAGGGGCCTTTACCTGGGTTTACAGCCCAAAAGCAGGGTTAAGAGCCCAAAAGCAGGGTTTTGGTCCCTTATACCAGGATTAAGAGAGTTTACCCATGCTTTGTCTACTTAACCAGGGATTAACATACATAATCCTGGTATAAGGTCCAAAATCCTGGTTTAAGTCCTTAACCCTGCTTTTGTCTACAATGTCAGGGTTTGAGCTGTACCCAGCTTTTCTCCCAAATACCCATGCATTGTCCCTAAACCCTGACTTTGTACACAATGTAGGGGTATCTGTACTTAATCCCATACTTAGTACACCAAATACCTGGTTTAAGGACTAATACCCATGCATTCTCACAATGCATGGGTATGATACTACCCCTACATTGTAACAATGCATGGGTACCAGTACCCATACATTGTATACAATGCTTGGGTACTGGTACCCATGCATTGTATACAATGCATGGGTAGTGGAAACCCATGCATTGTAGACAATGCATGGGTACTGGTACCCATGCATTGTCTACAATGCATGGGTACCAGTACCCATACATTGTTACAATGTAGGGGTAATAACCCTGACTTAGTATGGGTAACTGCAGCTGCACTAAAGATGAGTATATGAGTAAGACCCTTACCCATGCATTGTGACCAATGCATGGGTAGAGGGAGACTACCCAGACATTGTTACTAAAGCCTGGTTTTTGGGATACTGCACTAAAGATGAGTATATGAGTAAGACCCTTACCCATGCATTGTGACCAATGCATGGGTAGAGGGAGACTACCCAGACATTGTTACTAAAGCCTGGTTTTTGGGAGTTAATCCTGGTATAAGGGTACATGTACCCCTGCTCTGTATAGAATGCATGGGTACTGGTACACTACCCATGCATTGTTCACAAGGTAGGGGTAAGAGAATGCATGGGTAGAGTGAAACCCCTGCTTTCTGCAGTAAGCATGGGTAGTGGGACATATACCCAGACATTGTTACAAAAACCTGGTTTTTGGGAGTTAATCCTGGTATAAGGGTACACATACCCATGCATTGTGAAGAATGCATGGGTACTTACACAGTACCCATGCATTGTCAGTTATACCAGGATTAAGTAGTACATGTACCCAGCCTTTGCTCTACCCCTACATTCTCTAGTTAATCCTGGTATAAGGGACAAAAGCCAGGATTAACTCCCTTAACCAGGGTTAAGAGTACCTTAACCCAGGTTTTGGTCCCTTAACCTGGGTTTAGGGCCTTATACCTGGATTAAGGTCTCTAAACCCTGGTTAAGAGAGTTAATCCTGGTATAAGGTCTCTAAACCCGGGTTTTGGGTCCAAAACCCGGGTTTTGGTCCCTTATACCAGGATTAACAGAAGTTTACCCATTAGGCTTGCCATAGTATGGCGCAGGTAGTATTCCTGACTACTGGAATCCCCTGTGCAGGCGGCCATTGCTTGATTTCGTACTGGGGAGATAGGCACTGATAATAGCTATCACATGGGTACCAGTGGTTACATAATGCAACTGGGGCATTCCGCAGTAAAGGCCAGTGGATTATTTCATTGGTCTAAAATGCATTCTGCCAGGCACCTTTATAGGTAGCTGTGTCAGGGGGTACAACAATACTCCTCCAGCGGCACAAACCACTGCTGTAGCCTCCCCCCTACCGTCATCACCCAGCAGCAACAGGAGGGGATGCTGCTGCAGTATTACTACTCCTCTTACTCCTGACGCCACCCCTCTGTACAGCTGGACCATTCTGTACCAAGCTGGCGCCACCTAATGATGATACCCTCTCTGTGTGTGCACGGCCATCTTTATCCTGGATCGGATAATGTGTGATAATCCATGCGATGGTTTGAGTATAGACGAAGTATGTGTAAGGAGAGTGATGTCTCTGCTAATAGAGATTTAGACCCTACAGAGAGCACATTCCAGTGTCGACCCCCTCCTCGGAATGCTGCTGCAGTAGGATTAGTAGTAGTTAGTCTCTGTGTAGTGTAGGCAGCTCTGTAGGAGCATTTGTGAGCAGCTCCTCTGGATGCAGTACTGAGCAGTACACAAGGGAGTAGGAGGAGGAGGAGGGAGCTGTGTGTACTCCCCCTACTACTGCTACCTGGGACCCACTCCTTGTGCCACCTGTTGCAGCCCTGGGCGGCCACTGAGCTACTCGTGAGCAACTCGTGAGCAGCTCCCAGCAGCACGTACCGACACGGGAGGTGTCCTGGAGCACTACTCAGCTGTTCTGGGGGAATACAGGACTCAGCCCTGCAGGGAAGTGGGCTTGCTATAAGAGGGAAGTACTGAGAAGTAGGCCTACTAGTCTTAGGAAGTAGGCTTTCTTTAATAGGGAAGTGCTGAGAATCAGGCCTACTGGTGCATTGAAGTAGGCTTACTGTAATAGGAAAGTACTGTGGAGTAGGCCTACTTGTACACGGAAGTAGACCTACTATAATAGGGAAGGACAGAGAAGTAGGCCTACGAGTGCATGGAAGTAGGCTTACCGCAATAGGAAAGTACTGTGAAGTAGGCCTACTTGTACACGAAAGGAGACCTACTATAATAGGCAAGGACATAGAAGTAGGCCTACTAGTGCATTGAAGTAGGCTTACTGCAATAGGAAAGTACTGAGAAGTAGGCCTACTTGTACACGGAGGTAGGCTTACTATAATAGGGAAGTACTGAGAACTAGGCCTTCTAGTCTAAGGATGTAGGCTTTCTATATGGGGAATTCTTAGGAAATACTAAGCAGCTTAAGTAAGCCTACTAGTACAAGGAGTTATAGAGCACAGGAAGGAGGCCTATAACAGGAGGTAGGCCTACTTGTACAGGAAGTAACACAGGAAGTACAATACTTGCACAGGAAGTACAATACTTGAACAGGAAGTAACAAAGGAGGCACACCTACTTTGACAGGAAGTACAAGCGGAAGTAGAGTACTTAGCCACCCGGGTAAGAGAATAGTCCGAGGAGGGAATATTAGAGGGAGAGGACCGGTCTTTATGACAGGGAACAACTCAATGCTGCGTCAATTTCGAGGAGAAAACAGGCGTTTAGCAGAAGTTCAACAAGGAATGCTCAGCAGTGGTTCGACAGTGCAGGATAGACCTCTATGCATTCTCAGAAGTCTATATTTGTATTCAGAGAACAATTGGCAGCTCCCTCAAAAGTTGTCAACCGACGGAGTTTGCCGACCACATTGTAGTATAGCTGAACAACTAGTCTCCAGGTGAAGAAAGTCGTTATCTATTCTGTAAATAGAAACAAAGAGGATCTGGTCCCGGGTGCAAAGACACTCTCCATGCAGAGACTTGTCAGCCCCGAATCTGTCCAAAGTTGATCTCAACCCAGGCACACATCCACAACAGATCTGCCTACACAATGAGGGAATAGTTCCTAGGACTATATCTATGGGAACCAAACATGAGCCATCATTTCTCACCAAGTGAACAGGCAGATCGGCGCAGAGACTGAGAAATAAGTGTCTCTGTGTGAGATAACCGCCAGCAGAGTAGTGCAGAAGGCCTACAATGCTCAGTGCAGGACCAGTGTAAATAGGCAACTTGGGCAGAGAGTGAATGAGTCCCCACCGTACACCTGGAGAGTGGGACAGAGGGCTCAGCAAAGCTACACTTTATGAACAGGCAGCTTGGGACAGATTGTGCCTAAGAGTGGGACAGAAGAGCACTTTGTGAAGAGAAAGTTTGGGGCAGAGGGTGAATGAAGCCATGTAATCTCCACCCGGAGAGTGTGACAGAGCAAAGGGCCACTTTGTGCTGGCCTGGTTAATCCCTCCTGCTACTGGATTAGTGCGACAACCTGTTGATGCTGTGGATTATGTGGCTTACAGCCCTGGAGGAGCCGCAGGAGTAGGAGGAGCAGCTCCTGGAGGGGCTGAGGAGCAGCTCTGGAGGAGGAGGACCATGCCTGTACCTAATCCCCATCTAGCACACACTGCCGCGTGTAGACATGGGGTCCACCAACAAGGATAACAAGCTTAAAGTCACGGTGAGTTCACTACTACACTACATGCACTGATAATATCAATGCCTTATAATCAGTCTGCAGTGGCTATCCCAGGTTAGTCATGGGGATATTGGTCAGAATGCCCAACTGATATTCAAAGATGACAAAGGCAAAACAAAGTGACTAAGGCCTACTACTCAGGCCACTGTATGACTCAGGTTGGTCGGTCAGTACTGACTATATCTGATGGCATTAGTTAACCATGGTTGGTCGTATAGAGAGGCAAAGATTTACTAACTAGGTGCATCGCTATTGACTAAGTTCTGGAGTTCAAAGAGTATCTGTGTACTAGACTGCACAGACAAAGATCCACGATTTTCAGATACTACAACTCGTGGACTTTAGTGTTTATGTATTATAATTATGTAGGCCTGATAGGGACCGTGAGATACTGGTTTGGGTTATTTCACAGGGGTGTAAAATACAGCTTCTTTGTTTAAATCAATGGCGCTGTCGTATTCCTGAAAAGATGATGTGTAATTTGGCAATGTGTTTTAAGGTGATCAATGCTCCCTTTATGCATTATGCTCTTAGGGAGTGCAGCAACCCTGAAGGGTCTGCATGATGTTTGGATGCAGCACTAATGAGTTATTCGTCAGGGCTGCATCCATACATCATGCCGGCAAAATGGGATAGCACTATCCAACCATTGAAGGGTTGAGAGCCAAAACCAGAAACTCTATGGCTCAGTCTATCCATCGTCATTTGAATTACTACACAGAGGCAAATATCAGAGTCACCCAATGTCGCCAATACTACTCTCATACAAGGGTCAGGCACTGCTGGACTATAATAGATGGGTCAAGGGCCATTCTAGTGAGGGTCAGGCTAGGCTGGACATTCAAAAACAGGCTGGACCTTGGCAAACTTGCTTGAAAGTCTGGCCATGCTGGATCCTCATGCCATAGTCTGGCAATGCTGGACTCTTGGGAGAGTCTCTATCAGCCTGCAAGAGTCCAGCATTGCCAGACTATGGCATGAGGATCCAGCATGGCCAGACTTTCAAGCAAGTTTGCCAAGGTCCAGCCTGTTATTGAATGTCCAGCCTAGCCTGACCCTCACTAGAATGGCCCTTGACCCATCTATTATAGTCCAGCAGTGCCTGACCCTTGTCTGAGAGTAGTATTGGCGACATTGGGTGACTCTGATATTTGCCTCTGTGTACAGTGGTAGTATGTGTTGAGAAGACGGTGTGTTGATCCTCCGCTACAGGCAGTATTCCACCTGTCCACTGGCAGAATCGGCCGTGATTTTTTCTGTCGGGCGAGATTCCCTCCATAAGTTTAACATTACAGACTTTTATTTGATGACAGAATTCTAGCCGACTGACGGCAGTGGAATACCTCCTTACGGACTACACTTAAATCTGAACGCTTCCTGGATATTTACTACACACAGTAAAGGAAAATATCAATACTACAGTGGTAGTTATTTCCCCTCTAGACTGTCTAGTATAGGGTGCAGATAGGTCCGCCACCCATAAAGTTTGCCTGTTGTAAAGGTCGCAAAGTCACTTTTATACTAATATGGCCATTAAAAAACAGGTTGCAGGTCGGAAATATTAATAGCGCAGGTCGAAAGGTCGGCTGGGCATTGACCCAGGTCATCAAGTCCATGTTTAACCCTCCGCAGCCATTCTTTACCAACTAAAGGTAAATCTTATCACTGCTTAAAATTCGGTCAGTAAGCAACGATATAGAGTATGAAAAGTGCTTTGTTTGATTTGAAGCAAGTGCTCAATGGAGGGAGTGCTTTTATTCAGTGTGGAATTGCCGTTCTCCATTCCTCCATTCCTCCATTCCTCATTGCCACGTCATCGACGTTGACATCATCAGAGTAGCTATGAAACCATCTTTGAATTGCAATTTCAATAAAGGAATCAACAAAGGACATGACAGTATTACTATAAAGTACAGAGATCCACTCAAATCTGTCCACACCTTTAATTTCCTCACTCATGGTGCCTTACGTTGCATCACACTAGGCTATTCCTTGTTTGATGCAATACGCGGCACCACTGATTAAGAAACTTGTTATTAGAACAGATAAATGTGGACCGTCGTATGATAACTTCTAGCCAGGGGCCTTTTTCAGATAATCAAACCTTTCAAGGCATTTTTGAGTAGAATTTGTTATACAGTTGTTTTTACACAGTTTTTACCCCTGAAAACACCAAATCAATGGCTGCCATATTGGATTTCAAATACTTAATGATACAGATATAAAAAGTGATCCACCAGTACTGGTCACATCAAATTGCATGCCTATATACCTTTTGCACTAAGCTATAGGACTTGATATCTACTTAAATCTTCCAATTTTAGGCGAAAAACGGTAGCCATTTTGATTTGGCGTTTTCAGGGGTAAAAACTGAAAATAGAAAATGTCATACAGCAGATTTCGATTCAGCATACCCAAATTGTGTAAAAACAACTGTATGACAAATTCTGCTCAAAAATGTCGAGCACATTTTAATAAGGTCTCTTTCTCAAGTTTGGCCCCAGACTATTCATTCATTCTCTGTAGTTGATCAGTAGAATCTACTGTGGGTTTACAGTACGTACAATGGTTTTACTATACATGGGCACATTGGGCAGTACATCTATGTTTACACTATTCACGGGTTCATTGTTTACAGTATGGCATTGATCCAATAGACTTGATTGTGAGGTAAATAATTTGGATGGCACTCTTCTATATGTAAACAATGTAAATCATACATATATTAGTACCACCCAGTGGGCACAAAAGTCAGTTTAACGTCGAATTAACATTGAATCAACAACCGTTTGTCAATGTTGATTCAATGTTCTATTTCTGCTGGGTCATTACGGACGAAGAAGCCTGGTGTTGTAAATATTTATTCAAAGCCTGAATTACCAAATAGGATAACCTAGACAACTAGATTAAATGCCCAGTACATAAAATACTAGTGCCCTATTGCCATTTGAATTGAAGCCATTTCAATAACTAATCATGAAGGTAGATTTCCTTGTGATATCGCGCCTTCGTTTCACATCGATATAATAAATTCATCAGGCTGGAGTCAACAACCCTTGAGCTCATGATAAAACTGTGGGGGAGTGCATGTGAAAGGGCTTAGGGTCCATACTGCATAATCAAATTGGTTTTATTCAATTTGTCATTCCTGTGAAACCTTATAATTCCATTACCTTCTAGACCTGTGATAGTGTAAATTGAAATAGATAAAGGTCATGTCAGGACCTTTGCTGCCCGCAGCATACACCGTACATAGTTAACTCCAAAATACCATAATTTGCATCACAAGTAAATCTACAATAATGCATACTGTGCATGTAAGTTAACACCGTAGTATAAACCGTAAAACTATCGTAGATTTACATAACGCAGAGTTCTCAGGTTTATAAATTGCATAACGCATTTTTAGCTTTACAATCAGTTAGGGCCATAATCCATAAGACAATAATATTAAAACATCAGATTCTACAAGTTATAGACATATCTGTCCTAATTAGGTAGTGAAAATTGAGCATATTCCTGGGAAATTAGCGAAAATCTATACATACGAAAATATCTACAAGTAAGTAGTTTTGCATCAAGTGATCTGTCCTCGTCCACTTGTCCATGCAGGATTCCTAAGTGTATAGTGATATTGTACTGTATACCATAGAAACGTGGTACACGAAATCTGTGTCAATATGAACCATATTAGGGGAGCAGCTCAGTAGTATTGAACTCCCATATGAGTCAGAATTTTGAAAAATGTCACTTTCTGGGGCCAAAAGGGAATAAAAATTAAAATTAAAAAAACTCAATTAATCTTAATGCAAGTTTGCTATAATGAAAGGCATATATCTTGGGTGTCTGAAAACCCTGATTGGCACAATCAATTCCTAGGATTGCAGTTTTTATTGACCAGCGAACACAATCTAGAATAAAAGTGTCGGACCTTACAACAAAAATCAGAAAGCAGTGTAAAAATGTCTGGAAAACACCACAGTAACTCCTTATTGTGTTTTCAAGTAGCCACAGTATATATAATCATGCATACCAGGTTTGATAATCACCATTTAAAAACTTTTCATTTTGTGGATCAGCATACTTTGTAAAACCCTTGAAAATGCTGAATCCTTTACCAAACATTACCAACTTTACTCTACATAGCTCAAAAGTGCCTTGCTTATCATCTAGCTCACTGTGTGTTATCTTCACTATGCATACTTCAAATTTCATGTATCATTTTACATATATAGAGATTATTCTTCATATATTAATCATGTAATTGAGGTTCAAATGATAAAAGTGTCGGACCTTACACAAGTACCATTTTTCATGAGAAGGGCTATGGTGAAAATTTTGTCATCAATAACCTGGTGAAAACTCTTGTATCTGTGAAGGAACACCTATATCTAAGAAGACATGAAGTTTAGAGAGAAACGGATTACACTTCTTACTCCTACTTTTCACAACCACTGAATGCCTGTTGACAAGGCTCACTATGCTATTGGGTACCTTGGTTACCTGGTCCCTTGACCAATCAGAGGGCAGGGATCTAGTCTATGACATCACTTCCCAAATGCAGTGGGACACACTCTCACAGCAGAGTGTTTGATAAAGTCCTTATATGGAAACAATCTTGGAGCAGATGTTTAGTACTTAGGAAAAAAGGTGATGCATGGGGCCCCTTTAGTTTTGATTGGGGATTGTAGTTTGACAAAAAGTAGTGTCACATGAAAGGTACAGATTGAGTGGTTTCAACTTAAATGTCTCATCAGGTGTGAATTGTTAGAAATAATTAGTTTGATGAACTCCTTATAATTATTTCTGATAATATGATTTAGTTGAACAGTGAAATATTTAGGCAATGTATGATGTATTAGTTTCAAAAAAGCCATAAATATTGATGCTGATCCAAGTTTTGTGATAGAGTTAAACTCTAAAATTAGTGCAAAAATGCATGTTTAAAGAATTTGGTCAGTATCATTTGTTCTTTTTGTTGCTAAGTGTGACTATGCAAGGTACTGGTTGTTTCAATGACACTCACAAGCTGGTGTAGTTCAGCTTGATTGATGTCTATACGTCATAGGAGGTATAAACTTAGAATAAAATTAAGATTTTGATCTAGTGTGGCATGGAAAGGAGCATAGGGCCTGGCGGTCGGACATTATCGACATGAGTGTAGTGTCATGTAGCTTCCTGACTCAGGTATGTGGGACCCCCTGGGTCTTTGATCTTGTGATTTAACGGATAATCAGGGGTCTAGGGCCTGAATCTAGTTTAGTCTAGTAGGTTTAAGCCATTGGGTGTGATGCTGCAAAGCCGGTGCATCCACCTTCTTTCCTCCAGGTTTAGTTCCAAGATCCCGGCTGGTGATCTTGGGGGATTTTTGATAAAACTCTTGATGGCTTATCTGGAGGAGGGGGACAAATATTGAAGTGACCACCTAAAGGTTTGTCCCTGTTGTTGTCTATGTCCCCGCTGTGGCCTTGGAAACGATCCATTAGTCGTTCCAAAGTTTGTCCAACATATTGAATGCCACAGTGTTTACACGTGATGGCATATATTATGTTGGCGCTCTGACAGTTGACTTCGGTCAGGGCTCTGAATTTTCGACCCGTAGTGGTCGATTGAATGCAGCCACTCCTATTTAGTTTGGGGCAGTATCTGCATTTGAGTGGGGTGTTGCATGGGTATTTTCTAATGTGTGGGACCTTGGTGTTCGGTGTCTTTTGGCTGGTGGATGCTCTTACTAGCTCATCACCTAGGCTCTTATTCTTCCTGTTGCCGAATACCAATTTGTGATCATGGAACTCCCGAGTGGTTTTCGACTTTTTCATTTGGTCCCAGTTTTCAGTAAGGATCTGTTTGATTGGTGGGTTGTGGGGGTTGTGGGTCGTGATGCAGTAAAATGCTTTGTTTTGACCCTTTGAATTTTTGATTTTTGGTTTTATTAGTTCTGACCTTATTTGTAATTTGGCTCTTGCTAGTGAGTCTAGTAGGAGCTGTCTTGGATATTCCCTACGTATGAAATGTGTGCAAAGCATCAAGGAGTTCCGTAGGAATTCGGATTCTCTGGTGCATATGCGTTTGACCCTGAGGAATTGTGAGTAGGGGATGGCCCGCAAGACATGTCGTGGGTGCTCAGATGAGTAGAGCAGGTAGTTGTGACTGACGGTGGGTTTACAATAGAGGGTAGTTTCTAGTTTGCCCATCGAATTTTTGAGAATTGTGATGTCTAGGAAGTTCACCGTTGAGAGGGAGTCTTCCATTGTGAATTTTATTGTTTTGTGGCAGCTGTTGAGATGGTGTAAGAATACATCTAGTGCTGCTTTGCCATGTGTCCAGATGATGAAGACATCATCGATGTATCTTTTCCAAACTAATGGTTGAGTGTGGTATGGATATACAAACCTGTTTTTGAAGTCTCCCATGAAGATGTTGGCATACGCCGGTGCCAACTTGGTGCCCATGGCGGTGCCGCTGACTTGAAGGAAATCTTTGTCATCAAATTGAAAATTATTGCAAGTGAGGACTAGATTAAGCAGGGCACATATGGAGTGATTTGTGGGATTGAGGTTGTAGTGTCTCTGTGAGGAGAGTGCTTTTCGGACCGCGCTGATGCCTTCATCGGTCGGAATGTTAGTGTATAGACTAGTTACATCCATAGTTGCTAAAATGGCATCTTCGGGGCAGTCTATGTCTAGAATTGTTCTAATGAAATCCTCGGTGTCCTTCAGGAAAGAAGGCAGCTCCGGGATTATCGGTTGTAAGAAAAAATCCACAAATTGAGAAATTCTTTCTGACGGGCAGTCATTGGCTGAGACAATGGGTCTGCCGGGAGGTGGTATTTTGTTTTTATGGATTTTGGGTAAGAGGTATAAATTCGATGTTCTGGGTTTTTCCGTGACCAAATATTCAGCGGTTTGAGAATGTATTTCGCCCTGTTTGTACATTCTGGAGACTTCCTCCGAAATGAGATTGTGGTGTATTTCTGTGAGGTTTTCCTCCTGCAGTCTATAGAAATCTCTGTCATTTAGTTGACGGAGGCCCTCCTTTATATAGTCAGTTCTATTCTGGAGTACTACTGCTGAGCCCTTGTCAGCCTTCTTTATGACTATACTGTCATTTTTGGCTAGGGAAATTTTGGCTGTCTTTTCTGAGTGAGTGAGGTTGGATCGTTGTTTTACTTTAGGGTAACTACTTTCAATGTCTCTCTGATTGAGTAGGGCCATATGTTCTACTATTGCTGGAGCTGGAGGGTTCCATTTGGAGGGACGTTTGAATTTTAGATTTTTAAAGGGAGCCTGTATTTCATCTAGGTTCTTTTGAGTTTCTACCTCTACTTTTTCGTCAAATTTGCTGATTGCGATTTGGCGTTTGACACTGAGATGGAATTTGTTAATGTCTTCCATTATGATACCGGGGTCAGGGGCAGATGGGGTGCTTACAAATGTTAGTCCTTTCTGCAATAGAGTGAATTCTCCATCTGTTAGTTGATGATCTGAAAGATTAACAACACCTGAGGAACAGTCTAAAATATTTTTATTCTCAGTATTAATCATTGCGTTACCATTGGAATTTTGGTGCGAGTACAATGGAGGTAGGTAGTCAATGCAGTATGTCTCGAAAGCTGCAATAAATATTTCATCTTCAAAAGGATTGTCATATTTACTATTGGCTAAAGAGTGAGTCTGTTGGCACAATAACGAGTCTGAGTCATGGTGTGATAGGTCTAAAGGTGACCTGCTTGGCGGAGCAGATCCACCAAGTCCACACGTGGACGACGGGGGCGTGACTGAGTGTCGTTGCCGCTTCTTCTGCCTGGCTGGGCTCTGGGCTGATTCTGGGTTTGGGTTGGTCTTCTCTGGTTGTTGTTTGGGTTTGGGTTGCCGCCTGCCCTGGAGCTGCGAGGGCGGGGGGCTCTTTGGGCGGTGCCGCGGTTCCAAGCCGCGGTAAAAACCTGGTTGGGGTTCTGGGGCTGATGTGTTTCCAACCGGGCCCTGTTCTCCGCCATGAAGTTTGTTGTTGTCTCAGTGGACATGGGGGAATAATGACAAATGTCTAATGGGTGGGAATCATGTTTTGAGGGGAATTTTCACACTTTGGAAAGCCAGAAATCAAAGAATTTTGATTGGACTTGTGATAATTTACATTTTCTTGAAGGCATACAGTATCACCTTTTATATGAAATAACAAAGAGCACTTCTGGTGCAGGCACTTTTATTCTGTAGCTGCTTTAAGGTGAAAAATATAAAAGTGTCGGACCTTACATTAAAGTGTCGGACCTTACATTAATACATGAAAACAGCCCTACCCAATATCCAGAAGCTTAGTTATGCTGCAACTACTGTCCAGATTGAACAAACATGTAGTTACTATAGACATGCATTCTTAGAATCAATAGGTGTTTGGTATTTTTTGATTTATAGAGGATTAAAGACGTAAGGTCCGACACTTTTATCGCCATCCAAAATCACTCTTTTGGTTGTGGGCTAGTGAATGATATGCCTATCCTCATAACTTTGTTTTCCAGTTTTAGTACACTTAGGCCCCACAAGATTCAAAGTACAATTGGTTTTTGGTGGCTTTTATATGAAGGTCATTTGAGGCTCTAAATATAAAAGTGTCGGACCTTACACGAGTACCATTTCACATATATAAAGGGCTATGGTGAAAAGTTTGTAAGGAATACTTCAGTTAAAACTCTTAAATCTGGGAAGTAACATATATATCTGATAGAATATGCTGTTTGGAAAGGGATGTGGTCATCTCAATTGACATGGAGGATATATAATCCATGTCTGATTAGGTGGAAATAACATTTTGGGAGCATTGTTTTTACTTCAGGAGGTCAGAAATTAAATGATCTCCTTTAGAGGTGTGAACATTTACATTTTTTGATAGCCTATAGTGTTCCCTATTACATTAAATCACAATGAACAACATTGGTGCAGCTATGTTTATACTGTGGCTGATTAAAGGGCAAATAGTATAAAAGTGTCGGACCTTACATAAAAGTGTAGGACCTTACATTAATCCTTAAAAACAGCCCTACCCAATATATAGAGGCAAAATTAGTCTGCTATTACTGTCCAGATTGAACAAACATGTACACACTATTGATATACATTGCTTAGAATTGATATATTTGTGGTATTTCTTTAATTAATAGAGGATTTAAGACGTAAGGTCCGACACTTGTATTTTGTTCCAAAATCACTCTTTTGGGCCTGGGCTCATGACAAATGAGCGCATTCTCACAATTTTTTCCCCAGCTTTACTACCCATAGGCCCCTCAAGAAAGAATGTAAAAAGAATAGTTTGTGAACTATCTTAGTGTGTCATTTGAAGCTCTAAAAATAAAAGTGTCAGGCCTTACACAAGTGCCATTTTGTGATAGAAGGGCTGTGGAGGAGAATTTGTGAGAAATATCTCGATAAAACTTCCTGATTCTGTGAGGTAACACATATACCTAATAAAATATGTTGAATAGGAAGGGTTGTGATTGCTTCAGTTAAGGTGGAGGACTTATGAAAAAAGTAAAAATGGCCTGGAAACCCGTTTTTGGGCTATTTCTCAACTTTGAGGGGCCATAAATCAAAAGAATTTGTATCGACACTTGAAATTTTACATTTTTCTGAAAGCCTAGAGTGTCCCCTCTAACATGAAATCAAGAAGAACCAGTATGGTGCAGGAATTTTTATTCTATAGCCGATGGAAGGTGAAAAACACTACGAAACACCCAAAAGTGGCATTTTTCAAAATTCTGACCCATATGCATAGTCTATGACCTATAGGTTCAGGTAGGGATAAGGTAGATAAGGTACAAGGCATTGCCAGGGGGTGCATGTTGGCGTGATACTTGGTCCGGGCCGATACAGATTGCCATCTTGTGGTTTAATCACTGCTGATAGCCAGGCAGGTAGGATGAGGGCTCTTTGTGGATATATATCCAGTTCTGGGACTATGTAAATGTGTGTTCCACAGCATGAATCATCTAACTTAAGTAAATTTATGTCAATATTAAATTTGATTAATGGCCTTGTTTCAGCAGCTTTAAGCAACTTTAATTCGTTTCCGGATCAAAGTTGCTTAAAGCTGCTTCAATCTGCTCATAGAAGGTCATTAATCAAATGAATTTTTTTCTTAAAGATGCTTACATCGGATGATTCATGCAGTGTTGTATAAGTAATCAGGGGTATGAGGCATTCGGTTAGCGATGGGAAACGGCCCAAGTATCAGAGCTTCTAGATTTGATTACACTCCTTGAAAAGAAAAATGAGGTCAGAGTTTAAAAACACAAACAAACTTTTTGTATTTTATTGTAGAGAGTAACACGAATATGGAATTTTTACCAATAAATTGATTACCAAAGACCTGAATATTGATAGCAGAAACTCCTATAACGAAGATAAAACCTCAAAACTCCTACATCCCAGAGCCTAGCATTGCTGGACTTTTAGGAGCCTCTGGAAAGAGGCTCCAGCATTGCCAGATTCTCAGGTCATTTGGGTGAGCCTACGCTCCAGCACAGCCAGTATCTGCGTGCTTTAGCGAAAAAGCCAGCGTCCGGCTGACGCTTCTTTCTCTGAGTGTACACACTTACAATACGCCTACACAATAGCATATTTACCTACAAAAACATCAGTGGCATATTACCATAGGGACAGAAAAATCTACTATAGTATACTGTAGTTATAGATGGCACCACCTGTCGATTTGATTACCTCTCTGTGCGGGCACGGCCATCTTTATCCTCTGATGTATAATCTATGTTAATTCATGCAGTTGGACTCCAGCATACACAAATAATCTGCGAGGAGATTGATGTCTCTCCTAATGATCTCAACCCAACAGAGAGGCCTTCTGATCACTCCCTCTGCTCCAGAATGAATCCCACACTTTGCGGCTTTGTATACACTGTCACTGAGATGAAGATAAAAAGAGATTCGGCTCAACTTTTAATGCTTAATTTAGTGAGAGGAGACCAGAACTTCGTGGGTAATATTGGGCATGAGGTCTGATTGTTGTCCAGGACGCAGCCCACAGGGAGACACAGCAGAGAGACAACATTAATGTGTGGTCACGTTCTCACAGAGGTGCAAGTGAGGAAGCATCATCAGAAAAACGCCTACCGCTCTAAAAAGTAAAGCGATGCGTTTCAGCTAACGTTGTCATAACATCAATGCTAGGCAAGTCAGAATATTTTACAAAATTCTTTTTATATTTTTTGAATATAAAGGTAGAGAGGATTTTGGCACTGACCTTAAAAATGCCAGAATATAGCTTAAACAAAAAGTGATTTTAGACAAATTTCTTTAGAATGTGAGCCATGTTTTGCTAGCCAAGGTCAAGTTACCTGAAACACTCCACTTTTGGCTGTCAGCACTCCAGAGACTGGCTGCTTGTGAGACTTGTAGTTTTGCTGAGCAAATGGTTACTTTTATCCTTAATACCAATCGTTTCTTGTTGTCCTTTGTTCTTTACATCCTTGTTGATTTCGCTGTAGTTTCCTCTTCTATGATATGCTTCGCGTTTTTCATGCTGAATTGTAAACTTCTGTGTGCGCTGCTGTGTGTGCTCCTATGTGTGTTGATGTGTGAGTTGTTGTATGCGATACTGTAAGTGCTGCTGTGTGTAATTCTGTGTGTGTTGCTATGTGTTCTGCTGTATGCACTGTAGTGATGTGTGTGTGTTGCTGTGTGTGTTGCTATGTGTGCTGCTGTGTGCTGCTATGTATTTTGCTGTGTGCGCTGCTGTGTGTGCTGCTGTGTGTGCTGCTGTGTGTGCTGCTGTGTGCGCTGCTGTGTGTGCTGCTGTGTGTGCTGCTGTGTGTTCTGCTGTGTGTGCTGCTGTGTGTGCTGCTGTGTGTGCTGCTGTGTGTTTTGCTGTGTGTGTTGCTATGTGTTCTGCTGCATGTACTGTTATGTAGTGCTGTGTGTGTGTTGCTATGTGTGCTGCTGTGTGTGCTGCTGTGTGTTCTGCTGCTGTGCGCGCTGCTGTGTGTGCTGCTGTGTGCTGCTATGTGTTTTACTGTGTGCTGCTATGTGTTTTGCTGTGTGCGCTGCTGTGTGTGCTGCTGTATGCGCTGCTGTGTGCTCTGCTGTGTGTGCTGCTGTGTGCTCTACTGCTCTATGTGCTACTCTGTCTACCGCTCTGTCTACTGGTCTGTCTATGGTCTGTTGCTAGCCACAGCTAAGGATACACATGCATACCTTAACCCTTTAAAGGGACTCGCTACTTGTCGCAGGTTTACTGATGTTCTATTTACTTTTTCATATAACTCAGGATAATGTTAGTTTGATTTATTATCTAATAGACAATCTAAAGAAATTGCCACGTCACGGTACTAACTTTCATGATACGGCCATTTGAGCAAAGGATTACCTTAACTATAGAAATGAATAGGAAAACAGCATTTTCACATCTGCCATGGATAATCCTATTCTTCTATTGATATTGCAACCAAACCTTGGGAATGTATAATGGACATCTATACAAACATTTTAGGACAAATAACTATTGGATCCTGTGCGTGTCCTAGCTGTGAATATATGTGAACAATGGAGTTATACTGTCAAAGTAGCAAATACAAATAGTCGATTTAGGGAAAGTGGTCTATGTAGGAATATGAATACAGCTTAAAGAATACTTTTCATGAGCTTCGATTTTTGCCACCAGGTGGCTTCTGTGTAGGAACCAGCAATTCCCTTTAAGGTTTGCATGCTGCTTTCATGCTTTATTCAGGTCTTGCTAGTCTACTTACTACACCTGCATTGACGAATCAAGACCAACCTATGAGCGGGAATAGATCAGCCTTGTTCCATGAACAGAATGCTGCCCTTAAATGGTCAACTCTAACATATTGTCAGATAACTCTGTCCAAGGGGCTACCCCCCCATATGCCTCTCTCCCTAACCCTTTAAGGACAGCATAATGCCTTAATGTATCATACCCTTGGTTGTTGTGATGCATGAATGCAGCCCTGGTGAATAACTCCCCAGTTCTGCATTCAAGGATCATGCCAACCCTACAGGGTTGAGACACTCCACAAGGGTCGGCATGATGCAGCAATGCAGCACTAGCAAGTTACTCACCAGGGCTGCATTGCTGCATCATGCCGACAAATGTCACCCTTTAACTACATGCATCCTTAAAGGGCTAAAAGACCTTGATGATATCTAATATGGGGACAGCTAAGAGCTACCTCGGGCACCTCCTGATGATACTACCTTGTTTGGCATTATAATAGGGGATATATACTTCAGACTTCATCAGGAAAAACCTAATGGCAGGTAAGTAGGTGTGGGCTATGGGACTTGGAGCTTAACCATGTAAGGGCCGCATAGTGCTTTAATGCATCGTGATCTTTGTACACCTTTGTCATCTTGATGTGTGCATGCAATGTTAGTGCTGCAGGTCACCCGACCGAACCTATTTAAACAGGCCGACCATACGTTTCTTATGCAATTTTGAAGAAATTCTTGTATTTTTACCCTTTTTTGTAAAATTTAGGGTATGCAGAGAGGCTGGCTAGTACATTCATGTTTTAAAAAGTATATACAATTTAAAAGAATTCCGACCTACCGACCCTACATTTTCCTCCCATGTTACCTGAAACAAACCTTTTTAGTTTGGCCTTAGTACTCAATACGGCTGCATTCAAGCATCCTGCCAAACCTACATGCTTGATACATATATCAAATGCAGCCTTACCATGGCCAAGCATCATGATGGCCAAAAGCATGGGACATTAAAGTGGCATTCTCACCGAGCGTTTCCCACTCACAATTCTAGTACTGTTCTAGTCTGCTATGTGGTAAGTGCGAGTGGTGAGAATGCCCCTTTAAATTATTATGCGGCCCTTAAAGGGTCAATGTCTCTGTGTTGTGCCTGCATCTGGCCCAGAAGATAATAACACCTACTCTTGTAGATTGTCACAGATAGTAATATTCTGAGGAGGTATGTGGAGCCTGTTTTCCTTGAAGCTAATAGTCAGCATCAGTGCATAAATAATCTAAAAGCCCCAGCCCTTATTAGTCTGTAGTGTCTATCCCATGTTGGTTATAGAGAAATTGGTCATGCATGACCAAGTGCTATTCAAAAATGACTGAGGCAAAACAACATATATGACTAATGCCTTACTCAAAAGCCAAAAACTCATTGAAGTGGAGAAGACAAAGGTAAGGTGGTCAGTACCGACCACCCTGAAAATATTAACTACATAGGGAGCCAGAAAATGACTAACTTGGTTAGGCACTATAGTGCTATAGAGATTGGTCGTATAGGGAACCGGAGAATATCAGTATGGAATCAGACAGACTCCCTCATAGACACACATGTATTTTAAAAGTCTGTTATGGATCTTAATGCACTACAAGAAAACTAATAGATTAAGATGAGGGGATAATTGATGGATAAGCCATGTTTTATGCTGAGTAGGCATTGCTAAATGTTGAATAGCCTAACTTAGACATGATGAACAGGCACTTACGTTGGCTTATAGCCACCAATAATCCTATTTAAAGGGACATACTAGTCTCTAGATGCCAGCAACATAGTGTTTCTTTAATTTTTGATCGGTGCTGCCATCTAGGACTATATATATGGGTAGTTATGGTTGATGGGTAGGTATGCTATATGGTATACAAAATGTAGGTACCAGACCTATAATCTTTTGAATTTTGATCACCACCTAAAGGACTCGATTTAAACCAACAATGTTTGGGTGTAAAGTTGAGTGCCCTATGACCAGGGCTAGCTTGGCAGGTGATGCTTAAACCTCATAGTAGCTAGGTTAGTGTTGTTCAGATAGCTAGAGATTGGCCTAAGAATTCGGATTTTCTTTTACAGTTTTATTTCTAATCCTGCTGTGAATCTTATGTTTTCCTATGACTACCTAGCTGTTTTTATTGTTTAGACATGTTACAGATGACTTCATCTATACATCAGAGAAAATTGGTTAAGATATTGTTGTTTAATCTAGCATCTATCACATCATCATATATCAAACTAACATAGTGCTTAATAATTTTGAGATATCATTGTTGGATCAAAATAATATATCTAACATTTGGATATCTCTTTAAATACAACGGGTTTAGCATTGTTTAGCATTGTTTTCTATCATCATCAGATACTTAGTTTCTAGTAATCAGTTTTAGTTCAGGATGTATAATCTAACATTCACAATGTAACCGCAATGACGTTGGGACATCAGGATGACTCAATGATTCATCCAGGAACTAAGAATAAATATCACAAAATTGTTGGATATTCCTGTTCTCTGGGGCCTGTTTCTTAACAAGTGTTTCTTAGACCGTTATATTCATGTCTTAATAGATCGGAGATAATATAACAAGAGGTAACGAAAAGTAGCCTGTTGCAAAAGCCGAAAAATTAATATTTCAAATTTTGTTATTTTAATAGAAATATTAGTATAACGACTTATAAAACAGAATTTCTAATTTTTCGGCTGTTGGTTACCTTCAAAGTAGTTATATCAGGACATTTCGTGATATATTACCATTCAAAATATTAAGCTATATTAGTGCTACCGATATACTAAGAAAGATTAGAGACAGAGTATAGTGTGGAATCCCCGTTAGACAGAGGGGGTTCCCCAGTGCAGGAATAGCTGCAGGCGCAGAACGGTGCTGCCATCTAGGTGTATAGCAGCAGAAATTCTTCCTGATGTTGGTGGCGCCATCTCTCCTCCATAGAACTAACTTACAGATCAGTCAGTAAGGCCCCACCAGCAATGATGAATACCACATACAACAACAATAATAATAATATGACGCAACAAATTAACAAGGCGATCAGGATCTTAATAGAATGATGAAAACTGTGTTTCTCGCCCCACCAGCAATGATAAATACCACATACAACAATAATAATCAATATAACTAGAAACATTAATAGAGTGAGCCATGTTCCTTCTGTGTGATACCATTGCAGAATGAAGGGGTTAAATGCACATAGCTTAGTATGTAAGCCCCCACAAGCAATGAAAATAATTGCATAGCACAACAATAATAATTAATATTACTCGAAACCTTAATACAGCGATCAACATTTTGATATATCGCTCAAATGACTAAGTCCAAATTGTGTCATATCCGCTATATAAATACTTTAATATTAATTATTTTTGTCCAATTCTTTTGGGGGGATATCTTCTATACATGTACAACAAGTCTGTGAAATCATTTTTTTACTTAACCAATTCTAAAAAGTTTATGTCCACACCTTGACATGGTCCTAAACAGTTATATTGCAACAGGCTAAACGATATATTAATGGCCTTAATATAACGCTTGTGTAACGATTAAAAGAGCTTTAGCAACATGTTACGAAATCATTATATTAGTGAAAACGAGTTCTATAAGTAGAGCGAACCCTAATATAGCACTAATGTAGCAGAAGTACTAATATATCGACTTTGAAAACACCAAAAAATATCGTTATATCAAATAGAGGTTAAGAAACAGGCCCCTGAAGTCAGAATATTTTCCCTTTGAGAAGAAAGCCGGAGTAGATATGGATAGCCTTTTCCGAGACCTACATTTTCCTGTGGTTAGCATTCCCGAGTGCTGTTAAGATTATTGCCACTGTAGGGTAGATGCACATGTATAGAGTCGGACACATACCTTGAGGCAGACAATTAGATTTGTGCTCATTCAAACATTCTTATATATTCATTTGTGAGTAATGGTAAGTTTTGAGTGTTATTCATTCCCATGAATCTCCAATACAAGACTTATAAAGGGGTACTTGGAAATATCAGTGTCTGTCTCAGGGTATGTGTCCGACCCTTGGCGAATCTATCCCAATTTAGTCATTGTGCATGACCCTTTGCAGCTATCTGTCCCTCCCGCTGGTGAGTCACTGTTTGTCAGTATTCAAGAAATCAGGGCGTCAAAATAGTACCAGCCTGTCTCCATTCCATTATAAGCAATAAAATTAAGATTAAATGAATACCTTAAACACTAATTTTCATTTCTCTGCTATAATGAGTGCTGGTACTCAATTCTAGTATCTAGTAAGACACTTCTGTGACGCACTCTTAACCTTTCTGTCTAGCTGCTATAAAAATAGTATGACCCCAGGCCGACTGAGTGCATACCACGAAAAATCCTAATATGACGTACCCAGACCACAGTACAATAGTATTTAGGAACCCGACTGGAGTACCCAGACTCCAATACATTAGTATTTAGGAGTCTGCCCAGACTACTAGAATTCATAAGTGCCAAGTGCATTTATACGTGTTACTATATATCAGCACGACATATTAGCCAGACCATCATAGATTCTCATGAACTGGTGTGTTGCTATGATATTTTATTTGGCAATAAACCTGGGGCGTTTTTCATGCAATGCCAAAATCTATGTACAAACATGGGTAATCCAAAGTAAAATGATGGTCACAATACTGTTGAAATATGTCACATTTTCTTGTGGGTATTAATGGCTGTACCAGAGATAATAGATGCCCACGAGTCAACGAGGCGATGCTTGCTCTCTGGAAGGAAGACTTTGAAAAGGGTATTTATTGTATACAAAATGTCGCTCAAGAATGACCAAGAAAAAAACATAATGACTAATGCCTCACTTAAAAAGCTTAAAATGAAAAGACTAAGGTGAATTGGTCCGTACTGACCAACCTGACAATAATTAACTAACCTAGCTTGGTCGTCTAGGGAGCCAAAAAATGACTAACTTAGCTACTAGTGACTGAGAGATTGGTCGTATAGGGAGCCAAAGAATATCAATGTAAGAAAACAAAAGAGAGTAGGGGGGATGTCTGGAATAACGGGGCGGCAAAAGTCAGCCAGGGAGGGGGCCAAAATTCATGGAATTCATTGACATTGCTGTGCTTAAGCGCCTCTATGTTATAGGCACTGGCAGAACCCCATATATATCCCCATAGACCCCTATAGTGCCCGGAGCTACTCCCTCCTGTGAGTGAGTCCCTATGAGTAAGTGATGTAGGGATGCACTACCCACACCCACACTCCTCACACAGTGGTATACCCTGCACCAGGTCTACTTTGTCTTGTATACACTTTACTCCAGCTATAGACACCTTTATGACGCCCTGCCAAACTCATCATTTAGGCTCTAACCACAAGCACTGCCCCCTGCTTCTGATTCTGTCAAACTGCTTACTTACCTATATTTATAAATATGGGAGTGAGGGGAGAGACAGGGGGGAGAGAGAGAGAGAGAGAGAGAGAGAGAGAAAGAGAAAGAGAGAGAGAGAGAAAGAGAGAGAGAGAGAGAGAGAGAGAGAGAGAGAGAGAGAGAGAGAGAGAAAGAGCGAGGGGGAGAGGGAGGGGTAGAGAGACACAGAGAGAGGGAGAACAAAGGACAGAGATACAGAGAAAGAGACAGGCACAGGGAGATGATGGGAGACATATAGAGAGCCATAGAGGTAGAAATACATGTAGACATCTTTGCAGAGAGACAAAGAGAGAGACAGATATAGAAATCGTGACAGAGGTATCAAAGGAGAGGCATGGCGACAGACACTGAAAGCAGAGAGTAATAGAAAGGCACAGAGTCAGATAGAGAGACAAAGACTGCATGGACCATCCAATTTTACCTAGTCCTACCTTATATAAAAATTCACAATAAATGAATGGCTTTCTTTCAGCAGCTTGAAGTAATTTTAAGCAACTCCAATTTATCGTCAGATGGAAGTTACTTAAAGGTACTTCAAGCTGCTTATAGATAGTCCTTAATCAACTTTAATGTTTGTTTAGATTTGCTCAAGTTGCATGATTTATGCGCTGATGGGAAAAAGTGATACGCAGGCAGACAGAAACCGACATAATGGGTACCTACATACATACATCCACTACAACACACAGTGGCCGTGAGAGATGTTTTTTCCCACTGCGGCAATTGATGACCATCCCATCAGTACTACACACACAACCCACAGTCAGGAGTTTTCACTCCGCGGGTCTCTTCTCTTGGCAGCGTACACACCTACCTATAGATGCAGCTCACAGCTTTCTGATTTTTGCCCGGTGACCGACTCATAGCCGCTCACTACCTGCTCGGGACTACTCGTTGTAATTGCAGCTTTCTATATGAGCTGCTCACCAGTATTCTGTATGGGAACCTTTGGGGCTGAGCACTTCTCCACGTTGCTCTCTTATTGCCGCCAATTTGGAGATTACTGCCAGCATGTGGTAACTCATATTCTTTCACACCCCACTAATGCATTGTTTCGATGGGATAAAAAGCGCATAGTTTGCTTCACAAATTATTATTACTTAGTAACACATTTTAGTAAATTATTAGAGTTTAATTGGGGTCAAAAAATTAAATATTTTGGGTTATTTCTAGTCAAAAAATCGGCCCGAATAGAAAGGGTGTGTTTGCGCATGTTAGGGAATGTGCGCTTATTACATTGAATAAGATACATTTGATAGTTGGAGAGAGTTTTACTTTCTTTGACATCAGTTATATCAGTTATTGGATCGTTACAATACAAGGCTTCACGTATCAAAATAATGCTACCAACAATAGCACATTGAATCCCAAGGCCATCGAGAATGTGTTTGTGTCCTCTGACGGCATTGTTGTCATTAGAACGACAAAAGTAGAAATTGAATGGTGTATTCTCACCAGATCTATCTCGTACATCTTAGACTAGAGACAATGAGTCAAAATGAGACAATGAGACAAACCTTTTAGAAAATCGATATTCAGCGATTTAATTGATGGTAGTTGGTTTCTAAATGAAAGTGAAACCCGGATGTGTAGGAGTATTTATTTCATTCGTGGCTAAACATTGCTTTAATGACCCCATTTGCGTAATGCTGCATAGATGCGGCCTTGCTAAATAAGTCGCCATGCAGTGCTACATTTAAGCATCATGCGGATTTTGATACATTCCCGATACACGCCCTATAGCAAGTCTATCTGCGGCAACATTCATGCATCATGAAGACAAACAGCGTATAGTAGCGCATTAGAGCACTATGCGGCCATTAAAGGGTTAACACTGGTGGTCGTGCAGTTCCCCACGCGTCTACGTGTAACCCTCTGTGTTAGCCCTTTAAGGACCACATAGTGCTTTGGATGTATTTAGCACTTAATCAGCATAATGCATAGATGCACCACTGGTAAATGTACACACCAAATCGGCATTTAAGCAATCGGGATGATCTACTGTGGAAGGTTGGTTGAATGATGCATGGATGCAGGCCTGGCGAGTGGACTCATTTAATTAACCAATAATGTATGTCTGACGGTCGCACAAGGGGCTGTATCGCTGGATATCGGCGCGAGTGCGAAGCACGGGTGACGATATCCAGCGATACAGCCCCGAGTGCGACCGTCAGACATACATTATTAGCTTTATTATACGATTTTTCCATTCATATGTCCTTATTTACCTTTAAAACGTCCTAATTTCGCCATTTTGAGGGATTATTGACTGAAAATCACTCGAACACCAGTAGTGCCATGTTGTTTTGACCTCCCACCAACCCTGCTCGCTGATTGGTGGATGGACTTCGCCTCACACACCAGGGGTCCCCGGATCGATCCTGGGTGGAAACGAACCATTTTCAAAATGCCTATTTCTATGTGAAAAAAAATCCCTAGAATTATTTTAACGAAAGGGGAAGCAAAGTCCAACTTCTTCCTTTATAGTAAAAAAAAAATTATAAAAAAATTTTGATTTTAGGAGAAGTTTATCCCCTTCTTCCGTATGGCCGGATTGGCCAGGCGCGTAGAGGCTTCGGCTTCTAGTCTTGGGGTCCTGAGATCGATTCGCCATGAAACAGCGGATTTTATGTGTGACGAAATTTCGGAATTGCTCAGGACCACCGGAAACGGGACGATATCCCCCGGAAACGTGCTGATATCCACAGGAAACGTGCCGATATCACTAGATATCAGCACGGGGATATCACCTAAAAAGCACGATGAGTCGTTCAATCGTATAATAAGGGGCAATATCACCGCTCATACCTGACCACATGTATAGTACACTAGAATAGTACTAGAAATGTGACTGGGACGCGCTAGGTGATTAATCAGCTTTAAAGTGGCATTCTCACCGAGCGAATCACACTCACAATTCTAGTACTGTTCTAGTCTACTATGTGGTTAAGTGTGAGTGATGAGAATGCCCCTTTAAAGTACTATGCGGTCTTTAAAGGGTTACTCATGTGACTCTACCTCCCCCTGTATCTGTACTCACTCCTTCCTGTGCATGTCATGTAACCCTACCCCCCTGTACCTACAGGGTATCCATGACAACCCATATAGCTGTCTCTACCTGTCAGTGTACACCTACAAAACACACATTGCACTCAACTTTACCTTTAAGCAAAAAATATGATCTCTAAAGCTGACAGTTTCAATGTATTTAAGTGTAGTAAATGTATATCGTGAGATATTCATTTTCTCGGAAGACAGGACCTTGTATTCCTTGAGGCTGTGGCTTTTATTTAGGGTCAGAGAGTACATGGAGAATTTAAGCTGCTATAAAGCCGTTACCCCTGCCTTGTTCTTCAGATATGAGTATCATTTCTTTTTCTGGACAGTGCAAGTGCACATGGAGCCAGTTGCCAATCTCCCTAGTGACCCTAGTTTTTCAGGGGGTGTACCTCATAGAGTACGAGTACCATGGGGCTATACTGATCTCAGGATATATGTTACACGGTGCCACAAAGTGCCACTTCGAGAATTCAGAGGGTGGTTGTTGGTGATGGCGACGTTTCTCTTTATCATGTTATTTAGACAATCTTATATCAATGGAGCTATGTCTTTTGTAATGACATTCATGTATACATAAAATTGACTACACATGGTCACCGAAAGTGTGAATTTGATACGTGTGAGTTCCTCCTTATCTCAACTTCTTTTTAGAATAACTCTCAAAGGTAAGAAGTATTGTTTCATGTTCATGCTGTGATATCTAGAGGCTGGAGATCTACAAGGCAATTTTCTTATTGAATCGTAGCTATTATATCTGTTAATGACGATCCACACGATTGATAAGGGGCATCAGCTATGGTCATGGAAATATGCGAAATCTTTAATTAGTTAGGCCGAAATATTAGGCTTCATTGCCTGGCTTCAGAGGAAGGACTACTTCAGACATTGTTTTACTTGTGTTTGATGCGTTACCTTGTCATGTCTTGTAACTTTACCCATATGTAGTAGTTAAACCACAGCTATATTTCTGTATACATTAATATTGGAAACAGTCAAGGCTGACCACGAGTTGCAGCGAGTGTGCTCAGCTGTGACGAAGTCAATATAATGTATACAGAGCTATAGCGTGATTTAACTGACTTATGCCACACACCAGTGGTGAGTGTCTTCTGACCTCTTGTACGTCATAATTATCCAGTCGGACCATTTCTTTTATTTCAAGTGTGGTATAAATGTATACAGCTAGTGTTCTGCCCAAAATACCCATACCACCATTTAACTCTTAAACCCTTACCGGCTCCACTCTAACTGTTGCTGTAGGGTTGCCAAGATTTCGGCATCTAAGGGATGGCATGATGTCTCACAAGCTTCATGCTCATTTGTTGTCATGATGCACTAGGGCTGTGCTTGTGAGTAACGCGGCGGCATTGCATTTATACATCATGCCAACCCTTCAGGAATGCATCAGCCATGTATTCATGATGCATGAATGCAGTAATGACAAGGTATTCACCAACATAACGTCGCAAATGCATCATGATGACAAAGAGGCATAGCACTATAAAGAGTTAAGTCAAATGAAAAAGGTCAGTGAGAAAGCGAAAATTAAGTACATCTTTGGTCATTTGTCTTCCTTCAACATAGACCAATAAATTGTGATTTTGTATGCAATATCATTGAACAATTCGGACTTCTTATGATGTATGTGTTGATTTTAAGAATTAGAAAACCCTGATGATATTGTACAAATACTTCCTTTATAGAGGAAACTAGCACATATTTGCTGGCATCAAGAGCACAGCAATGAATAATAGAGTGTTTACCCTTAACCGAATAGTGCAATGGGTTTTTATCAAATGGACCCTGAAATATTTAGGACCTCAATTGCATTAGCTCACTCGACCTAGTAGCACTCCTTCACTCCTATGGAAGAGCATGCTCTTATTGGAATGATGGCAGTACTTAATCAGACACTGCATACACGTTGGGAAGAGAGCACAATAAAGATTGCTTGAAGAGATCATTTAAGTGACTTAAAGGCCAGTAAATATTATGGCAATAATGTCATTATTACCTTTCGATCAAATTTCTGGCCTGTAAGTTACTTAAAATGATCATTTAAGTGAGCTTTATTCTACCTAAATCCAAATATTCATGCAGTTATGTTTACAGTATACATATCCGAGAGCAGCCATGCAGAAGGGCTACCCCAAGCAAAGGTGTAGCGGTCATCCTTTCTGCTTGGCCGCTTACAAAACAAAAAAAACAAATAGATTATGGTCCTTCTTTGTGACTTCTCTGTGGCATTATGGCCTCTCTGCTGTAATGGATGTTGTTGTCTTTTTGAGTTTTGAAATATTTTTTTTTAAATTTACTCACAATGTAAAAAAAAAATCCCCATTTCAATGGCCAACATCCCCTTATAATCCCATGCAGCCATTACCTCCTTTATAACCGTTTTTAGAATAGAAATATCCTAACTTAACTTTCAACTACCAGAATGTGTTCATAATTTGTTAACGGCTGAGCCCTTATTACGGGATGGAGATAATTGGAAAATGAATCCTGAGTCATTACTGGTCTTTAACACTGTGTAAGGCTGCACACTGCTTTAAAGCACTATGGTCTTAATCGTAATGATGCATGCATGAAGCGAGTAACTGTACTCATGCATGATGTCAACTGCTCTACACTCTAAGAACAGTGTGTTGCGGGAACATGCATAGGGAGTTATACACACATATTTGCAACACACCTTTGAAATCAACACACGTTTGGCAATGAGTGTGTAGTGTGTAGTGTGTTACACCAAAATGTGTGTTAAAAGTGGCTGCAGAAAAGTGTGTTGATAAGTGTGTAAACGTAACACACTGTTCTTAGAGTGTAGAGTTGATTTGTTAAGGATTGGCATGATACATCGACCGATAACCCGACAGGGTACATCGATACATCAGAATGACAAAAGCAAAATTATGAATTATTTAAAGTGGCATTCTCACTGAGCGTTTCCCACTCACAATTCTAGTACTGTTGTAGTCTGCTAGAAGGTAAGTGCGAGTGGTGAGAATCCCCCTTTAAGACATCATGCTGCCCGTAGAGGGTTAGCCAATCAGCAGGTGTGGTGTTAAAAGTCGTACAGGTGAGTCCTGCTGAACGCACCAAGTCTGCCTCATAAGGCGTCGTTCAGGATGAGGGCCAGACAGGAGTGATACTTTTTTTAAGAAAAAAAAGTTTAAACAACAAGTTGAAGTATGGGTATCGGTTAATGAGTTAGCTTAAGGGAAGAAGTAGAGAATAAGGACAGTCTTAATCTTAGAAATAGGTATAGTTACGCAGAAATTAGAACCTTTGGAAAGGCTCTCTTTCAGTTGAAGTGGCATAATCACCGAGCGTATCCCACTCACAAGTCTAGTACTGTTCTAGTCTACTATGTGGTTAAGTGCGAGTGGTGAGACTGCTCCTTTAAGAGACCAATATGAGTTTCCTTCATGTTGTCATTTTAAAAAACCTTTTCGATTCAAATTAAATGATGTTAGGGGGAGAGCATGAATTATCTAGAATAACTTATTTCTGGCCCTTTCAAATGTAGACAAACAGCCATTATTGACAAGACAGGGTCGTGAAGTATGGCCATGGTTATCTTACAGGGGGAGTGAAATACGGCACTCCTCGGTTAAATCAATGGTACTGCCGTATTCCATGAAAATTAAATCACTGTGACTCATTATACACTTCTATAAGGAGGAGTCTGCTAGTTCTAGAGGCATACACCAGGATGCATGTAGGTAGTGTTGTTGTTGTTTCCCTCTTTGTGTAGCTTAGTTTGGAATGGGTTCTCACATTTACTGATGATCTTCTGTATAAATTAGGTCTATGGTTTCTCCATTAACATGGCCTTTGATTAGATGAGCATGAGGAAATGTTAGTATTTAGAACTCGAAGAAATTGAGTATTTACACCTCTATACAGGTGACCAGATGTCAGTCAGTCAGTCAGTCAGAGTGTAGCCAATGCATTGTTTCTCAATCAGGCTAGGTCCCTCACCTTACACCCGAGACAACGGAAAGCAGGCTAAGTCGCTCACCTCACACCTGAGACAATGGAAAGGTGATTAAGATAAGGGCGGATCAGCTCTATCAGTGGCCATAACTGCAATCCTGAATGGTTGACATGATGCAAGAATTGAGTACTGCAAAGGATATATAATACTAAACAACCATGCATCCCTTAAAGGGTTAAAATGTATAGTCATTAACTGACCTGGCCAGGGTTCAAACTCACCACTTTCCACAGTCAATGTGGGCTCATAATGTTGAAGGCTGCTATCAAGGGAGAGGTCATCCAGGGGTGTCTGGCCTCTCAACTATAAATGATTCATGCACATCACTCTTTGGTGAGGGATCTGTCCCGTGCCACCCGCAGCTCCTGTACCAGGCACCTTATGAACCCAGTGGACCGTTGCATAGCAAAATTATAACGATATCGTCCAACGATTTTACAAAATTGATGATCATGATGCCATCTTTAAGGACTCTCAGCACCCATATTGCACTAAAACGGTTATGAGGGTTTAATTCGAAATACATGTGTTACACCTCTACATATTATACATCATTTGCACCATCTAGGCTATAATACTTTTATCAAATTCCTTCCATTATTTGGAATTTTTGTCACTGTGGAACGTGAATGGAACAAAAACGTTCCTTTTTATCTTCTTTTCATTTCAACATCATTATGGGATGGAAAATGGACATAATTCTTAGGTTTAACTATTTTAAACTGATATTGATGTCAATACCTGGGGTCCATTTTCTTCTTTTCTTGATATTCCAATTATTAAGGCCTACAGAGCTCTTCAAAGTTGCATAGTTACTAAAAAATGGTAAAAATGGCAATTTACCCCTATTATCACCCACTTTTTAGCAAACTATGGGGTAAATAGCCATTTTTACCATTTTTTTTAGTAACTATGCAACTTTGAAGAGCTGTGTAGGCCCTAATAATTGGAATATCAGGAAAAGAGAAAAAAGGACCTCAGGTATAGACATGAATTTTAGTTTTCAATTGAGAAATTCAAGAATTTTGTCCAATTTCCATCCCATAATGCTGTTGGAAAAAAAAGAGGCTGAAAATGGAACGTTTTTGTTCCATCCACATTCCATGGCTACTAAAATGAGAAATAATCAAAGGAATTTGATAAAGCTATTATAGATGGTTCAATTGATGTATAATATGTACAGGTTGAACACATTTCCTTGAAAGTATACCCCTCAAACTGTTTTAGTGCAATTTGGGTGCTGAGAGTCCTTAAAAGCGATTGTTATTACAGAATTCCCTAGGATAGATATGCCATCTAGTGAGAAATACACTTGGAACGATTACCAAAATGGGATTGTCTTCATAGTATTTCCAAAGGAAAACGATATTGTTGTTTGCTGTGCAAAACACCACTGTCCTATAGTTGTGGGATCATGGCAATTTCTATCACTGGATCTTTATGGATGATTTTGACATTTCATTGAAAAGTGCAATTTTCACAATTTTCCACTCTATGCTCAAGAGGTGTTCTTATAATTGCTTTTACACGATAATGACACGTCTATCCTCTTTTACCTACTCAATTCTGAGGTGAAATTTTTTAATCTACCAGGAAATGACGTTATTCCATTGTCATTACCATTGCAACTAAATTTGGTTCCCAGCATATATGTAGTTTGGGTACCAGCAGTTCAAGTTGGCGGTGCTGGTCCAAGGGAATAATAAAAAATTCTGCATCAACCGAGCGGCACAGGAGGACGGATATCAAATGAGACTAGTGTCAGAGGGCGTTAGCCTTTTAAGGACGGCATGTCGCTAAAAAGCAATATTTGCCCTCATGATACACCGATGCAACCCCAGCGAGTAATTCACTGGTGCTGCATTGATGCATCATGGAGAGTGCATCATGGTTTGAATGATGCATGAATGCAGTTCTGGCAAGTTACTCCCAAGGGTTGCATTCAAGCATTAATGTACTATGCGGTTCATAGGGTGTCATCAGGGTCCCTATTAGTGCACTTCTACCTGTAGCATTTCCGCTGCATTAAACAGAGCAGTGCTCCAAGATGCGGAAAAATAGACGGAATAATGCTCTATGGTACTTGTCATATATCTCTTCGATTTCCATTTTTTGGTGCTAGAACGTAAAATTCATTCAGGCAGGGAGACACAGAGGCAAGTAATGAGGCAGGCAAGGAAGCAGGCAGGTACTCAGGTAGTGAGGCAAGGTGATTTAGGTGAAAGCGTCAGACAGGCAGATTATCCAGCAGGCAAGCAGGCAAGCAGGCAAGCAGGCAAGCAGGCAAGCAGGCAGGAAATCATGGAAGCTGACAGACTGCATTTAGGCATGCAGGCAGGGAGGAGGCAGCTATGGAAGCAGGCAGGCTATCAGCCTGGCAAACTGGCAGGCTGGCAGGCTAGTAGGCAGGCTAACTGGCAAGCTGGCAGGCTGACATACAGGCAGGCAGGCAGGCAGGTTCCCTGTTTGAAGTATAAGAGGGCCTTTATATCCCAGGTCCTTATAATCTATAAATACAAAGATGGATGCCATGCCTTATACCGAGCGGACATTGACCCTCACATAGTACATCTACTTTGGCACTGTCCGTGCCTGCCCCGGGGGGATCAGGCTGCTTTAATTGCTGCAGGGCTGCGTCTGTTGTAGATCAGCCTGAACAGCTTGTCGTGTGAGATCCCGACACGTCTGATATGGCCGCCGCCTAGAGCTTCCATGTTCCGCCACCGGTGGCGCTGGACGCAACTACTGTGATGGAAGTCTACTGGGTAGCGGCACCATCTGCTGACGATCGAATTATGCCCTCTTTTTTCACATATCAATTACCAATTTTCTATTGAAACTTAGCATTCTCACTATACCAAAGATACCTTCACCCAGTTTGGCTCTGCAAGTTAGTGCCTGACTTCTAATTGGTCCTCATAAGATCAGTTGGTAGAGCGGCCATTTTGTGAGCATTGTATATATATGGAATCTCCTGTATATATATTGCCTTGTTTTAACCATAACAATGGTGGCTGGTTCCCCCGGCTGGTTCCCTAGTACGCTCACCACAAAGTGCTATAGGAACCGGCATTACTCCAATATGGCACTGCTAGCCTCGGGACCTTTGCTTTGCTGTTAACCCTTAGGGACATATGGTGCCTCAAGGTTCATGTTAATTAATCATCATTATATAACAAACCGAGGCAACTACGCAGGCCATGCAGCAACCAACTCACGAGTGGTGCTTTAGTGCATCATCCTGTATCTAGAGCCTTTGTATCAATCTGTATGGTCGGCATGCACACAGCACCATATCATTCATCCATGACGGTTGCATCGATGCACTATAATGCCGGGGGGGGGGGCACTCGGTATATTTTGTATACACGGGTGTGCGGCTGGCAAGGGTGGTTTTTGAGCAAAATCCCTCTAGCCAAGGGTCTGTTTTCAACAAAATCCCTCTAGCCAATGGTCTGTTTTCAGCAAAATCCCTCTAGCCAAGGGTCTGTTTTCACTAAAATCCCTCTAGGCTCACTCTCACCAAATCAGTGCAACTAAAAAAGTGACGTACATGATCGGCGGACGTACATGATCGGCAGACGTACATGATCGGCAGAGTACAAAACCCATCTTTTACCCCCTGCACTACGATGTTTAACTCTCCCAACCATACCTACAGGCTGTAATGTATCTTTGGGGAGTTTATTAGAAAAAAAAACTCCCAAAATATTTATAGGGGCCGGAGGGGGGGGCTCAATGTGTAACCGATCATGTACGTCACATGACGTACATGATCGGCTTGGAATGTCATGTAACATGTCCTCATTACCCACTGCTTCACATGTCTATGATTATACATATTTAGACCTACATCATATGTACACCTTGCTATGATTGATTTATGTTTTATATATGGTCAGAAAGGGTAATTAAGACAGTCAATAAATAATGGCCGATCATGTGCGTCACATGACGTACATGATCGGTATTTCAAATGTCATGTAAAATACTCTTACTAGTCGCATCTACACATGTCTAACATCTCACATGTCAAGACACACATCATATGTACACCTAGGTAAGGTTTATTAATGTTTTTCCTTGTTCAGAAAGGGTAGGGCAGTCAATAATCACCGATCATGTACGTCACCGATCATGTACGTCACATGACGTACATGATCGGTATTGAAATGTCAAGTAAAATTCTCTTCCTAGTAGAACATGTCAAGACACACACCATATGCACACCCTGGTAAGATATATTTATGTTTTAACATGGTCAGAAAGGGTAGGGCAGTCAATAACTCCCGATCATGTACGTCACCGATCATGTACGTCACCGATCATGTACGTCACCGATCATGTACGTCCGCCGATCATGTACGTCCGCCGATCATGTACGTCCAAATAATAGTTGCATCGATCTGGTGAGAGTGAGCCTCTAGCCAAGGGTCGAATTTTCACCAAAATCCATGCAAAAAGGGTCACTTTTGACCAGAATCCCTCCAATTTTCGGCACATTTCTATAAATAGAAACACTTTTGACCGGATTTGCTCTAATTAAGAGGTGCGTTTCCGCGAATTTTTTGAAAACATAGGCCCTTTTTACCAAAATCCCTCTAGCCAAGGGTAAGGGTTTGTCAGAGGCTCAGGGGCACACCTGTGTCAAAATAAATTTGAGTACCCCCCGGGCTATAATGGCAAAACTGCATGGCACATTCAGTCGCTATGCTGTAATTGAAGGGTTAGACCATGGGGTAGGACTACGGGGCCCTGATAAGGATGGTGTAAGATGGGTTAGTGTAAATATACAAGATGCCAATACACTGCGGCTGTACATGCAGCAAACTGTACAGCATGTATACAGGGTGCCAGTATAGCTGAGAGGATTGATGTAAGATTAAGGGTAACTAGAATGATTATAAGGCCAAAAAAAAAGAAGGTGTGTTTCAGGTTACCCGACCCTACCTAGCAAAACAGGGCCGACCCTAGAAATTTTTATGCAATTTTGAAAAGATATTTATATTTTGGGTCATTTTGGGGTTATTTAAGGGTCGATTTGATAGTTCACGAGTCGAGGCGGTCGTCGGCGAGTCGGCATTGTAGTGTGTGAGTCGATTCCTGGGTACTTTTCAGGCTAAAGCAAAAAAAAAGTAATTTAAAAAAAAAAAAAAATCCGACCTACCTACCCTAGATTTTCAGACCATGTAACCTGAAACACACCTTTTTTTTTTTTTGGCCTAATTGATAGCACTTTGCCCTCCAATTCTATTGACATAAGTCCTGATGGAGTTCTTTCGCAATAAACATCAGAAGTTGATAAATACCAAAATAACCATCAGCAATCAGTCCATACTAAGAGACGTCACACAGTTGTAAGCAAATGAACTTGCATGTAGATATGGTACAGTAACAGCTCTGTATTCCTTTACATTAACTACAGCCAAGGCTGATCATAACGTCAGGGATGGGTGTATTTAGCTGTGATTGAGGCCATTACAATGCATACAGAGGCTGTACTTTATCTGGCTTATGCCACTAGTAATTGCTTTGTATAATTTCTTTTTCTTATGCTCCCCCAGCTAATGGTAGAATCTGAAAAGTGAAAAGTATTATATTCTAGGTCCTGTCCCAGGGTATAAGTTGTCTCTCTAAAGTCGATAGCATATTTACTGTCCATCACCATCAGGCTATAACCAAGTAAGATAAATCCTAGTATTGGATGTGCTCCGAACAGTTGAATAGGTGTGTTAAATTATTGGTTTCTTTTTGTTTTCGGCCTGGAGGCTCCCCCCTGTGACCACCTGCTAGGGAAGCATGGTGCCTGGACCGGTTTTTACACAGATACCGCACATGTAAGCTCTGTGGCCCAAGACATGTGCCAGTCCAAAATGAGCATACAATGGTTTTGACATATATTAATGCCCCATATTCTAATTTCAAATAAGCATTGGAGGTATGAAAATGAAATTGATAGCGCCTAGACATCTACAAGGGCTAATTCAGTACTGTCCGTTCTCCACTTTCAAAAAGGTAATATGTGAGTATGTATATATAAACAACCATACATGCATAAATACATATATCAAAAACTTCTACTGGACAACGTATATACGGCCCATTCATCATAGCAACGTCCTTTCACCATATGGCAACATTATGTGTCATATAAAAAAGGTCCTGTCTAATTGGCATATTCTTGTTTGCCATGACAGCGCCCTTTTCATCGTGGCAACATCCTGTGCGTCACAGCAACTCCATGTTCATCATGGTGAGGCCAATTTTGTCACAGGAATATCCTTCATTCTAAGTGCCTAGATGAGGTGGTGTCTTCTTTAACAAGAAATCATTTACAAATCATGTTTTTGTACATTTCTCCAACGCATTTCCCATGCGGTACCCTCACAAAGCCCTCTGATATACTGCGTCTGGTGCACAAAAAATTGTCAAGCATTAATTATTTCATATTAAATTGTTGCATAAAAGGCAGTTGTAAGAGTCTCTATTAGTGTGTACGGCAATATATAGTTCCTTTTGTTCTTGTTCTTGTCCTTTCACCTCTCACTCTCCCCCTTCTTGTATGGCGACTGACGGTGCTGCTTCACCCCATGCTGTGTTCCTCGCATAGTCCCTGTATCTCTGTATGGTGCCCCCGCAGCGACCCCAGATACTCTCATTACTCACTCCGCACGCCTCGTGGCAACTATAGGGATAAACAACAACATGGGGAGGGAGGGGCTGTACCAATGTGGTATGCTGATGAAGGGGCCTGAAATGTAGAGACAGAGGGGCCTGGATGAGGTAGTGCAGGGACAGGGGGGCCTGGATGAGGTAGTGTAGGGACAGAGGGGCCTGGATGAGGTAGTGCAGGGACAGAGGGGCCTAGATGAGGTAGTGTAGGGACAGAGGGGCCTGGATGAGGTAGTGTAGGGACAGAGGGGCCTGGATGAGGTAGTGCAGGGACAGAGGGGCCTAGATGAGGTAGTGCAGGGACAGAGGGGCCTGGATGAGGTAGTGTAGGGACAGAGGGGCCTGGATGAGGTAGTGCAGGGACAGAGGGGCCTGGATGAGGTAGTGCAGGGACAGAGGGGCCTGGATGAGGTAGTGTAGGGACAGAGGGGCCTGGATGAGGTAGTGTAGGGACAGAGGGGCCTGGATGAGGTAGTGTAGGGACAGAGGGGCCTGGATGAGGTAGTGTAGGGACAGAGGGGCTTGGATAAGTTAGTTTAAGGAGAGAGGGGCCTGGATGAGTTAGTTCAGGGAGAGAAGGGTCTGGGTGACACCTGGAGGAGGTACTGAAGGGAGAGAGGGGCCTGAAAGAGACAGTGTAGGGACAGAGGGGCCTAGATGAGGCATGGATGAGGTAGTGTATGGACAGAGGGGCTTGGATGAGATAGTATAAGCACAAAGGGGCCTGGATGAGTTAGTTCAGGGAGACGAGGGCCTGGGTGAGACCTGACTGAGGTATGGAAGGGAGAAAGGGGGCCTGATAAGTTAGTGCAGGGACAGAGGGCCCTGGTTGAGGCAATGTAAGGATAGAGGGGCCTGGATGAGGTAGTGTTGTTACTGAGGGGCCTGGATGAGGTAGTGTTGTTACTGAGGGGCCTGGATGAGGCTTTGATAAGGTAGAGTAGGGTTGGAGGGTCTTGAATGAGGTAATATATAGACAGATGTGCTTGGATAAAGGCTGCATGAGCAGCTAATGTAGGGACTGAGGGCCCTGGAGGAGACAGTATAACGACAGAAGGGCCTGGATGAGGCAGTGTAGGGACAAAGGGGCCTGGATGAGGTAATGTAGGGACAGAAGAGCCTGGATGAGGCAATGCTATGACAGAGAGGCCTGGGTGAAACCTACATGAGGTAGCCCAGATGAGGTAGTGTTGTTACTGAGGGGCCTGGATGAGGTAGTGTTGTTACTGAGGGGCCTGGATGAGGTAGTGTTGTTACTGAGGGGCCTGGATGAGGTAGTGATGTTACTGAGGGGCCTGGATGAGGTAGTGTTGTTACTGAGGGGCCTGGATGAGGTAGTGTTGTTACTGAGGTGCCTGGATGAGGTAGTGTTGTTACTGAGGGGCCTGGATGAGGCTTCGATAAGGTAGGGTAGGGATAAAGGGTCTTGGATGAGGTAATATCTGGACAGAGGTGCCCTGATGAGGGCTGGATGAGGTAGTGTAGAGACAGAGGGGCCTGGATGAGGTAGTGCAGGGAGAAAGGGGCCTGGATGAGATAGTGTAGGGAGAGAGGGGCCTGGATGAGGTAGTGTAGGGAGAAAGGGGCCTGGATGAGATAGTGTAGGGAGAGAGGGGCCTGGATGAGGTAGTGTAGGGACAGAGGGGCCTGGATGAGACAGTGTAGGGACAGAGGTGCCTGGATGAGGCAATGTATCGACAGTGGGGCCTGGGTGAGGCAATGTAGGGACAGAGGGGCCTTGGTGATGCAATGTAGGGACAGAGGGGCCTGGATGAGGTAGTGTAGGGACAGAGGGGCCTGGATGGCCAATGCAAGGACAGAGGGGACTGCATGAGCTAGTTTAGGGAGAGAGGGGGCTGGATGAAATAGTGTAGGGAGAGAGGGGCCTGGATGAGGTAGTGTAGGAATAGAGAGGCCTGGATAAGGCTGTGTAGGGAAAAAGGGGGCTGGATGAGACAGTGTAGGGACAAAGGGGCCTTGATGAGACAGTGTAGTGACAGAGGGGCCTTAATGAGACAGTGTAAGTACAGAAGGCCCTGGATGAGGTACCTTAGGGACAGAGAAGCCTTCACCAATACATTGTTGTGACGGGGGGCCCTGGAAGTGGAAGAGGTCACTACACTGTGAGCTCCTGTGAGCCAGAGTGTATAGCACGCAGGTGGGGAGAGCTATAAATAAGCTCATCACCCAGCTATAGAGCGGCAATATATACCAGTGCTAAATGCATAACAGCGCCAGGGTCTAGGAGGAACACATGTTTTTTGACACAACACCTGTATCACACTGCTGCAGGCATAAATACAACGGTTTCTCATCACTGACTATGTACCTGGTGCACCATGTGTATGCACCTGGTAGGGTAGTGGCGTGGCAGTCTAGCGTCTTCCAGATTGAGAGTGGATAACTTTTATCCTCTTGTAAACTGATCAAAATAGTGGCCGCTGGCCAAGAATCGCCGGTCCCTCGTCGGCTTGGCGCCTGACTGGTGGGTAGTTAGGACACGAAGTAGTATAGTTTGCTTAATTTCACAATCTGTGCACTTACTCCATTACCCCCCCTTCCCACTGTGTTGGACATAGTTATAGCATATCAAAAGGCACTCATACTATACCGATGTAGTGTTATTTCACTTATCTGAACTAATCTGAAAGTTCACCATTTGAACTATGGCAACAGAATTTACATTTCTCTATCTTTTTGAATAAGATATCGCCATTCTATTCTGCCTTGGCTTCAAATATATATTGCACTACGTGCCTTCTGATGATCTGGTCAATGAATAATGGTCATATATATGTGTTAGTTGTGCAGAGGCTTTTTTTTGTGATTGGGGCTACTACTACTATTAAAATAGAATGATGTGGCCATGCATGTGCTCCTAGTGCATGTACTACTACTAGTAGTATGACTAGAGCCTGACAGCCATGCACGTCCCTTGCATGTACTACTCACACACACACGGTCATACACACATGCCACTTTCCATAGCCTACTGTGCACTGCATGAACGTTGGGATTAATGCAACTATAACAAAGAAACTATTTCCATAAGACCTCCCATTACATAAAGGCCACCTATGTCATGTAAATGTCCTAGCATGGATTTGTACAAATAGTATATTGTACAGGTCCATGGATCTAGGTAGTGGAGGTTTTAGTTCACTTTACATTTCACTTTACATTGGCTCAATGTATATTATAAAGGGCTTTTTAAATTACCCTATACATGCTGTGGTCCTAGAAGTCACCGTAAGATTGTCTGGTATAACAATATCAATGTAGACCTATATGACAATGTGTTACAACCCAACACCCAGTGAGATGTGGCTCTGGATATATGGTAGGCCCCATGTGTATAGGTGGCGGTGTGGATGTATGCACAGCTTGGGACTAACCACTTGATGTTTTACTATCCCTTTAAAGGCAGCATATGGCTTAATGCAATGTACCCTTTTGGTACATGAACACAGACCTGTCAAGTACTGCATTCATGCATCATGCTTACCATAAGGGGTTGATACACTTCTCAAGGGTCGCCATGATGCATGGATGCAGCCATGTCGAGTATGCATCCGCCAGGGTACTATCAATGCATCACGACGACCAAAGGGCATAGCACATAGAAGCACTATGTAGCCCTTAAAGGGCTGAAATAACAGGGACGGACTAGGATAGCCAGAGGCCCCTATCCTACTACACATCGCTTCACATTCTCCCCTCATATATAATCTCATCCCTCTGTTAGCAAAGTACACACTCTGTGCAAATACCTCTCTACACAGGACCACAGGCATTCTATTCTGTAGCTGTAGCTGTGTGCCACCTGAGATGATTACCTCTCTTTATTTTTTTGAAATACAAGCTTTACAATGCAAAAGTACTAGAAGAGCCGTATTTAATGCCCCTCATTGAATACAATGTGCCTGTATTCAATGGCCGAAGAAAAATCAGTTTTTCCCTCCTTAAAAGGCTTAAAATAAAATATAAACACAAATGCCAACTACATAAATACATAGACAAAGGTTCACGAGTTTCAGTCTGTTGGCTGGGTTATTTCACGAGTTGAATTGGGCCGTATTTCATGAGGCCGTAGGCCGAGTGAAATGCGGCCCAAGGGTCAACAAGTGAAAAAACCCAGTCAACAAACTGAAATAAGTGTACCTTTGTGTTTATTTTTTATGGTTTTCGATTGAATCCATCAAAATTATGATAGGGGGAGCCTAAAATAGCTTATTTCCATCCCGTTTCTACCTTTTTCAAATGTAAACAAACCGCCATTTTGATGACGTCACAGGTCGTGAAATACGGCCATAGGTTATTTCACGGGGTGTGTGCAATACGGCGTCCTTTGATTATATCAAAGGAGTGACTGTATTCCATGAAAAATAACACTCTGATGTGTTTCACTCGTGGGGCTGGGGCGCATCCCACTCAACCTGCGGCTTCGTGGGATACTGCCCCAGCTCCCACTCGTGAATGCAACAGACACGGCATCAATGGGCGTTGGCATTTGTCTATGTATAAATCCGGCCATGTTTATGCACCAGCGTCTAATGGGCGATAATTGATGCACCTGGAGATGAGTCTAGTCTAGCACTCTGTTTGGAGAGTGACACATCTGGTAGAGATCTGGACCGCTAAGAGAAGGATTCGTCAGTCGACCTCTGCTCCAGTATGCAAGAATATAACCACCCATCTGATGCTGCAGGTAACACTCTCCAAACATATGTTTGTCCGTCAGATTAGTGCAGGGCTGTCCCAGTGTGCCACTCTCCCAGCACAGTCTCAAATAAGACGCTGCCAAAAGGCCCGGACTTCAGGAACTCTCCTGTGGAACAAGAGAGTAAAGGGGTACTACTTCTCTGCTCTCCTATAGCAGTCTCACACCACCATTTCAATACACCAAAAATAGTTCCCAGGGATATGCCCCAATTCCCCCATAAAACATCATCAATACTTCTACAATTTTAAACAATTTTTGTCCACATCTTCCTTTACATAATTGAAACAAATCATAGTTGTAATGATACAAATATAAAAAGTATGGCGTAGGTAAGTTTTCATGGTGATCCGCCGGATTTTTGCAGAGAAGGAAGTAGTGCCGTCAGAAACGGATGGAAGAATCTGCTGGGAGATTGCCAGTGTGCAACAGTGTGTCAGAGACATGAGACTGTGCAAGGTTTGTTCTATTAGAGAGTGTAGATATAATCTCCCAGCGGCGGCTCTGTCTATTCGACTGGACTCTGCCTGCAAGCCGCCATGGTGCTGCAATTTTGAATAAACTTACCCATTTAACCTTCCAAATCATGGCCGAGATTATGTTTGACCCGAGCTGGCACTCTGCTGGGAGTGCATATGTTCAATGTTGTGAAATACTGCCATGTAATGTCCAAACTATTTTCAGACAGGGTCTTCTTAAAAATTAACAATTATTCATTTCCTTGGATTACATCTCACTTAGTATTGTAGTTGATAAAATTCATACATTTTAGTTTAAGCATGTGAAGGTTTAGTAGATTTAGAAAAAGAAAAAAAACAAGACGCTAAACATTATTATGAGGGATAAGCTAGACCTGGATCAAAAATGATATTGCATGCCCCAAGATCCTGCACGATAAAATCTAATCGAGTTAAGCTATTTCTGTTATAATGATCTTAATCAGATTAGAAATAGGAGTACCATATATTCTCACATACAAGCCTGACTCACATATTAGCCGCACCCTCAAATTGACAAATCCTATGAGCCTAACACGGAATTGATATTTTTGTATCATGATACATCTAAAGATTTCTTAAAATTTCTTGTATAAGCTGCGCCCCATTGGCTTTAGCTTCCGTGCGAGAATTTACAGTAAGAAGCTAAAGAGCTATTCAGTTTTTAGCATCAAGTTTCCTCTCTATCAGTTCCGCTGTGAGCCGAAGCCACATCGCAGCTTCTTGTCTCTAATTCTGAATTAGCATCGAGAAGCCATCAACCTGAAGCCACATATGGCTGCAGGAACAGGGCCAGGTCCCTGAGGAGAATTAGCAGGAGTGAGGCAAGTAATTTGATATGCAGCTCGTATAGTCTCGGCTTGAGCATTTCAAGGGATGCATAGTGCTTCAATGTAATACATTTTTTGTTGTTATGATGCATTCTATAAATATATATATATGCAGTCTATATATGAAAACCTGCTGGACACCGGCTATAGCCAGCAAAAAGTCTGCCGGTCAGGCAGAAAGAGGACTAATGCCAGCCCGAATGGCTAGCTGTATTCTAGAGATTCTTGCCTATATGCCAGTTTTCACGGCTTGTGAATCGGACTGAATGGCCTGCATGGTGAAAAGGTTTTCGTATAGACTGCATATGCAGCTCCGTTTGGCTGCATGAATGCATCACACATGCTGATCCTTCAGGAAAGTATACGCGCTACTGCATTATGTCCTATGTATTCTATGATGCTTTATTTTGCTTAACTGCAAGTACACACACTTATACATCAGTAACATAAACCTTTTTTCTCTGCTTTTGAAAATGTTTTTATTGTTTGCTACAGTATATGCAAAGTGATGTTAATACAACATCATTTTTACATTTGAATCTTAATATTAACAAAATACAATGCCATTTGTTCTAGATGGAGGCGTGAACTTGACATTTTATAAAAAGGCTACATGAATTGATAAAATGCACACAGTCACTTAACTCTCTCAGCACAATTAATTCAACAATAAGTTGAAGTTATGTCTTTGGTTCATTTGAGTTTGGGTAATCCAAGTATATCGAGGATCCATTATAATGGAACAATTTGATTCATCCTAGAATGTCCTCAGACCTCTCTGAAGGCACCTATTTTGTTGAGGAGGCTCTAACCTGATCTTAATAGATGACTGATACCATATCTTGAACACCAGACCCACCCAAGTATGACGAGGGACACCCTACCACACCCGCTAACTGAGCTGCTCAACACAAATTGAGCAGCTCCTGAAACCTCATCAATGTTTAACCCTTTTAGGACAACATGATACCGGTTTATAAATATGCCTTTATGATGCACCAAGATAGCACCAGGGAGTCCCTCACTTGGGCTGCGTTTAGGGAGTGTTCATTTATTATTTCCCGAGGGGTGGTGAGATTTTGCGCAGAGGGGCAAAGTATTTTACGCCCCCCCCCCCCCCTCGAGAGCGTGTGGAATGTTTTGTGCCCCCCCTTACCGTAGGCGGCGAACATTTTTCGCCCCCCCTTTAAACTATAGTAACGCGTGGGCATTTTTGCTAAAGAGGGGCTTAAATTTTTGCGCCCCCCCCCTCAAGAGGGGTCAGAATTTTTTACACCCCCCTCGGGAGGGGTCGGACATTTTTACGCCCCCCCCCCCCTGTAACTAATAAATTAACACTCCCTAAATATTGCAGCATGCGTAAATGTGACAAAGATGACAATCCAGACCATGAAGGAAGATGGGTGGTATAGTTCACAAAAATACACAGTTTTCTTATATAGTTGTTCGTAATGAATTCAGCTTTATGTTAGGTGAATAGCCAGGCAGAAAAGATCATTAGCGCGCCTCATGCGGGGTATATATCCTCTGTGGCTGCTCACATAGTCATAGTAGTATTAGGGAGGAGCAGGCAGGGGAGGGGGAGGGGAGGCATGGTTCTTATTGTACTGTATAGCAGCTTGATTGCCTGCCAAAAAAGACAATGACTTACCTCTATAAAAACAGACTAACATTGTAGACCAGTCTATTTCTGGTGTACTTTACGCTGGTTCCTATGTCTTAACACAGAAAGGCTCTTGTAACAGTTTGTACGCTTGTCCCATGTGTCATGTTGTGTAAACTGGGTTAGTACTCCCACCTTGATTATAATGCAATGAGAAATAGGATCAATCTCTTAACAAAAAAAGAACCCTTTTATGACTGCACACAGCTGAGCTTAATAACTGTATTAATGATCTGTTGTGTCCAGCAGGATGCAAACATCTCTAATTGCAGGCCTGAAGGATGGACAGAAGTAAAACATAGTGCTGCTGGAGCCTTAAAAGCAGCATTATGCTTTAATACACTATACCCTATGCACAGGTTTTAAAAAGACCTCAGCCTGGTGGGTGAGTAGGCTATAGGGTACCATGGGAATGTATGCAACTAAAAGTCCAACCTGATCTTTTCACCCCTCAATAGAGTATGTACACATAGGTAGTGCCATCTAGAATATATGTCGTGTACACTACCTCTTTGTAGAGTGTATGGTAGGTGTAAAGATGAGGTTGGACTTTTAGTTGCACACCTTCCGATGATACCCTATAGCCTATACTCGCTCACCAAACTGAGATTTTGTTGAAACCTGTGATCCTATAGATACATGAATGCAGCACCAGCGAGAAATGCTGCCCTCATGCATCAAGCATTTCAACCATGTAGTGTTAGCGAGTTGCATAGTGATAACATGAACCCTTTAGGCATCATACTGTGATTAAAGGTTAATATTCGAAAAGACCAAAATAAATCAGGACTAAGTTAAAACAAATATAACAAAGAAAAGGTATTAGTAAACTGTCTGATGTCTGGAGAAGGTAAGGAACGTGGCACAAGTGGTTCCAGTCCCATATACAAAAAGGGGAATAGATAAGTTACCAAAACAGTGGTCAGCGCCAAATGTCAGCACACAGACAGTCTCGGTCAACCAGGCCATGTGATGGTTCAGCTGCATGGTCTGGGCCCAAATGACAGTCCAATCTGCCATGCCATGGTTATGGTGCGCTCTCCAAGACCTGGGATCTTGTGTTGGAGGTAGACTCTGCAATCAATGCGGCAACAGACTGGGATAAATATATTTTTCAAACCGATTTCATCCATGCACTGATATTCATTCGCTCCCTCTCTCAATACCTCAGTCACTATAGTTAAGTCTTTTTGAGTAAGGCATTAGTCATTTGTTTGTTATTGTTATGTCTCAGTCATTTTCGAATAGCACTTGGTCATGTCTGACCAATGTCCATATGACCAACCTTGGATATACCACTCCAGACTAAGGGCTGGGGTATTTGTGTGGCTGTTTTGGGAAGTAGAAACACTTCCTTGCAACTAACCAAGCTGGATGCTTCCAGACCCACTTGTGACAGGGAGAGTAAGGTTGACAGAGACCAGCACAGAGACCACAGCTGCGCTGGCCTTCAGACGGAATGTCAACTTCACAAAAACCATGCACCATAATTAGTAGATAAAGAGGAGCCACAGAAACTTAGAGTGAACAGATCAGAATGCTCGGCGGTTCTTTTTATATAACCCTTTAAGGGCAGCAGATTGTTTTAAAACACTGTGCTCATTTGAGGACATGGTGTTTGGATGCAGCAAGTATCCAATGTTTCATTTATGCATCATGCCGACACTACTGGGTTGAGACTCTCTGAAAGGGTCAATATGATGCAAGAATGCGATACTGCTAGGCTACTTGCAATTGATGCAGCTGCATTGGTGCATCATGACAGAAAATGGATATGAAGGGTGAAGGGTTAAGTGACGGAAGCATCCGGAAGAGACCCTGCGTGTAGCTGCTTTGAGGAAGGCCCTGGAGGAATTCATCGGCGAATCATCTGATGCTGAAGAGAACTGGAAGTTTTTTGAGAAGAAATGCTGAAGTCGTAGGCGTTCTCTCACTAGACAATCAGTGCTTGGGAATGAGAAATTAGGGTAATTTGTACTTCTGAAACATAACTTTATATATTGTATATTGGACGGCAAGGCCATGCACTGATATTCTTTATGATAGAAATCGTAGTCAGTACTGACCAACTTCCCTAGTCTTCTCCATTTCAATGCCTATCAGGCTAAGTCTTTTTGAGTAAGGCATTATGTTCTTTTGCCTCTGTCATTTTTGAATAGCACTTGATCTAGCCTGGCCAATGTCCCTATGACTAATCTGGTATAGCCACTACGGACTAAGGGCCAGAGCATTTAGGTTATCTGTGCGGGCACTGTTGGCTGTCTACATGAGGGAGGAAAACACTTCCAATTCTGAGATGGCCAAGCAGGGATTTGGTTGGATTTGGTCACAGTTGTCACCCCCAACCATAGCGGCGAAATGTTACATTTCAAATCATCTATAGTGCTAGTGCAGTTCCCTTTGATTCATGAATGCAGCCCAGCGCGTCTTCTCGGCACCAGGGCTGCATTCATGCATCATCCCAGTACAGCAGCCTTTATGGGTTACCTGCCATCGCTGCATTTATATCCTCTTTCTGTAATATGTGGACGTGTTTATTTAAAGGGAAGTTTATGAAATTCCAATTCGATCCATTCACAAGTGAGTTTGACAAGGATGATGTGAGTATGATATAGTTCATATGCATTTGTCCCCAATGGTGCTAGGTGAATTAAGTCAGAACAATGTGTCCACAGGTATTAACCCTTTAAGGACGAAAGTCGGTAAAAGATGATATTTGTCATCATGATACACCAATGCAGCCCTGGCAAGTAACATGCTTTTGCTGCATTTGGAGTCTCGACCCTATGCGGTTGGCACAACCCTTGAATGCAGCACTGGCAAGTTACTGAGTTACTTGCCAGGGCTGCATTTATGCATCATGCTGGATCATGTCAAATGAACAGACCTGGAAGGCCGTCAGCCAATCCCTGGTGTTGAAGACCTACCCCTTCTTTGCAGTTATTACTACACGTAAAGGTTAAATCTATACATGGAGATTAATGCACAGCAGCATGCATGCTACATCTATTGGTGAGTTACCCGCAATAATCGAACGGTAATAATAAAGTACAAATGATATTACTAAAGGGTTAGCCCTTAAGAACCGCATTATGCAGTGATGGAGCATGCCTTTGGTCGTCGTGATGCACCAATGCAGCCCTGGCAAGTTACTGACCAGGGCTGCATTAGTGCATCATAAAGACAAATGTCACCGTTTAGCGACATGCCATCCTTAAAGGGTTAGCACAGGCTGACTGACATGCGCACAGAGGGCCTGGGAGAAAGCTGCCCTATCATGATGACACGTGTACAGGGGAAGGAAGAAAACAGCATGCAGCATCGCCTGTCACGCCGCGTCAGTACCGCACACTATGCCAGCTAACCCTTTAAGGGTCACATGATGCATTATTGCATAATGCCCCTTGTTATCATGATGCATGAATGCCGCCCTGGGCGGGTAACTAATGAGTAGCTCGCTAAGGCTGCATTCATGAACCATGCCAATACCCACAGGGTTGATACACTCCTGAGACAAAGGGTATAATTTAATCAGCATGGTGCCATTAAAGGGCTTAATATAGAAAACAGACAATGCGGTCTAAATATAGAATACAGGCATGTATACATGGGTGTTTCTCTCTACTTGTGAGGCAGCTCAGACCGTCTCAGAAGTCTGTCATTGAAGGTTGATTGTCACCTGCAGCTATATAAGGGTGTTTGAGACCCTGGAGGGATTCCTTGACGTCTGTGATTCAAAACAAGGGAAATGCCCTTATTTGGGTATGTTCTCATCAGCATTGCAGAGACAGACTAGTTATAAAGAATTAAAGCTGGAACATTTAATCATGGTTGACATTAAAGCAGCATTTGTAATCATGAAGCGCCAATACAGTGGTGCTGGTGAAGGACTCGCTATGCTCCATTTGAGTGTATCAAGCCAGATTGTCATAAATCTGCAAACAACTATTTTTTCCCACGCTGAACCATTAAATTTTAATGGTGTCCCTCGCTTGAGGAACCTAGAATGGAACACATAAAAACAGTAAGGAAAAATGCCATCGTATGTGTGGGAACAACCTTTGGTTGGTGCACCATGATGATCCAGCAAGGTTGGCATGATGCATGAATGTATCATGGGATCTATGTGTAGTAGATCATGTAGGAATGTGTATTTAGTTTAAAAAAATACAGTTTTAATGCAACATGCGACCCTAAAGGGGCCTCTTGGCTATATAATATAAAAGTACTTGCATATTAAATTCTTTACATGCAGGGTGTTAGGTCAGATTGTTCACTCTCTCCCAGCACATTACCCTGATATAGCAGGCTGGGGCTCTGGTTTTCACACATTCTCCCAGCATATACAGCTGCTATATAATGCTGTGTGTGCCCCAAACTAGACAACATACAGATTCGAACTTGTAATTAATCATGATTGCATTGGACCATGCACTAATTGGATCTATAAGTTGGCAGGTAATTTATTGAATTATATCCTAAAGGGGGCTTTATTTTTTGCAAATATCATATAAAATCGCAAATATGATTATATAAAAGCTATAGTAAAAACCCAGTGCTTTAGCTATACAACGCTGTATACCAAGCTGAGTGACCTGTAATAACGGACTGGGTGCGTTATACAGGCTGTACTGTAACTCTAGGCAGTCTTCTACCTTGTTTATACCTATTTGTCTAGGAAAACATACTGATTCACCTCCACTTACAACCACTTTGTTTTTAACACTTACTTCCTCCTGTCTGGCCTTCATCCTGAGAGACGCCTTATGAGGCAGACTTGGTGCATTCAGCAGGACTCACCTGTACGACTTCTAACTCCACACCCGCTGATTGGCCAACCCTCTAAGGGCAGCAGGACGTTTTAAAGTCCATGTGCATCGGTTATTGTAAGGCACCGAAAAAGCACTAGTGAGTAACTCACTGGCCTTTTCGGAGTATGTGGTGAACCCCATAGTGTGGTGATGATCCATGAATGTTGTCCTCATCAGGGTTGATTTTCATGCATCACGAGGACAAAAAGCATAGCATGCACATTGGTTCATTATAGCACAATGCTGCCTTAAAATGGCTAGAGTACAGAACAATCCTGAAGGTGGTGGGCTACCTCTGCCAGTTCAATCAGTTTTCTTTCCTCCCACCTATTTCTTTCATTATTAGGTTATTTCTATTTGTTTTTATACACCTACATCTGAACTTAGTTACATGATTACCCAAGGGAAATTGGAGGCAGGGAGTGGGAGGCATGGATGTGGGTAGACAGGTAGGCGGACTGTAAAAGTGTCAATTGGAAAGGGGAACCAATGTTGTTTCATGATCGAGGAGTGGTCATTATTTAACAACGGGGGGGGGGCAACGGGGGGGTGCTGGATCTTCTACTGAGCAAACTGTTGGCCGCCCTTCTTTGAACTGTATTAAAAAGTGTGTTTTGACCCCAAAAAAGAAGAGAAGACAGTTTTTGCTTCACTCCTACTTTGCAAGGGCCAGCATTTTTGACCGCTCCAAATCCAGACCCGAGTTGTTAAATAATGGCCACTCCCCCAAAACACGTGCTCTGCAAAAAAGGTTATCTATTACACCCGCCTCTTCTGACTGATCTGGCTCTTGCATCTTCTCTAACAAATCAGGACATCTTTTGTCTGAAATGATTATCCGGACAACACCTGAATCACCAGTATTCAATCCTGGTGACGAGACAATTATCAATCGGAAGAAATTATTTAATCACATCAAATTCATCAAACAAGATCATGTATTGCATGGCAAGGACAAATCAATTGAGCATGAATAAACTGATCTGGGTTTGCTTCCTCAATGAAACAAAGAAAAGAGGAAGACTATTGAGAATTGGTCAGATATATTTAGCATCAGTCTGGGTCTATCTGTGTCGATAAGGACAAACAATGCCAAGGGGCTCATGGGAAATCTAGGAAACATGCTGACTTGGACAAAGCTGCCACACCCACCTAGTGGTGTTTGCAAGAACTAATCAACAGCATCCGGGCAACTCTTGGGACCTGATTTATAGACCTAAAGGGTTGGTCATGTGACTACTGGCTGGCCAATCAGGGCGTCGCTATGGCTCCGCTTGTTCCAGTGCGTTTTTGAATGCTCTTTCTGCAGTTACCCGTCTTTGCTAGGGTCTATGCTAGTCACCCTATAAGGTAGAAGTCTAGGGTAAAACAGGGTTATAATATTGAACATGCACTATTTGTCATACATTTGTTTAAATAAAGAAAGCAATGGTTATTGCCAAATTTTGCTTGGTTTTATTTACAGTAGCAGTTTCCTATAACGACTGACTGGTATAGCGACTTCATGATTTTAACAATTGAATCTTTAATTTGTGCACTGTTGATGATAACCGTGTTGAGCTGTTTAATTAAACTGTCTCTTCTCTTTGTGTTCTGCAGGTGAGTGGTCCATACCTAGAGCATCGCTGAAACCAAAAAGGTAACAAGCTAATGCTTCAATGGAAGCATAGTATTTCAATGTACACACAAAAAAAAAGTGAGAGACATTGTCGCTAAAACTACCCTCACCTGAGGGTCAGCCACTGCCTGACTCTCAGGTGAGGGTAGTTTTAGCGACAATGACTCTCACTTTTCTAAGGGTGTACCATAGCCACATACCCTAATGGCCTGTTTAAACGGCTCTGCGCTTATCGGTATTTAAGTCTCCGTTACCCCCTGCTTTTATACAGAGACCTGCGCTTGTGTGAGTCATTTTAAAAAGATATTTTGGGTTTCAGGGAGATCCTAGACCTGCGCCCAAACGAGACCTGTGCTCAAAAAGAGATCACCATGCAGGCCATTTAACCCGTGGCAGCCCTTTGTCGTCCTGATGCATAAATGCACCTCTAAATGCAGTAACTGGCCAGTGCTGCATTCAACCATCATGTCAATCCTATACGAGGATTGTCATGATGCAAAAAGGGTCGGCACCATATATGATAAGAGTTAATATATAGACAAATACCAACGCCCATTGATACCATCTCTGCCGTATTTCATGAGTGAGGGCTGAGGCCATATCCCACAAAGCCGCATGCTGTGTGGGATATGCCCCAGCCCCCAAGAGTGAAATATGGTAGAGAAGTATCAATGTAGTTGGCATTTGTATTTATTTTTTTGATTTAAGCCATTTAATGAAGAAAAGACAGCTTTTACTTAGCCCATTGAATATGGCCACATTATATTCAATGGGTGGCATTGAATACGGCCCTTCCTATAGGAAATCTTGTATTTCAAAAAAATATAAAGGCGTCGGCAACCATGTAAGTTCGCTGACCACTAGGATAGCACAATGAATACATCCACAACCCGCTACAGAATACGTATCAACAATAGATAGAGCATTAACCAATGAATGATGGGAAATCATTTGCCTATCAAACACTGACCGAGTTAATAATTAATAATTTGATACAGTCACACTTGTAATAATATTTACCCACTATTGTACCTGTGTACCAATTAACATCGCTGATGTACTTAGTGTCAGGCTGCAGTTACTCCCTTTGAGGTATCAAAGGTTAATATTACAGATTAATTTCCCGAAATGGGGCCACACCTTTAACAGGTGAAGAGTGCATTAATGCATTGTGACTTTTTGCATATCATGTATGCATGATACATGAATGCAGCCCTGTCGAGTAACTCGCCAGAGCTGCATTCAAGCGTCATGTCGACCTTATGAGGTTGAGACACTCCAGAAGGGCCAACATGATGCACCAATGCACGAATGAAGCAATGGCGAGTTATTCGCCAGGGCTGCATTTGTGCATCATGACGACAAAAGTCATCTTTTACCAACATGCATCCTTAAAGGGTTAAAAGGTTAACAGGTATTTAGTGCACATCAAATCTAAGGTTTCCATTGTGATTTGATTAGACCTTTTGCAGCAGTGAAATATGAGTTATTTTTGATGCCCCCGCAAAGGTTCAAGTCAGTTCATCCAAAAATGTAATCAATATGATATTGCATTTGGGAAAATAAATACCGGCCGTGGGCAGCAAGAGTGCAGAAAGGGGAAAGCTATCTGTCTGTTATAGTGGAATCCAGTAGTTGTAACTAAAGGTATGCGCTCCAAAAGTGCACAAAAGACTTAAATTTGCAACTTTTATTTTGCCATTTTAATTTTATCCTGAACACAGCGACCCCATTAATTCAAGGCAAAAAGAAGTCACTCGACCGACCCTATCTAAGCAGCACTGACCCTACGTTTTTATGCAATTTTGAAGAAATTCTCGTATTTGTTTCCTTTTTGGTCAATTTTAGAGAATGCAGAAAGGCTGGCCAATATATTCCCCTTAATATGTCTCTTTGGATTAATACTGTTTATAATTACATGAAATTGACACAAAACAACCGTTGAGTTGTTCACCGTATTGGAGAACAAATGTATGTATGTGTATGTTTATGTATATATGATGTCAACTTAATCTCTGCATAATGCGTTAATGCAGTAATGCAACACTATTTCAGTATAGCACTGGCAGGTAGACTTGCTAGATGTATATGACGATGGCAAAGGGCACAGAACATATATCACTATGTAGCCCTTAAAAGGCTAAAGCTTCAAACACGGTCAGGTGACTGGCAACACACACACCTTCTCTCTTCAACTTCAATGCTGGAATGAAGGCATGGTGTGTATTCAGTATCCACGGGTCAGCGGACCTGCCCAACTCCCCAAAGAGAAACACATAGATCTTTGTGCACAGAGTCAACAAAGCAGATGAAGCTCTGACATTTCCTCTGTCAGCAGTCTGACTCAATCCACCAGAGCTGCACTGTTTCCGTGCAGTTAGGAGTCAGAGATATTGATCCAAATGTGTCTCTGCACCATCTTTGTCTGAGGAGAGATCGTGGAAAGCTATGCCTATTTCTCGAATTATTATATATATATATATATATATATATGCGATGATAGGGACTCAAATTCAATCTCACTAGCACAACACAACATAATGAAACAAGGATATACAATTATGGGCATATACATTGTTGGGCATATCAGCTGATACTTTAAGTAATCAGGCTTGGCCTCTGCACCCCGACCACATTTTGACGCCATCTACTTATAGATAGTGTATTTGGATTTCCCAATGGGCAGATTCTGGATTGGTAGGAGAAACACCGACCAACCAAAGCAAGGAGCCCAGCTGATTTCTAGTAAGGGCAAATCATCCCTTGATTTTACAATCTTGTCCATTTAGCCCCAAGTGCAATTCTCTTTACATTAAGTCACCTTAAGTTATCTAACTTTTGTTAAAATGCAAAGTTTCATGTAGTACTCAGTCTAATGCTCTGCCACGTTGAAGCGAATCAGATTCAATGTCGTCCAATGTGGAATCGGTGTTTGTACCCACCATATGCATTACATAAGTACCTGCTTCCTGTCAAGGCATGGGTGGTCGTTCAATTAAGGTTGTCAATTACAACTTTAGGCACAAATAAATCCTAATGGCCTCTTTACAGTCTTTTACCCATAACTATTCTGTAGCGAGAGATGGTGCCACTTGATCTGATTGCCTCTCTGTACAAATACATCCATCTTTATCACTAGTTGCTAATATACATTATACAACACTTGGTCGGCAGAACAAAAGAAATGGCCCAACTGTATATATGACGTACATAAGGTGAGAAAACACTGATCACTGGTGTGGCACAAGTCAGTTAAACCATGCTATAGCTCTTTATTTCATGGTGAATACGGACTGTCAATGCTAAACCTATGGGAGTGTCATATGCCAGTAAAGCGTGCAATAACCCTCGGCCGTATTGCACGCTCTGGCTGTATTGCACGCTCCCAAGGGAGATGGGGGGTCGCTATGGGGTCTCTATGGGGTCGCCATGGGGTCGCTTCGCTACCCAAGTCACGTGATGTGTACGGAATTCAAAATGGTGGCCGACGGAAGTAAACAAACGCCGTGGAAGTAAAGAAACATCGTGGAAGTAAAGAAACATAGACTACATATCTATTTTACATCGATATACCCTAAAATAAACACAGAGCTTCACTTAAAAGTCACCTCGTCACAGGTTACTGCACTTGCGGTGCCTGGGCCGTATTGCACTAGGCCTACGGCCAGCGTGCAATACGGCCCAGGCACCGCTCGTGCAGTAACCATTGACTCTGTAACTTTAGCGTGCAGCTCTGTCTATGTATTGTCTTAGTCATGGCTGAGTACAGTCATCTGCGACTCGTGGTCAGCCTAGCCTGTCGCCAATATAATGCATACAGAACTATAGCTTTGGTTTAACTACTACATAACTTACAGCTGGGTTTGAGCATATAGACAAAGTATATATTCGGGGAAATGCAGATTCTGACCCCCCAGAGAAGGGATTCTGCAGTCAACCTCTCTCTCAGAATGCACCTGACCTGTGGGGGTGACTCCATTATTGAGGTTTAACATCAATAAGACCACGCCCACATGCACACAACCACTTCACAACCACTTCATTTCCCACGAGTACCTCAAGTACATTTAGGATCTGTGTAAAAGGAGATGTGTTTCAGGGCCAAGTTGGGAGGGAATTAGGTAGGGAGGTTGGGTAAACCCTTTTTAAATGATCAATTCATGGAATTGGCACAGGCTGATTGGCACAATAGTAGGAGGTGGTGCGTTCTGTGGGTGCCAAATTTGCTCAACATGTTAACACTTTAAGGGCTGTCAAGGGAAAATAGTGATTTCATGTGCCACCCTCTTTGTGGATATGGTGCATCGACTCAGCCTTGGCGAGTCCACTGACCAGGGCTGCATGAATGTATCATACCCATCTTCCAGGAGTATATCAGTCTGTAGGGTTAAATGAAGCTTGAATGCTGCACTAGTCTTTAACTCACCAGAGCTGCATTCCTCTATCATTCTGACAAAGGCATAATGCACAGTGTGTCCCTTAAAGCAAAGGTTAAAAGATGACCCTGAAACAATTTTATTTTTTTGTCCTTACTCTGAATGCCATGTTGGCTTTGCTTAAGGTGACTGCATCTGAATTCCTCTTTGTTTCAAAGACGTTTACTTCAGCCCCAGTAGACTCTCCCCTTCACTAATTCTCTTTCCCTGTATTCCCCTCCCAACATCCCCAAACCACAGACACAGGTTATTATCTAAGCCAGTGCTTCTGCCCCTGGGAAATGTGTACCCTACAAACATAGAGGTGGAGGAAGGAAAACATCAAAGTAAGCCTGAGATGGGAGCTGCTCCCCTGGGTGGGTGGTGGTCTTCTGGTAGGTAGAGTCAGTGTAATTGTAAAAGCCTATACTGTAGAGAAGTTGTATGATGCATTCGGACAGTGTTAGAAATAGTTTTGAAACTCTTTAAGGAACGTATGTTGCCTCGCAGCAATATTTGTAGTCCGTTGCACCAATGCAGTGCTGATGAGTAAGAATTACATTGGTGCATCAGGACAACCCTTATCCAGTACTGTCAGTATGATGGTTGGATGCAGCACTTACGAGTTACTCACTAGGGTTGTACTATTGCAGCTCTCAAATGGTTAAAGAGAAGGTTCTGCCCAATTCTTCTGTTCACTAATCATCTTGTATTGCATTTGGGAGGAGTTATGATGCATTTGAGTCACAAATGGGAACATAGGACTTTACAAGTTTAGGAGAGGGTGGGAGAGACGGCATGGGGAGAAATAGACAAACAGACTTCCTGAGACAGAGATAAACAAAAAAAGAGCAAGTCACCAAGGGGGAGAGAGAGGTGGTGAGGTAAATATGGGAGACAGACAGATAGAGCCACATACAGAAAGAATGTGGGGAAATAGATTGGTTTAATATTGAATTAACATCAGTAACTAGTTTGGATAACATTGATCAACTAGTTATCAATGTTATTTTAATTTTCTGTGCCCACTTGATTAGTACTATACCTCATGTGGTTGAACCAGGACTAAGCGCCAACCAGTCCATGACTTTTATTGTTACAGGAAGGGTGAAGGGGAAACATGCAATGTGGGAATCAAGTACACCATCACCAGCACTTAAATCTGGTACCACCTTTACATTGCAAGTGTGTATTGACATTTAGGTATAGTCCCAAAAGACAAAACCTGAGTAAAATTATATCCCTCTAAGTTTGTTGTATTGAAGACATTTAGGTACTTCTTACTAATGCTGCTAAAACACCTTTTGGTTTTAAGTGGAGGTATTACAAATTTAAGACCCCTATAAAACAACCTACTTTTCCTTCTTTTCTCTCTTTAGTTGTTCTTGATGACCTCTGTCTCAACTTTAACATTTAAACAACCTCCCACACAGTCCTTTAGTCATTACCTTTTGAGTATATGATCAATGCCTTTTGTATTTTATATCACTAACTATATCTGCGTATTGTATTACTACACTCATGATCAGGTATACAATGTAACATGGTCTAGAAAGAGAGACCTCTGTTGACCCTAAAATAAGGGAATCTTTTCGCAGATCATGTCATTGTAGTTCATCAGGTTGCAGTTCATCAGGTTTTGATACACTATATAGATGGTCTAATAGATATGCAGTTAAAGGGCCATTTTGCAGCCATAAAATTCAAAATTCAGTTATTACATGCCATAACGCCACACTATACAACCTTTCCAATACTTAGATATAGAGATATAGAGCATGTATGATTCCTGTCTAATTAGTATTTGCCCACCGTCCCCAGAGTGATAACCACTTCCATTGGATTTATATCAGCGTAACACATTCCGCAGAACAAAACAGATTCATATTTCCCCATAAGCTAATCATTGTCTCCCTGCCTGTAATGTTGTTTGTTTGTTTGTTTGTTTGTTTGTAATTCCTTTATTTAATCTGCACATACAGTAGGGCCAGGCCCTGTTTACGCAATGCAGCTCCTGTGCATAATTATCAGCGATGATGTTCATGATAAAAATACATCAAATTCCTTAGGGGGATTGATTAGCTTCTTCAAATAGCGATGTTTATAAGAAAACACATTAACTATCCAGATCCAAGATGTCTATGGATCAAGGATATTCTTCCTTTACCTTGTTACATATTAAAACCTACAAAGGTTATAAAAGAGGTAATAAGCCATGTCAATTCTTGCGTGAGCAAGCTTTGACATTATGCCTATCCCTTATAGGGCTGATCTTATGCCCAAGGCTGATGGAAAATAGCCTTATTAAATTATAATCAGATGTTGATGTCTTTCCAACTGATTATTATTGGATGATGTTAGATCCAATAGAGAGCAAAAATATAGAGAAATAAGACAATAATATAATTATAGGTAGAAAGTCAGTGGGAGTGAGTGGGTATCCCAATACAGTGTATAAAATGTAAGACTCAGTGTTCTAAACCAGGGGGATGTAGTATGTCCTTGAACCTCTTCTTGTTCCATCTCTGGAATCTTTCTTTATCTGTATAAGACCTTATATTTTGATCAAAAGAATTCCAGAGGGTGGAAACCCTAAATTCATAACTTTTCCTGTAAAAGGTTTTTTTTGGCCTAATAATTTTTACCAAACGTTCATCGTGAGCTCTTGTTCTAATGTCTCTAACGTCCAAGTTTTCATTTTCTTGAGAAAAGATAAAGGCAGCAGTGTTCATATGCATTTTTCTTCTGTCTTCTAGCTTATTTACACTACACTTCCTCAGACAGGGCTCGACATGAAATTCTTCATTGTTATATGTGGTTTTGAGACCCCTGTTGAAAGCATACTGTAAATTTTCCAGAATAGAATTTGGAGTAACATTATATAATAAATCACCATAATCAATGGTGGGTAGTATCATGCATGTGAGAACCTTTGCACTAGACTGTTCAGACAGTTTTCTCCTTATTCTTCTCAAGAATCTGACCTTGTAGTTAACATTCCGGACAAGGTTTTTAGTATGAGCTTTAAAATTTAGGTTAGTATCAAGTAAAATGCCTAAATATCGATAGGTGAATGTCCTGTTTAACAAAGCACCATCTAGAGATAGGGAGACCTTGGGCATTATTTTGAGGTTGGCTTCAGTACCCATATGCATAACCTTAGTCTTTTTTGCATTTAGCAATAGCTTATTAGCTTTACACCAGGTATTGACAGTGTTTAATTCAGAATTAATGGTAGCTTCCACATTAGGAGTCAGATTATTATAAGGATAGTATAAGACAGTGTCGTCCGCATAATGCTGACACTTCATGTTCTGTAGAGGAAAACCAAGGTCATTTATATAAATAATAAACAAGAGGGGTCCTAGAACCGAACCTTGTGGTACTCCACACGGGATTGGGAGGGTGTCAGACATCCTGCCATTTGCCTTAGTAGCTTGCACTCTATTTGTCAAGTAGTTTTCAATGAGATTTCTTGCAGAAGGTCTAAATCCAATTTTTCCCAATTTATTTATTAATAATAAGTGATTTATAGTATCGAATGCTTTCCGGGAGTCAAGAAAGATGGCAGAGGTTCCCTTATCATTATTTGATTCCCTGTAAATGTTATTAGTGAATTTGATGAGACTATTCATAGTTGATCTCCCAGGTCTAAAGCCATCTTGATTTTCAGTGAGTACGTTATTATCATGGAGATGTTTCATTATCTGTTGGTGTAATGTTTTTTCCATTAATTTAGAAGGCAATGGCAGAATGGAGATGGGTCTAAGGTTATTCACGTCAGAGGCATCACCACCCTTGGGGAGTGGCTTAACAGTAGCTATTTTCCAGGTATCTGGGAAGGAGGCATTTCTTATCACTAGATTAAAAATAAATGTAATGTGTGCAGGAAGAGCCAACATAGCTATTTTCAATACACTAGTTTTGACTAGAGGAACACCTGAGGGTTTGTTTGGCTTTATTTTCTTAATTAGTTTTGTAACCAACTCCTCATCAGTCTCATGGAAGACAAAAGAGGGTTCATATACTGGAGGATGGAAGGTCCATGGCTCATTCAGATTTTTTGCTAGATTAGGGCCCATACTAGTAAAATATTCATTAATGTAATTGGCTGTATCCTCAGGATTGACGGCTGTCTTATGAACATGGTGTATAAGATTAAAATAAATATCAGCATGTTTGGGATTAATAATATTGTTAAGAGCTTTCCAATATTCTTTCGGATTGTTGAGATTTTCATCTACTTGACGCTTATGCCAGGCTGTCTCTGCCTTTTTGTTTTCCTGCTTGGATAAATTTTGGAGAAAATGTTTTATATTATTATCGTCCTGGGATTTAGTTTTTTGGAAACGCTTTATAGCTTCATTTTTATCCTTAATTAGGCTTATTAAATTAGCATCCAACCAGGGTTTTTTGGCTTGACTGAAGTTAAAATTTTTACCTTACAATTTATATCTAGAATGTGCTGTATAGAGGCTATAAATAGTTCCCAAGCATCAGTAGGTGACTCACAAGTCCAAAAATTATTCCAGTCTAAGTTTCTTAACCTGTTGATGAAGTCTACTTCATTAAATAGCCTATAGCTCCTGCCAGTAAAACTTAAGGGAATCTTGGGGGTGGGGATATGTTTCCTTGTTACATAGATAAGCTCATGGTCACTAATGCCTCCCATTGATCTAACCCCTGTACGCGCTATGTGGTCAGAATTTGTAAGAATTAAATCAATAATCGAATCATTCCCGTCCCTGTTTGGATTATAACGTGTTATTTCTTTAACTAACTGTCTTATCCCCAAGCCTGCTGCTATGTTATTTAATTTGTCTTGATCTGGATTATTTCTTAGATAATCAATATTGAAGTCCCCTAAAATAAATATTTCTTTATATTTATCCGAATCAATATCATTAAAAGATTTTTTTTATGGTATCTAATGCACTGGTAATGTTACCTTTTGGGGGGATATAGACATTAGCGACTACAATTCTTCTCATATTTGGCTTTGAGATGACTGACCACATAATTTCAATGTCCTTATGACTGGTATTATGTATAGACAGTTCATTACTTGATGTTAATCCATCTTTTGTATAGGTTAGTAAGCCTCCGTGGTTAATATCACCTGGGTCTGGTATTTGTCTGTCAAGCCTCTGAAGCGAATAGCCCCTAATGAACAAATGATTATTGGATACGCTCTCATCCAGCCAGGTCTCAGATAGAGTAATGCAGTCAATGTCAGAGTCCATAAAATAATCATGTAAAGTAGACATATCATTAAATATGCTTCTCACATTAAAGTGACATAGATGTAAGCCTTTAACCCCTTTAAGGCCTAGGTCAGTAGACATTTGTGGTATCAGAGGACATACCTTCCCTGTAACACATAGTGAAAATAGGAATCCACTCACTCCCTTCTCTACCTGTACATGTAATACATACGATGGGTCTCATGCATCTAGTGCTGCCCATGTTGGCTGATGATAATCTCATTGCCAGGACTTCGAGAACTTGCATTAATTTGGGAATGCAGGTTGATGTAAATGACACATATTATTAATAAGACATAGATTTCACTGTCGGGGAAACAGTCCTGTTGATTAATGTGTATTATAACCATCCTGATTCTAAGCTGTGGGATTGTTAACGATTCAAGGTCAGCAAAGTGCTTTAATGTATTATGCCCTAGCTAGTGCTGCATTCATATATCATGCCGATCAAATGAGATTGATACATTCCTGAAGGTTTGGCATGTTAGTGCTCGGAAAAAGCACTGATACGCTACCTGCCAGTGCTGCATTGTTGTATCATGATAACAAATGAACATGCAGGTAGAGGCATCATTTCCTCATCAGCAATGGGTCAATGCTATTCTACACACACAAAAGCACCCATGAATCAGTCACCAATTCATAAGGATTGTTTTTGCTTCCTTTTGTTGAGGATGTAAATCACAAAGCCAGTTGCTATTATCCATTTGATGCAGTAGTATCAAGAGCCTAGAGATTCAATAACCAGCCAGGAGTGGTACTAGTGTCTACTAATGTTATATATAAGGCATTGGATTCAGCAGCGCCATTTTGGTCGCTGGTTCTCATTATGCACAGTACACATACAGGATATTAGCTACTGGTAACACCAGTGAAATGATGTTACTTTATACAAAATGGCACCACTGGACTAGTTCACAATGAGCACGATCGGTGCAACTGTGTCATGTTTTATATTGGTTCAATTCTGTAATAACGTGAGAAAGTAATTGGTGTCCTGGGAAAGATTGGCTCTGTGTATACTTGTTGCAGGTTATCATGTGTTCGTAGTGCTTAGTAATGAATGTATGTCTGAAGACTACCGTAAAACCTTGTGTATAAGCAGATTGGCGGTGCGGCTTATAACATCGGCCCAGGGTCAGGGTGCTGCTTATACATGAGTTTTTGTAACTATGGCACAGTACTAAAAGTCATCATAATCAGATCCCTGGTGCGGTTTATAGGATCAGCCCAAAGTCGGAGTGCGGCTTATATGCGAGTTAGGCTTATACACAAGGTTGTACGGTATAGGCAAACAAAAAAAAAAGTGTGACCCTACACAGTTAAACATTGACAAGTTGTCAATAAGGAAATCCTCTAAACCCTTTTTATCATATTTAAATCTTTCAAATTAAATTGCGTCATGACACAGTGATAAGCAATCTGACACTTTTATTGGTGCAGGCCGGGTAATTGCCATAAACATGCTAGTTCCTGGAATCAATTAGGCATTTTACACTTCCACCAGAACTATCAATGTGAATGTGTAACTTGCTGGCACTGCATCAGTGGACCATGCTGACCCTTTGGGAGTGTGTATCAACCCTGTAGATTGAGCATGGCATATGACCGCTACGCTGGCGAGTTACTTGCAACGGCTACACCCATGCATTTTGCCAACAAAATCGCATCATAGTAGTATGCTTTTTCCAATGTGTAATATAATCACCTTCAATATATTACCCTCTCGTCTCTGCCTAATATGATAGTTTTTTTTCTTTGTCCTTTTCCCTTAGCCTACCTTATAAGGGCTGCATGCAGTGTCAGCTATTCTTTGTGGTACACAATAATATTTATATTAAAAATAGCATAGGCCTGTTATCAATATGAATGGCCCTTTTTCCTACTGTTTACAAGTAATTACTTTCCCATTACCTTCACTGCTGAAATCATTAAGCAGCGCAATGCACTGGGACACTGGGACTCTTGCGTTTCAGAACAGTTCATACAAAATTATGTGTCTCGGGAGATATGGATTGAAAATAAAAGGTAGTTAAGAGGGTCGGTTTAAGAGACAGCATTGTGCATAGTACAATAGTGCGTTAGTCATCTGTGCTGCATTCATAAAATTCATATTATAGTATTACCGTATTCGACGTAATAAGCGCCCTGGGCGCTTATAAAATTATTTTCATGGCGTTTTTAGTACTTAAAGAGTTTAATTGTCACCAAAAAGCGTGAAAGCTGAGCCTTTGTTCTAGTCTAGAAATACCCCAAAAAGGGGGGGGGGCGCTTATTAGGGGGAGGGCGCTTATTACGTCGAATACGGTAAGCTACCCTTAAAGGGCTAAATGTCTACAATAATAGAGTGCTATAAAAAGGCAATGAGCTGCTCGTTTCCTGATTCCCCGTGGGTGGTACAAACTTTAACCCTTTAAGAACAGCAGAATGTCTCAAGATGCTTATCAATTTGTCAGCATGAAGCACCAACATTGTTTTGTAATTACTTGCCGGCATTACACTTGTGCATCACACCGACCCTTTGAGAGTGTATCAGCCCTATTGGGTGGGCTAGGAAGAATTACAAGCTGAGAAATTAGCCAAATAGAATATAGAAATAGAGGTATACACAGGTGGGAATGTCATTCAAAAGGTGTGGACTAAGGATGTCATGCATGGACTGCCACATGAGGTGCTTTGGGCGCCTCCCTTCCTGCTCCCTTGCATTAAGTAGTAGCATAAAAAACGAAAGACGACCATCTTAACTTCAATTGTACATTATTGTTATACTTTGCACTTCTATCCAAAGGAGAAATCTCTGCATTAAGGGATAACTGAACTGCATGCTGCTAAAGCGTGTATTCCACCAGCGTTGGTCGGCCAGAATTTTGTTAAACTTATGGACGGAATTAGGGTTGATTCTGTCAGTGGAATACTCCCTTAAATGCTGTCATGTTAATTCTGGCACCTAAGGGGGAGGGTATGCAGGTCAAAATAGGTAGTACGTACATGCATATAACTACCATATATACAATGGGCACTATGCAGACTTTAGATGGTTATTTTAGCCCGAGGGTGTCTGTGTAATATGGTAAATTGTGGTAGATACAGTATAGCCATTAGTCTCCTCTATGTATACCTGTACATAGGCTGCTGTACCCCAGTCTCGGGCCCGACCGTACGTTTACAGTCTAGGAGGTTTGTGTACCTACACCGGGCCACATGAAGTATAGGCCCACTAGTATCAGTAGGTACCACAGGTATTTTGAAGATAAACGGCCTAAAGATTCGGCAATAGTATCGTTAGAAAGCTTGAAAAGAATGTGAAGGAAGGACATCAGTTATGTTGAGATCCTTTGAATGGTTGATTTATTATGATTTTTTTAAGAAAAAAAGTTTTACCTTATATTTGTCTTTTTTTCCTGATGGGCCAATTGAGCATTTTTAGGTTGTTCATACATCAAATATAACACAGCCAGATTGTGCTTGATAGCTAATTCATGATAAACCATATGCTCCCTTTGGGAAATGATATTCGTATAACATATATTTGCACACAAATTGACAAAATATGCCCCTCAAAATGCTACTTTGGACAGGAAAGGCTAGTGAAAATAGGCATTCTTCCATTTTCAGGCCATATACAACTTCAAGGGTTTTAGGTTGAGCACCTTTATATTGTGGAAAACATATGTTCAACTGGTATAGAGTGTCTTGAATTTTTTTTCATCACATTCCCATTGAGATTTAGTGACCTACTGATGTTTAAAAATGACAAAATCACTTATTTATAGCATTGTCCCAGTCATAAGCCAGTGGTCACCTGCAGGCCCATCCTATATAAAGGGCAATAGAATCACAACCAGTGGTCGGATTCTCTTGAAATTCGAAGTGTAGAGTATCTTGAAAAAAGATTTTGGGAGAGGACCCAAGAAAAATTCACCCCCCCCACCCCCCCCCTTAAAAAAAAAATTCCCAAATTTCTCAGAGACAAGCCTATATATTTCTATAGATAAGGGAACACAAATAAATTTTGCATTTTTGGGGGCAGATCCCCCTTTTTGAGGAAGGGGAAGAGTTGCATTGAGACTCTACCATCTGCTCTATTCCCTTACTCTACCATGGAACTCAGCACATAATCATATCTTAGGAGTCTATTTTAGATCATAATGAAAGCAGGGTTAGTATCACAATGCTTAAACTATAGAAAATAATATAGATCACAAAGTGGTGTTTAGCTTGGTTTTATGGTAAACATATATGTACACAGGTAGTGTGAGTGGAGTGGTGGTGGCTGCTAGCCCCACTCACCTGTCCTCTGCCATGCATGAGTACACCTGGCCCCAGCTGTAAGTCCAGTAAATAAAGGTACTGCATTCAAACTAATTGCAAAGAAAGCTTGATCATTGGTTATCACCTACTTCAAATGAGTATGCAGCAAGAAAATTATACACCACATTCATCCCTAGGAGTGCCTCCAAAACCAATATGCCCACAACAAAAGTCAAAGTTAGAGAATAATGCATGTATGGGATAAATCATAATCTCCATATAATTCATCTATATAAATATGTATGGAAGGATCTATTCTATCAACATTTTGAGATTCATGTACTAGAGTCAAAACACCTGGTACCAGGAATTTTCAAGCGAAAAGGGGTGTTTGTATGTTCAATGAAGATCCATAGTATGTGAAATAGCAATATTCAAAATATTGATAAGAAATACTTCCATGGAATTCCAACTGAATGATCATATCATATAATTATAATATAATCCTCAGAGCTAGTGAGTTATTTAATGGGGTCTGCCTTTGGGAGAATAATTATTTTCCTTATGCATGCGCTGCCACATTGTTCCTCCAGTCCATGGTACAGGAACCACAGATGGTTCATCCATATTTGTATCACTGGTAGCCATGTCATATCTTATCCACTTTCCCAACAGTAATCTGGTGCTGAATATTTTTTTCTGTCAAGCAAAGGTGCGAAACAGTTAAGAAACATATAAGAAACCTTTTCTTGCAATTTTGTTGACTCTAAGCTATATTCTTCCCTTCACTTACTGGAATGTGGGTCTGTATTGAGTGCCTGTACCTAATTGTGCTCCCATACACTTACAGTGCATACACCTACTCAATTTAGGACATGGCCAGGGGGTTATCATACTTAATTTACAAAGATTATTTCCTAGATTTAGTCTCACATCGGCCCCATCCATCGAATTGCATAGCTGTTTCAACACGGGTATTCTAGAGAATTAGAGCCTCATGGCATGGTGCGGCACAATCAATTCTTTTGAGAATTACTTGTCTATTTAAGATGTTTTATTATTGTTAATGCAGCCATAATTTCAAAAAAAATTATTCATAATTGTGCCGGGGATACAAATAAAGGTTTGAATCATAGCTATCCAACGGTGCCTATATTGCATAGGTCCAACCCATGGTGGAATGGCAAGACCACTGGAAAGGAAAGGTAGGAAAATAGCCTGGTAGAAAACAGGTGACAAAGTATCTAACTGATAGAGAATCAGCCTTCAGTAAAGACCAATTTTTATAGACTAAGGCTGCACAAAATTCAGAGCATTGATAATAGATATCACCAGGAGATCCATATCTTTCTGGTAAGTGGTCTGCTATTCCTGTATGATTATTGGTCTGGCTGTGAAGAGCATGTAAAGATTGCTCTTATGCTCTGACATTTGGTCCTTTTCACGGGAGCGCAGCGCTCCTCTGGGGTACCTAGTATCAGCAAGCAGGGGAGTTTGGGTTAGAACCCCTAGTACTGTTTATAACTTCATATTGCACCTAAATTGAAATAATGTACCTTGTCACATATCTAATAGCTTATTTAACTATTTCAATTAAGGTGATTTTATGCTTCAAATGGGCTAAATAAATGATGTAAAATAACAAACCTACGTTTTTTGCCAAGGTGGGATTCGAACCTATGAGGTCATACACCACCTCATTCATGATCATGTGACCATATAGGGTGTTCACAGCGGCCTGCCATGGCACAGACACCCTGCAGTTTAGCCCTCTATTCACACTCATGTCTCATTTATGGCTAATTGACACCAAAAAACACAGTTATGTTCACCCTATCTGAAAGCTATGGGTTCATTCTACACAACGTGTGGTTTCTGCAAAGATTTTATTTCCACTTGTGGTTTTATATGAGTGAGTAAGTAGAAAGTGGGGAGTGTGTGCTCCCTGTGCAGGCCCATATTTTGGCACTAGTAATTGATAGCTGCCCAGCTACTGCCCTGTACTAGAATAGATTTCTGGGAGAGGGTATTTGTGCAGTCAATTCCTAAATGATTGGATTGTAATGCTAAGATATAGCCCTACATTTACATATATCCCACATGTTATATGGACTACCAGATCCAGATCTACAGCAAAATATTTCCTAAAAGTCATGGAATCACCTTTAAGATAGAGGGGCATAAAATGTGGGATCATACATTTAATTCCCATATTTGTTTACTATCTCCTGCCTGAAGAACAAAGTGATTGGAAAGGAAATGGCCCCCATATTTACACTTATGTGGATCTACCTTTTCTTAGGAGTAGTACATTCCCTATGTAAGTCACCCTCCACTGCACCTGGATCCCTACCACTCACACTGTAGCAGGGGAGTGCTATTTCAGGACCAATCCACTGCATGGTTAGACAGGGCTCTCTTGTCTTCCCAAAACACCTTACTTTTTGCAAAGAAAACCTAATTTAACTATGTTCTAGTGGTGGTAGATTCACAATTCTTGCAGAATTCTCTTAGTTAAGATCCTGTCTATCTATCCTGTACAAAAAACGCAACTTTTCTGCACTCAATAAAAATGGCCTGAATGCCCTAGACCATAGTTGACCAATCAGTGACCTACCTATCTCATTAAGAAATGGTCCAGGATCCCGGATCATTTTCTGAGTAGGATACCTTTCATAAGATACAAATCCAGTCAGCCGCCAGGCTTGAGGCTGGCTGTACCCCGCCTTGTACTGCCGAGGTCACACCCTGACACCCTGTATACAACCATACACCAGCCTGCACCTAAATCACCCCAGCATACAAGCTCCCAGGCTGGTGTTAGATTCAGGAGCTCCCTGCTGGTGGTTGTCTCACCTTACCGAGGACACTAGTTTCAGCTGCTGACAGTGACAGCATATCATACACCGAGTTTATAACATGTTCCCAATAGTTCAATCTTGTTGGCCATGGAATACAGCTAATACCGTACTCCATAGGGGCATGGCCTTTGGAGCTCCCATAGATTTAACATAGAAAGGTCCATATCTACAGTGTAATAAACAGTCACTACCACCCACATAAATTGGAGACCATTTGAGTAAAGCTGACATAGATTTTCTGAAAAAGTACCCTCTTCTCCCAAATGGACCTAACCTGTGGTTAACAATGCGCTGCTGCAGTGGAAGGGGCAGCCCTGGGAAACACCTGATGAGGATGAACTCTTCCATCAATTAATACTACAACAATAATTTGCTTATGATTGGACTTTTTATAGCTGAGGTGTTAGTCAAGAAGTAGAAGCTCATGTGTTTGTGATAATGCTTAACATATTGTAGTTCACACAGAGTCCCTCCTATACCACCCTCAGCACATTGAGAGGAGAAAAGGGAGTGACATACAAAGGAGGGGATTTGTAGAGCTAATGAGACAGTATAAGGTAGAAAATATAGACACAAAAGATAGTACCTGTCATCCTGGGGAGAATTGGGGTCAGTTAGAAATACTAGCTAAAAAAGTAGTGGAAGAAAATGAAAATGAAAATTAAAAGCTACCACTTCAAACCCTTTGCACTGAGGGGATGATGCTAAAACAAATTACTACCACTTTTAGAAGTGTTGAGACTCGTCACCAATACTTAAGTATTGAACACAGTGTACCTCCACCCACACCTCCAGGTACCCAGCCCGCTGTTGTCCTACCACCTCGCCTGCTGCACTGAGCAGCTCGCGAGACCCTCCTTGAGTGGGCGTTATACACCTACATGTGTACACCAGGTACAGCTGGTATTCCCCTCCTGTATCTACATGACATGTGTACCTGTAAATATAGACTGTATCAGGCTCCGATACATCAGGTGTATAGCTCAGGTTCTACTGTTGTATGTTATACTGTTGTATGTGATACTGTACTGTATACATCACATCCCTATATTATCTCTACCTGTAAATAGAGACTGTTTCAGGCCCTGTCACATTGCAGGTCCTTAGCTCAGGTTCTAGAGTCCTACTGTTTTATTTCATGGCGGATACAATGATCACAATGCATCAGTACTAGAAATCCCGTATCCCATGCCCTCCATGGGATACAATGTTCCCGTATCATATGGCCTATGATGTTATCCTTTGTTCAATTTCTTATGGCCATTTATATGCAATTAAACATATTTCGAAGAATAAAAACCATGAAATAAAGGCAAAGGCCCATGGGCTAGTATAGCCACTGCTACATTTGTACATTATCCATAATATTCCAAATATTAACCGATGTATGACTGATGCAGTGATTGCGGGATGAACATGGCAAAAGCGTGATGCCACTATACATCTCGTGGGCTTCCGAAGATAAGCTGGACAACCCAGATGTCTGGCAAAGTGATTTGGGTTCCTTAGAGATGTACAAATCCAAAAGAAATCTTTGCCTGGTTAACTACACTTTATTGGTACCCAGAAAAACCTCAGCTCAAGGTCTAAAATAAACAGGTTGTGCTGTAATGCTACTAGTGTACTATATATGGCTACTTCTATTATTGTCTATATTTCTACTGTTATTGTATCAGAAGATTATTTTATATCATGTCTATAATTTAGATACTAAGAATTACTACAATTTATGCAATCACTGAGGAATTGGCCGTGAACACCAATGTTTATATAGTGGGGGATATGGAGGGTTGTAGCAATGAGGTCTGTGACAAAAAACAACAACATTAGCATCTCTAACACACCCCTGGACCTTTAGTCCCCTGGCAAAATAAAACAAAAAAGAGCTCATGAAGCTCTTTAATGTATCATGCTGATAAGGGATTTACTCACTAGAGCAGCTGACACCACACCTCCCCAGTAGTGAAGTATAACAGCTCTTTATCTGACCTATCGTATAACCTCCTTGTACTCATGGCCACGTATGACCTCACCCTTCACCCTTCACCTCCACACACCTGTCGCCAGCTGAGGCAGCTGATTAGATATACCTCCAGCACATATTAGATTTATACCCGTGTAATGGGAAATATATAGGCCCAGATTAGATATCAATGTCTTTAGGTCACAGCTAGGCATGAAATTAGTTTATTTCTTACTGCTCACCTGTAGGTTACCAATAATGCTTTTCATCTATTTTATCTGCTATAATTCAGCATTTAAGCATACCTCATTCAAGTTCCTGTTATCCCCTGTGTATATATGCAGCCTGAACTTGTGAAATCTGAGATGTGAAAACTTCTTGATGGCACTTGAGGTCTGTGCAGAAATACTGGTATTTCTTCCTGTATACTTAACCCCAATACAAAATCAACAAGGTGACCTTCCGAATCATGAAGACAATAACAAGTCATACATAAAAATCACAAATAAAATCATAACTGTCCCATTTATAGAAACCTGTTGGTGCTCAGCCGTCTGGAGCGCTGGTCCTGGGAGTGATGGATTGTAGTCATGTTCCAGCTGCAGGAACCAGCAGCAGTAGTTACCAGGATGTAGTATAACAACACACCTGGCAGAACCTGGTGGTGGGGGCCGGTACTACATGCTCCACAGGGGGTGTTTATAGGAGGCGTTGTGGTCATAAAGAGTTATGTCCTGGAGTTTACTGCTCTATTGTTCTACTGCATCGAGCATGGACAAACTGACTCTCCAACTGACCTTGTCCTGTATCTGTTTATTTATATAAATATGTGAAGCCTTAATCAACAAGTTACAAGGTCAGATGGTAATAGTGCTATTGTAAATGCTGACCATGACAGGACACAGCCAAAAATAATTATCTTATTTCACTAAGATAAATAAATTAGCCTGGCAGAAAAATGACTAAAAAATGATAAAGAAAAATTATTTTCCTAAAACTAGTCATTTGTCCAAGTTTATTTATCTTATTTTCTTGAAATGAGAAAATTATTTTTGGATATGCAAAATCAAAGACACATACACAAGTAGAGCTACTAAATCATGGTTAAGAAACACCCCCCTGCAGACAGGGCAGCAGAACTGGAGCTTCTTGTCTTGCCCGTGTATATTATTGTGTATATATAGAGCTACAACCAGGCACTTAACATGTATAAATACACCACACAAAACACCCTCTCACTATGGACCTATGCAGCAAGGAACAGGTACTACACTGAGAAGTAGGGAGAAAGGGTATTTACTTTCTTGAGGTTTAATAGACAAACACTTCAAGTTATCGTCATTTATTAACCCAACAACAAAGGATTCCTTTTAGCACTCCCTTTATAGTTTTGTGCTTTGGTCATATTTATGACTGTAATGTAGAGATTTTACTTTTTGAGTAAATGAGGATGTTTTCCCAAGACTTCAGATATACCCAATTAGTACCCCATTTAAGATTTCATACCATGATGGGTACAGACTGTGTGCCGCTGCTTGTACCTGAAACCAGTGGACCTCCCCCACAACCCTATCTACAACACAATGCAAGTCTTCCTGTCCAGAATTGGGGCAATTTTGTCTCAGTATTCATTTTGAATAATAATAACAGATTACTTTTTCACATTCAAAAGGTTGCGGTTATTCATTCCAAAAGAAATCATGATCCTTCTAATAAATCCATTGAACAATGTTTTCTGAAGAAGTCCCCCATTTTCCCCAAGGGGCCTGTTGAAAAGATCAGAGGGTCAACAACCAACTGCTACAGTGGTGAGAGGGTAAGATATGAGAGACACTTGATGAAGATAAACTCTCCTGCCAGTCATCACCACAACAACAATTTGTACATAATTGAACTTTTACAGCTTAAGTGCCAACAACCAGTAGAAGAAGCTCATCTGTTTGTGGTGGATATGAACATATTGTAGTTAACCCAGATACCTGCCCTCGACCACTCAAGCTGCATGAATGTTTGCCTTTAAGAAAGTTTAGACGGCTTAAAGAAATATTTTCAAAGATTTTTAGTTACAATCACTGCCACTTAAAGTAGCATAAACATTATCATTACTTTTCCATATGATATTTACATAGCATTTATTTAACATAAAGTCGCTTAAAAAGTAATGACAAGTTTACTAAAATACCAACGCTCATGCAGTATCATACATTGAGAGGAAAGGCCAGTATAATATGTTATTGTACATCAATACTTTTTTTCTTCCTAAAATTGAGAGATATTAAGCCCACGTAGATGAACAAATTAATGAAACAAAAAGGAACAGAAAAAGAAGCTGTCCCAAGTTATGAGGTATAGAAAAATGTGATTACATCCCCCTCGCATCAATATTACTACATTACTTTGCTCGCCCTTCACAGGTCCCTATACATTTGAAATGATATTGCCAAATAAGAATGATGTGGGGCCACATGAAAAAGGGAAGCTTGTGTAGTGTAGCATTTGGATTCAATAATAACAAAAACATCTCATATATATATATGCGATAAAATGATAGGGATCTTGTTCGCGCGACCACTTTGTTTGTACTCCTGACACAAGCAATCTTGTGAGACATTACATTGGTTCTGCTCTCGGAAAGTAGCTTGTTTCTGGAAATCTATGGTATGTGTATATGGTAAGCTGAATCCAACGAGAGGTTCAGTGTTCAGAACTATCATGGCCGCCCAGTGGGAGAAACCAGAAGTATCGCTATAGGACGTAAGAGTCTAGATGTTGCAACACTTACACCTCCATCGTTGGAGATAGTGTTGGCTGGGTACTCCTGCAGGGACATAAAATACTAACAAGACAACAGACACCTGTCAACAATACGGCATACAGGCTATCAGTTTACCATCAGAGTAAGTGCCAGAGTCAAGGAGGACCTTAGGCTAGGGTGGGGGAGGGGGGGAGAAACAAAATGAAAGGAAAGGGGAAATGTTGAGGAAGATGATGGTTCGAGACAGACTGAGACAGATAGGGAGAAATAAGAGTGAGAAAGACAGCTAGACAGACAAATATACAGAGGTGGCGAGGGAGACATGGTGGAAGAAGAGAAGACAAATAGAGACACAGAGCAGGGATGCAGGGCAGGGCTGGGTTGGCATGAAGCCGGTGGCTAACAGGAGAAGATGTGAGGCTTACCAACACACTCAGAAAAGTCGGCGTCATTGTGGCTAGACTGACTTTTATACGAGAGTGGTTCTAGCGACAATGACGCTGACTTTTCTGAGTATGAAGCTAGGAAATCAGGGAAGGAAAGGGAAGGGAATTCGGACAGGAAACAAGGAGGTGAAGGCGGTGAAGGCAGAGGTCGGTTGTGAGGGGAAGAAGGTGTAAATAAGAGTCTGTAGGAAGCAGGAGACAGAGTGAGAGGAATTTGGAGACCAGAGAGCCAGACAGAGAAACTGAGATAAATATAAAGAGAAAGTTCAAGAGAGGGATAGATAAACTGAGTAAGGAGGAGAAAGTAATGTGATCAGATAGTCAGACAGACAGGGAATGTAGATACATAGACAGAGGTCCACAATGATCTGTTTGAATGACAGGTTTCTCCACGAGTGTTAGCTTGGATCATATCACATGAGGCGGAGCCTTCAGATTGATTAGAGTGGACCGCTATGCTTATTTCATGTAATTATTGATGAATTATACTTTAAAACAACATTTCAAGATATATTTCGTAGCTATTTTAGTAATAGCATCACTGAGAAACACACCATAGAGAATGGGCATCAGTTTCTCCATGGGTGAGTGGAGAACAGCCAATCTAGCACTTAAGTATAGTAACTTCATTTCTCCACATGAAAAAAATAAGTAGAGATCATGGTTGATGATAGAGAAGGCAGAGACACAAACTAACCCCTCAGCCATGAATGGTTTGGCATTAAGCCAATTAGTGGACTGATGTGCAGGGGGCGATGCCGTCACATATTGGGGCCAGACGAAAAAGAAGCCATATCTATGAAAAAAGCGTGGTAAGACACAGCTGGGAATGTCACTTGAAGGGTGTGGGCGCAGGATATAACACATGACATGCCACAGGTGACATAGAACCAACCGCCGGACATTCAGAAGTAGCAAAACATTCAGAAAAAAATAGCTGAAGCTCAACCATCTTAATATCAATCAGGTTCATTCATACTTGACACTTTGGAGACCAGACACTGAAAGGAGACTCTCTGGCCAATACTCAGATCTATGGCTGGTTTCGAATAGTGTTAAACAAATGTAAATGATATCCAAGTAAAGAATTGTTAAATGTTATTTTCTAATCTTAAATTACACACCTGATTAGGCCAATCAAGGGCAAATGTACAAGTCTCGATAGGGCCAAATAAAAAAAGGTGTGTTTCAGGCTACCCGATACTACCTAGAAAAACACAGCCGACCCTAGAAGTTGTTATCCAATTTTGAAAAATATTCATATTTTAAGTGAGTTTGAGGCTATTTCAGAGTCAATTTGATAGTCCATGAGTTTACACCATATTGTCGGCAAGTCGGCACTTATGTTTGCAGGCCAAAGTAAAAAAAGAAAAGTTTAAAAAAAATCTTAAAAAATTCTGACCTACCTACCTAGATTTCAGACTATGTAACCTAGAACACACTTTTTTCCTAGCCAAGTTTCATCCTGTCCACTAGTATTCCGTCCATGGCAGTAGTACTGTTGTCCTCGTTAACCTGGACGAAACAACCACAGATTGTCTGAATCGCGGCCGCCGTGCCTCGGTGAAATTGACCATTCAGCACAGGCTGGGCATTGCCACCCACAGGAAGTAAAGGTAGGTCAAGGGGGGGCCCTCCCCGGAAATGATGTCTAAATGGCACTGGGATAGTCCTTAAACCCTTAATGCCTCTAGAGCAGGATTTGTCATCACGCTGAACCAGCACAGCACCACTAAGTTATTTACAGCATTGTCTATGTGCATCAAGCCTTTGAGAGCCTCTCAAACTCATATTTTCAGAATGATGCTTGAAAGCGCTACTGGCGAGTTATTGGCCACATCTGCATAGGGTAAAGAGCATACTACATTTATGGATTATAAGGATGGCATGATATCTTAATGCATCATGCCCTTGGTCGTTATGACGCATGAATGCATAACTCGCCTATGCTGCATTCAAGCATCATGCCGACCCTACTCGGTTGAGACACTCCCGAAGGGTCAGCATGATGCACCAGCGAAGCACAGGTGAGTTTCCTGCCGGGGCTGCATTGGTGCATCATAAGGTCAAATGTCATCTTTTAGCGACATGTGTCTTTAATAAAGGGTTGAAGCACTTTCACTCTGCCATGCTGCATCATGAAGCTCTGTCAGCTATACATTTAGTTAACTCATTATGTGTCTTTTCTAGCAGACACATTTTCATGAACACAGGGCGTACATCGCCCGGGAACCTGAGTGCATGCTTCCCAATACTGACATATGTACACTGGTCCATTTTAAGTGCTTCGCTATCCATGTCACTCAGTACATACTTAACTATACATAGACACATGCATGACTGCAGCCCTGACAAGCAACTCTCCATTCATACCTCAAACATTGCTCTAAAACATTACTAGAATTGCATACAGTTGAATAACCCAGAGTTTGAAATCTGAACCTACCCAATACATGACTGTTATGATGCAGATTCACATTCCCACAATAAATCATCCAGCTAGATTTGCCATCACGAGTGGGAAATAACAGATAACGGGTGATTATTAATGGCACTGAAATAAATAATTGGTCTCTGAGGTAATTTTCTCACAGATCATTATCTCCTCCCCCCTTCTCCGGAAACTCACTTTTATTTTTTGATGGATGCACGGATAAAGCCCAGGTCATTGACTAACAAGTAATTTGCTAGTGTTGCATCCATGCATCATGAATATCCAAAGGGCATGATACACTCTCAAGTTATTCCCAGTATTGTGTTGGTGCTTCATGATATCAGAACAACTATCTTGAGACGTTCTGCCGTTTTTAAAGGGTTAAAGTATGTACCACCCACGGGGAATTGGGAAATAAACAGCTCATTGCCTTTTTATAGGACTCTATTATCATAGACATATATAGCTCTTTAATGGTTGCATAGTGATTCAATTTGCGTTGCCATTTATTGTAACGATGCATAGGTGAGTTACTTGCCATGGCTGCATTCATTCATCACTAGCTAAAGGTCTTATTAACTAAAGCATTATGTTGCGCTTGAAGGGTTAACGGGTGTTGTGCACGATATCCTACAGTGTCTGTTTTAGGTTACCTAGCTGTGCTCAGCAAAACTGGAGCCACCTCAACCTTTAACCATTTAAGGGAAGCATGGTGCTCTAATGTAATGTGCTCTTTCATCAGATACCTGAAGGCAACCCTGGCGAACAATTTAATCCTGCATGTACATGCGCTATACGGACCTCCTAACTACTTCTCATTGCCTGACCATATTTCCTGAAAGAGATTATTTTGTGCGGCCTGTTTTCAAATCCAAGCTACTACCATCAAGTCCCAGTGCATTGTGCTGCTAAATGGTTGTATCCCTGACCATAATTGGAAATTAATTACTTGTAAACAGTAGGAAAAAGGGCCATTCATATTGATAACTTCCTGATGGTATTTTTAATATAAATATTATTGTGTGCCACAAAGAATAGCTAATGCAGCATCCAGTTATTGTGAGGTGGGCCAGGGGAAAAAGAGAGAAACATAAAACACCATTATGAGGTAGGGACAAGCTGGCAACAGATTGAAGATGATAAGGTGCATATTACCCATATATAATGCTTAAATTCTAATTTATTGCCCCAATAAATGGATGCAAGGCTGGCCAATTACTCGCTAGGGCTGCATTCAAGCATCATGCCGACTCTACAGGGTTGATACAAACTCCTAATGAGTCGTGTAATGCAGGTACCAACATAGTGCTGGCGAGTTACTTGTGTGCATTATCCATCACGCAATCACCTTCTCAGATTACATATCACTGTGTCATGACACAGTTGAATTGCAAAGCGTAATTTGGCTTGGTAAATTTGCTTATGATAATTGTTCCATGTTTTGCCGTGTAGGAGCAGTAACATGAATGTTAAACACACATTTTTGTGTGTCTAGTCTTCGGGACAGCAGTAACTACTGTGCCATACCAATGCATAATTAACCTCCAACAGTTATATCCAGAACCTATAATTTGAAAGAAACCAATCCCTTTGTTTTCATTATTGCACCAATATAAAACATCATCAAATAGTCCTGGTCATCATAAAATGGTCCCATCAGGGTCGTGAGGCTAGCGACACCATCTGCAACAAAGTCAGACCACTGTTTTTCCCATGGTAACATTATCTGATCATTTTATTGTTGTTACTATGGTAACTGTAGCTGATTCCCTGCATGCCCACTCTGTAGTATGGAAACCAGCAGTAATCCAAAATGGCGCTGTCACCAAGTATAGACTCACACTAGCGCCAATCATGACTGTTTGCGGAACATTGCACTATTGATACTAATGCATCAAATGGATTATAAGATCTGGCTTTGTAATTAACATCCTCAATAAAAAGAACCCATGTGAATTTGTGAGTGAAGTATGAGAATGTGTAGGTGTTGAACAGCATTGACCCTGTAATGGCTGGATGCTGCCTCTAGGCTCATGTTCATTTGTTGTAAAGACGCAGCACTGGCAAACAAATATAATATTCCAGTGCTGCAACAGTGCATCATGCTGACCCTTCAGGAGTTTATCAATCCCATTTGGTTGGCATAATAAATGAATGTAGTGTTGGCAAGATACTTACCAGGGCTTTATTCACACATCATGAACGCAAAGGGGTATGTGGCATTTTAAAGTGCTGGGCTGACTGTGAAGTGTTAGTGATTCAACAGCTAACCAGTGTGGTTATAACACACGCTAATGTGTGGGAGGCAATGAGTAGCTAGTGGGAAATTCTGAACCTGTTTTGTTCTGCGGAATGCATTAAGCTGATATGAATCCAATTGAAATGAATATTCTCTTGAAGCAGCGGGTAAATACAAATGAGACAGGAATCATATATTCAATATGTTGGTTCATTTCATCTGTTATAAGGCAGTAGAGGGAAGGTGCCATAACATAGGGGAGTAGCATGTTATAAATGAATCTCACATTTCATGGTGGCAAAATGGCTTTTAAACCCCAAACCCATTGGCCTGTAGGCAGTTTTTATTAGGCAGAGCCGTACCATACAAATGACAATCATTTGATATAACGGATTTACTTATGCAATCCAAACTAAATCAATATTAACCCTCAATATATTGCTGATGATAAAGACCAACAGTAAATTCTTGTGTGTTTGAGGCGGCCTCTGTGCTACTCAGAGCCAGCTTTAATTTCATACCAAACATGTCTATATAGTTAAACTAAATTTGTTGTATTTACTTTATATGTGCATTCACCCTCTTCAACTTAGAAAAGAAGTTGATATTCATCTATAAGTCTTACCACCACACTATTATGCATCAGAAATTTACACATATATAGTCAGTGTAATAGAATATGAAAGGCACAAACCAAACCAAGAATCAATACTCAAAGACTCTGGGGAAGGCTGTTAAAAGGTTGAGGTTGAGAAAGAGGTTATCAAGAACATCTTAATAAAAAAGAAAGAGAAATCAGGGTGTTTTATAGGTGGTCTTAAATTTGTTATATCTTAACCTAAAACCAAAAGGTGTTTTACCACCATGAGTTAGAGGTCCCTAAATGTCTTCTTTCCAACAATCATACAGAGATAAAATTGAATTCAGGTTTGGTGCTTTGGGAATATATCTAAATGTCAATGTACAATTGCCCTGTAAAGGTAGTACCAGATTAAGGTTCTGATGCTCGTGTACTTAATTCCCACATTGCATGTTTCCCCCGCACCCTTCCTGTAACAATAAAAGTCATGGACTGGTTGGTGCTTGGACCTGGTTCAACAGCATGAGGTCTGGTACTAATCCAGTGGGCACAGATATCTAGTTGGCCTACATTACTCAACCCTTGTTGATCTTCATTCAACATTAAATTGATCCACTCTTTCCATCCTTTCTCTCTTTGTTTGTATGTCTGTGCTTACCCTCCTCATTTATCTTTTCTTGTCCCAGTCTTGCTTTCGGTCTCAATAATTATGAATCTTTCGAAAAGTTGATGACAAATGAACATGAATATTTGAGTCATCATCATGGCAGAGTACTGCTTGAGTATATATCTAAATAAGGATCACATCAAGTATATACAGAGATCAACTCAAATCAGTCCAACTTCTGCCTCATGTGGTGTGACCCAAGGTCCAGCTTGTGAAGAAACTAGTCATTTGGACAGATTATTGTGTAGCTCTGTCTTTTTTCTATCTCCTCAGACGGAATGGTGCAGAGATACATTCAGATTAATAATTGTGTCTACTGACTGGAGAACGCTAGTGAACTCACTCAGACTGCAGTCAGAGAATATTTCTGTTGTTATTTATGACGCTGTATAATACCATATTAAAGCCAATGCAAATCAAAGTCACCTAGCATTCAGACCAGAATCACCAAAGCTTTCCAGACTTTCATATCCTTCATCCACAATGCTAGTGTCCATGGGTATTGCAGGCTACACTATAGCTCTTGGGGATTCTCCCAGACTGCTGACAAAGTAAATGTCAGTGCTTCATCTGCCCTGTTGACTGTCTGGGGAGGTCCACTGACCACTCTCCTGAATACACACTCAGGTCCCCAACCCCCACCATTGAGACAGAAGCTAGAAAGTTGCTCAACGATACATGATGAAAATCTAATGCACTGATCTTTCACGTTACTGTTATACAATTGATATACAACTAAAGGGTTGACATGATCAATCTACTCAGCAGCACTGCTTTGGTGCAACATGACGATGAACGAAGCATTGATTCATGATGTTGTCCTCAAAGGGTTAAAAATGATGTATTAGAGTTACTCATGCACCCAAGTGACATGTGTACGTTGCTACAACTCCTAAGTATATTAGGGGTTGCATAATGCTTTGATCAATATGCCATATGTTTGTCGGCATCCATAGCAAAAAAGCTCACCAGTGCTATATTCATGGATCATGCTGACCTTATTAATGGGATAGATAAACTTCCAAAGGGCGGGTATGATGCATGAAGGGAGCACTTGTGAGCTATTCACCGTGGCTTCATTCATGCATCATGACAACAAAGGGAATAATTTTTGTATTAATGTCTTAAGTGATCCACAACACTCTAGCCCAGACTGTACCAACTGTTTTGGGACCTGTGTCCTCAGGAGGTGAGACAACAACCAACAGGGAGTTCCTGAATCTAACACCAGCCTGGAAGCCTGTATGCTGGGGGTGATTTAGGTGCCGCCTGGTGTACAGTTGTATATAGGGTGTCAGGGTGTGACCTTGGCAGGACAGGGCGGGAATGGCAGCCTAGGTACAGGTATAGAGGAGACAATATGAAACAGAGGGGGACTGTATCCCTGCACCACTGTGTGAATCCTGACACAAGATGTCTGGTGAGAGGTTGGTTCTCACCTATGAAGGAAGCTATGGTGTGTGGGTATCTAGTGCCAAACTTAATCAACACTTCAAGGACCACATCATGCTTTGTAATGTGCATGTATTCTGACCTTTGTAGAAATACTACCCATTGAAATCAGCCAAATATGACTACTTTAAGGCCTTCATCAAAGGCACCCTTTAACCCTTTGCGGGTAACTCACCGGTGCTGCATTGATGCATCATGCTGACTCTTCGGGAGTGTCTCAACCCCATGGGGTCGGCATGATGCTTGATGCCCTGGTGAGTTACTTGCGAGGGCTGCATTCATGCATCATGACAACCAAGGGCGTGATACATTAAGGTATCATGCCGTCCTTGAAGGGTGGAAAAGGCTAATCATAAGCATCATGCACCATGCAGTGTTTTTCTCCCTGAATGTAGAGATATTTGCCAATTACAACAAAATGACTGGAGCACTTGGAACTGAAGGTTATCGCAGTGCATACTAGGTAATAAGGGATAAGCGCCCCAAGGGAGCATTGGGTGTAAGTGTGCATGGCTGAATGCTGTTCTCCATGTACACCCTAGGTTATTCCTTAGGAACTGTGAGATTGTAATCTGCCCCCTGGTCTTGGGGGACAGAACTTGTGGATTCGAAATAGTGGATTGTGCCTGGATGACCTCAAAGAACCAGCAGCAAGATTTTGTCACAAAGGTCATAATTCTCCGATACGTTCTGAGAAAATGCCTACAGATTTCACCACTTCAGAACATACCCAAATTATGAGCCATTCTGGAGTACTATAGAGATTATAACAGAAACAGGTTTGTAGCACTAGTATATCTATATATTGTAAATACTTTGATTAAGGAAAAATGCTGATGAAAACTTAATTACAGCCCACCAATATTTCACAAGGCTGAGGACTATTTACCTGAAGATCTCCTTTAGTAAAGATGCAAAGTATGATAAAATATAGATGTATATGATTGCTTTGGAAGATGGCTGTGTTTCAAGTTGTTATGCTACTGTATGTGTATGTCCTGGGGCAGTAGAGGATGGTCTAATGGCACCTGAGGCAGTTAATGCATGATATCCTGAGCCCACACCCTTCAAATGACATTCCCACCTGTGTCTATCTCCATTTTTTACATTTTGTTCTGCTACTTCTTTCTTAACAGCTAGCTTGTAATCCTTACTGGCCCTGCATACTCCAAAGCATGGCAGGCTCCTGGGGCACAGCTGCGCACTAGCTGGCTTAACGCCAAACCATACCTGGCCTGGTTTTATTTCACGTCTGTCTTTTCTACCATCTACTGTATCTCTGTCTGTCTCCCTAGCTCTACAGTCTTCTCCATTGCATGTCACTCTTCCATGTCCATAGACCCCATATCGTTACTTGCTAGCCACTGGCTTCATGCCAACCCAGCCCCTGTATTTTGGCTTACTTTACTATTTGTCCTCTTCCAACACCCAGGTCTCTATCTGTCTCCTTCTATCATCTCCTCTCTTTTTCTGTACGATTCCCTATATCTCCTTTGCCCTTCTCTCCATCCTCCTACCTTTACCTATTTCTTTATACTGTTGTTCCACTCTCCTGGCCACTCCTCATTCACTTGCTCCACTTCCATTTTTCTCCAACCCCCTACTAACAGCCCTCCTTGACCATGGCACTTACTGTTATAGTAAAGTGATATCCAGTATGCCATACTGTAGGCATCTGTCTGTCCTCTTGTCAGTATAAAACTTTCTCTGAGTACTAGTTCAACTTGACTATGGAGGTATGTGTAAATTTAACAAAGTCTACATGTAAGAGAACATCTATAGAACATCTATGAAACCAAATGTTATGCCACAAATCCTTTTTTTAAAATCTATATATCCACTGATAAAAAATCTCATTCAAATTTGTCAATTATTTGGAAGAAAATGAGAATAAGTGGGATGGTGGGTATTAGAGAGCCAACCTTTTTTTCATGCATATTTCCGAAGCCTAAATATACACTTGCATGTATGTACATTATCATTCATAACTTGGTGCTCAGAGCAGGACCCTCTCTAGAAAGAGAAGAAAATTCCCTTTGCAGTAATTGTGTACTTCAGCAGAATCAAGAAAACAGGTCAATACCATCCAGGCCCCCGTTTTAGTCTGAATTAACTATGTTCTGTAACAGCTCCCTGAGGCTCTACTCACAACTTGAGCCAACTTTTGTTTTCTGTTCTCATTTAGTTTTGGCTAAACTAATTTGTTTGGTTGCTGGTTTTATTTAGCAGGGGCAGCTGAACAAGTTTAATCACAGAATACAATAAGCTTTGACTTGATTGATCGGTCAATATCAAGCAAAGTATCTCTCGGACTGAAATCATAACTATGAGGAAGGGAACAATAACTATACTACTATTGTTGGTGTGTTAACATGTTATACTGGCTCATGGTGATGAGGCAGGTGGTTGGGGTTTCTGGATGAGCTACAGTGTGTTAAGCTTCATCACAAACAGATGAGCTTCTTCCTCTGGTCGTTAGCACCTTAGCTGTAAAAATGTAATCATAAGCAAATTGTTATTCTAGTGTCAACTGACGGGAGAGTTTATCTTCATCAGCTGCTTCTTGTGGCTGCCCCACCCACTGTGGCAGTGGGTTGTAGCTGGATGGGCTCTTCTAAAGATCTATTTCAGTTTACATTGTTTTAACAAGAATGCCCTCTACTTGATTTAGATTAATCAAGCACAAATTATATTCTTGGATTCATGGCATTTTGTTTTCCAAATGAATTATGAATATTGATTAGTGCTTTAATGTTTTATGCATTTTCTCACTATGATGCATGAATGCAGTGTTCCATACATGACTCATGTCAAGAATATAGACGTGATTGATAAACCCAATCCTAAAAGGTTAACGTGATGCACCAAATGAGTATAAATAAATTATTTGCCAGGCTTATGTCAGTCAATCATGATGACAAATATTGCTTCAAGTCAACGTGCCATCCTGATAGGTTTAACAAATGACAATCTATAAGGGGAAACATTTCATCTAAACTTTTCTTTTCATGTAAAGTGCCTGTCCCTTGCTCCACAGGTTCAACATGAGCAGGGTGTATTTATATATGTTAAGTGCCTGGCTGTAACACAATAATATACACAGGCACAACAACAAGCTCCAGTTCCACTGCCCTGTTGGCAGGAAGGAGTCTCTCAACTATGATTTAGTAGCTCTACTCATGTTTGCTTTGTAGTAGCTCTATTGCTGGTACCTTCCTGACTTGGTAATGGTGCCCTCTTATGAATTTCCAGCACTGCGTTGGTCCATCATGGTAACTCTCCCAGTATAGTTGACATGATGTGAATGTAGCTCTAATTAATTACTTGCCAGGGCTGAATTCATGCTTTATTACAACAAATGGACGTTGCTGCCCTTAAGAGGGTCTACTGACATGAATGGTGACCTCTACTGAGGCCAATGTCAATTCTGCTTGAACAAACACACAAAGGTTGAATAAAGACAACTGTTAGAGGGAGAGTGACTTGTTTCATGTTCAATGCTGCAGCAACAATAGAACAGTAAACTCAAGGACGTAACTCTTTACGACCACAGCGCCTCCTATAAACGTCCCTCTGTATAGCCCGTAGTACCCGCCCCTAACTACTGCTGCTGGTTCCTGCAGGTGGAACATGACTACAATCCATCACTCCCAGGACCAGCGCTCCAGACTGCTGAGCATTCCTAGGTTTTTATAAGTACGACAGTTATGATATATTTCTGACTGTAAATAGCAGTTTATATATGGCTAGTTGTTATCTAGATCTTTTAGAAGGTCACCATGCTGTTGTCGCATTGCAGTTAAGAATACAGGATACAATGATTTAGCAATATTACAATAAGTGTCTCAATGAGTGAAGGTCTCGTAACAAAGTGTGGGCTAGAGCAGGCCGTTGCTAGCAATAGTATAGGAAGTTTACACAAGCATGTGTTGCCCATAAATGCAGCATTACTTGAAAGGTTCACTTAAAGTGGGAATCAGAGAAGATTTGGGGCACCATCATGTGAACAGTCTGTGAATGTGAATCTAGACACAGGTGCTTAGTGACTGTACCACACACTGACACTGTATTTATGGGCAACACACTACTGGGCTGCAAGAACCAGGCCAGATCCATTCACCTTTTCCTGATGACTCATAAGGCATTTATTGTGGGGCTAATATAATTCTCTGATGTGCTGTAAGTTATAACTTATCAGTGGTTGACAAGTTTTGTGGGCAAGGTGAAGGATGGGGGCATATGAGGCCATGAGTACGATGAGGTTATACGATAGGTCAGATAAAGAGCTGTTATACTTTACTGCTGGCGCTGGGGGAGGTCTGATGTGAGCTGCTCCAGTGAGTGAATCCCTTATCAATATGATACATGATAGAGTTTCATGAATGGATAAGATTTGTCTCTGTTTGCAGGAGTAGTTAAAACCAAGCAGATATTAATACACAAAAATATAGGAGTATAGCACAAAACGTTTTTGGATAATGCACAGATTTAGTCGTGGTTGTTTATGGAATAGAAAACCTAAGTCCTAAACCTAATATGCCTGATGCAATATATACTTACGGATATTCATAATGGTGTAGCAATGTATACTGTATTAAATGCAGTAAGGACTAGAAATTTGAAACCCAACATAGAGGCATGTCATATAGTCTCTATCTACAAACAGAGATGGTACGGGGATAAATACAGTACAGCATTACATAGGTGCAGGTGTATAACACCCACACATATTTACAGGTAGAGATAGTGTAGAGCTACACAATACATTATTGGTCCTATTACATATAACAGTAGGACTGTAGAACCTGAGCTATAACCTGATGTAGTGGGGCCTGATACAGTCTATATTTACAGGTACAGATGTCATGTAGATACAGGAGGGGAATATACCAGCTGTACCGGGTGTACACATGTAGGTGTATAACGCCCACTCAGGGAGGGACTTGCGAGCTGCTCAGTGCAGGCGGATGGTAGGACAACAGACCACTGAGCATTTGGAGGTGTGGGGGGAGGTACACTGTATTCAGTACATGTTGAGTGTTGGTGGTGACTATCAAAACTTTAAAGCCGGTAATTTGTTTAAAAATCATCTCCTCAGTGTGAAGAGTTTGTACTGATAGATTTTATTTTAGATCTTTGCACATAGGGAACAATAATTGGCTCAGGAATGATGCATTCGTGCATCAATGCAACCTTTCAAGATTGTATCAATCCTGTAAAGTCAACATGAATGCAGCTCTAGTGTATTACTCGCCAAGACTGCATTCGTATAACAAACAGAACTGCACATTGAAGCACTGTGCGTCCCATGCAGGGTTAATCTACCTTCACCCCTCTGCCCTGTCTGTACTACCATGTAGCTGTCAAAAGTTGTGTCAATGTCCTCAGGAGGCTGAGACAACCACCAGCAGGGAGTTCCTGAATCTAACACCAGCCTTGAGGCCTGTATGCTGGAGGTGATTTAGGTGCAGGCTGGTGTATGGTTGTATACAGGGTGTCAGGGTGTGACCTCTGCAGGACAGGGCGGGGTATCTCAGCCTAGGTACAGGTATAGAGGAGACAATCTGACTAATGGCTATCCTGTATCTACCACAACCTGGCACAAGTCTATCCTCTAAGCTGCATCAACATTGGAATTTATGCAAATATGACCTTGCTTAAAGTGAGTTTGGGTATTAATCGTGAACGTATGTGGTCCCTTCCTAAATGATAATCTACTCTCTGATGTAGGGGGCAGAATCAGTGAACTATAGATAATGTATTGTCCATGGATAACCCCAGCTAGCAGTATGGAGTTGTCACAGAGATCATAATTCTTTATAAAGTTCCAACAGGACATTTATAGGGAAAGTCTCAAATGATGAAGTATACTTGAATCATTACAGAAACTGGTATGTAGCACAAATGTTCAGATGCATGAATGTCATGACAATTTGACAATTTAATTTCAGCTAACAAATATGTCCCTAGGCATATGTCCATCACTGAAAAGTCTCTTTTATAGAAGAACCTTCACTTGAAAATCTCCTTTATACAAAAGTGTAAAGTATGACTACCTATACAATGGCTATTGAAATGGTTCTGTTTCTATTTTATGCTAAGTACTAAGCCATATACATACCCCCGAGCAGTAGGGGGGGATGGTCTAATGGCAACTGTGGTGGTTGATGCATTATATCCAGAGCCCACACCCTTCAAATAACATTTCCACCTGTGTCTATCTACATTTTTATATTTTCGTCTACTGCTTTCTCATAAAGTTGTCCGCTAGCTGGCCTAATGCCAAATCATACTTGGCCAGTGTTTTATTTTGTGTCTTAGTCTTCTTTACCGTCTACTGTCTCCCTAGCTCTACAAGTCTCCTCCTCCTTTGCCTGTCACTCTCTCTTATCTGCCCCTTCTTCTCCTCCTCCCACGTTCACTCTGCCTTACCCATCCGAATGCCCTCCCAGCCCTTTCTGCATGATTCCTAGCTTGATGTACCCCATTAACGAGCTTATAGTCACTGTTTTCTTGCCTACTTGGCCCTATATTGTGGCTTATTGTCTGTATTTTCAAGATGGATATAAGTCCAAATGTTTATTTCACAACCCTTTCTCCCTCTCTGTCTGTCCCTGTCTCCTTCTTTTATGTGTCTGTCCCATTTCCACTGCCTCCCTTGACTTTGTCTCTATCCCCTTCCATTTACTTGCCTTTTTGTATACTTTTGTTTTGCTGCCCTGGCCACTCAAATTCCTCTTTCTTTTTCCATTTTTTTCCCTTTCTCAAGATCCCTTTTTGACCAAGGCACTTACTGTTGTACTTAATTTATTAGCTTCATGCTTTATCGTTACCATGTGTTTGTTGTCTTGTCAGTGTACTCTATCCTCCCAGTAATCCCTCAACTTGACTTGACTCGTACTATTCAATTCAGGCTTCTGTTTTAGTTTGGACTTATAATGCTCTGTACCACACCTCTTAGACTCTTGTCACAACTTGAGGTAACTTTAGTTTTTCCGCTACTTTGTTGGGTTGTTTTTATTGATGGAGGGGCAACTAAACAGGTCTAATCATAAAATACGATAATTTGTGACTTGGTTCACATCTCGGTTGTCTCTAAGGTAATTGTAATTATGAAGAAAGAAGCAACAGCTATGATATTGATGAACACTGATACACCATACTAATTTTCCTCTCGAATGATGAGGGTAGTGCAGGAGGGTTTCTGGGTGAACTACAATATGTTAAGCTTCATCACAAACAGATGAGGTTCTTCTCCTGGTCGTTAACACCTAAGCTGTAAAAAGGCAATCATAGGCAAATTGTTGTTCTAGTGTTAACTGACGGGAGAGTTTATCTCCATCAGGTGTGTCTCAGGGCTGCCCCACCCACTGTAGCCACAGGTTGTTAGATCCATGGGATAGGTCTATGGTGGAAGAGGAGATACTCTTCAGAGAAGATTATTTTATGTCAGTTTTACCAGAATGCTCTTCACTCTACTCGATTCATGCACCACAATTAATATTCTTTGATTCGTGACACTTTTCTTTAAGAGAAATTAAAGTGATTAAAAGTTTTTTTTGTGTTTTGTCATAATGATGCATGAATGCAGTCATGGCAATGTCCTCACCAGTGCTGCATGAATGCATCATGTCAGCCCTGTATGGTTAATTCAATTCAGAAATGTCAGCGAAATACAGAACAAATGAATAACTTGCTGGCCCTGTGGTGGCACATCTTTTTATTTAATTTTTTTAAACAACTCAAGCTTTAATTACTGTCATTTTCTTTTTGTTTTTTCAGGTGAGTTTACCAATGTTTGACATACATGTTTGGCTATCCAGCGTCTAGATCATCAAGTAATGTACAAAACAATTTATCATATCACAGGTTTACAGTGTTGATTAATATTAACCTGACAACAAATGTTGCTTTAAGTCAAGATACCTTCATCAAAGGATAAGTAAGTGACAATATTCTCATCCTGAAGTGTTTGTTGATTGAACCTCAAGGAAGTGGAAATATTTCATCAGAACTTCTGATAAGTATCTGTTCTTTGCTGCATCGCTAGTGAAAAACTGTTTTGAGTGGTGTATTTATACATGCTAAGTACCTGGGTGTAGTGCTATATATACATGATAATATAGACAGGCACAACAACAATCTCTAGTTCCACTGGGAGGAGTTTCTCAGCTATGATTTAGTAGCTCTATTTATTTTTGTCTTTACAACCGCTCTATTACTGTCTACCTTTGTAGCTTGTTAAAAGTGCCCTATTTTGGATTTGGAGCACTGCATCCGTCCAAGCATCCATCCAAGTAGGGATGACATGATGCACAAATATATAGCTCTGATTAGTTACATGCCAGGGCTGAATTCATGCTTCATTACGTCAAATGGACATTGCTGCCCTTAAAAGGGTCTATTGACATGAATGGTGACCTCTACTGAGGCCAATGGCAATTCTGCTTGAACAAACACACAGAAAGGTTGAATAAAGATGACTGTTGGAGGGACAGTGACTTGTTTCATGTACAATGCTGCAGCAACAATAGAACAGTAAACTCAAGGACGTAACTCTTTATGACCACAGCGCCTCCTATAAACGTCCCTCAGTATAGCCTGTAGTACCCGCCCCTGCCACCAGGGGATGCCAGGTGTGTTGTTTTACTACATCCTGGTAACTACTGCTGCTGGTTCCTGCAGGTGGAACATGACTACAATCCATCACTCCCAGGACCAGCGCTCCAGACCGCTGAGCACTCCCATGTTTTTATAAGTACGACAGTTATGATATATTTCTGACTGTAAATAGCAGTTTATATACGGCTAGTTGTTATCTAGCTCTTTTAGAAGGTCACCATGCTGTTTTTGCATTGCAGTTAAGCATACAGGATAAAAATGATTTAGCAATATTACAATAAGTGTCTCAAATGAGTGAAGGTCTCGTAACAAAGTGCGGGTTAGAGCAGGCCGTTGCTAGCAATAGTATAGGAAGTTTACACAAGCATGTGTTGCCCATAAATGCAGTGCTACTTGAAAGGTTCACTTAAAGTGGGCATCAGAGAAGATTTGGGGCACCATCATGTGAACAGTCTGTGAATGTGAATCGAGACACAGGTGCTTAGTGACTGTACCACACACTGACACTGTATTTATGGGCAACAAGAACCAGGCCAAATCCATTCACCTTTTCCTGATGACTCATAAGGCATTTAATGTGGGGCCTATATATCAACAGGTATAAAGCTGATGTGCTGTAAGTTATATCTAATCAGTGGTTGACAAGTTTTGTGGGCAAGGTGAAGGATGAGTGCATAAGAGGCCATGAGTACGATGAGGTTATACGATAGGTCAGATAAAGAGCTGTTATACTTTACTACATGATCTGAGGGAGCTCTGGTGTGAGCCGCTCTAGTGAGTAAATCCCTTAACAATATGATACATGATAGAGTTTTATGAATAGATAAGATTTGTGTCTGTTTTGTTAGAGTGCTAAAAACCAAGCAGTCTGTTACAGGACTATTAAACTTGACATTATTTTAGGACTTTTGGGCTACAATCTTCCACTATTCACACTGTACACCCAAGGGGGTTCGTATTTTGATATTAATTCACAAAAATATAAGAGTATAGCACAAAATGTTTTTGGATAATGTTGTAGTGGTTGTTTATGGAATAGAAAACCTAAGTCCTAAACCTAATATGCCTGATGCAATATATACTTACGGATATTCATAATGGTGTAGCAATGTATACTGTATTAAATGCAGTAAGGACTAGAAATTTGAAACCCAACATAGAGGCATGTCATACAGTCTCTATCTACAAACAGAGATAGTATGGGGATAAATACAGTACAGCATTACATAGGTAGAGATAGTGTAGGGCTACACAATACATTATTAATACTATTACATATAACAGTAGGACTGTAGAACCTGAGCTGTACACCTAATGTATCGGGGCCTGATACAGTCTTTATTTACAGGTACAGATGATGTGTAGATACAAGAGGGGTATACCAGCTGTACCTGGTGTACACATGTAGGTGTATAACGCCCACTCAGGGAGGGACTCGCGAGCTGCTCAGTGCAGGTGGAGGTGGTAGGACAACAGTTGACTAAGCACTTGGAGTCTTGGGTGGAGGTACATTGTGTGTTTAGTACATGTTGAGTGTTGGTGGTGACTATCAAAACTTAAACCCCGGTAATTTGTTTGTACATCATCCCCTCAGTGCAAAGAGTTTGTGCTGATAGATTTTATATAGAACTTTGCACATAGGGAACAATAATTAGCTCAGCAATGCTGCATTGGTGCATCAATGCAACCTTTCGAAAGTGTGTCAATCCTGTAGAGTTAACATGAATGCAGCTCTGGTGTATTACTCACCAAGGCTGCATTCGTATAACAAACAGAAGTGCACATTGAAGCACTATGCGTCCAATGCAGAGTTGATATACATCCACCCCTCCGCCCTGTTTGTACTGTCATGTAGGCAAGAGTTAGGTCAATGTCCTCAGGAGGTGAGACAACCACCGAGGGGAGGTCCTGAATCTAACACCAGCCTTGGGACCTGTATGCTGGGGGTGATTTAGGTGCAGGATGGTGTAGGGTTGTATACAGGGTGTCAGGGGCTGACCTTAGTGGGACAAGGTGGGGTAAAGCAGCCTTGGTACAGGTATAGAGGAGACAATCTGACTAATGGCTATATTGGATCCAACAGCCACCTGGCACATGACACAGGTCTTTCCTCTTAGCTGCATCAACATTGGAATTTAGGGAAATATGACCTTGCTTAAAGTGAGTTTGGGGATTAATCTTGAACCTATTTGGTCCCTTCTTAAATGATAATCTCCTTCCTGGTGTTGGGGGACAGAAATAGTGAACTATAAATAATGGTTTGTCCATGTATAACCTGTGTCGCTAGCAGTATGAGGTTGTCACAGAGATCATAATTCGGGTTGACGAAGGGTGGTTGTGCTCTCTGCCACTACTCTATCAGAACTAAATCAGGTAAGATTTTGCCGTCCTATATTCGCTCACATGACCTCAACAGAAATGTATGGGACCATTTGATTGGTTAATGACAGGATTCAGGTCATATCTTGGCATTTTCTTTTTCCAAACTTCAGAAATATAACTTTTACAATTTCCAAATTGAAAACTTTAAATTATGGATTTGTAATCCTAAAGTCCACAAGTGGGTGTTCTGAATTTTGTTTGGTTTATTCAAAATTAATTTGAATAACTGGGCCAATCATTAGTCACTACATTAGTTGAGTATGGGTTCTGTAGAGTTTCAGCTGTTCACAGCTTCATCAGGTGTATTGCAGAGAAATCAATTTTTGTAAATTACATTGTGAATTTATCAATTGATTTTTTTGATTTTCTGAACAATATTTTGTCAGAATACTCACATTTTGACTTAGTGAAATTGTTATGAGTCAGCGACTTGGTGATGGGTGTTTTTTTTCCCAATGCTGAACGCTACATTCATGGTGCACATCAACATTTAACATTTATTTTTGAATAAAGACTACCTCTAATGCAAACAACAGTAAGGGAGACTATCAAAGACAGAGATCATAATTCTGTATAAAGTTCCATCAGGACAGTTATTTCACCTCCTCAGAGGGAAAGTCTCAAATGATGAAGTGTACTTGAATCATTACAGGATCTGGTATGTAGCACAAAAGTTTAGATGCATGAATGTCATGTCATTTTGATGATAGAGAAATGCTGAGTACATCTCCTTCACATAAAGGTTGAAAAATATGACTGTCTATAAAATTGCTATTGAAGATGGTTCTGTTTCAAGATTTCATGCTCCTAATCCATGTACATAGCTGGAGCAGTCGGAGGGATGGTCTAATGGCAGCTGTGGCGGTTGATGCATTATATCCAGAGCCAACACCCTTCAAATGACATTCCCACCTGTGTCTATCTCAATTTTTATATATTTTTGCACTACTTTTTCAGCTTGTAATTCTTACTGGCCCAAATTCTCCCCATGATGACAGGTCTCCCGGGGTGTAGCTGTCCACTAGCTGGCAAAATGCCAAACCATGCCAGGCCAGGGGTTTATTTTGTGTCTGTATTTACTACCTTCTACCTAACTCTGTCTGTCTTGCTAGCTTTACAAGTCTCCTCATTTGCCTGCCTCTTCTTCCCCTTCCAAGTTGGCTCTGCCTTACCCATCCTTGTTAGTTCACTGTATACTCCCACTACTACCTCAACTTGAATTTGCAGGTATTTTTTCAAAGTCTAGACACATAGATAGTTAGAGAAGATGTATTGCTACTAACAAACTCAAAAGGCAATGTTTTCATCTGTCCATTGATCATTCTATATTGTCCTCAGAGTGGAGAGGCGAATAAATGTGCATGATAGGGGGGGGGGAGTAAAAGTGTCGATAATATTTGAGTTTCCACATGTGATCATGCATGCATGAAAGTTGCCTTTCATAAGTTGGTAATGAGAGCTTCCCCCCACTAGTAAGACAATGAAATTGCCCCCATACCACTGTCCAGTAAGTGGACATTTAATTGAGGCTATACAATCCAGGCATCTGTTTTAGTCTATAACAGACCTCTTGTGCTCTACTCACTTAGCCAACTTTTGTTTTCTATTTTATTTTCATTTTTGACTATTATGTTGGGTTGTATTTATAAGTGGAGGGGCAGCTAAACAAGTTTAATCACAGAATACAATGATTGGTGACATCTTAGTTTTCTCTCAAGCTGAAATTGCAATTATGAAGAAAGAACAACAGCCATGAAATTGATGTACAGTGCCACACCATACTGATTTTTCCTCTCAATGTGATGAGGGTAGTGTAGGAGGGTTTCTGGGTGAACCACAATATGTTAAGCTTCATCTCAAACAGATGTGCTTCTTCTCCTGGTCCTTAACACCTAAGCTGTAAAAAGGCAATCATAAGCAAATTGTTGTTCTAGCGCTAACTGAGAGTTCATCTTCAGCAGGTGTTTCCCATGGCTGCCCCACCCACTGTGGCCGTGAGCTGTTAGCTGTATTGGTTATGGAGGAAGAGGAGAGACTTCTTCAGAAAATATATATTGGTTTTACCAGAATGCTATTCACTCTAATAGATTCATTCACCATACTTTTTATTCTGGGATTCATGACACTTTTGTTCCAAATGAATTAGTGCTTAAACCTTTTTGTATTTTGTCATAATACAGCATGAATGCAGCCATGGCAACGGGACTCACCAGTGCTGTAAAAATGCATCATGTCAACCCTACATGGTTAATCCGATTCTGAAAGGTCAGAGCGATTCAAACAACTTAAGCTTTATTGTCATTTTGTTTTTTTCAGGTGAGTTTATGTATCACATACATGCAGCTATCCAGTGTCGAGATTACCAAGTAATGTACAAAACAGTTCACCATATTACAGGTTCACAGTGTTGATTACCTTGACAACAAATGTTGCTTTAAGTCAACATATCAAGGAAGTGAAAACATATCATCCAAACTTCTGATAAGTATCTGTTCCTTGCTGCATCCTAGTGAAATGCTGTTTTGAGTGGTGTATTAATTTTATGGCCACTATAGTATGCCGCCAATGAATACTGTGTGAATTTATGATACCACTGTGAAACTAGTTACCTGTGCATAGACTCACATTCACAGACTATTAGCATGATGGTGACTCATTTCTCTTCATCTTCTGTCATTCCTGCTCAAACTGAACCTGTCAAATTCCTGCTGCATTTAAACGCAAAATATATTTCTGTGAGATGTACAAACTGCAAAAAGTATTGCTTGCAATGCCCTGCTCTAGCCTGCACTTTGATACAAGACCTGTACTAATTAGAAACCCTGTTGGTAATTCTGTGTTGCTATTTCTTCCTGTATACTTGACCCCAATTACAAAATAGGAAGGTGACCATCTAAACATCTAGAAAATAACTAATTATATGTAAACTGCTACTTAAAGACAAAAAGTAAATCATAACTGTCCCCGTTATAAAATCCAGCAGTACTCAGTTATCTGGAGCCCTGGTCCTTTGAGTGATGGATTGTAGTTGTGTTCCAGCTGCAGGAACCAGCAGCAGTAGTTACCAGGATGTAGTATAACAACACGCCTGGCAGAACCTGGTGACAGAGGCGGGTACTAGGGGACGTTTATAGGGGGCATTGAGGTAGTAAAGAGTTATGTCTTTAGTTTACTGTTCTATTGTTGCTGCAGCATTGAATATGAAGGAAGTCACTCTCTCTTCAACAATTATCTTTATTCAACCTTTGTGTGTTTGTTTAAGCAGCATTGCCATTGGCCTCAGTAGAGGACACCATTTATGTCAATGGCCCCTTTTGAGGGCAGTAATGTCCATTTGTCATCATGATGCATGTATGCAGCCCTGGCATGAAACTAATCAGAGCTACATTAATGCATCATGTCAACCCAACTAGGAAAGTTCCAATGATGGGCCAACGCAGTGCTGTCAATTTGTTTAAAAGCTCTGTCACTTAACTACAAACAGTAATAGTGCCAAAATAAGCTGCTAAAAAGCTACATAGTTATGATTCAGAAACTGCTCCTTGCAGCCTGGGCAGCAGAACTGGAGTTGTTTTGCCTGTGCAGATCATTATGTATATACATATATCTATAGGGGTGGGGGTCCAGAAAATGTCCATTTCCAGTGAAAAACAATAATATTTCTGAATTGCCCAAATGTTGTAGCAGATTTGTTTATATATAAAGGCGGCAATGAACCATCACATTCCCAAATTTTGTGATACTAGGATTCTTACTTTTTTTTCTATGTGACCATGAGTACAAGGAGGTTATACGATAGGTCAGATAAAGAGCTGTTATACTTTACTACTAGTTCTGGTGGAGGTCTAGTATGAGCCGCTCTTGTGAGTGAACCACTTGTCAACATGATATATATGAATAGATTAGATTGATATCTGTTTGCAAAAGTACTAAAAAGTCAAGGGGTCTTGTAAGGACTATGGACATTATTCTATTATTCGAATTATTTTGACAGAATTGGGTCAATACAAGGACATAAATACAAACAATAAATAAAGTAGACATATACAGTTTATGTAAAATGCATAACTAGGGATAGTGTTCAGATGTAGCAGTTGCTGTATAAGCATGTAAAAGAAAAGTCATCGACCTGATAAAACAGTACTCAATACAATATATACTTAAAGGTACACATAATGGTGTAGGGATGTTTACTCTATTACATGGAACTGTAGTATCATAGGAGGCCTCTCATACAGTATCTATTTGAAGATAGAGATAGTATAGGGGGGAATACAGTACACTATTACATATAACAGTAGGACTGTAGAACCTGAGCTATGTACCTAATGTAACATCACCTGATACAGTCTACATTTACAGGTACAGATAATGTGTAGATACAGGAGGGGTATACCAGCTGTACCTGGTGTACACATGTAGGTGTATAACGCCCACTCAGGGAGGGACTCGCAAGCTGCTCAGTGCAGCGGGGCAGGTAGTAGGACAACAGCCCACTGAGCACCTGGAGGTGTGGGTGGAGGTACACTGTGTTCAATTATTAAGTGTTGGTAATGGGTCTTTACACTTTAATGCCAACCATCCCATCAGTGCAAAGGGTTTGGGTTTGAGATATCTTTTCATATATTGACAATGATTGATTCAGGGGTGTATCACTCAAATCAGGACACCAGTTGACTGGGCACCTGGAGGTGTGGGTGGAGGAACACTGTGTTTAGTACTTAGGCGCTGGTGGTGACTATAAGCACTTTGATCCTTTGGTAATTTGGAATTTGTTTCAACAACATCCCCTCAAAGCCAAAGTGTTTGAAGGGAACTCTTAACAGTGTGGGCTTTAATCCATTTTCACCGAGGGGACAATAAGTAGCTTTGCAATGCTTTCAGTAGTGTAACAACCCGATGGAGTCAGCATGCGTGCCGCTCAGGCAGTTTACTGGCCAAGACTGTATATACACTGACAAAAATATTAGCGTCAGCCTGCTGATTGACTTTGTCACTAAAACGACCCACTTACAAGGTTCTAGCAGATTAGTGAGGGTTAGGCACTGCTAGACCTATTCAAATGAGGGTCAGGAATAACAGGACTGCCCCAAATGGCTGGAGAGTCTGGCCATGCTGGACCCTCTTTCTAGACTCTGGGGAGCCTCTCATTCAAAATCCAAGAGTCCAGCATTGGCAGAATCTGGAAAGAGAGTCCAGCATGGGCAGACCCATCCATTTGGGGTAGTCCAGCATTGAAATGAGATTACTCTTGTAAGTAGGTTGTTTTGGCGACATGGTCAATAGACACTGATGCTGATATTTTACTCAGTGTATGCATAAAGAAAAGTGGATATTGAAGCACTATGCGACCCAGAATGAGTTAGTATACCCCTACCCCTCCGCACTGACTGCACTGTCAAGTAGTCAAGAGTTCAATAACCTCAGGAGGTGAGACAGCAAGTAGTACACAGCTCCTGAATCTAACACCAGCCTGGAGGCATGTATGCTGGGGGTGATTTAGGTGCAGGCTGGTGTATGGTTGTATACAGGGTGTCAGGGTGTCAGGGTGTGACCTCGGCAGGACAGGGTTGAACCCTGTCCTGCCGAGGTCACACACCGTTGGTATATCAGCCTCAGTACAGGTATAGAGAAGATATTCTGAATAATGGCTATGCTGTATCCACCACAACTTGCACATGACACAGGTCTATTCTCTAATTCACATCAACATTAGAAACTATGTAAACATAACCTTGATTAAAGTGAGCTGTTAGATCAATCTTGAAACAATTAGGCCCCTTTCTAAATGATCTCCTTTGAGAGAGAATCAGCGAATTAGAAGTGATGGCTTGTCCTTGGCTTAAAATATGAGGCATTCCCGAATACATTTAAAACATAACAGGAACTGGTATTTAGCAAAAACATTTAGATGTATGGATGCAATGAGCATATTTGATAACAGAGATATGCTGAGGGAAAACTTAATTGTAGCTCACTGATATGTCCCTAGGCATCTGTCTATCTCTGAAACTCTCTATTTTGGAGGAACCTTCACTTGAAAATCTGCGTTCTCCCATCAAAGTAACAAAGGTGTAAAGTGTGACCATCTATATAATAGCTATTGAAGATGGTTCTGTTTCAGGACTTTATGCCACTAATCCATATACATACCCCAGAGCAGTAGGGGGGATGGTCTAATAGAAACTGTCGTGGTTGATACATTACATCTAGAGCCCACACCCGTCAAATGACATTCCCACCTGTGTCTATCTTCCTTTTTATATTTTCTTCCACTTCTTTTTCAGCTTGTATTCCTTACTGCACCTCGTGCTCCCCACCATGGCAGGTCCTCTGGGGTAAAGCTGTCCACTCACTGGCGAAATGCCACACCATACCTGGCCAGGGTTTTTATTTTTGTGTCTGTATTTTCTACCTTGTACCGTCTCCCTAGCTCTACAAATCTCCTCATCTGTCTGTCACTCCCTCTTCTCTGCACGTTTTTTTCCCCTTTTAGGCTGACTCTGCCTTACCCATCCAAATGCCCTCCCATTCTCTTTCATTTATAATTTGATTGGACTTCACTAGCTAGCCTCTGGCATTTTACCTACCAAGCAGCCCTATATCATGGCTTACTTTCCTATTTGTCTTCTCCTTGCTCACCATGTCTCTCTTGATGTCACTGTCTGTATGCCTAGATGCCGATCTCATTACCCCTTCTCTCTCTCTGTCTCCTTCTATTATCTCTCTATTCCATTCTCCCTGCCTCCCTTTACTTTATGTCTATCTCCATCCGTTTACTTGTCTTTTCTCATGCTTTTGATGTTTGCTCTCCTGACTGCACACACTTTGTGTGCTTTGAGCTTGTAGTACAAGGAATACCAGCTCTTATCCAATTTTATAAGGGGGTACTTCTTGGGCTCTAGTCATAACTTTTTGATAATATCTTCATTTTGACTTTTTGTTAGGCTTTCTTTATTGGTGGAGGGGCAGCTAAACTAGTACAATCATTGGTCACTTTTGTGACATTTCGCTTGTCTCTCAAGCTAAAATTCTAACTATGAGCTCTTAAGGTGGTGAGGATAGCACTGGAGTGTTTCTATGTGAACTACAATGAGTTCAGCTTCATCACAAACAGATGCTCTTTATAAGGGAGTACTTCTCGCTTGTCTCTTTCTCCTGGTCATACCCCATTAATGCCTAAGCTGTAAAATGTGCAGTCATAAGCAAATTGTTGTTGTCGTGTTAACTGACGGGAGAGTTCATCTTCATCAGGTGTTTCTCTTGCCTGCCCCACCCAAGAGAAGTGTACACTGGATTACACTGAAGCACTAGATGGCCCATAATGAGTTAATCTACCTGGTGTATGGTTTCTATTGATCTCAATCCTCTTCTTCCCTTTCCCACTCCCCTGCTTGATTGCGTCATGGCCCCTGGGCATGTATAAGATATTGAAAGCATCCCTTAGAGTAACACCTCCCAGGTGCCTACTATTTATAGACCTGCGAGGTGTATTCCTGGCCGACTTGTGTTGATGTTTACCTTGGGTGATATTCTCTGTGTTGGTGTGTGAGCTGTTCTGTGAGATACTCTGTGAGTGTTTCTACAAGCTGTATAGCAATGAAACGCGAGGGAACTTGTTCCAGCGACCACTTTATTTACTCTGACACTAGCAATCTTACGAGGCCTTGGTTCTGCTCTCGGAATGTAGCTTTTCTCTGGTAAGGTATGGTCTTATGTTTAGTACCGGTACCAAGCTAAATCTTGCAGGATATTCCTTCAACAGAACTAACATGGCCGTGCATACTGAGCGACCACTGAGTTGACCTCTATGTCAGTGTCAGGTATGATCAGCATGAAAGGTTGCTCTTATACCACAAATGAACTATTTAATGAGATTGATTATATTTTTAATTATGGGTTCTACTCAATATTTCCTTGGTGTATGGCGCATGGTCAATGCAGCCCCCAACATATAGGGATGCTGGGCATTAGGCTATGGGTGCATCCATGTTCAGAGGTAGGAAGTTCAATCAGGTAACACTACATAGACTCACCATTGACATACCCCTGATATTAGTAGCAGCCTCTTCTGGATATCGGAACTGAAGCCTCTTTACTCTGTTGCCGGAATGAAAATGGGGGCACATCGGTAACACCCATAAAACATGTATGAAAGAATGGCAATTGCAATCTAGTTGGCTTCAGGAATACCCATAGAGTGGATTTACTATTGATTAGGTGATTATTGCCACTAGAGAGTCCAGAAAGATCAGCTCTAACCCTTGTTCCGGGTGACCTTCTGGCTCCCCTCATGGTCACACACAATCTGGTGATTACAGCCGAGAAGCTATCAGGTATTCACCAGACACTGCCCAAATAGGAGCCCAGGGGGCTAGAGGTCTGTAGCGCAGGGAAGGGGTCTTTTACAGGATTATTCCACAGCTGGCTGGGAGAGCGAACGAACTGCCTGTCTGCATGTATAAGACGTACAAACCAATCACAAACCTATCACTGGGTATAAGTCAGATGTGGAGACGCGTGAATAGCTGCCTACGTGGCATAAGCTTTGGACAATGGTAATTATCATTGGCTGGTGCCTTGGATAATTACCCAGTCCTTGGTTTATAACACGTGTACAGCAACTCATTTTATTACTACCAGTGGCATTGCATTACAATTAGGATGATAACGCATAGAAGTATTAGTATGATGGAAAGTAGATACCATTCCGATGGTCCCTACACTTCTCTTGAAAGCTGACAGTCACATAAAAAATTGTTTTGCATTGATTCCTTTTTGGGGAAGATCGTTAACTTTGTGACATTTATTTCAACCCTCCCTTTTACAATGGTTCAGATGTTTAATACAGGGACATGCAGATATGGCTAAAAAGCCTTTGGGAACATAGGTGGATATACTCCTTGCCGACTCCTCAAGTGCAGGGACCACGGGCTATTGCCTCTGTCTTGCTGCAGGGGTCTGTAGCGGGAGCAGCTCACGGCTACCTGACCTGCTCATGCACTGAGGGGTGGTGCACTGGTTGTATGAGACAGGTCTCTCCGACTCCCACACACACATAGGGTACTGTTAATGTAGCGTACATTCACCATGAGTCGGACACTGAACTTTCTAGTTATTCATTTACAATAAAACTTCCAGTGATTCATTGTTTGGAAAAAATGACAAACAAAATTTACTATTTATCACAAATACTTAGATTTGAATACTTGAATAAACAAACATTGAAGTGTCCGTTTTAAAGTGTGTCTCCAACTCTCGATGAATCTACCCTAGCAGTAACACAAACACACATAATCCTGAATAGGAGGTTGGAAATTCACTAGAATGCCAAATTATTCCAACATTTGTGATCTTATCTGCTATGCTCTTTGTCGTCATGATTCATGCATGTAGCTCTGGTGACTGCATTCATACAACGAGCCGATCCTTCGGGGGTGCATCAACATGGATACATGGATCCCCGTCATAGGGGTATTAGATTGTACTTATAAAGGTTATAGCAGTTAATCAGACAGTAAAGGTGCTGCCTCACTTGTCGGCAACACAGGTTAAGTGTCTATTGATTACCGTAGTTCTGGTCTAGAGGGAGGTACACCTAAGGCACGTGGTGGGCGGGGGGATGGGGTATCACATTCACAGGAAAGGTGTGAGTCCAACTCAACAAAGTTCAAAAACGGTATCAGCTGTAGCTTACACTGATATTCTTTGGCTCCCTATACGACCAAAATCTCAGTCACTACAGCCTTTAGAACCAAGTTAGTCATTAGTCAACTGTTGTTTTGCCTCAGGTATTTTTGAGTGGCAGTTTGTCATGTCCCAGTGGGCACAATATTCCGTTTAACGTTGAATCAACATTGAATCAACATTGAATCAGCATTGTCAACCAGCTTTAAATGTTGATTCAATGTTCTGTGCTCACTGGGGTATGACCAATGGCCTAATGACTAACCTGGGGTAACCACTTCAGACTAGGGGCTGGGGCAATAAGATTTTCTGTGCACTCCCAGTCCAAATCAACAAAGTTCAAAAACGGTATCATCTATATACTTACAACTTCTCCTCACCTGTATCCAAAGTGAAAGGTGAATTCCTAATGCTCCCTTTGGATAGTATTTGACTTTATTAAATGCGGGCCAAGAGCTTAAAAATGGTAATAAATGTGTTTTAGGGCTTCCTATTTGCCAAAAGTACCTCAAGAGGCAACGGTTGTTTTATATTCTTCTGGTAGAAATATAATTTCTTCTTATATCATATTGGCAATTCACCTTAGAAGTATGAGTCCTAGTTATGGTAATACAGTATGTAGCCGTAATACAACATGCACATCATAGGGGATGGCGGGTCATACTTGGAAGTAACAAAGTAACGTGAACTGTTGTCTTTACTACACAAGATGTCCAAGAACCCGAGCAAGGTTATTGCTTCTGTCCGCGTCCTGAAAGGGAACACCAACATCAAACTGAAAGGGTCGCGCACCAACAAAAACATTTTCAGAAAAGGTCCACCATTTAGAGGGATCGATCTGTGGAATGAATGAGAACCAGAAGCATTGACGCATTGACACTCACTTTAATGGCCTTCCTGAAGGCTATATCGTACAGCTATCTTGATTAACCATGATCTAGACTAAACTTAGTAAAATATAAGTTCTTCAATTAACACTCATTGGCATCAGCTGAAAAGTGCCCCATGTTTTCTGTGCCATCTTATTGCCAAAAAGAATATCAAACTACTATTAATTACTACGTACTAATGTCAGCATTATTTCTATATATACTAAACCTAGATACAAGGTGCTTACTGTAGTCAGGTCTCTTAGCGTCAATAAACCCTGAAATCGTTATTTTCTGGAAAAAAGTGTCATTTTTTCCCCATGTATTGAGAAAAATATGGGGATCAATTCTACCCCTTGCAACAAAAGATTGCATGACTGGAACTCTTTTTTTTCCAATATGGCTGACCAAATGCAGAAAATGAGATTTATTCCAGAAAATATGTTTTTAAATTATTCATTTCCCATCAACTGTTTGAAATTGAGTATGCTTGGAAACCATGTCCATACAAATATTCTCAGATGGAGACCCACCCTGAAAACCTATTATTACAGCAGGGGCAGCCATCTTTGTTTGGTCATTATAGGGGCTGTTATGAGTTCAACGCAACCCCTCCAAACTTATATTCAAAAGTGACTAAGGCAAAACTAATGTCTTAGTCCAAATGACTAACCCCAATACACATACAAAAGAAAAGACTAAGGTGGGTTAGTCAATTTGACTAAGCTAACAGCATTAACTAACACAGTTGATTGTATAGGGAGCAAGAAAATCAATAAGAAACACTTTGTCATATTTTGGCTCCCTATATGCCCAACCTATGTTTATCAATGCTGTCAGGTTAGTCAAATCGACTAACCCATCCTAGTCTTTTCATTTTAAGATATATTGGGGTTAGTCATTTTAACTAGGGCGTTAGTTTTGCCTTAATCCTTTTTGAATATAAGTTTGTTCTTTTGACTGATGCTCCTACGACAAACCTTGAATAGCCACTACTGACTAACCTCTTAGAACAATACACATCAGGTCACTGCTATGACTTTTTCAAAACTACAAAGGGATGCCTTTACATGTAGAGATAACAAAGCTGATGACTTCAATACTTGGAGAGAGGCAATGGTAAAACAGAGCCTAACATTCCAATTATTGGATCTCATCCCCGGACACAGATCTTGATACTTGCCTTGATCAGGGCACACAGAGAAAAGAACTTACCTCTGTATGTTGAGGCCCTAGAGGCATTGATGTTCCTATTCTTTACCCTTGACCACTACAAGTAGTGCAGATTGATAAAAAAAAGCGACATACGGGACCCTACCTGCTTTATTGCTCTATCAGACTTTAAATAGGGAAGCTGCGTCAGGGAACAAAGTCTGATCTGCTAAAATGCCTGGACACCAGCAATCACAAACCACCTAAGGCAGATTGTGTCATAGTTGATGGCGCTGCCCTTGTCCACATGTTGCCAGTATCAGGAATCTCAACATTTGCAGAGTATTCTAAAAGGGTCTTTCAGAAAGCCATTCTACAAGAACTGGACAATGCAGACCGCATAGATATTGTATGTACCGTTACTTGCCTCGCAGTATCAAGGACAGTGTAAGGGAAAAGTGCGGAAGTAGGAGCCATGTTTAACCAAAATACCTTGCAATAACTGGAAGGACTTGAAAGAACAAAACAGAGCTCTTTGATTATCTTACCAATGAAGTGAACGACACTATTTGGCCACAACATCAAGAAGTTTACATCACTTCTAATGACTCTAATTTCAAAAGGCACCACTGTACCCATGGGAAACTGCTCCCATAAAGAAGCAGATACCTGTGTTGTTATCTACCTGCCTCATGTTTTCATTTTTAGGATGCACTCCTCCAGCATACTAAAAGGGCTGTGTACCAAGCCAGTGTTTGGGCAAAGAGCAGAGTGCCAGAGCCTGACATACCGTCACCGGATAGTTGGGGGTGGAAACTAGACAACGACAACTGGTCTCCAGTATGGACGACAATACCTGTAGCAGCTAAAGTGTACACTGAACTTAAAAAATGTAACAGCAAGTCAGATCGTGGCTGTGTAACGTGCAAGTGCAGAAAACTAGGACTTCCATGCACTGACCTCTGTTCTTGCAAATGTTTGAAGTAAGTCATATTCCAAGTTGGACTTATCTCATATCGGAAATTGAAATATATTAGACAGCTGACTATATGATGAGTGGCCAAGTCAGCAGGTATTTCAAAAATGAAGGACAATCTGATGCACAAGCCATCATGTACCATGGTTTTATACCATGGTTTACCATATTATTTTGGCAGCCATATTGGATAAGTCCTAAACAGTTAAGGTCAAATATTTGATCTCTTCATGGAATAAAATATGTTGCTCACATGTATACGAACTGGAGTGGGTGTACCAATTGTTTCTGTACTCATAATGTAGAATAATCCAGGTTTTCCTACCAATTTCTGACAATTTTGAAACATGTCGTAAAATATGTGTTCTGGGGATTTTTTTTCTTGTTGCAAGGAAAAATGTTCAAAAGTATACCCATACCTATATGTGTACCAATTTTGGTGCTTTTTTCCGGAAAATAACGATCATTTCGCTAAGGGACCTGACTACTGTAACCAATAAAGCTGTAAGCTCTGCAGTAACCCGCTCAGACTAAAGGTCATACCATTTCACACTGAACACCTGTTAGCACCCTAATGTACACTGCCATATGTTATCCTAATGCATTAATGCGGCTCTGGCGGGTCAAGTCGCTATGTCCATCATGTTGGGTTGGTACATTCCCATCGGCTGCGGAGAGTAGACTCACAAAGGCTGCATTCGTATGAATTTGATGGTAATAGGTAATAGCCCTTCTGGTGTTATTGGGAAATAAATAATTATCCTCAAACAAGAGGGCCTGCCTGCACAGAGCCATGTCAACAGATTTAGTTGAAAGCGGTGCACCATGACCTGCTCACATTGAAGGTGAAACCCCTACACACCACCTGTCACATGGAACGTGTTAGAGTGCTGAGGGATGCAGAAATAGTTTCACTTCGTTTCCCCTATAGTATTACATATTGGCTAGTACTATATTGTCAGACCAGGTGGTGATTTGAATATAGATATCAACTCCTGCAATCTAGTTCAGTATACACTGTAAATAGTATAACAAAAATACGCCCTCCTAGACTGTAAACCGACAGTATATTCTACTACCACGGTACATTAATACTGTAGTATATTATATACTGTAAAGCTAAAGTAGGTCCTATTGCTCAGCTACATAAATTTCTAATAGTGCAATATCCGTATTTGCTGTAAACATTGTGAGTGGCACACTGCAGCCTCAGAACTGCTCATACTGTGTAAAGGTGATACCCTTACACCCCACCTGTCACATGACACCTGTTAGGGAGGTGAGTGGAAGCTGTAGAGGGGCGAGCTGGGGCCAGCGGGGTCATGACCCTGTCATGATACCCCTTTACACCTCTCCTGTAACAGCCCGGGGTACCTGTTAACCCTTTAGGGGCCGCATGGTGCATTGCCTGGTGAGCAACCTGGTTGTATTCACGCACCCTCGTCATATAATAATTTATGTTTGTAAAGATAAGATACACTATAACAACACATTTAAAAAAAGAATACTATGAACTTTATCGAAGGACATAATTGGGATATCTCTATGTCCTTGATTTGTGAATTTTTAAGACAATATGCATTATTTACTACACCCTAAGGGAGCAGAATGTAAGGAACTAGGTTCCTGGAATAACTGTTTTTTTTGGTACTTACTGAATTTATTTTACAAACTGATATTGATATTGTCTACAATTCTTTTGTATATATTGTGGAAATCAAATAAAAAACCTTTCCAGACCAAAGGAAAAGACGACAAAGGACAGAGCAGATAAAAGCACTATGCTGTCCTTAAAGTGTTAGAGAGGTGAGTTGGGGGCTCGGGGGTCAGGACCCTGTCATCAGGCCCCTGCGTAGACGCTGAGCAGCTCCTCTGGAGTTACAGAGCTGCTCACCAGGGGGCAGCACCAGCAGCGCCTCTCTCTTCCTCTCACAAAATAGGTCTCACAGCCCTAAAACAGTTTTCTGTATGGTTTACTATTAAGTATAGCAGTTCAACTCAAATGGGGTACGGCTTCTGTAGCTTTGCTGGCTCTATGAGAGATTAATCTAGTACATTAAGTCCATTGGGAGTATAGCAGTCTAACATCTGTCACAAAACAAAAATGCTCAAGACCCTAGAGGACGTTAAAATATCCCACATAATCCACATGGTTGATCTAATAATATTATTATTTCTATAACTCTCTCACTCACTTGGACACCATAGCATTCAGCCTGATACACCATTAGCCTTGAGCATAACTCAAACAATAACCAGTATTAGGCATTGCATATTTTAATTACGTACATGGGACTCCTGTTCATGAAAATTATGTGGCATTATCATTAATTTGGTCAATGTAGGTCAATTTAATGTTAAAGATCGATGCAACTTTTGTCAAGAATAAGTAATATGTTCTACAATGCAGGCTTGTTTTGTGGGGGAGTTTGTCTATGCTATCTAGACCCGATCCCTGTCCCTGTGCCTAACACCCTGTGGTACGGAGGTCTAGAAGTGTCAAATCAAGTCTGGGAAAAGAATAATAAGGTTCAAATTGAAAGATTTAAAAGTTATTTTCATGGTGAGCAATATCACGCAATGTCTTCACAGCCCCCCCCCCCCCAAAAAAAAAATAAATAAAAAAATAAAAAAATAATAAGAAATAATAATCAAATTAAATTAAATTAAATAAATAAATAAATAAATGTAAAGGTGACAGGAAAGAAGAAGCGATAAAAACGAGTTGAAGGATGCATGGCCTTGTAGAAATAACGGACCATAAAAATTTATTCAATTTTGCACCCGCCCCCTTACTTTTACCCACTCCTATATCCACCCCCATCCCCTACACTCTAACGTCAAATGGCAAGTCCCCAGAGCTGCCTCTCCCGAGTATCCCATGTCCATGGACAATGACTATCACCGGGAACACGATCAGGAGAATCTGTTTTGGCAAACGGATCAGGCATTTGTCCTCTATATTTGGTTTTCCCTTCCCTACTAACCCTTCAAGGACAGCATAGTCCAATGATACGATATAGCCCTGGTGGCTAAACATGGCTGCTACATTCCCTACTGATTAGCATGGTCCACCGATGCAATGCATGCGAGTGTCTTGCCGGCACTGCATTATTGCATCATGGCAAGAAATGTATATAAACCCTAGATATATCATGCCTTCGTTGAAGGGTTATAATCGAATTGCTATCTGGCCTGTCTTTTTATGACCCTGTCTGGTGGAGAACACATTACTATCTGTGTTATTCTGTCATTGATTCACAGGTAGAGAGGTATCAAATGTATGTTTACGACGAAAACACACTACACAGAGAAAAGGAACAGCGTCTAAAGGGAGCCCAGGCTGCCTCCAGAATGACTCCCGTCTCTAGGGGAGTCTAGGTCGCCTAAGGGAGCTTAGGTGACTCCCCCAAGTGACTCGCTTAGTTCAGCCAGAGAGTCACCTAGGCTCCCTTAAGCGACCTGGACTCCCATAAACAGGGGAGTCATTCTGGAGGCAACCTGGACTCCCTTTTGACTCTGCTTCTTCTCTCTGTGTACATATCTAGATATTATGAGCATTGTTATGAGCAAAGTTATTATGAGCAAAGTTCATATTACATAATTATATATATATATATATATATATATATATATATATATATATATATATATATATATATATATATATACATTGTACCATCATGTCTCTGATTGTTAATCAAGCCACATTCATTGGGGAAAGAAATCAGTTATTTGACATCGGTATGTATCATGCCCACAAATATTGACTACTCACTAGTAATTGTGTATAGCAAAATGTACACAATAAGAAGCGAAAGCCTAACTGTTTTTCTAACCAGGATACATAACATTGCCTTTTCAAAGTAGCAGAGTTATGATATGATCAAACAAGCATATTCTGAGGGTGGTCAGTCTCCAGACTCTTCTAAGGGACTGGCATAAACCAAACGAGTCACTTAGACGAGTTTGGAGACAGGGTTACTTTTTCAGTGTACTCCAAAGTCAACAAAACAATAAATAAAAATATGATCCGGTCATAGTGGTTGTGAGACAACTACTGCTCAGATTAAAACTATCAACAGCTATTGTAGAGGATGCATTCTCAGGAAAAAAAGCCAGGGACAAGAAAGTGTTGCATGTTACGCTACAAAAAAACATACATGACAAATATTGACTTCCTTGAGAGCTTGAGGGTTTAAAGACCGATGTTAGCGTGACTTGTTGAGAAGTGGAGAAGTGAAAAGTGAGAGTTGCAGCCCCGGGATGAATGACAGTCAATGTTCTCACTGGTTCTGTGTCCGCCCCGCAGCGGGACGATTGACTTTCCACTTTTCACCTTTCTAGTTGGCCTCAGGCAGTAAATTATCAAGCCAATGTATACAGGACTGCATAGAATACTGATTATAGTACTTGAACAGTCTTTATAAAGTGCAATGATGGCTTCAAAGAGAATACCCCCCCCCCCCACACTATAGGATCAAATACCGCATTTTAATATGCACTATTTGAAAGATAATTGTAATGTTAATCTCCTGATATTAGATCTTTGCAAATATATTTATAACAGACAATATAATGAGGATTCTGCTAAAACTAATGTAAGCACAACTGTATTCTGAAAAAGTCACCCTTTCTTGATGCATTGATCTACAGCTGCCTCTCCCTAGTATCCCATGTCCATTGACAAGGCCTATCACTGGCAATGTGACCTTACTGTCGGAGAATCTGTTTTGGCAGATGAATAAAGCATTTGTCATCTACATTACCCATAACGGCGGTAAAGTGTTTTAATGCACTATGTCAACAACATATTTTGGTGCTCATGATGCTTGTAGCTAGAGTGAGTTACTCGCCAGTGCTGCAATCATACATCAAGTCAGCCCTACATGGTTGATACATTCCAGCAGGGTCTGTGTGATGCACTGATGTAGTTGTTGGTGAGTGCCTAGACAGTGCTGGAATGGTGCATTATTTCAACAATTGTAAACCAACTTTGAGGTGCTGTGTCAACTTTGAAGGGTTAATAATCGTATTACTATTCTGTCTCTTTATTGGCATGTTTGTTTCAGGACTTATTATTTTCTTTCTTATTCTGCTACTGATGTACAGCTATAAATATATGAGATACTTGTTTCCGACAATTACACACTTCCTGTCTGGATATTATGTGCATTGTTATGAGCAAAGTTACTATGAGCAAAGTTTTGTTCATATTGCATATATGCTGTATTACCATTCCTCTGATTGTTATCCAAGGTACCTGTAATTATAATGAGAATAAAACCTAGTAATATGACATTAATATGTCTCATTTATTCATGCCTATAGATACTGGCTACTCACTAGTATTTATATAGCAGAATATAAATAGGCAAAAGCGTAACTGCATTTCTAACGAGGACACATAACATTGCGGAAGTGTGGTCTGCCTGCTAATTGGTTTACATATTTATTCCAAATTCAACAGAAGAATTGATGAAATTATAATCCAGCCATTTTATTATATCAATTGCCAGGTTAAAAAAACAGGCAATATTTTTCACAAATTGAATTACCGTGTGCGGCCATTAAATTAGCTAGATATGCTCAGATAAAAACTGTTACATGTATCACAACAGATAAATTCCAGACATAAAAGCCAGGGGCATGAATTGTGTTGCATGTTACGCTACAAAAAAACATACATGACAAATATTGACTTCATTGAAAGCTTTAGGGTTTAAAGACCCATGTTGCGTGACTTGAGACGAGACAGGAAGTGGAGGAGTGAGAGTTGCAGCTCCGGGCTGAATGACGGTCAATGTTCTCACTGGTTCTGTGTCAGCCCCAAAGCGGGACGATTGACTTTCCAATTTACACCATTCTAGTGGGGCGGAAGCAGGCATTTATCAGGTCCACAGATACTTAGAGTATGTACATAGATACAAGCCTGTATAGAATACAGCTTGCAGTCCTTGTGGTCAAAAGTATGAGGGAAATATTTTCAGATATTCTATAAATCAAGAGAAATGCTCCAAAAAATATATAAGCGTCAGGGGTACAAGAGCTGTGATTATATCAGTGTGCTAAATTCTAGTTCAAAATAAGTGCCGGTCATGTTTTCAATAGCTACGACTTATAGAGCGTTTCAAATCAATAAGCACCCAAGAGTGTTTACGGACCAATACAGTGTGTTTTGTAAAGCAGATATAGCTCTATAATGTGTCAAGGCATTGTTTTCCAGATAAGATTGTTTTTTCTCACATGGGAAATATAGAAAATAATTATGTCATAGTGTCAGCCTTCAGGGCTAAATGAAGTTGGACGTTATGATTGGTTTTCTGTCCGCATGCCCAGACAGGATTGACATTCCCATTTGTATCAATGTATGCCATTATGTGTATTTCCCCCGGAATAGTGGGGCAGATGACTGTACTGTTCGTGAGAACCCTGCAATTGATGATACAAACAATGCATTTGGTATGTTTAATCTTTATAGGAAGACTTTTCAACCTTAGATTTCTGAAAAGGCGAAATTGGCCGCAAATGTATCTGAACGCCTTGTACTGTAGGATGAATGAATCAGTGACTACCTTTTCATATGTTGATTGAAACAAAATAAATTGCAAATTTGTGAAGGAATCATACTGGAGAAATCATATTTTTAGTTTGATTTTTGAAAAGATAATTGACCCTTTAGAACCGCATGGTACTTTATTGCTACGCCAATAGTTGTGATGATGCATGAATGCAGTCCTCTACAAGTTGATACAGTCCCAAAGGGTGGGCATGATGCACAACAATTTTCCAACACTGTACCAGTCCTTCATGGCAATAAATCATTGCTCTAAGGCTTAGAAGGATGAAGGGTTCCTGAAACAAAACTTTATTTTCCATATTTTGGGAGAAAGGGGAAGGGTGCTAACAAGCAGATCACCACTGTATTGATTGGCTCGGTTGTGGTTTCCCATCTGGGGTTTGGGGTGTGAAGCCCGTTTGTTGATTCTGCCCCGGGGCTCGCTGATCGATGCGGTCTGAGGAAGCGCAGACAGAGACACACAGACAGACTACAACATGGCGGCTATTTCTGTCAGACAACCGGACCCTGGACACTGCTCGACACAGGCTTTAACGCGATAGCATACCGGACTGGTTGAGTGGTTGACCCAACTCAGTTGACATGAGGAACATATGGGCTGAGCGATCATACTATATTCATCTGACATACCAAAATTTACATTTTTCCAAAGGCCTTGAGTGATCTGTCTAACATAAAACTACACTGGTGAAGGTATTTTTATTCTGTAGCAGGGTAATTATGGTTTATCCCAAAGGTACATTTTTGTACAATCTGACCCATATACAAGAAGCCATTTACTTTTTTTTCATTATCTCTCAACATCTGACAGAGCTATATGTCTGAACAAAAATAGGCATAATAATTTCAAAATTTCACATAGTTGATCTGAAAAAGCTAATTATTATTGTTAGATGATCAACTATGGAAATTTATGTGACATGAAATACTTGCAAGGGTTGTTTCACAGGGTGTCTATGTGAAATATGGCATTCTTTGGTTAAATCAATAAGGCTGTAAAAGCACCATGAAATAAGGTTATACACAGTGGCACGGTCTTATATGCATGATGACCAGGGTCCTTCTCTATCATACCTTATCTAGGCCTACACAATGATAATCAATCAGTGCACCATGCTCTCCTGTTAAAACCTGTATGGCTGGAGCGACTGTTGGCATGTCACTGTAAAGGCCTGCAGAGGAGAACTGGATGTAAGGGTTAGATTCTGGGCCAAAGTCTCTGAAGTACGTCAATATTTGCACTGCGTCCACTACGGTTTACCTCCAATCAGATGGCTAGTTGTAACGCCTATTGCAATATCATAGGTAATGTGAAATGTACTTGTTACGCTGCGAATAACCCAACCTTTGTGACTAAGGTTTGATCTGAAAATCAGATTAGACATATTATTATTTGGGTGTTTGTGGTTATAGACGTATCGAAAAAATTGGCTCATGTCCCAGCCTTTGGTTTTTCTGGTAGATAACATAGCCTACCTCATCTTCTTTTTCTATCTGAATTATCACCCAGCTTCAGAGGGTCGCTTAGTGAGACATTGCCCTGGATTACAGTAGTGATACCTCATAGTAACAAACAATAACATGCCAATAACACACATTGAATCCTCATCGCAGCCATATTGGCTCAAATCTCACGAGATTTACATGGCATAAATGTTGACATTTAAGCAAAGATTGGACTGCTAAAAGTCAGTAAATCCCAAGAATGGCCAATCTAACGTCATTACAACCTTTCTGTGAAATTAACATGGCATTTACTGACCACAAATCAGCTTAAAGAATGACTTTAAGCAGAACTGAAAGGTTTGCATGCCTTCCACCATTCATGAGTTGCCAGTATTCAGTCGCACAGGGAGACCGGGATCTCTTACATGAGGGTCACTAGGATCTTCCAGACATGTTGCTGCTGTAATTAATTGCAACCCAGCTTTAAATACAGTGATTGAGCATTTTCCAGGACTTTATAATGTCAGCCCACAAATGGCACTTTAATGCGAGATCAATCAACAAAGCTCTAATACATATTTACCTGGCGGATTTGGGAAGGGGGGCTTTAATATTTGGACCCCTTGGAGGGGGTAGGGGTGCCAAAAATATTTGGACCCCGAGAAAAAATCAACTAGTCATTGAAAAATGACCACTCCCTAATAGACCTCTAAGAAAATACATTTTGGGCTATATAGAGGTCTACATATCTGGTGATTGCAGCGACATGCAACAGTTCAGTTACATCCCTATCAGCCTAGAATTAAGACAGGGGGACATCCAGCTAGGACATTGCAGGGAGCCACTTGTTAATCCGTCCACACCATTCTGTCAGTCGTCTTCAGCCTTCTGTAGCGTCTCGTTACCATGGTGATCAATAACATCCAGGATCTTCCTCTCGGCCCTGTGTCGTGACCGCCTTTAACTCCCCGGAGGTCAGCATTCAAACCGCACAGGAGACATGCAGCTGCATTAGCTTTAAAGCTGAACATTTTGCTGCCCGGACAGTGCAAGTCAGAATGGCCAGAATCAAACCCTTTTATATCCAAGCCATGGCTCTCGAGGAGATTTTCCATCTTTTTGTTTAGATTGTCGCATGTAAAGGTGGCAGGTAATTGTCCTTTTTTGAGTTCAACTTGAAATTTAGACATGCTGTGATTGTACCATATAGTTTTTGTAGTTGAAGAAGAAACATTGATTTGTAACTTAAGTGGTTTGTCGCTGAAGAGACTTTATGCCGGAAATAAATTGTTATCCTTGATTGCAAAACTTTCCTTCTTTTACCTATTTGTTGTTTTGACCTTCCTTCTTTTCTGCTCAGATGGCTCTTCCCTTATAAGTCAATCTTAGTATTTACTAAGTTCATTACAACTTTCTCAAGTTTAATCTGTCCTATAAACTGGTTCAAACTACAGTTATTTGCCAAAAGTTGAATATTCTGGAGGCCATGGTACTAATGAACCCTACTCAGTAAAATAATTAGCCCCTGGGACTACGACCACATTGAGTTTGTTGTCCATAGTTATAGTAATTCCATGTTTAACAGCCGCCCCTGGATATCCCTGACAGTTCTCCGGAGTGCTATAGATATTCCCACTCTCCTACTTACCTCCCCTCTGCCCCAACCTCGGCGATATCTGTGGATAAGCTGGTAAAGGGTGTGGAAAAGAGAAAGATTATCAATTCTAGTAATATCTGTAAAATGTGTTAGTAATAAGGTGTCAGGTCAAATAACATTGCTGTATAGTGGACTCCATCTATTAAGGTTGAAGCTATGGGAGCTAACCCATGGCTGCGCTACATCCCAACACATGAATGTTGGCATTTAATCAAGCTTTTGATTGCTTAAAGTCGTCACTATTTAAGTGGCTTTAAGTTCGGTAAATGCCATGTAAACATCACAAAAAGGTCATTATGACATATATATATATATATAAATGCGGCTTTAAGCAGTATTTACGGGAATTAAAATTACCTAATGTGTGACTTTAGGAAGTTCAATTCTTGTATAAACGTCGACATTCATAAAGTGTTATGTGAACAGATATAGTGAGGCAGAGACATAATTATTGTGTACAAAATGTGAATAGAGTGCAGTGCCTGGTGGGACAGCGGATGGAGAGATTTCCTTGTCCGGTGACGCGGCTTGCCCGGTCACAGACCCAGCATTACCTGCCCGGATGACTGTTGACAGCTAATTCACCCACCATTCAGTAGCCAGAGGTGCCACCAAGGTCAATGACCTCTCTGTACACATACGGCCATTTTAGTTCACCGGTGGAGTATGTGTTAGTTAATTTGTGCATTTGAATTTGAGTCTGGACTAAGCATCTGCTTGGAATGTTGCCCATATGCTTGGTGAGCTGAACTATGCAGAGAGGCGTTCTGATCACTCCCTCTGCTGCAGAATGACCATGGCTAAGCCCAATGAGATCTGCAGAATCACCATTAGTTCAGGCTCGTAAGTACCATCTGATACAATGCAGTTTCAGTTTATTTGGTCATGATTCACTAATGCAGTATTGTAGGTTACACACTAGCATTGCATTGGTGTATTATGCCGGTCTATTGGGCATCGGTCAACTCATAAGATAAGGCACTGAACAAGGCCACCACTGGTACGTAACTCGCAAGGGCTGAAGTCATGCATCATGAGGATAATTATAATGTCATTGTGTATTAATGCACTATGAGGTCATTTAAGGGTTGGCGATGATTATAGATCTGAAAGTCTCACATAACCCCTGAAATCAATACTGTCTTTCATAAATCAGAACAGATGGGGAATTGGGTACAGTCTCTAATGGACCACCGTTAAAGTTGTACACCTCGAGTCAGTGAACAAATCAAAAGGGTGTAAAGTTCATTGATGGTGTCCGCTGAGGGGTAATAATGTTAGACGTTGCCAACACTTGATGGCTGGATATCTAAATGCTCTATGCCCGTTGCCGTCATGATTCATAATGCATCAATGGTGAGTAAGTTGTCAGGGATGCATTCATGCATGAATTATAATGAACCGATGCAGCATTGAACAGTTATTCTATATGACAGTTATAAGTTGGGTGCAAGGTCATGACAACTATAACTCATAAATGCCTTAGGACGCATATCGTTACAAGATGTCATTTGTCATCATGAGGCACCAATGCAGACCCTGCAAGTAACTTGCCGGTGCTGCATAGGTGCACAATACCGACCTTTTAGGAGTGTTTCGACCCCGTCAGGTCGGAATGATGATTGACTGCAGCACTGGCAAGTTACTTTCCAGGTCTGCATTCATTCATCATGACGACCAAGGGCATGATGCAGTAAGGTATCATGCTGTCCTTAAAGGGTTAATGTCTTACTTGCAGGGTTAAAGTGGCCAGGTAGTGTCAGAGCTAGTCTCACTACTCTCACAGGTTATTCAGGAGCTGAATGGTCACATGCCTCAGTTACCTGCAATACAATTAATGACACGTTGACCATTTAATGATACCTGAAGGCCACGTTGACCATTTAATGATTCACTGCCCAGTGCATTAATCCACCTTTTTACAGTGCAACGATGGAGTTGATAGGAGTTACTTGCTGGCCAATCCCAGTGGGCACAAAATGTACACACTCAGAAAAGTCAGCGTCATTGTCGCTAAAACCACTCTCACCTGGGGGTCAGGCAGTGTCTGACTTTCAGGTGACTTTTCTAAGTGTGTACATCTACCCTAAGTTTCCTGTTTTCTTTCATGCTGGTCATAGATTGCATCCGGCCATTGATTGCACCCGGTCATAGACTTTCAACTTGTATTAATCTCATGAGACACACTCTTATGCATGATGTCCACAAAATGCACTGTGTACTAAAACATTGTGCTGCCCTTAACAAGTTATTAACACACCTGTCTCCGGTTTCCATCACCGCCACCTGCCCGCAACCGGCTGCAAATGTCACCAATCGGTCCGCTGTCCAACTAAGTACAAACACCATGCTTTTTCTGTAATTGTGACTGCACAGGAAGGAAAAAGGAACAGAAACAACAAAATTGGAAAATTTTCATAGCAGAGAGTGATGCAGCAGTGATCTGAGATTGAGAGTTTGGTAATATGCAGTAGATGGGCAGTTCAATTCCAGGTGTTCTACCTCAATTTGCCTATCATCTGCAAGGAAACGGCATGGAGTAGTGTGGTAGATATGTTAAAGGTTGAAATTAGGTCTCTTTCAGATTTTGTCAGCCCAGCAAAAATACTAACTTTAACATGGATGAACCCTATCATAATGTTCTAAGGGAGGGGTCATTTTTTAACAACAGGGGGGGGGGGGTCTGTGGATTTTCGCATGAGCAGGTTGAAATTTTGTTGGTCCCCCCTCAGGCAAGTTAAAATTGATCGCGGCCGACACCTTTTAGCTCTAGTAACGCGCAGGCTTTTTCGCTAAAAAGGGGTGCAATTTTTTTGGTCCCGCCCCCTGTTGTTAAAAAATGACCACTCTCGAACGTGTCTTGTTACTGGTTGTATTGCTGCACTACTGCAGGACTGCTTTCATGCACCAGCACCAGAGGGCATTGACAGAATTATTTGAAGCACTATAGCATACTTGAGATTTTAAAACTAACTGTTTTCGCCTCAACTAACTTTAGAAGTTTATGATGTCATTGTTAGTATAGTGGTAAAAAAGTAAAGAGACAACCCGGGAAAGTTGATGGGGGAGGGGGTGTGAGTTCCCAGGTCTCTGTCTATGAAGTCATCATTTTGGTTCTACACCTAAATCCATCCTTACCTGACTCAGGTGCCCTACGTTAGAGATTTAGGAGTCTTGGTGATGGTACTTACGGGTTGTATTGATGTAGCCTTCAGTCTTAGCCTCCCTGTACACTCTGTTCTTGTAGCTCCCCCACCCCTACTACCTGCTGCCGCACACAATACTCTGTATCTGTCCAGTACAAGGCACAAACAAGAGGTCCAGGGGTCTGTTTCATAATACGGGCAGATGAAAACTGAACAATTTTTTAATATATTTGAGAAGTGCCAATTTATACCGTAATGCAACTACATCTTGCTCAATTTTGATATGATTGACGACTGTTCCAAGCTTTGGCCTGAATATAAATATGGACATTGAGAAAGAAATCTAAAGTGACTCAAACCGTCATACAGGAGAAGTACATCTATAGCTGTTCTACAGTGAATATGATGCATATTTGATGCGGGTAGATAATTACCCCCAGAGTGCATCTTTAAACGCACTGCATGCATTTTGGCATTTAAGCAAATATTGGACGCGAACAGTCACACTTTAAGCATTTTTTATTCTAGTAAATGCCACTCAAAGCAGCTTAAATGTCAATATGACCTTTTGGTAACATTTACTCTAAATCGTTTGAACCTAGAGCTCCTTAAATAGTCATTTTAAGCATTAAAGGATTTCCTTAAATTCCAACATTCATGCAGTGACTAACAGTCCCATATCTAGTTTATGCTTCTTTAAATTACTTTTTAAATTTGCGATTGGTTTATTAGGGAGTGGTCATTTTTTAACAACAGGGGGGGTTCGTGGATTTGGGGGGGGGACCAACAAAATTTGGACCCCTTGAAGGGGGGGACCAAAAAGATTTGGACCCCTCTTGAGGGGGGGACCAAAAAAATTACACCCCTTCTTAGCGAAAAAGCCCGCGCGTTACTATAGCTCAAAGGGGTCGGCCGCGCTCATTTTCAACCTGCCATGGGGGGGGACCGAAAAATTTGTGACCCCTTCCGCGGGGGGTACCAAAAAAATTGCGACCCGCTCGCGCGAAAATCCACCGACCCCCCCCTGTTGTTAAAAAATGACCACTCCCTTATACAACACACCCCAGGGCCTGTCCCGAGCTACCCTGGACACTTTGAGCTGGCTTGTAAGGTCTTCCCTTCTAATGGGGCTCACATCAGCAGCCGTAGCCTATTAGGTGCTGGAGATGTAAAGCCGGAGAGCAGCGAGGGATGACACCGGGTGTTTGGTATCACTTATACGCCGCTCATTGAATATTGAAAGAAAGGATGGTGTTTCCCTTTTCTTTTAATCATTTGAATAGTGTGTAGGGATATTATCCAGGGTCCAGTTTAGGGGTTTCCCTTTATTTCTTGTACCAGGTTGAAGCTCTGCAACTGCCCTTATATATAAGACGACCTTATATTCTGGAACAAAAGGGAGATGTGGCAGTGATTTATGGCTCACTCTCACCAAATCAGTGCAACTAAAAAGTGGACGTACATGATCGGTGGACGTACATGATCGGTGGACGTACATGATCGGTGACGTACATGATCGGTGACGTACATGATCGGTGACGTACATGATCGGTGACGTACATGATCGGGAATTATTGACTGCCCTACCCTTTCTGACCATGTTAAAACATAAATAAATCTTACCAAGATGTACATATGATGTGTGTCTTGACATGTAATATGTCAGAAATGTCTAGATGCAACTATTAAGATAATTTTTATTGACATTTTAATACCGATCATGTACGTCATGTGACGTACATGATTGGTGACGTACATGATCGGTGAATATTGACTGCTCTACCATTTATGACCATGTTAAAACATAAATAAATTTTACCAAGATGTACATATGATGTGGGTTTTGAAATGTAATATGTCAGAAATGTCTAGATGCAATTATTAAGATTATTTTTATTGACATTTAAAATACTGATCATGTACGTCATGTGACGTACATGATCGGCCATTATTTATTGACTGACTTAATTACCCTTTCTAACCATATTTTAAACATAAATCAATCATAGTGAGGTGTACATATGATGTAGGTCTAAATATGTGTAATCATAGACAGGTCAAGCAGTGGGTAAATAGGAAATTTTACATGACATTCCAAGCCGATCATGTACGTCATGTGACGTACATGATCGGTTACACATTGAGCCCCCCCCTCCGGCCCCTATAAATATTTTGGGAGTTGTTTTTTTCTAATAAACTCCCCAAAGATACATTACAGCCTGTAGGTATGGTTGGGAGAGTTAAACATCGTAGTGCAGGGGGTAAAAGATGGGTTTTGTACTCTGCCGATCATGTACGGCCGCCGATCATGTACGTCCACCGATCATGTACAGCCAAATAATAGTTGCATCGATTTTGTGAGAGTGAGCCTTATATGGTTTTCGCACCCAATGAGTGGCTTTTCCATGGGAATGAGTGGATAATTCTCTGAAGCATTAGCTTGAACTGATGACTAGATTGCCTTTATTGCAGTGTTCACTAAACCCCAGATGGGTAGAACACTTGTAAGCACTATATATGCTGACCGTAAAGGATAAGACCAGTTTTTTGTCCAATAAACCTACCACTGCTGCCCTGCATCAACAGCTGTTGAATCAGGGTGCTATTAAATATTGGGTGAGGTGTAGAGTGCTGGTACACTGACAACCTTGGCTAAAGCTTGGATGAAGCTACTGATGACTTTGAGTGTTCATGCCCAGTTCACTACCTGGAGTGATCATTGTGATGAGTCAAGGTGATCATTTTGAGGACATGATTTTGCCGCTAGACAGCACTACTATACTACAAAACATTATACAGCACCTCCTCCAGGTGATCTACTGAGTAATGCCTACACTAATCTTGACCCTAGGTGTACATAGAATGGGAAATATGAAAAGTATTTGGAAAATTAGAGATTCCAGTATTTTTGGAAAGAATCATTGCAAACCCATCAAAGGAAGAGCTATGTGTTAACAGAGACACTCAATTTGTCTCTGAAACTGTAGGTGCAAGTATGAGGAGTGGCCATTATTAGCTATACACACATATAACCTTAGCCTATTGAACCTACAGATGAGTGCCCTCACATACGTCTGGATGATTGGAGGACAGGGAATTTTTCCCCCTTTTACAGAAAAATATACTTTTCACAAAAAAATGTCTAGGTGATCACACATAATCACCCTCAGGTGATCACATATGACCACCTAGTGAGCATCAGGGTACCCTTTGAAAGGGTGTTCAGTAGTGAACACTTTAGACCCCCATAGGCTTTTCAGTGTAGCACACCTCACCCTCCCTTCATATCCCAGCCTACTCCTTCTCCAAGCTGAGGTCTAGCCGGTCCAACCTGCAGTGCCAGCTGCCATGATGCCTACATCCGGGTAGTAATGGGTATTGGGTGTCCATATGTGTGACCCTTGACCCTGACCTACTATACATGCTACCTCCTGCCCAGGCTCCTGCCCCAGATGCCACACACACCAGCCACATCTGTGTGCTGGCTATGGCTTGTGCATGCTAGGGTTCGGTCAATGCATTTGTGTTAAAACACTCGCTACCTGAGGTTTGATCCATATATACAGACAAAACTCATTGACATACATGCACATCATACTTCACGAGTTGAAGCTGGGTCATATCACACGATTGCCGAAGGCTGAGTGTGATATGACCCAGCTTTAACAAGTGATGTATGATGTACATGTATGTTAATTAGTGGAGTTTTGTGTTTATTATATGGCCCTAGAGTCTTTAGTAAAGAAAATCAACAAATCTGGAGGCCATGGAGTATGGCTACACCGTACTCCATGTAGCAACTAATAATGGTCAGAGTTTCCTCCACGGCCATCGTCTAACAAGTACAACAAATCACCACTATCCTGCTCCTGCATGTTTCTATTGATTTCCCCAGGTACATCCCTCCATCATTCTGAGCAGAGATTGACAGAAGTTTCCTCTCTGAGTGCTTGTGAAATTATTTTGCTACTTGTCACTAATATATGATGAACTATGCAACTGGTCTTGATTCTCGACAGTAATTTGCTCGAAGTGTTGGGAGTACTAATGTAAATGCCTCTGGTAGAGATTTGGACAATGCAGAAAGTCGCTCTCCCTGGTGCAGAATGCCCCTCCCTCTCACATGTCATTCAGAAACCTGGTCACATCTCTGAGGTAGCCACAATAGGATTAGTGACATTTTAACCCTTTACTGGCTGCATACTGCTTTAATGCCATATGCCCTAATATCGTGATCATTCCCTGGTGTCGTTGTGATGCAGTAATGCAGCCCTGGCGGGTCGACTGGCCAGCGCTGCATTCTGCATCATGCCGCACCCTCAGGGGTGTCTTCAGCGATCTTAGTGAACAGATAATTTAAGTAGCACAATAATGCACCATTTATCTTCAAATGGTTAACAGATAACCACAATAGAATTAGCGACATTTTAACAGACTCGTGTCGGGTTTCCACCACCACCAGCTGCCCTCCGCCGGCTGCAAATGTCACCAATCTGTCTGCGGTCAAATTAAATGGAAATTCCTTTTTTAATTTAAATTGTTCCCGTACAGGAAGGAAAAAGGGACAGAATTAGATCTGAATGTTTTTTATAGCAGACAGCAATGCATCTGCCGCCTAAGGATAAAAGGTTTTGCTTATAACGAAGCCTCGCGATGGGTCTTATATATATATAAAGTTATTATGAATATAAATTATCTTGAAAACTGTTGATGTTTAGCTGTTTATTGGTCAATTAATTATTGGTATAGTAGATTTGTCTCTATATGATATAGATAAATATGTCTACCTACTCTCAATCTGCCTAGCACTCAACAGAAAGGGCATGGATGTGGGTTGGATATGTTACATATTCTAATGGAGTTCTCTTGGTTGCTCATATAATTAATATATTCCTTTGTCTTCAAATATGTGCATCTAATAACTGCTGGTCTTGAATAAGTGCCGGCTAGAGTACACTTTTTTTTAAAGTTTAATGTCCTACAAGCTGTTTGCAAATAAGTCTTGTTCAAACTTTAGCCCACTTGGATGTGTTTTCTGCATTGCCGCACACCAAACCGATTCAGTTACGTTGGGCACGGTGTATCTGTCAGGTGGGGATGTAGCTCTGTGGTAGCGCTTCTGCGTTGAAGTGGAAGGCCCCAGGTTCGGTTCCTGGTGTCTCCAAGACAGCTTTCAAAGAATGGTGTTCTTTACATTGGTCCTATGAATGGGACCCGTCCCTCCCTGGGCACCCGAGCCCACCAGCTGGTGACCCTTAATGCTGGGGCTGCCTGGCCGCCTTGCAAAATGTCGGGCACTGTGGGAAACTTGTGGTTTTAGGAAGGTGGTGGGTGGAAATGATGCGTAGTCCACAGGTGGTTGGAGAATGGCTAATAGTGGATTGGCTAAGTTGGTATCTGTGCGGCTAACTTCGGCACTGTAGCTCAGCTTAGGGCAGGAGCCATGATAGAAGCTGGGGAATGTGACCTGAAATAAGGAGAGACTTTAGGTAGTCACTGCATGATCGTTGCAATTTAAGGACACTTCTTATTATCAATCTGTTATCAACTTGTTATAGTACAGTCATATTAGGTTTTGAAATAGAATAAAATACCTGACAGCTGATTTTTGCAGGATTGACCCCTCTATATGTTAGATTCAACCTACCAAAAGTCCTGATGTGTCCTAAGCTTGGCTTTTTTTTCTGAGCCGTTTTCGTATCAGATGAAAAAATACCATTAAAATGCTATATTTCAGATCTGTACACCAAAGTACCATCATGGTAAGGACATTTTTTGGGGTAGACATTTACCAATACAACTAAATATGATGTAAAAAGGGTGCTGATTAAGAATATTGATGTTTCCAAAATCCAAGATGGCCGCCAGGTCAAAATCCAAGATGGCCACCATATAATCAATTCAATTCAATTCAATTCAATTTTAAAGGTTTTTATTACACACTTCAATTACATGTTTTTCGGCGTATAATATTGGGTCGACCGGCCCTCGGTATAAACAATTTATAGTATCACCTTCGTTATTAAAGGACACCTGTCATTTCAGTGCTTCATAAATGAGCATGTAATAATATTTCATATAACTAATGTACGAGAATACACAAATAAACATGTCCAATATGACTTATCACATATTTTCCTTTTTTGTTGTCATCATTGACACTGACTAACCATACATTTACTGCATTGAAGATTCCTAGCATTCTTACATTTAGCTTAGGGAGTTCGTATAACCTTTCATAATTCGTACAAGCTCATGTTTGGAGGAGAGGTCTATACTTAGTACATAGTGCCCCTGAGCATAGAGAGTATAAACAGGACATTCTGGTCATATAAAACTGGGCAAGATAATGAGATAAAAGTAAAAAGCAAGATATATCTCCCAAGTATTATTCACTAGTGGTTGCACTTTAGAACTGTATTTGATTCATTTTTTGTTTAATTAATTTTCTTTGTCAACTGTATCCATACCAGAATCCCATAAGGATAGACAAGTCCCCTCCCACGTGTGTATGTCTACTTATACTGTCCCTTTGTAAACCAATACAGCTCCCTCATTATTGTTATCTACACCCTTTCCATCCCAAGATGTACCCCTCACACTAGGGGGTGTGAGCACCTCCATTGCAGAGAAGATACAGATACCACCTGGTGGGCTATTTACTGACCATGTCTAATCAAAAATAAGCTGGATGCTCACCCATAAGAATAGTGGCTGGTACCTTTGGACAGTTGCAGTTTGTCATGTTCAGAATGATTATTATCAAGTGTTGGTGGCTATTCCTTTTTGTCTCTAGGATGAAGCCACCTTCCACGCAGGCACATTACAACCGTCTTCTGTTCTGAGCTGGCCAAATGTTTAGTAGTTAGCACCAACATAATCATAGATACAGTAAAACTTGGTTACAACTAGGTAGCTGTTTTTAGTGCACTTGCCTCATTTCTTTCAAGTGCTCTTTGTAACAGAGTCAATCATAATAGACCAAGGGCAATGGGACAAATCCCACTGCTCTGTCACACTATGTAGCTGCCTTAACCCTTTGAGGGTGAGCATCATCTATAGTTGATGTCATGGCTGGGCGAGCATTGACTATAGTTTATGCCATGGCAGGGCGAGCATTGACTATGGTCATCCTAACTCTATGAGATTCAGCAATGCTTCGTCTGTAGGGAAAATTCCTGCAAAATTTCTCATCCTCAGAGCTAGCCATATTAAATTTTGCTTGTCCTCAAAGGGTTAACAGCAGATATGTGATGGGTGGCATGCGGGAAAGTGTTGATAACTTGACGGGAGGAGAAGGATAGGAACTTTGGGAAAAGAGTAGGGTGGGTAGTGGATGATAGAAGGGGACTAAGGAGAAGGATCAGAGAACTATGGTGGCAGAATGAGGGACCCATGGCTAAGGAATGAAGGACACTAATTAGGGACAGTAATGCCCTAGATTATGTGGTGGTTTGAGGACAAGTAGGGTCAGCAGTATCAGGTTCTTATCCCACAAAATTACCTTTTATATCTCATAGAAATGTAGACTTTAGTAATAAGTGTTGGCCAAGCCTTTATCACACATTCAATACACCTCTGAAGTTCTTTTGATATTTTCCACTTGGGCTAAGTATTTTGTAACACACATTATATTTCAATCTCAATGATAAGTACCTCTTCAATCAATACTTAAGCAGCCATTGGTACTAGCAACAAGTAAATAGCAACAAGTAAATTACACTATTAAAATGTCTTGATCTGAGGGGTTTTCCTATTGCTATCAATCTTATATCCGCTTTTCTCTCACAGTTAACAGCAATGTTATAGTTCAAATTCAAATAGTCCAACCTCATTTTGTGGACTGTTTAATTTAGCTGGCTTTATAGAAATACTTACACTACCAGTTTTGCTACATCAAGTAATTCTGATATTGATGCTGTGTTGCTAAGCCAATAGATACTTAGAACTGCTGTTGCTAAGCAACCACTCAATCTTGCAATATATCAATAAGATAAATGGATTGCTAGAGCTCAATTTGGGAGGGGGGATTTGTCAGGTTCTAATTTGTTCAGGGGCAATATTAACACCAAACGAGAGGGATTTCAGATTATTTGGCGGCCATCTTGGATTTTGACCTGGCAGCCATCTTGAATTTTGGAAACATCAAAATTCTTAATCAGCACCCTTTTTAGATTTAGCTGTGTTATTAACATGTCTATGCCCAAGAATGCCCTTGTCATGATGCTACATATCTGTAAAACCTGTGTTGCTAAGCAAATAGATACTTAGAACTGCTGTTGCTAAGCAACCACTCAACCTAGCAACAAAATCAATAAGATAAATAGATTACTAGGGCTCAAATTAGGGGGAATCAGTAAGTTTCTATTATGTCCAGAGGCAATTTTCAAACTATAGGTGAGGGGTTTTGGATTATATGGTGGCCATCTTGGCTTTTGACCTGGCGGCCATCTTGGATTTTGGAAACATCAATATTCTTAATCAGCACCCTTTTTACATCATATTTAGTTGTATTGGTAAATGTCTACCCCAAGAAATGTCCTTACCATGATGGTACTTTGGTGTACAGATCTGAAATATAGCATTTCAATGGTATTTTTTCATCCGATACGAAAACGGCTCTAAAAAAAAGCCAAGCCTAGGACACATCAGGACTTTTGGTAGGTTGAATCTAACATATAGATGGGCCAATCCTGCAAAAATCAGCTGTCAGGTATTTTATTCTATGTTTGGGCCATATTTGGTCTAAAATGACTGTACTATTATCAACCTGCCATTAATCCTCTCGTGGGACCATTAAGTATTTTCTATCTGTAAAACAGATTATTCCCAAGAGTATGTTATAGTGAAGAATGGTACCGTATTCGACGTAATAAGCGCCTCCCCCTAATAAGCGCCCCCCTTTTGGGGGCATTGTTAGACTACAACAAAGGCTTAGTACTAAAAAGGCCAAAAAAATGATTTTATAAGCGCCCAGGGCGCTTTTTACAAATACGGCATTAACAAATCTGTGTTGTCATTATTTTCGCCTCCGTCAATTCCTACCTGTATGAGGTGCCTAAGGTGTGGGATTTGAGAGTCTGTGTCCATGGACTTGAAGTTTATGACTTGGACAATACAGTGGTAAAAGAGTAGAGAAACAACCCGGGAAAGTGGGGGTATGTGAGCTCCCAGGCCTCCCTCTATCAAGTCATCATTTTGGTTCTACACCTAAATCCATCCCTACCAGACTCAGGTGCCCAGTGGTGCCTGAGGTGTGAGATTTAGGAGTTTGTGAGGAGGTACTTACCGGTTGTATTGATGTAGCCTTCAGTCTTACCCTCCCTCTACACTCTGTTCCTGTACCTCCCCTCATCCCTACACCCACCCTACCTCCTAAAACACTCTGTATCTGTCTGTGTCCTCCCTACCACAACACAACACCAGCACTAGGCAAAAACAAGGGGCCCAGGGGGCTGTCTTACAATATTATGAAACAAATTCAAATTAACGCATCGTAACAGAATAATATCAGGGTAGTGTAATAGAAACAAAATGACCACTGATTCTGCCCACAGCATTCCCTAAAGCCTTTGGTGAATCAGAGAATGCCTGTCTGACGCCATGGTGCAGGACTGCAGCCATATAGACTCTGACATGATGAATTCTGAATGCTCTCTGAAGATGGTTTACTCCTAAACATTTGAAACTCCTTTAATTTCAATGGAAAACAGTTGTCTTATGAAACACCCCCTGGGCGCTTCTCGGGCTACCCTGGACACTTTGAAATGGCTTGCATGATTCCCCTATCAGGTTGATTCATAGCGTCTCAAGATCGCACGTAACCCCCTCTTTCTTAAAGAAAACGGATTTTGTTGAGTTTACGTTTAGTCTATTTGGTTAAGGGATTGCCATTTTACTTTGTTGCTGGAACATTTCTTCCCTACTCCAAGAAAGATATATCCATGTTTCTGTCACCTGGGATACTTGAATGTAGCCCTGGTGAGTTACTCACCAGGTCTGTATGCATGCATGCATCAGGACGACGACAAAGGGATTTGAAACATTAAAGCACTACGCTTTAGCATGTACCCTTATAGGATTAAATTACTATACTGGCATTACATTAAATGGTAAACTGTATAAGAACCCAGCCTGCACTGAGAAAAATATGAGCGTCAGCCTGCCGATGTCGCCAAAACAAACTATTAACATAGGTGAAGTATTTTAGTGAGGGTCAGGCACTGCTGGACCCAAATGGCTGCAGAGTCTTGACATGCTGGACCCTCTTTCCAGAGTCTGGCAACGCCGGACTCTAAGGAGTCTCTCTCTTAACCTTCAAGAGTTCAGCATTGTCAGACTCTGGAGAGAGAGTCCAGCCAGACCAGACCCTCCATCCAACAAGGATGTTTTGGCGACATGGCCAATGGACAGGCATACGCTGATTTTTTTCTCAGTGTGCTCACCCGACCTGCTGTACACACTGATACAGGCCGCCTATCTAGTTCTCTGTCATTTATGTCATCAGAAAAAGGTCAGACACAAAAGACACACATCTTGTCAGGGTGAGTGCCGCTGGGCGTTCTTCTAAGGCGGCTAAATGTCACTAGTATCGGTTAGTGTAGGTGTACAGCCATAAATACAGGAATCGTTCTACACAAAATAAATAGTTCACCAGTTGGCCCTAGGCTGTATTTTGCCAGGTGAAGGATGGTAGATTCTGTCTACAGTTAGACCTCGATAATCCAACCACCCCATCTCAGAAAAAAAACCAGCTAGATGTTGAATCTGCTGGATTATTGAAGCATATTCATATGCTTGTATACAGAATTGTCCCTGAAAGAATCAGCTGGGTAATCAAATGAGGCCTACCTTAGGATTCTTTCACTGATTTTGGGGATTTTATTCTTGAACATTCATATTTCTTCTAGATTTTAAAATATTTTGCTCTGAAAGAACAAGCTCCTACTCATATCTGTGGCCTGAATAACTGTTTGACTTCAGGAAATGGCTTTTTAAGATTCATGTGCAATTTTGTGGTACAAAATGTATTTCTACTTGCTGTATGAATCAGTGATTCACCCTAAAAGCCCAAGAGTAAATGTGGCATTAAGGGACCTATTCCAGATACCTTCAAGAATAAAAAATGAATAAAATAAAAAATAGATCCTACCTTCCTAACATAAGGACCATGTTGCCTGAAATACACCATCTTCTCTTGGGCCTAGGCTTAGTGCCTTTCGTCTTCACCAGGTAATAAAACCCAGGGTCCAACGAGTGAGATGGGTCTCAGTTTTGAAATATAAGGGGGCTTCTCTGTGATTATTTCACAAGGATTATTAAAATTCATTATCAATGAAAATCCTTGTTTTGTGCAGGTGACATGATCACTTGTGATCGCGTCTGCGGGAATAAAATACTGGTGGGGGTTATTTGTGGGACTTTGAGGAAAATCCAACCTTGCTTTAAGTTTGAGGGACACCGCCAATCTGACGCAGTTAATACACTAAGAGAGTCATTGTAATGCTCCAACACGATGCTGGGCAGTTACTTGCCAGCGTTGCATTGGTGCATCATTGCAACATTAGTTGCTGAGCTACCATCCACTGCCAGAACCGTCCAATTTAAGCAGCTTCAAGCTAAAATTTAGGTTGATCAATCAATGGCCCTATATAGGTGCCTTGAAGGAACTTTAATCTGAAAAAGGTTGCTTAAAATAGCTTCGCGCTGCTGTAAGAAGGGCATTAATCAACTCTTCTATTTTCTTAGAGTTGCTTAAATAGGATGTTTCAAGCAGTGATCCTTTATGTCTTTAGCATACTGTCTCCCATATTTTGACAAGAAATTTAGGACTTTGGCCAATGTATGCTGTGCAGAAACAATATTAAACAACCATTGCCATTCAGCTGTTGTCTTGTCTATTTTGTCATTCTATTGCCAGAGCATCACCTTCTGGTAAACATTTCTTACTCTTCCAAACCAAATTATTTTTTACTTCCAGTTACCATAAATTATGTGTGAAAGCCGCGGGTTATACGCAAACCAAAACCCCAGTGCGGGCTCTACAAATTCCAAAAAGTTAGGTGCACTTAATACGAGTGTTTTTTTGGCAGTATAGCACAGTGTTAAAATCAAAGACCACTGATGCGGGTAGCAGGGATCTTTCAAATCGGGGTGTGGATTACACAAGATGCGAGTTATTCAAATATATTCATGGTACTATACAGAATATTTTAGCAATCTAAAAAAACAACAACAATGTTTTTAAACTAGAGGCCTTAAGATAAGTCTTAAAAATAAAGGACTTGTGCAAGTCTAAGGTCTTGGTATGTTCTCAACTGCCGTACACCTTGCCCTGACACTAGGGCCAACCACAGGCCTAGATTCCGGGCACACCTTAGTAACTGACAAACACTTACCTACATACATTTTTCCTGGTAATGTCACATGGTACAGATAAAGTTCTGGAGGTGAAACCCACCCTGGTTCTGTGTCACTTTCGGTCTAGCAACAGGGTCGCCAACCTCTTGTCTTGTCTGCTGGTCCCCTCCGATGGCCATGGCCAGTTATTGCCAGAACATAAAAAGCAACCTTTCACATTCCATGAACAATATCAACCTGGGTAAGGGCTCCCATAAAACAGCAGAGCCTGTAAATTGCCCCTAGCTAGAGACATTTATGGTTTCTCTGAAACACTCCCAGGGATCTGTTTCTGGTTAAATGATACCCACTTCCTTGAAACTTAGGTTCTAGGATTGTGTAGGCTGGCATGATGCATGGATGCAATCCTGGTGACACACACGTGTGCATTAAAGCATCATGCTGACTCTTTGGGGTTGATACACTCCCAGTGTTTCATTGGTGCATCATGCAGACAAATACCACTTTTATTTTTGCAATATGCCATTTTTAAAGGGTTTTCTTGCCGCAAAGGTTTAACATATGTCTGTTTTCTATTTTCAGGTGAGTTGTCTTTTCCTGCCATACATTCACATCACCGTAAGGTAGGTCATGCGATGATATTGACAGGACATGCTAGATGAAGTCGTACAACCTGAGGTAACCTCTCAGACACCGCCATCTTAGGGAGGTATTCACCCACCTCAAAATGACATTAAACATACACTGGCCTTCTGTGCAGGTCCCCCTTTTTAAATACATGACGTTACCCTGCAGAGTGTAAGGCTATCCCAGCCTTTTATAAACACCTAAAACATTGACACAATTTGTGTTGGTTAAAGCTGATCAAATGCTTTTCCTGTGTTAATGACATGTCACTACCGGAACTGGTCATGGAACAGTAATCTAGACCTTTGTGCAAACAAAATCTCAAGTGGAACTGATGCCATTATTGAGTCATGACTCGTGATCCCTACGAGTTATTTTAAAACCTTTCTTGACCGTTTTCTGGACATTTTCTTGTGACGCATTCCCTGGAATTTCTTGCTTCTTGAACGAAAGAAATTCCGTCATTCTTCTTGTTATATGACCGAGTAAAACTCGGGAAATACACATCACCATTGAACCTGTCAAGAGGAACTTCGGTTTTCTCAAGAATCTCCCCTGCCTATCTTGTGCAAACAGCTTGTGCTTTTCCCAGGAAATACAAGAGATACTAACTTGTGTCCTTCTTAAGGTTCTGTTTGGAGGGTTGTGACATGTCCAGTCCCAAATAGAAAAAGATTATCAATTTCGGAAAAAGTGCATTATTTGAAACAGCCATATCTAAGAAAAGACATGAAACCGCCCATAAGCCTTTAAGGACACACATCGGTAAAAGATTACATTTGGACAAAAGTAGTCCCGGCGAGTAGCTACATTGGTGCATCATGCCAACCCATCAGGAGTGTATCGACCATGTAAGTACATGATGCATGAATGCAGCCCTGGCCAGGGTTGCATTCGTGCATCATGATGACCAAGGGCATGATGCATCAAGGCATTGAGCTCTCTTTGAAGGGTTCAAGCAATGATGATTTTGGTGGGAAATGTCTGGGGATAGGAACTTTGATGCGGTGCTTCTCATGTTTCAAAGTCCTTCATCTTGGCTCAGTCAAGGCTGAAGATAGGCCTACAGTATGGGAAGGATGTCAGTGTTGTGTCTAACCCTTTAAGGACATAGTGCCTTTGTGCATCATACCCTTTGTTGTCATGATGCGGGCCTTATGAGGCATGAATGCAGCCCTGGTGAGTAACTCCCCAGTGCTGCATTCAAGCATCATGCCAACCCTACGATGTTCAGACAGCCATGAAGGGTTAGCATGATATACCAATGCAGCACCAGCGAATTACTCATTGGGACGACAAACAAATGTCATCTTTTAGCAACATCTGTCCTTAGAAGGTTAAGGGAGACATTGTATCGTGTATCCAGGTACTGTGTCTAGGGTCTCAGTCAGGGGAGGTTCGTGTTTTGTGGTACCAAATGTAATATTGTCATCTTTACTTACCTGGCTACCCTGCCTGACTATTGCTAGGAGATCGGGGGTAGGTTGAGGGCAGGGGAGTGTGTTTCAAAAGCATTGGACCCCTCTTGTAGGGGCAAACGGGGGGGGGGGGGGGAATCCGAATTTTGGATAAAAAAGTCTGGAACTTACTAAAGCTGAAGAGGATCTGATGCGATTAGTGTGGGCCTGGATGGTGAGCGGGGATTTGAAAAATGACTACTCCCTTAGACCTGTAAGGATGCCATGTTGTCTCAAGTCATGATGTTCACTTCAAATACCGAACCTATAGTACTGCATTGGTGCACGATGCTGAATGACTGGAGTCTAATACCCAGCCAGCATTGGTCCCTGGGGCCCATATGTGTTTTACTTGGGCCAGCGGGGCTTGCCCATATCTGGGTTAGGGTCCTTTTTGTCCAGAGCTACCAGTGGGAGCCCAGATGGGCCAAGCCAGGAAAACCTTTTCCCCCATAAATACATTGTAAATATTTTAAAACATGCTGACATCTGATAATAATCTGGGCTCGAGCTGGGCACTTTGAATCTGGGCTGGCCCACCTGGAATCCCACTGGTAGCCCTGGACAAAAATGACCATAACCCAGATATGGGCAAATCAGCTTGCCCACATAAAAACACATATGGGTCCCACTAAGCAATGTTGGCTGGGTAACCGGGTAGAGTCTGAATGATTAGTACATGTCATTCACTGGAGCATCATGCCAACCTTTCAGGACTGCATCAATCCTATTATTATTATTATTTATTATTTATTAGGGTACACAATCGTCCCCAGGGGACGGTCTTCCGTGCACCACATAGATTTCAGTCCTTGTTCTTATGTGGTGCTTATGGCGCAGTCATGTCCTTGTGATAGGTTACAATCATTAAAGTATATGATATATGATTAACAGGTGAGCGTGTAGTGCATGGCGTAAATTGATTAATGCATTAAGGTGCTAGGCGAGCAAGAGGCACTAGTCCAACTTTAATTTATTAATGGCGGTTCGGAATTTTTTGTATGTGGGCAGTTTTTGCACCTCCTTGTCTAAAGTGTCCCAGATGGTGATTGCACGGTAGTATGGAGCCCTTTCATAGAAGGCTGATTTAGCTCTACGCTTGGCAAATTTAATCTTTAAATCCCCTCTTGTGCGTATATTATTTTGGACTATTGCCTCCCCACGCTTTGATTTTTTCCACATTATACATAGCAATTGCTTTTGACGTCGCGTGTGCATAGTATCTACGCCACATGTTTTGTGGAGGTCTGCTATGCTTATTTCTCGCACACGAGCTTGGAGGCAGGTTCTAAGAGCCTGGTTTTGCATTCTTTGCAGTTTGTCCAGTTCTCCTTTAACCACACTTCCAGTGTAGAATGAGCAATACTCTACTGATGGCGAGATCATTACCTTATATATCATTAAACTAATGTCCTTGGTTAGACTTTTCCTTAATCTTGTTAATTTCATGTTTTTATTGCCGAAACTCTTTTTGACTTTAGTGACATGTGGTTTTATAGTTAGTTTGCTGTCTAACTCTATACCAAGGTACGAGTAAGTTTTGCAACAAGGTAACACCTCGCCACACAGCGTTACAGCCGGGTCCGCCAGGCGCTCAATTTTGCAGGGTAAGCCAAAATACATCACCATACTTTTTAGAGTATTTATGGTCATATAATTTCGGTGACACCAGTTACCAACAGCTAGTAGATCTTCTTGTAACTGCTGCACTGCTATGTTTGGGTCAGCATTCGAGGCGTATAGCACTAAATCATCTGCGTACATCGAATATTTGCAATTTTTTATTACGTCTGGGAGGTCATTGACATACAATACAAACAGCAGTGGGCCTAGTATCGACCCTTGGGGGACGCCAAAACAAACCTGGCTCTAAGGGGACCTTGAATAAGTCTTGACCAATATTGGCAAAATAATCGTTTATAAAGGCTGCAGTCTCTTCTTTAGGGATGACTTCCCCAGTTAGGTCATTTACTAGCTGGATATTTAGGTTTTTAGTTACAGGGTTTAATAGGGCATTTACTTCTCTCCAGAATTTATTTGGATCACCCTTGGCATTTTCTAAAGTGATTATCACATAGTCATTTGCTGCGTTTTCCATTTGGCGTTGGGTTCTGTTGCGTAACTTCCTAATTCTCTTTAAAGTATCCCTAGCCCTAGTGACTCTGTTCTCGGCAATTAACTCCTGGCGTTCGTTCAATAATTCAATAGTTTCTGCACTCACCCATGGCTCCGACTTCTTTTTGATAATTATAGTTTTTATCGGGCAGTGGGTATCTAGGTAATCTATTAGAAAATTGTAGATAATGAGCCATTGTTCGTCGGGGTCTTGCGAGTCGTACAGGTCAGTTAGATCAAGGTCTGCTAGTTGGGCCTTTAGGTCATTAGAGTCATATCTACGGTACGACCGGCCGGTGAAAGTCAGTTGACAGTTCTTTTCCCTGTCCTTCTTTCGGCATGCATATACACTATAGTGGTCTGCGATCATACAGTTCAACACGCCATAATGGCTTATTATTTCACAGTTTGTGATTATGTGGTCAAGGCAGGTGCCACCAGAGTCATTTTCATTGGGACGTGTAATATCCTCAATTAGCCTACGTAGACTAAATTCACGGCACATATCAAACAAATTGGTAGAACCTAAACTGTTTCTATCTCTTGTGTTTATATTGATATCACCCACAATCCACAGCTCATACTTAACCCTATCTACCAATTTTAATAATTCGCACATCTTTGTGTCGAATATTTCAACATCAGCATTAGGTGGTCGATAGACATTCAGGATTAGCATGGACTTATGTTTAGGCTGTTCTATATTCAAGGCCTGAGTTTCAATATCAGGTGTCATTAGTTGTAGGTTAGTATTAATAGTGCAATAAGGGCTCAGGGTGTTATTAACATATAGCATTAGGCCCCCTCCAGTGTGGGACTGTCTGTCATGTCGGTAGATTGTCTTACCTGGCCAATGTATTAAAGCATTGTCACTTGTGTCATTGAGCCACGTTTCACATACGCAGAGGATGTCACAGCTAAGACTCAGTTTGATATCAAGCATGGTTTTGCGATTTGCACTACGCGCATTGCAGCTGGCTATGGTGACTCCCTTTAATGAGTCCAGGTACGCTTGTGTATTGACCAGTCTCAGTCTGCGCTGGGGGTCAACCATTAAAGTGGGTAGCTGGTGCTTGATTCGAGGGATAGTTTATAGTTGGTAGGATATCTCAAGTTGTGTCACTGGAGATAAGTGTGGCCATGGTGAAGAAGTGAACAGAGGGTACAATACTCACTTTTTCTAACTCAAAAGCCATACTCTATTCACCCCGCTCGTCAGGCCGATTTTGTATCCACGTAGTTTATTGCCCTTTCATTGTGCCATTAAATTCTGGTAATTCGCATCACACATCTGCTACCATCATTGAAGACAATGGAGAGAAAATTTATTCAATTTTTTCTCCATTTAAATTTAAACAATAAAATAAATTGTTTTGTTTTATCAAATGATTTGTATTTAGTGATTTTGTATGGTACTTTTTCCTTGACTATATCCACTGGGAGATAGTGATACTATTTTTTATCAGCAACACAATGACTGAGGTGCTATACACTAGAGGATTGTGACTAGAATGGACGAAACAAACATGAATCCTCAAGGGAAAGATCATTTTTCCTTGACAACGTCTGCATCACAACACGTCCCCTCAATAAAACTTGGCTATCGTGTCAAAACCACTTCATGCCGGAAGCTTTTCAAAAAAGAAATTTACTTTTTTTTTTCATGCAACCACTACTCAAAGTGAACAAACATGATAGCATTTCCAGAAATAACCACAACTTCCGCTGTGAGTAACCTCCCCTTGTACGTGATCTGACATTATCCTATCAAGGTCTGCATAGTGCTTTAACCTGCTATGTATTTTGCCATCCTGCTGCATGAATGCAGCCATGGCCTGTATTCATGCATCGTTTTGATACTAAAGGAGTACATCAACAAGTCTTTGTGCTTCATTGGTGCATCATGCAGGCCCTGCCAGGTGTAATGGTGTCATTCAAAATGTCACATTTCATGTCAAACATAAGACCTTGAAAAGCGCCGCCAGTAATATTGGTACATAATACATAAAGTAAACAAGTAGTATATCCTACTTAACTTTATTCAAAACAGAAAAGAGTGAAAACATAATATTTCTTAGAAAGGTAGGGTGGAAATCAATTTTGGTATGAGGGCAGCAAAGGATTAGACAGGGTATGATTTGGTGGTTTGGCATTAGTATCTTCCATATGAGAGAAATTGAATGCATGTACTGCAAAATGACGTAAATCTATTAGTTATATTGAATTCAAAGTAAGGAAGAGGTCGTCATTTTACAACAGTGAAAAGGGGGTGTATTTCTTACCTATTTCCATTTGAATTATAGAAAGGCACGGGATCTCAGAATGGGTGAAATCTGTTTGCTACATCCACTATATTTGAATAATGACCAATCCCTCCCTATGTGTGCATGGCAACGTGAGATACCAGGTAGTCATATTAAAGTTAATTTCTAACTTTATTAAATAAATACAAGCCGTCTAGTAACTCTAATTCAACACCCACATTCCAAACCACCATAATCAAATACTAATTATAAAGTTCATCCATGAACTAATTAATCATGCAGGGAATTATCATTGATGAGCCAAAATGCTTATGAGTGTAGAATTAGCCTGCCAAGGAATGTCCAGTTCCTGGCCAAATGTCAGTTGTCCAAGAAGTGTCCGTAGAAACCGACTGTATGGAGTTGAAATTGGCCGAACATTCTGCCGCGGTACCATCACGAGCACAGGCTTTTGTACAGCACTTATTGTCTTATAGGCCTAAATGGTGATTTATGATTAATGGTGTTATGTGTGTGTGTACCCATTTAATTTGGTGCGGTCTTTGTAAAGGGAGTATTCCACTGGCGGAATCTGTGTGATTCTGTCGGTCAGACGAGATTCACCTAAAGACATTTATCATAAGATGGAATTACGGCCGATCAACGTCAGTGAAATACTACATTGAGGTTATCATGCATGCCATGCTGGCACTTATCTGAATCACAAGGACCAAGGGGTTGACTAGCCTGAAATGATTTGGACAGATTTAGCTCCATTAGACTGGGCTAGACATTCAGGCCAGTCTAGTCAGGGCCAGTGCTAATCTGGCTACAGACCAATGCCATGAAGAACAATGTCTTTCCAAGAAAGCTTTGGGATTATATTGGTTTGAAGGGAACGCTCATAACTCTTTACTTAATTTGGAACATACAAATTTGACACATTATTTTTTATATAAAATAGAGATTTAAATTAAAAGGAAATATTCCAGTCTCATTTGTGTAGATTTGGTCATTGAAAATCTGAAAATATATCTCATCAAACGTGTTTTCAAATAGTGGTCTCTTCCTGCTACATGGTGCTATAGACCCACATCATCCAGACCGCGTGACTAAAGTTTGTTGTTAAATGTCAAGATATTGTTGTTACGTAAGTGATGCAATACTACACAAACACAAACACGTTCTCACATGCTAGAACATGAGCAGCTTTTTGTAGTCATTGTTGGAACATGGCGGCTTAAAGATACGAGGAGCAGGAGCGGACACGTGTAATATCAAGTAGTTATCGAACCTGAATACAAAGTTTGACCACGTCTCCATGCAAAAACAGTAGCGATTTTACAACCCGGCCGCCCTCATAGTACTCTTATTAATTCCAAAAATTGTTTAACAAAAACTTGTTGCAATTCGGGAGACATAGCCTCGGTGCGTGGCAATGACTTAGCTGTGACCTCTTGCTAATAGATCCAGTAACAATACACAAGTTAATAACTATGGTGTACATCTTTCATATTCCTTTAGACAATGAGGTAAACAAATCAATGTAATATTGAATATGATATGAAATGTCAGAATGAGATAATGATGCATTATCACATGATTTTTTTTATTAGGTTTTCTTAGCAAAAGGGCTAACTTTTGCATCTATTTCCCCAAGGACGAGGCATTGCTGAATCCTATATAGTTATGATGACTATAGTCAATGCTTGCCCAGCCATGGTATCAGCTATAGTCGATGCTCACCCTGTCATGGCATCAACTATAGTTGATGCTTGCCCTGCCATGGCATCAACTATAGTCGATGCATGTCCTGCCATGGCATCAACTATAGTCGATGCTTGCCCTGCCATGGCATCAACTATAGGCCTAGTTGATGCTCACCCACAAAGGGTTAAGCTGGTTACAGGCTGGTCTGACAGAGACACCTGAGACCTCTGGTGGTAAGACAGTGAACTAGGCCCTCCACCCAGCAGTAATCTGACCCTCCCCAGGCCCCACCCAGGGCCGGGAGGACCCTGAAGTGTCTCCCACACTGCAGGCAGGACAGATAGCAGATGAGATAAGAGCAGGCAGGAAGCCAGGCTCAAAACTTGAAATTGATTATTACTAATGGGACGGGATTCGGAAGGACTGCTTGAGGGATTAGGATTAAAGTGGATGCAAATAAAAGGGGAAGAAATGATAATGAGTGAAATTCTTGTTTTGTAAAGAGGTCAGGTATTAATTCCAAGTGATTAGGAAGCAGTGATTTATCAGAAAATCTGTAATGCTTGGACCGGAAAATGATAAAGGAAACTGTGGCTAGAGGCAAATGAACTTGACAGATACAACCTGACAGGTCTTCAAGACCTAAAAGCCAACACATTTTAGGGAGACAAAATTTTAATGAGAGTTGAAGGAAGTAATTTCAAGCCCTAAGGGAGTGTTCATTTATTATTTACAGGGGGGGGGTGGTGGGTTTGGGGGGGGGGCGTAAAAATTTCCGACCCCTTCTGAGGGGGGGGCGTAAAAAATTCTGACCCCTCTTGAGGGGGGGGCGTAAAAATTTAAGCCCCTTTTTAGGCAAAAAGCCCGCGCGTTACTATAGTTCAAAGGGGGGGGGGCGAAAATTTTTCGGCGCCTTCGGCGAGGGGGGCGCGAAACGTTACACGCGCTCTCGAGGGGGGGGGGGCGTAAAAAAATTTCGCCCCTCCGCGCGAAATCTCACCACCCCCCCCCTGTAATTAATAAATGAACACTCCCTAATGTAGCTATAATTTGTAGTTGGGCTTAGTCATACTGAAGGGGATTCTTGCACCGGAGAATAGAGAGTGGTGTTTAAGTGGAGCTTTAAGCCAGCTATGAGTAGACGCAGATCTGGGACTGTGAAAATGAGATGTTCAGCAAAAATGTATTCACTACAGATTGTGAGAGATTAGAGAGCGTTACCATAGGAGTGTAGACAATGCTAAAGGGTGGGAGTGGGTGAGACTATAACCGTGGAGAAAAGTAGAAGGGCTAAGATAGAGGAGCAGCGGGCAGTACCAGGCACATGTAGTAGTGGGTGATAATAGGGAGGTTCAGTACACAATGCCCTGGGTACAGTTGTCCAGGACCCTGGAGGAGCAGCTCTGAGCTGTTAGCCGGTCCTGCCCATCACCGTCAGCAGTGGGAGGAGGCAGCAGCTCACCAGCCAGAACCTGCTGACTATGGATGCTCTGAGGGCCTCAGCAATTGATAAGGCTAAAATAAACAAATGATAGTTTCAACTCATCTTCCTAATCTGTACAAACTAGATTTAACAAAACATTTCAAAATATTTTTGTGTGATTGATGTGGCCTCCTTGGTACCAGGTACCATGGTAGGAGGTCAGACATTAGGCTTGGGAGAATTAGAAATTTTCACCAAAAAATGGTATCCATTGATGTGGCTTAAAAATAGTAAATGGTATGTTTAAGGTCAACCTACACTGCTCTGTAAAACAGGAGGGGCCTCACATATTGCAGAAAATATTGAGGTTATCTGCTCAAGCATTTCGGGCCTTTCTGGGGTGTCACACACCTAAAATTAAATCAAATTGTGGTAAAGTTAAATAGATCAACCTACACGGCTCATCAAACAGGTTGATCTCATATATCCTCAGACATTTCAGGCCATTCTGGGGTATCACACACCTAAAATGCTGACATTATTAGCTTAGCCTAAGGAGGTGAGATTAGGAGGGTGGATGGCATTGTGCTGAGGCTCACAGTGAGCTGCTAATGGTGAGGAGCAGCTCCAGAGCCAGTGCACCCTTCCCACTGAGTTGCTCCCTCACTTGCACCACCAGCATCTAGTTTGTCCCTTTACTGTCAAACATTCAGACATATAGTCCACCGACGTCTTGTAAAGAGATACCACATAATGCCCCAAATACACATTGACATCATTTTATTCCTGGCTATAAATACCTACATTTAGAATAGCCTAAATAGGTCCCAGGTCTGAAATTCTCAAGCTCAAATTCTCTTATTAGTGGATAATGAGAAAAGAATTTTTGCCCATCCTTGAAGCTTGTGAGCGATAATGGGGGGACCCATGAAAATAATTATCTTGCACATTCTCGTGACATACTTAGGCTCCCTATGACTTTAAGGACATTTAGAATTCTTTTACAAATAAGTGCAGTTTTGCTTTTCGTAAGCGATATCTGGGACCCCCTAAATAGTAATTTAGAGTGGTGTGTTTAAAAAGGCAATAACTGTATAGTCACACAAAAATCTCGGTCAAAATTGCAGATGAAAAGGCAGACTTTGTAGTCCATGTTGGGTGTAACGAGTAGGATGATAGGAGGCAGGCTATTTAACAAGGATATATGTTTCTCTTATATAAAAAGTGCTCACTGCTGCTCAGAGCTGCCACGCACTACCTTTATAGATAGGCATGCATTATTACCCTAGGCCTGTATAGACACCCAGCTTGCAAAGCCCAACAGGCACGCATCAGCCATTCCCGCAGGAGGTGAGACGACCCCCTGGGAATGTACATAGATCTGCACTGCTGGCTCATGGTGGGAATTACTCACTGATTAGTCTCCTTAGCATATTACCCTGCTTATAGCATCTATATCCTATGCTACATCAGCAGTAAGGGAGGCTCCAGCCCGGTATCTTTACTCATTATTATATAGAAGTAAGCAATTGGTGCATTATTACGGCAAATCAATGTTAATGCATTATGTGGATCTGAAAGTTTTAACTGATAATTTTTGTCTCAGATAATCAGTTAATTCTCTCAATTTCAAAATCAGCTGACATTAATGCTTTGAAAAAAACTATTTCTAAAATGCAAAAAATATGTTATTTGGCGTAGCTGTCTCTACGGATTGAAATAAGACTTCAAAGACGTAACGATCCTTGACGTAAAGGTTTAGGAACTTTGATGTGGAAGTTCTAATACTTTCTCATTTTTACTGACTGAAGGCTGCAAAGATTTTGTGCATCTGTACAGTTATCATGACAGTGCCATGCTATAGTCAGACATCATATATCATGTATCTGTCACCGGGTACTGTGTCTAGGATATCAGGCATAGTATGTTCATGTTTTGGTTACCTGCTTAAAAAATTGGTTACCCCTTCATGAACAGCATAAGGCTTGAGTTTATACATTTCTTTATTCCACAAAATGATGTTCCAAATAAAAGAAAATTTAAAAAAGCCCAAAGTCTAATATAAACGCTTAACACTATTATGTGTTTATGGCCAATACATTCAACGGGTTACATGCTGGAAATAAGGAAACATCATTTCATGACATAGTTTCAAGCAATATAATTTACTTTATATGCATACAATTTAAAATGATCAAAGATGTCAAGATGCTTCATGTTCAATTGTAAGATTGGTTTGCCTACAGGTCACTACCGGGTACAGGATAATGCTGCATTAGTGCTTTAACACTTCAATAGTGTATCAATGCCATTGCATCACTGATTGACCAACAATTTATTTTGTAGATCACCCCTATGTACATTAGGCATTATTATGCATGAAATTTTCAATTTTGACAAATGCAAATCATTCATTTTGATATGTGACCACTCTCTTCAGATTGAACTCTTCAAAATCATTCTGGTGAAAGAAATGCCATGGATGCCTCTGTGGTAAGTAACTTGCTGGCACTGCATTGCCAACCCTGCAAGTGTGAGTTACTGTCTAACGCCCATTGGTGTAGCACCTTTGACAATGCCTTTGAGTGTGAGTTGTGCTCTTCATAACACAGTTGTGAGTAGGAGGGAAGGGAAAAAAACACAAACAAGAACCCAATAAGACAAATATCACTTTCTTGTGACGGCATCTGCATCACAAGAAGTCCTCCGAGTAAAACTTGGCTAACGTGTCTAAACCACTTTGTGTCGTAAGCTTCTCAACATTGTCTTTTATACATGCAACCACTACTCAAAGTGAACAAACATAATTGCAGCTTCAAAAATAACTGAAACTTCCGCTGCGAGTTCCTCCACTTACGGTTTGACATTAACCCATTGTGAACTACATTGTGCTAAATACTGATCTATGTTCTTAGTTGCCATAAGTCATGAATGCATCCCTGACAAGTCGACTCACGAGTGCTACATTCATGCTTCATGTCAACTCTTTGGGAGTATATCATATCAACCCTGTAGAGTTGGCATGATGCTTGAATGCATCCTATTTCTACTTTCCAGGGCTGCATCCATGCACAGCAAAATGGCTTAAATTTGATAATTACATCAGATACAAGCTAAGGAAGTGTCAATTGAGTTAGAAGGGGGTCTGTTGGTTTATGTTTGCAGGAACATATCTCAGATCCCTCCATTCCTCAAAAGGAAATGAAATGTATACCAATGTGTTTGTCTTGAGAAGATTTCTTTCCCTCTCAGCAACTTTGAGTTTCAGTTAATCATATCAAAGTAATTCCAATCCTTGATAAATAGCATTAAACTTCCTGGTACCTCTTATTCAACACCAACATGCCAATTATAAATCACTATGATTACATACTAATTATAAAGTTCATCCATGAACTAATTAATCATTGGGTGTATTATCATTGATGAGTCTAGAGCCTCATGGGTATAGAATTAGCCCTGGGAATGTGCGGCTCCTGGCTCTCAAATGTCAGTGGTCTAAGAAGTGCTAGTGGTAGCCGACAGGGGATGGAGTTATACTTTGTCAAACATTTGCAGAAGCACTATCATAGACACATGCTTACAAATAGCACTTGTTGAATACAAATTGGGATTTTATGTTAATGATAATATGTGTGTATATTAAGCATTCATGGCAGGACATTCTTTGCATGGTAACCATCCAGGCCATTATGGTATTTGTATAGGGTGGTTTTATTGCAAGAATCTAGGATTTGACTGACCTGCAAAGGTTTGGTCAGATTAAGCTCCATTATTTAGACAGTACTAAGAGAAGTGCCATATGAATAGACATGTCTAGTTGGGTCAGAGCTAATCCGCTCATCAACAAGTATTGTGAAGAAGGATGCCCGAGAAAATTAGTTTTATATCAATTTGAGAAGAATGCTCTATACTTTTAATGGAATACTTCTCACGTTCTTCACATTTTTTAAACTATAGAGAGTCATAGCAAATACTTTTTCTTCCTTCCTGTAGTTTTAGTCGTTAAAAATGTGAAAATATATCACATCTACGTTGGCCGTCACGGGTCACCCCCCAAAAAATATCACTATCTTATATGAATTTTTTCTTTCACTTTTCTGGGCCTTTCAAGCAATTTCTCAAAAAGGGAATTCTTTTTTGTGTCAACCACGAAAAGTATTGCTGTCAACTGTCAACATTGGCCAAGGAGGGTCACCCAAAAAGAAAAGGGGGGAAAAGAATTCTTCACATTTCTCCATCGTTTATCGAATTTCTCAAAAAAAAATCTTTTGAAATACTTTATAAACTCAAAAAGAAAGCTGATCATGAGTCGCAGCCAAGTGTGCTGAGCCATGACTAAGCCATTGTCCTTAGTACAGGGGTCTGGCAGGGGTTTAATTGACTTATGCCAAACTAGTGGTGAGTGTTTTCTCACCTTTTGTACGTAATATACAATCAGGCAGTTTCTTTTGTCTTTCCACCCAAGTGTGGTATAAAGATTATATATATTATTCCCAGAAAACAGACCATCTCTTACATGCCATTCTCCTTCTACGAAGTGTTTCTCTGTGATTGTCAACATTAAATTATAGATACAGATTAAATGCTTGCAACATGTATTGCAATAACTCATCTATGGTGACTTAGCCATGAGTACGGCATGCACCTTCATTTAAAAGGTTGTTAAATATGAAAAACAGGTAATATTGACTATGATATGAGATGCATTATTATGATACATGCTCAGCAAAGTAATATGAGGGTCAGAGAAGGGAACGGGTGATGATAGCACAGTTGTGGATAGTAAAATGTTGGAATGGATGATAATATTACAGTTTCGGATTGTAGAAAGTAGAGTGGATTTTCATAGTAGAATTGTTAAATTTACCTCATGTACCGTATAGGGGTATATTCAGGCTATAAATTGTTGAAGCTGGTTACTGGCTGGCCTGGGCCCTCTGGTGGTAAGACAGGCCCTCCACCCAGCAGTAATCTGACCCTCCCCAGGCCCCACCCAGGGCCGCGAGGACCCTGAAGTGTCTCCTACACTGCAGGCAGGACAGATAGCAGCAGAGATAAGGGCAGGCAGGAAGCCCGGCTCAAAACTTCAAATTGATGATCCTTAATGGGACAGGCTGGGAAAGGGCAGCTTGAGGAATTAGGATTAACAATGACGCAAACAATGAGAAGCAATAAGAAACAATAACATGGTGAAATCAGAATAGTGATGGGGGATTAAACGAGTATTTTTTCTGAAAGGGGCCAGGGGTTCATCTCTAGTGAGTAGTAAGCAAGGATTGATGGTGATATTGGTGGGTATTTGGGCTGGAATCTGTAGCTGTAGCTAGAGGCAAATGAGCTTGACAAATACAACCTGACAGGCCTTCAAAAATCTAGAAGCTGTCACTACTGAGAGCTATCACCTGAGGAGTGCAGGTTTTAAATGAGATTTGAGGGAAGTAATTTCAAGGCCTAGTGCAGCTAGAGTATGTAGTCAGGCTTAGTGATACTGGAGGGGATTTTGGCACCGGAGAATAGAGAGTAGTGCTTAAATGGAGGATTTAGCCTGCCATGGGTAGAAACACATCCAGGACTGTGAAAAGGGAAGTGTTCAGCAAAAATATACTCACTACATAGTGCTAGGAGACAGGAGATGGTGATTATAGGGGAGTGTATACATGATAATGTGGGAGCGAGTGAGAATAGGACAGGAGGAGGTGGTAGAAGGTAAAATGTGTCAAAATAGTGGAGTGGCACACAGAGGAAAATGTGAGAGTCACCTGGACTCACATGCCATAGTCAAACCCATGACTGTAAAGAGAGTCCAGCACTGCCTGACTTTCATGAGAACGAGAGTCCAGCAATGCCCCACTCTCGCTCCTACCACGGTCCAGCACAGCCTGACTCTTGTTGTGATGAAAGTCAGACAGTGCTGGACTCTCGTTGTGATGAAAGTCAGCCAGTGCTGGACTTTCGCTGCAGTCAAAGTCAGGCAATGCTGGACTTTCATGTCTGAAAGTTCAGCACTGCCTGAATTTCATGCTCAAGGGTAGTCTGGCAATGCTGGACTATACCTAGAGTGAGAGTACAGCGATGCCAGACTCTGGCCATCGAGAGTCAAGCCAAGCTGGACTCACATGTGGATATGAGTCTAGCAATGCTGGACTTTGGCCTCAATGAAAGTCAGGCATAGCTGTAATCTCTTCTTTACAGTAAGACTAGTGCTTATTGGCATTGGGGGAAATATATATCGCCTCCCTGACATTTGTAAAAAAACAAACAGTACAAAATAGTTCTGTTGTCCTGAATAGAAAAGGGTGTGCTATATAACAGACCACAAGTCATTTAGGTATGTAACAACAAAGAGAAACATGTACCAACATATCACAGAATCACAGAATCTCAATATATATGTTTTCCAGATTCACCAAAATGGTGTCTACCTTACCATTAATCTCAACAATGTATTGTGTCCCTACCTGGTAGCAAACAAAGAAGGCTTAGGCTAACTAGGAGTAAGGGAGTAACTTTATGGGACTATCAAAGGAGGCTCAGCCTGACTGTTGTGAAAGTCCAGCAGACTCCCTGAGTCAGGCAGTGCCTGACCCTGGGGAGAGTCCAGCTGTTGCTCACTTTTTTCTCTGTGCAGATGGTACCGGGCACATGTATTGTCGGTGATAATAGTGAGATTCAGTATACAATGGGTTAGGCGCATAATGCTCCGAGACTGTAAAAAAGGAGGTGTTCAGCAAAAGATGCATTCACCACATGATTGTAGGAGATTGGAGGGGGTTACAATAGAAAGTGTAGATGGTATTAGCTATGAGAAGGGCTGAGAGTAGGACAGCGGATGAAGGTAGAAGGAAGAAGGGCTATTAAAAATAGAGGAGTAGCGGGCAGTACCAGGCACATGCCAGTAGTGGGTGATAATAGGGAGGTTCAGTACACAATGGGTTAGGCGCAGTTGTCCAGGACCCTGGAGGAACAGCTCTGAGCTGTTAGCCGGTCCTGCCCATCACCGTCAGCAGAAGGAGGAGGCAACAGCTCACCGACCGGAACCTGCTGACCACAACCTGAGGGTCGTCCCCATGCAATTGATAGGACCATAAGAAACAAATAGTGTGTTTCAGATCACCCATCCCAGCTCTGCAAACCAGTGTTGACCTTACATTTTGCCGGAAACATTGAGGTTATCAATTGAAGCAGTTCCAGGTTGTGTCTCGATAATTTAAGAGTCAATGAATATGTCAGTAATAATTGTCCTCATAATTCTATGTAAAATCCAAATGTATTTGTCTCTAGACAGAAATATCAAGTGCCTGAAAAAGATGTATTGGCCTATGAAGATGACATTGTCTCACGCTGAGTTGATAAGGGTGAAGAGCAGTTCCAGTGTGACTCATTATCTCCCTGCCCCCTCACTTGTTGCACTTAAACAAGCAGTATCCATCTCCACTTCCCAACCCTAAACCAATTTCCTTAACCACCCATTTAAGTAAAGGGGTTTCAAAATAGCATGAGTCTCGTGCAAACACTTAGCAATGAAGGCCATTTGAATAGGAATAAATGTGTTTTTCTCAAAGTGAAGCTCCTCCATTTCTGTAGCCATCATAAATGTTAGATCCCAAGTGCCATTATGGGCAATTAGGCTCCAACCACACAAACATATCTGAAAGGGAAATTCTGTTAAATGTTATAATATGGCAGACAATTCATAATCCCTGTAATGAGTATGTATTGGAGGAGGTGCGCTGTAGACCTAGGATCAGGATATCTTATATAAGAAGGTCTCAGTTTTGCTCAGAATTGCTCAGAGCTGTCAGGCACTCCTTTATAGATAGGCCTGCATTATTACCCTAGCCCTGCATAGACACCCAGCTCGTAAAGCCCAACAGGCACGCATCGGCCATTCCTGTAGGAGGTGAGACGACCTCGTGGGAATGTGCATAGATCTGCACAGCTGGCTCATGGTGGGAATTACTCACTGATTAGTCTCCTTAGCATATAACCCTGCTTTTAGCATCTACATCCTACCTTATGTATCAACAATAAGGTAGGCTCCAGCTTGGCATCTTTACTCTTGGTTAAAGGGAAGAAAGTGGAAAATAAAATGGACATCGATGCCTTATGTAGTCTTTGCAGTGCACAAACAGTCTCACATCGTATGATCCTAAAGTAAACTGTTTACCAGAAATAATTATTAAATCTAAAGAATACAGCAAATATGCTTTTAAAAAAGCAGCATTCTTTGATTAATCTGTCTTCAATAAGCAAAAGGATAATTACTTTAAAACGTAATGATTCTTGGGAAAAGATCTGGAGTACTTTGATATGGCAATTTTCACATTTTAAAGTCCTTGAACCTTACTCAGTAAATGCTGCTGATATTTTGTAAATCGGTACATTTACCATGAGAGTGGCACGCTACAGCCTAACATTTTATCACCAGGTTCTGTGTAGAGAGTATCAGGCAAAGGTGATTCATGTTTTGGTTACCTGCTTTATTCCTGCCATTTTCTTATTCATTACACTACATGATCCTTGTGTGCATCATACACTTTGACACATAAAACCTCCAGTTATGGCAAAGGCATAATATCTGACGTGCTATATCAAAATATTTCACCTTTATAAATTGAACTCAACAAACTCACTCTTGGCAATGCATAAAAGAATCTTCAGAATATAGCTATTGGATGTCACATTGGTAAGAAACTGACTAGCACTGCATTGTTTTATCATGCCAACCCTATGGTAGTGTACAATACGACTAGGATTTTTACAAGTAACATTCTAATGCCAATAGGTGTACAACCTTGACAAAGCCTTTAGTGAGAGGCGTACTATTCATAACTTGTGAGTAGGAGGGAGGAAAAGAATACAAACAAGAATGGGATAAGAATGACAGTAGTTGCCTAAGCAGCATGTGCATCCTAACAAGTTCCCTTAGTAAAACTTGGCTGTGGTGTCAAGACCACTTTCTGCCGGAATCTGTTGCACCGCAACATTTTCTTCTTTTGTCTTTCTTAGATGAAACCACTTCTCAAAGTGAAGAAACATTGCAGCTTCAGTAATAGCCACAACCTCCACTGTGAGTCTCCTTCTCCCAAAATGACCTGACTTTAATCCATTACAGAGCACATGGTACATTAATCTGCTATGACCTTGCCATTGGGATGCATGAATGCAGTTTTGGTGAGTCCACTTGCCATGCATCATTTCAACCATTTGGGAGCGCAACGATGCAAATACCATTGCAAGCTGCAGAAGGGGTAGTTATTCAACAGTTGGGGTGAGGGTAGGGTGGTGATTGTTTGCATGAAATTGCGGTCAATATATGCCCCTAGAAACATATATTTTTAAATAATGATTACTCCCTGAGGGAAAATTAGTAACATGTAAAGCAATTTGTGAATATGGCAACTTTGCAAACGAATTAGGCCTAATCATATTTAGTTACTTTCAAATTTTATCAAATAGATACAAGCTACATTGAACCTCTTATTCAACACCACATGCAAAATCACCATGATTACATACTAATTATGAAGTTCATCCATGGAATAATTAATCATGTAGCATATTATCATTGATGAGTCAATAAGTGTAGAATTGACCCTCAGAAGGTGCAGTTCCTGCTTCTAAAAGGTCAGTGGTCTAGAATTGCCTGTGGTAGCTGACTGTATGAAATTAAACTTGACCAAACATTTGCAGCCATCATACGTAGGTCTAAATGCTTAATAATTAAACGTATTGCCTACATATGGTGATTTCATGTTGATGATGTGATGTTTGTATATTAACAATTCATGGCAAGACAGTCTTTGTATACTAACTATGCATACCATGATAGTATTAGTAGGAGATCTATATTGTAATAAGGACCTATAGCATCCAACTAGCTTGCCAAAGTTTGGGCATATTCAGCTTCATTAGACTGTGCTAGACATGCAGGCCAGTCTAGTCAGGGTCAGTGCTAATCTGCCTATAGAGAATGCCATCAAAATGGATCACTTTATGAGAAAACTTCATTTGAGTAAAGGTCAAAACTCTTCATAAAATGTTGTAGTCTATATACTCTATCAAAAATTGATATCAATACAAATTTGGTTGTCGAATAATAAAACTTCATTTGTGTTGTTTTTGTCATTAGAGAAGTGAAGTTAAATCTAATCATCAAATTCACTTGGATAGTGCCCCTTTCATGGTGCATGTTGCTTTATGGTCACATCCTCCAGGCCATGTCTCTCATGGTACCCCTTACAAGCTGTAGTCATTACGTGAAGTTTGTTCTGAAATGCCAGGATATTATCACATAAAACATCTTGGATTTACTTAGCAAAGTGCTAGATTGCTTTATGTTCCCAATAAGGGTGTATTCAGGCTTTAACCTGTTTAATCTGGTTACAGGCAGGTCTGACAGAGATTCCTGAGACCTCTGGTGGTAAGACAGTGAACTAGGCCCTCTACCCAGCAGTAATCTGACCCTCCCCAGGCCCCACCCGGGCCGAGAGGACCCTGAAGTGTCTCCTACACTGCAGGCAGGACAGATAGCAGCAGAGATAAGGGCAGGCAGGAAGCCGGGCTCAAGATTTCAAATTGATGATGGGACGGGCTGGGAAAGGGCAGCTCGAGGAATTAGGATTAACAAGGACGCAAACAGCGAGAAACAAAAAGATAAAGGTTAACAATGAATGACAGGGTTAAAATAGACTCATGCTCTGAGGGTTGGTTAAATGATATATGATATAAGTACAGGGGTTAATTTCAGGGAAGCAGTGATTCATCAGAAGCGCAGTAGATAATTGGACTAGGGGAGGCAAAAGGCAGCCTGCATGAATTCTGGATCACTGTGACGCATCACTGGTAAACGCACGTGGCCAGCATTCTAACCACACTTCCAGGGTACTGAAAGGGCATATAGAAAATGGTAGCTAGAGGCAAAGGTACTTGGCAAACAAGACCTGACAGGCCTATCAAAAATCAGAAAATGTTGACACAGGCTTAAAGGCCCAAATCCTGGTATCCATGCAACAACAGTCAGGGTGGGGCCTGGACAGGTACTCCGCCCTACATATAAAGAGATTGTGAAAAGTGTGAGTATTTAACCACCCATGAATAGAAACAGAACAAGGACTTGGAAAAGAGGTGTCCACCAAAGAAATATTCACTATATGATGGTAGGAGGGGTGTGTGTACTATCATAAAGTCATTATTTTCCTCATCATTTTATTCCAAATTGTAAATACATTTAAAAGACATCAAATCAGTTTCCTCACCATGTCAATTCCTGAGACAAAGGCTGCATCATTTAAGCTTAAGGAAGTGACATTAGGAGGGTGGTTGGCATTGTTGTGAAGCTCACAGTGAGTTGTAATGCTGTCAGTAATTGTGAGGATAAAACTCCAAAGCAACTCATCCCTCCTTCCGAGCTACTCCCTCACTTGTTGTACCACCAGTACTGAACCCTGAACCAGACACCTTCAGTGCCTGTTTAAATGCTGGAGTGCGGAAGGAGCTCAAGTCTTCTAGGTAGATGTCCCCAGGGCTATAGTATGCAGAGGGATAACCTGGGATCTGCATAATATCTTACATGAGAAGTGCTCAGTGCTGCCCAGAGCTATCTATCACTCCTCTGTAGGCCTGCATTATTACCCTAGGCCTGTATAGACACCTAGTTGTAAAGCCCCACAGGCACGCATCGGCCATTGCCACAGGAGGTGAGACGACCCCCTGGGAATGTGCGTAGATCTGCACAGCTGGCTCATGGTGGGAATTACTCACTGATTAGTCTCCTTAGCACATAACCCCGCTTTAAGCATTTATACACATAGTTATTTCTATCAATATCTATCTATACATATATATGTATATATATATATAGAGAGAGAGATACTAGGTTATACAGCAGTCATAAGGCGAGCTTATATATAGATATAGAAAGATATGTAGAGAGAGAGAGAGAGATGGAGATACTAGGTTATAAAGCAGCCATAAGGCAAGCTCCAGCTGGGCATCTTGACTCATGATTAAACGAAAGTGAATGGTGAACAACTTAGGAATAGTCCTGCAAGATATAAAGTGAAACTTGATCCACATGCTTTTCCAAAGAAATCACCGCAATGTGTGTCTTTAAAATGCAATATGACCTCTTCTCAATATCTCAATAGAGCAGCAAAGTCTTTTCTCATGTTTGTGAGACAATTATGTGAGACGGCAGTTATTAAAGTTTACTATACAGAAAGCTGTACTCTACAGGAGGTTGTCATATCTGGTCTCATTATTTAGTAAAGACTAAATTATGTACGATTCATCTTATTTCAAATTTGTATATAACTCCATATTCAAATACAACTTTAGGATAACAATAGGTGGCTGACTTAAACATCCATTAATTCTCACGTATATCTCACGGGTTATACAAAAACGGTATTTGTCACCTGTTTTCCCCCAATGCAACAGGTTAGCTGTCACGCCCTTTAAGTACAGTCAGTGAAGTGAAGAGGGAGGTGGCCCATGTCACTCCCCGGGAACCTCTCTGAACTGCTCACCATGGTTATTTTACCAATGAGGAGGGGTTGGATTTCAGGAGACCTACAACATTTGAACCCTCTTGGGGAAGTGCCCAATAAAGAATCACCCTTTTTTTGAAAAAAAGCCAGCGAATAACTAAAACTAACAGGGGCCGGTCGCTATCAATTTCAAACCCGTCTGGAGAGGGACTAAAAATAAATAGGACCCTTCTTTTGGGCAGGACAAGAAAATTGTTCGCATGCTCACAAGAAAATCCACCTCTGTCTCAAGATTTGAACGCGCCCTTAATGAGCCGCTCACAACAAGGGCCTTGGTGACACAGGTAGACAGGTATGGGAGAGCAGCTCACACAGCGAGGCTCCAGGTTATACTGGTGGTGCTGCACACCCTTTGGGTTGCCAGTGAATGGCAATACAAGCTATATAGATCCGCCTGTATGGGAATCTAGCCACAGTTAGGAAGTGCTCATTATCTTGCAACAGGGAGGGGGGTTGGTGGTTTTGGAGAGGGGAGGGGATGTCGACCCCTTGACCGGGGGTGGTAAAAATTGGGGGGGGGGGGGCGTTTTCAGTGGAAGGAACCTGCGAGTTGCTATGCTTCAAAGGGTGCTTACACACCCCGATTTTGAAAACAATGGTGGGGGGATGAATAATAGGTTAGTTAATATTGCTATTTTTTCTAGGTTGGTCAGTACACCCAACTCGTCTTAGTCTTCTCCATGTCAATTACATTTAGGCTACGTCCTTTTGAGTAAGGCATTAGTCATAATTATGTTATTTTGTATGGGAAAGCCACTTCAGACTAAAAACCGGGGCGTTTAGATTTTCTGTGTAAGAGGGGGCTGAAAAATATTTTGCACCTGCCCGCTAAATCTCACTGCCCCTCCTGTAAAAATGAGCACTCCCTTAGCTGAAAGACGCCATCTAGAAATGATGCCTGCGTATTACTTCCTGCAATATAGATCTATATGAACACCTGTATAGGAATGCACACCTCTGCTGATTGTTGCGAGCGACACCAGAGAAGACTTTCTAGGAAGGTTGTCCCTATATTAGCTCTACTCAGCTGCTTGTATTTGGTGATGCTTAGCCAGAAGCAAGAACAGTGACAGTTTGGTATTAATGTACTAACAAAATTGGATCGCAGATTTTTTATGGGCAACAAGACCCCTGGTATTACAGGCAGAGAGGAGTGGGGGGGGGGGGGGCACCCACACTACAATACCTCTTTCCACTGGACACAAAATTCAATTCAACGTTGAATCAAATTTGAATCATCACTAAATCAACATAAATAACCATTTGATGTTGATTCAATTATATCTGCCCCGTGTCTTTGCAAGCAGGCATTACCATGATAAAGGGTATGGCCTATTAAAGCACTATGAGGCCCTTGTAAAGAACAGGTATGAGCGACCCACGTGGAAGAGCAGCATAACGCGAAGGGTGGATATCAGCGAGCATCGACCGGAATAAATGCCGCAGCACACATGTGTACAGGAATTAGCAGTATAGTAACTGTGTCGGGCACGACAAGGTGTAATGTTACCACTATAAGCGACAAACCTCACACGTGTTGTTATACATATAGATACACAAGGTGACGGCCACACCCTAAGTTGATACTGCAACCGCCACTTTCCTCACTCCACCATATGTAATTCCAGTCCCCCATCCGCCCACGCCAACTCTCATGAATGTTTGCATTTAAGCAATTTTAAGATGCCTTAAAGGAATACTTTGGTGGCTTTAAGTTCAGTAAAGGAATGTAGATGTCCCGAAAAGGTCATCACAACATTTATTTGGCTTCAAGTGTCATTTGGTTGAATTAAATATGAAAAAGTGTTCTTTAAAATCATATATAATTTACTTCAATTCAGACATTTATGCAGTGTACATTTCAACCACTAATGTTCAACCAAATCCACTCTCACATCTCTGAATTGTCCCGTATTTCCTACTATCTGCATCTTTTTTTTATTCTTCCTCTTGGTCTCTTTATGTGTCTCCCTTTAAGGGCCGCATTGACAGCGGATCACGTGTCGTTCCCAGTGGGCAAACTTCAGTTTATTCAATGATGATTCAATGTGTGTAGTGACATAATATCAACAGTTGATACAGGGTTGTCATTTTGTTGATATTGATGAGGTCATCAACGTTGATCATTCAGCAGTGATTGAATATTGATATATGACCATTGTAAATCAACAACAAATAAACATAATAAAATGATTTACATTGATTTGATATTGACTGCTGATGCATAATTTGAGATTCAGTATATTAGATACAGTATTCTTAGGTAGACTCATTTCTTCAATTTATATATTTTCATTACAACATCCCCCCCCCCATTTATCCAAGATTAAATGCTAAATCTAGCACTATCCAGGGTAGGGGTACTTGAATGATCTCTGATAATCACACTAAGAGGCATTCACATTCATTTCAAGCTGACCTGGTCATGGCTGAGGCTTTATTAATCATTCTTAGCAACATAAAAGGTATCTTGCTGAAACCATGCATGTATTCTTGTCATTTAATTCCAAATGTCAACCATTTGCACACACCATAGTTGTCAATGAAAATAAATGACATTTTGATCAATTGTATACATTGATGAGAAAATAAGAGCTTACAATTAGGGAAAACTGATGTAGCATGCAGATAGAAATGCTAAGGAGTAGGTTGTGGAGGCACCTGGTGGGGAAGGTGGGAAAACCCATGGTTGATTCAAAGTTGATATCCAAACATTGCATCAATGTTGAAACAGGTGTTGGTTGACAACGTTGAAATTGCAACATTGCATCAATGTTGAAAACAGGTTGATCTACCCTGTAACCCTATATCAACCAGTCTTCAACGTTGAATCAAGGTTTCGTGCCCACTGGGTTATGATGAATGCAGCCCTGGGAAGTCCATACTCATCAGAGCTGTACTTATGCATCATGTCAACCTTTCCAGAATCGATCAACTCCATAGGGCCGGTAGGATGCATGAATGCAGCCCTGGTGAGTTACTAACTAGGACAACATTCATGCATCATGACAACACTGAGCACAATGCTTTACATTATGTGGTACCTACCTAGGTTCTTCATGTAGGCTGTGCTCCGTCCTCTAGTGAATAAACCTGGAGCAGTATCAACTCCGTCGTCATGATGCTGGAATGCAGCCATGGTGAGTTCCATTGAGCATAATGCAATGGGCACAATGCATCCCTTAGCTATGGTCTGCCCAGAGCTGCATTCATGCATCATACTAACAATGAGCACATACATAGAGTAGTATAAACTCTGTTGTCATGATGCATGAATGCGGCCATGATGACCAGGACTGCATTGATGCATCATGCCAAAATTGTGCATAATGCACTAGGGCACAATGCAGCCTTAAAATTTCAGACTCATCCTGGAACAGGATTAATCTCACCGTCCTGATGCATGAATGCATCCTAATTTGTTTGCCATGACTGCACTCATGTATCATACAAACACTGTGCATAATGCTTCAGTGCACAATGCAGCCCTTAGCTATAGTCTCTTCCTGCAGGTTGTGCAATAGGTCTGTTCCTGCCTAGACTGTGTCACGACGCAAAGAGGCATAATGTATTTCATTGGTCATCATGATGGTCATTTGGATTAGAAGATGGCGGATATCGGCTAGGGATCCAGCAGGCACGCGCTCCGTCGTTACTGGAATTTACTACGGGAAAAACGTACTCGTACGGGATAAATTACAGTCACACACGTTTATAAAGAGTTAAACTACCTACTGGTGGGTAAATATAATTTCCGCCATGTCGATAACACGCCAACAAGAGAAGTTGAAGAAATGGGCACCGGTGCTGACGAGTGAATCGTCTAGCGACTGTATTATCGCTCATATAAACAATCTCGACAAGCGCCTAACCGCTGCCGAATACACAGTCACCGAGCACACGAAAGACATTAGCAGAATCACTTCTAGTCTAAAGTCTTCCTCTAAATCCCTGAGACGCACTGCCAAACTAGTAGATTCTATAGAAAAAAGAGTGGCTGAAAATGAAACGGAGATTCACACGCTGTCAGAGGGCCTGACGGACACAGATCAACGAGTGGACGATAATTCAGAACATATCCAAGAGAATAGATGTAGAGCTGTTGACAACTCGTACAAACTAGAGAAAATAGATAGCGACGAAAGGAGGAAGATTATGGTGCTGGAGGGATTCAAGGAACAAAATGACGAACACCTCAGGACTGATATTGCAATCCTCTTCCGCGACCTTGGCCTCGACTATGGTGCTGAGAAGGTAGAATCCATCTCCAGAAAAGGCAAGTTTATACCTGACGCCAAGCGCCCCCGACCTGTTGTGATGTACCTCAACTCAAAAATGGTCAAGGGTGACGTTTTTAAGAACATTAGAAAACTGCAAGGTAAAGACAAATGGAACGGTGTATCAATTGTTGATGAACTAAATGAGTCTGAAACAAGGCAATATAACGACCTTAGATCTATCTTTTTCCTGGCAAAATCAAAAGGCCTAGCCACGAAATTAAGACAACGGTCTGTAGTAGTAGAGGGAAACGTCTTCAACCACACCCATGTCATGATGGGGTACCTGCCAAACGGACTGTCCCTTGAGGAGGCGACAACTGCAACAACCTCAGACGGTATAATGTTCAGAAGCGAACATAACAGGCTATCAAACTTGTATCCAGTTGAAATTGAATATGGAGGATTCACTTATGATAGCCTAGAGAGGGCATGGCAGCACCTCAAAGCCACTGCTCACAAGGACCGAAAATCAGCTGAAGCAGTAATGGATGCGACGAACCCCTTTGATATTATGTCTAGAGGGAACAAAGTGAGAGTAGGTGAAAAGTGGTCTAGAAATACCGAGACCCTCTTCTATGAGCTTCTACAAATTAAGTTCAAGAACCCTGCCTGTAGGAAAAGACTGCTGTCATTCCAGAAAAAGAGGTTCTACGAGGCTACATTACATCCTATCTTCGGTTGTGGTCACCATCTTGGCCAAAACCAGCGTTGCACACAAGACAAAGTCAAGGGTCAGAACCTTATGGGAAAACTGCTCGAGAAACTGAGGTCTGAACTCCGCAAAGAACAAGCCAGAAAACCTGACGAGGATATCCTGGCAATAGCCGCAGCACTACCCCTACCAGCATCCCCCGACGCTCCTGGTAGCGCCAACCAAGATGAAGGATCGAGCCCAAATGGCACAGCCACGTCTGACAAGGGCATTCAAATAACATCAGATGAGGATAGCTCTGATGACGATGACGATGATGATAGTGATGGTGATGATGATGACGATGAGGAGGGTACAGATGAAGAGGGTACTGAAGATAAACAGTCAACCAGCTCTGAAGACAGCCATATCGACGATAATCAACAAGATTAATGACTGTAAATTTAGTATGACCTACTGTCTGAAAGTATACAAGTCCCACATATATTCTCATGAAAATTGATTTGGAAATGTTTAAGCACTCAGGTTTCATATAGAACTGCATATTGCCCCACGACTACTGAGCTTGACTAATGTATTAAGTACTATAAAAGGTGCAGGAGTATTACATATGGTTCGATACCATTTACAAATCATAATTAAATACTATCTGTATTTAAACAATCTATTATTCATTTCATATAGAAATTTGGTGTCCAACACGCATACTTGAGAGATAAATTGATATTTTTGTGGCATTGGCCCTTCTACAGAGCCTAGCTATAAGGTGATACTTACCGGTAGTTTAGTTAAACTTATGTAATGATAATCCTCATACTACATGTATATGGTAAAAATGAAATGTGGTGTTTACTAAATCTTTATATCCTTAGTACATGTTGTAGATAGAGCGAGAATTTAAAAGTCTCCACTTACCGGTAGCATGGTCAGATTTACTTTATTAGATCTTGAAAAACAGTTATACTTTATGTTGCCTGTAGTTTGAATAAATTGTATGTTTTCTCTCGAATGCACTCTGATCTATACGGCAAACTGTCATGATTGTAAAAACTTTACTTACCGGTAGTACTTAGCACTATTATTAATTTAACTTTAAAAATGTTTAGACCACACAGATAGGATATTTCAAAATACCGGTACTCCACTATAAGTATAGCTTCTCTGCATATAGATATATATATTGTGTAGCTTATTTTTGAAGTTGTGTATAATTTTTTTTTGAGGAAATGTGACTTCATAGATTATCTATTATGTGAATTTGTATTTTTCAAATCTAAGGAGCAGCCAGTATGGAAAATCTCTAGTAAGAATTACCAGCGCCATGAGCAGCCAGATAGGGCAAACGCTCATTTTTTCTTTTTTTTCTAAAACGGGTGTATTGAAGAGATTTATGACAAATCTTATCTCTCTTTTGGAGATTGGTCTGAGAAACGATTTAGACTGGGTTTGTGTGAATTATAGATCACTGTTTGACGATAATGGTTAAAATACAAAACATATGTAAGAGCAAAGGTGTTCACTTTCTACACGCTAATGTGAGAAGCATTAAAGGAAAGTGGCCTAGGCTAAAACCTGAAGTTTCCAAACGCAATCTAGATGTAATTTCTTTTTCTGAATCTTGGTTAAAAGAAAAAGACCCATCAGCGAAATATACCCTATGGGGCTATAGTTCGTACCGACTTGATAGGCAAATTAAGAAAAAGGCAGGAGGCCTAATTACTTATGTAAATGAACAGATGTTCTGCTCATCCACCCATTTTGAATTATTGAATAGAAGTAACAAGGATATAGAAATCCAATGGTTATTGCTCTCTAAAGGCAAATCGAAAAAATTTGTTTTTGCAAATGTTTACCGTCCTCCAAACGGTTGTAGTACTACATTCACAAATTGTATATCAGCGCTGCTGGCTCAAATTGATGACATTGACGAGTATAAAGTGTTTATTATGGGGGACTTCAATATAAATTGTTTAATTGATAACGATGATTATGATAACCTCACAGAGACTCTTGGAGAGTATGGTTTAAGACAATTAATTCATCAACCTACAAGAACAGTAGCTAATGCAAAAGGCATAGATTTAATTTTTACTAATACAGAGGAAATTGTTGGATCAGGAGTGGTGGACATGAGTGCTAGCGATCACATGCCTGTTTACGTGTCTTTTAAACATAAAAGCTATAAGGTCGGGACAAAGATGATCACCGGTAGATCGTATAAAATGTTTAATAATGAAGTATTCACTGAACGTCTAAGAAATGTTGATTGGACAAATTTTGATTCTGCTCTAAATGTTGATCAATGTTGGATGATTTTTGAGGAGATCATAAACTCGCTTCTTGATATTGATTGTCCAATACGTGAGTTTAAGGTAAAGGATGAGGAGGACCCATGGATGACCCATGAATTGCTGGAAAAAATTGATTATAAAAACAAATTATTACGTAAGGCTAGAAAGTCTGATAGTATAAGAGATTGGGATAAGGCAAGAAAATTTAGGGATAAATCTACTTTAGATTGTCGACAAGCAAAGCAAATTTATTTAACAAAATCAGCAGAGGAAAATGTAAACAATAGTAGACTTTTTTGGGAAACGGTAAATAAAGTTATTCCAGGAAAATGTAAAGGGTCTCAAAATATAAATTTATTAAATGATGATAACGTTGAGGTTAATGTTGGAGACACTGCGGAACATATAAATCAGTTTTACACCAGCATTGGTCCTTCCTTAGCCTCTACACACACGGCTGAATGGATTTTTACCGGTAGTGAGTGTCTTAATATTGTCGGGCATAACTTCCATTGGGGAAGTTATTCCCATATTAGTTACATACCAGTGCCACCTAGTGCCTCCCACCGGCACCAGCCGTGGAACTCTTCTCCAGGGGAGGGGAGGTAACCAGCAGCAAGCAAGCAGGCAGCAAGGCCAGCAGCAGGCCAGCAGAGACTTTGGTTGTTTGGTCTAGAATTCGGTCAAAATGACGGTCTGCTTTTGCGGAACAGAGTACCATGGCAACAGGAATTCCTGCCCCAAATGCAATGCCCCAAACCCGGACAAGGGAACCCCCAGGAAGGTGTTGCAGGGCCAGGACCAGCCTGCACCGGCACAGGACGACCATGGCGGCTCCCAGGGCCGGCAGGAGACCGGCCAGGGCAGCTCTGCTTCGCCGGCATCCCCGGGCGGTACGGCCCGCCAACACAGCGAGCAGGCCGCGGAGTACAGCGCGGCCCGGGAGGTAGAGCTCCAGCAAGCTTTGGATCGGATCGAAGCTTTGACAATAAAAGAAAAGGCTAGAGAAGAGGACCTAAAGAGGACCCAGAGATTAAAAGAGGCCGAGATGGAGCTGGCAGGTTTAAGAGCAGCAAATAACCGGATAGAAAAGGATACGAACCTCGCAGAAGCCGCCTTCCGCGGTCTTGTTGGGGCCGTGCAGGGCAAAGATGGATTGCAGCGGTCCGCAGACGCCCGCGGAACGGCCTTATACTACGCGGACGAGGGTACCAGCGGCCACAACCTGTCCGCATTACCCGGGGAAGACTTCGACCGAAGTTTTCCGTCTCTGTCCGCGAAGCAGCAGCTCGGCGCGCATGCGCAAACAAAGATGGCGGACCATAACATCCGCCCAGACGAAAACAGAGAGGAAGGGGTCGCTTTTTCGCAGTTTTTGGCCGAACGAAGGCGAATTAAGACTCAAAACATGTCGCAAACGAAAGAGCATGGTCGATTACCCCCCTCCCATCCATCAAAGCCGTCGCAGATGTCGCAGGAAGGTTGGTTGGGAGACTTTTGTGCGACCGTCGGCGAGCAGGGACAGCCTCCACACACCTCGGCGGCGGCCTGGTCTACAAGCGCGGGTGGTGCGCTTCATCCCGGGGGGCCGGGCGGCTCCACGCTTCATCACGGACACCCGGGGAGCTTCACGCTTCATCCTGGTACAGGTCAGTCTGGCAGTTTTAAGCAAGCAGGGGGTGTGTCTAGGCCTGCTGGGGCCACAACATCCTCTCAGCTGTCTGATCCCACCAGTGAAGGGAAGCATGGACACACCCAACAGCAGGAGCAGTATCAACAGCAGGTGTTGGGGCAGCATCAACAGCAGCAGCAGCAGCAACAGCAGGAGGATGCAGACCCCTCCTATGCAGAATTTCTGCTGTGGAGACAGCAGCAACAGTGGGCTGGGTTGGCAGGGGATGTGACCCCTTCTGCCCAGTCTACTCAACAAAGCCAGCAAACACTACAGCAACATCTGCAGCAACAGCGGGGCCAACACCGGTCCAACCGGCATCAACAGCGACAATCCTACACTTCAGGCCAACCCCTCTCCGCGACACCCCCGCCAGGTTTCTCTAGTCTACCATCGGCAGGTGGGCTAGGCATAAATCTGGGGGCGAGCCACACCCTGCACACTGGGCTAGCTACGGCGGGGTTGGGCTTCGGCAACATGGGCCTACAGTCGGGTGATGTTGATGGCCTCTTCAGAAACGTCGCGTCAGGTAAGTCAGCTGTGGAGGGTGATATACTGGCCTCTCTACATGCAGCTAATGAGGCTAGCATGAGGAAAAGGTCCAAGCTGTGGATCAGGCCAGACTACCACCTCCCAGCTGACAAAGACTACAGCGAAATGTCATATAGGGAGTTAATTTACGGGATGATCAATGTCACGCAGGCCCTGATCATAGCCGATCATCCCGACTTGAGCCCCTTGTCATACCTAGATCACATGAAATTCATCGCCCTGAAGGAGATAAAACCCACCTATTGCATGAAGGCCATATGCCAGTATGATAGAGAGGTGACCGACAAGGTGCTGAAAAAGCAAATCCCCAAGTTTGCCGCGGCTGACCACGGTGCGATGGCAAACAACATGGGCATGGACAAAACTCTGGCCTACGTAAAGATGCAACAGGAGATGGCAAAGCAGATGTCCCTTCTAAACAAGGCCCCGGGCAAGCCACCAGCTACATACCCGACAGGTGGAAAATAGCGCGAGTAAACCCGCTGTCGAAGGGTGGTGATAATAGTAGAGTCACAAATTATAGGCCTATCAGTCAACTTCCAGTTCAGGGTAAAATGCTTGAAAGACTTATACATACAAAACTTGAGCAGCATCTCGATGTAAATAATATTTTAACTGATTTTCAAGGAGGCTATATGAAAAAAAGGTCTACGATTGATACTATTGGTACTCTCACAGATGAAATTGCTAGACAAAGAAATATTGGAAACTTTACAATAGCCACATTTATAGATATTAAAAAAGCTTTTGATTCCGTAAATTTTGAAATTTTATTCAAAAAATTAGAAAAATATGGTATAAAAAATTCAAATTTAAATCTTCTAAAAAGTTATTTAACCAATAGAAAACAATATACTGTAGCTAATAACAAGTCTTCTACCCTCCTTAACCTGCAATGTGGCGTTCCACAGGGCTCGATTTTGGGCCCCTTATTATTTTTAATTTACATTAACGATTGTATTCCCCAAATAGAAAAATGTAAAACTTTGTTGTATGCCGATGACTCGGTCATATATGCGTCAGGGCATAATTTCCTAGCTACACAAGCCATTGTACAAAGGGGTTTAAATTGTTTTATGAATTGGTCTACAAGAAATAAGCTGTCTATAAATGAAAAAAAGACAAAAGTCATAGTTTTCACCTCGAGCGCGAAATTTAACACATTGAAAGGTCAAGTAACTTTAAAAATGAATAATAAATTGTTAGAGCTCGTTGAGACTGTTAAGTATCTAGGTATAACCTTGGATTACGAGCTATCGTTCAAACCACATGTAAAAGGTCTTATAAAGACAGTGCAGTATAAAGGATATTTATTAAAACATGCTAAAGATTGTTTACCGAAGGATGCGCGCCTTAGTGTATACAAAGCATATATTGTACCTATCATTGATTACGGAGACGTCTTATACAATGGAGTAGTAGTAGAACTGTTACATAAGCTGCAGCGTATGCAAAACAGGTGCCTTAAAATATGTGAAAATGTTCATAGACTTACCCCTACTTTAGAAGTACATAGAAATACAAATATGCCTTTATTAAAAGAAAGAAGGAATTATCATTTACTATTGTTAGCATTTAAGAGAGCTCAAAATCCAAATTTCAGAAGAATTACTGTGAGAGCTACAAGGTTAGCTGATGGCCCGGTACTCAAATACCACACTATACATTGTAATGTGTATTTACACAGCCTTGAAGTTCAATGCGCGTGGCAGTGGCTCGCTACCCAACCTTACAATAGAAATATTGAAGATCTTGTGGAATTTAAACACCTTGCAAAAAAAGCCTTACTAAGTAAAATTCATCTAAACCAGGAATTATAATTGTATGTAAGTGACCAGTCGATTTATCTTTTTTTTCCCTTACAAAATCATCTGTACCGGTACACGAAACTTAACGTATAGTGTTAACATATTACATTCCTAAATATAAAACACCCTTGTATATTGCTATAATATATTGATGTCTTCCATCTTGCTAATGCCATTATACTTTAAACAGATTAACTATGATTACTGTGACTTATATTGGTAGGTCTTGAAAACCAGGCATTGGCTGAAGGCCTTCCAGGACTGTTTGTTTAACACGCTAATCATACCCTGATAATTCCACTCGCTTTGTAATATAGAGAGAGATATACCGGTATATACTATTGGAGTATTCTTTTCCTTCACATGAATATATATACGTCATATGTTGTCAACTTACACCTGTGGATGGAACATCAATTGTTACAATGAAATATTCGTTAAATAAACACGTCCAAATATTCTTAAAAAAAATAAATGCACCCCCTCATACCAACATATTGGTCGTGATGCATGTATGCATCATGCTATTCCCTAGGCATGTATTCATGCATCATACTGACCATGAGCATAATGCTTTAGGGCATAATGCAGCAATAGGCTCCTCCTGCATACCGTGCGCGGTCCTCCAGTGGCTACACCTGGAGCGGTATCAACCCTGTCGTCATGATACATGAATGCATCCCTGGTGAGTTAGCTGCCATGATGCATGCATGTATCATGATGTCACATGATTCATGCATCATACAAACATTGTGCATGATGCTTCAGGGACCAATGCAGCCCTTAGCTATAAGCTCCTGCCGTGCATTGTCCTCCAGCGTCATGATGCATGAATGCAGCCCTGGTAAGTTATACACCAGGACTTCATTCATGCATCATACAAACATTGTGCACAATGCTTCAGGGCCCGATGCAGCCCTTAGCTATAAGCTCCTGCCGTGCATTGTCCTCCAGCGTCATGATGCATGAATGCAGCCCTGGTAAGTTATACACCAGGACTTCATTCATGCATCATACTGATATTATGCATGATGCTTCAGGGCCCAATGCAGCCCTTAGCTAAAGACTCCTCCTGCGAGCCACAAACTGTCCTCTTGCAGCTACACCTGGAGCAGTATCAACCACGTAGTCATGATACATTAATGCATTCATGCATCATACCAACATTGAGTATAAAGCTTCAGGGCCCAATGCATCCCTTAACTATAAGCTCCTGCTGAGCACTGTCCACTCGTGGTTACACCTGGTATGTATGACCTCATCATCATGATGCATGAATGCAGCCATGGGTAATGAACTCACCAGGGCTGCATTCATGCATCATGACGACACTGAGCATAATGTAGCCCAATGCAGCTCCTATTGCGAGCCACGCACTGTCATCCTGCGGCTACGCCTGCAGCAGTATCAATTTAACTCATTGTCACCATGCATTCATGCATCATGATGAACGCATTCATGCATTATGATTGTAAGATTGTAAGATTGTAAGATTTTTTATTCATTCAATGTCACGGTTTTCACTGCGATTTTCAAAAGATGAAAGAGTAGCAGACTCAACATATGTACAAGCAGATGTAAATTAATGTCATTGATATTTGAACTAATATTAAATCAGTCCAATGATGATGCAAATAGCGGTATAGCAGTTATATTTTACTGAACACGATTATAAGTAGGAGTAATGATGAGGAAGAGTGTTGGTAAACTCTTATGTCTTTTGCTTTTGATGATTCTATGAATATAGATATGGCTGTGAGTGACGAGCAAGTGTGAAATAAGTACGGGGCAATGCTTGTGCATTGTACCTGCGTGGAAGGAAATTAATGAAACATAACAATGGAACAAAACCCTCAGCCGGGCAATGCTTGTGCACTATACCAGGCTTATGAGGTATAGGGGAAAAAAAGAAAGGTGACATGGCAGTGCTTGTGCACTGTACTTATATGTACTTCATTGGTGCTGAGGTCTCAGGTTTCATAGCATCATAGAGTCTTCTCTGTTGGGGGGCAACATTCCGGATGTGTGTCTTTTCATGATTAGAGTGTGGCAGTGCTGGTGCACTGTACTTACACATATATAGGTATATGCTTAAGTCTATAATGAGAATATATCATTTGTATAGCACGGCTTATCTCATCATGGCATGTCTTTGCTTTATTACAGAGAAGTCAATCTTTTCTATGGCTTTCTTGAACTTTGTTCTGCACTCAAGTTCTTGTGTATGTTTGTCCAGGGAGTCCCAAAGTATGATTCCCCTATGGAGAGGTGATTTTTTAACTACTTGTAGTTTACCCCTCCCTCTTTTAAATTTGATCTTGTTGTCAGCCCTTGTTCTAGGATTTTCTGTGATGATTACATTGTTAATGACCTTCGATAATTTAAAGAGGTGTAGCAAAAGTTGTATGTCACGTCTCTTTACCAGAGTGGGAGTGTTGCATCGGATGTGGAGATCTTCCTGGGTGATGTCTCTGGGGTTCCTTATCTTAAGGCAGCCCCTGAGACCTCTATTTTGCTGAGTTTGTAGACTCTTCTGATCCAGTATGGTGGCACTGTCGAGGATGAAACTACAGTATTCCAAGGTTGGCAATGTGCAGTGTTTATAGATAGTCAGACAGGTATCAAAATCAATGAAATCACGAATTCTATGAGTTCTATAAATTCTGTAGCCACATCTTTTTCTCACTCCAGCTACATGTGTCTTCAAGGTTAGGTTTTCGTCAAGGACAACACCAAGGTAGCAGAAGGATTTTACCTTCTCCACAATGGTATTATCAATGCTGAGGATGGGGTCAGCAACCCCGCCAGTTTTGGTCGGCGTACCATATATAACCTGCATGGTTTTCTCACTATTGATTGTTAATCTATTAATAGCACACCAGTCTAGGATTAGGTTTAAATCAGGCTGTGCTATGCGTACAAGGTCAGCAGCCCGTTTGCCTTCACTAATCAAGACAGCATCATCTGCATATAGTATTATCTTAGAATTCTCAACAGTGTCAGGTAGGTCATTAATGTAAACAGAGAATAAAAGCGGCCCCAAGATGGAACCTTGGGGCACACCATAAGATACATTGATGGGGTCAGACAGTATATTATTGGCGAGTGTACAGTGGACTCTATTTGCTAGATAGCTGTCAAACCACCTCAATACCGACCTATTTGAGCCCATCTGTCCAAGCTTATTTAAAAGCCTCCCATGGTGTACAGTGTCGAAAGCTTTTCTCATGTCTATATATAGACATGAGGAAAGATTTCCCCTGCCAATGGATTGATATATACATTGTGTAAGCTCATGAACTGCGTCAGCAGTGGAACGTCCAGGAGTGAAACCAAACTGAAAATCAGATAAAAAATTATTTTCCAGTAAGAAGTCCATAAGCTGGCCATGAACAACTCTTTCCATGATCTTACTCATAATAGGTAGCAGCGTTATTGGTCTCCAATTGCTTAGATTTTGCAAATCACCCTTTTTTGGGATAGGAATAATAGTACCCTTTGCCCATTTTTTAGGAAAAACGCCCTTATCAAGACAAGTGTCAATCAATGTTTTAATTCGAGGAATGATCAATAGCAAATAGTCTTTCATGACGTTGGCATTGACATAGTCAACACCTGATGCCTTATGCCTGTCAATTTTCTTAATGTACTTAAGTAAGTCCTTCATCAGAACTTGTCTGAAGAGGAAGTCACCATCAGTATATGTTGGTTCAGCTAGCACCTCATCCCGCATAGTGTTACCAGTCAGGTGTGTAAATTTCTCGGCAAGATTGCTGCCAACTTTCCCATAAAAGTTATTTATGAAATTACTGGTGTCATCAGTTGTGACATCATTCCCATTGGAATCCTTCAACTGAATAGCTGTGTTACGTGCTTTAGATGTACCCAGTAACCTGTTGATGGCAGCCCAGAATTTTGCTGGGTTTTCTTTATACTTGTTCACAGTGGCCTTAACCTGATTGGCAAATTCAGTGTGTATTCTCCTATTGGTGATTGTTCTGAGTCTTTGAGCTAAGTTTAAACTATCCAAGTCTAAGCCACCACTTCTATGAGCCCTCCTATAGGGTTCATTTTTTCTCCCAGCATTTCTAGTAGGTCTGGAGGATACCAACGCGGGGTGTCCTTTCTAACCATAAAGGTTTTGATTGGACATACAACATCTAAGTATTTTATCAGAACATTTTCTAAGTAATCCCACTGAGCTTCAGGGCAGTCAAGGGTCTCTATGTTATCCCAGTCATGTTCATTGATATGAGTGGTAAGCTTACCCACCTCATGCTGTTTGTAGACCCTGCTAGTGACCTTGGCTACCTCCTTTACTCGGGGTGTGTGCTTTATGACTACAAAAGTAGGAATGTGATCAGCCAATAGTAGGTTTAGAGTTCCATATTTGCAAACATTTTTACAATTGGTGTAGATATGGTCTATGAAAGTGGCCCCTAGTGGATGCAAGCGTGAGATGCCAGTTTGAAGAAGTTTCAGATGATGATCTTTTAAAAGTCCAAAGATTTTCCCACATTTCCTACTTTCCCTATGTACCATGTCAATATTGCAGTCCCCAATTACATGAATTTCATGTTTATGAATAGATCTGTGTGCCAGAACAGCAGTCATTGACTCAATAAAGTTCAATAAATTCTTGTTAGGTGGCCTATAGAAATTAACAATGGTTCTAATACGGTTGTCTGGTTTTTTAGTAGTAGTGACAAGGATTTCAGAGTCCTCATTCATAACATTAAGGTCATGCCTAACAGTGGTGTATGGGGCCAAGTCATTTTTAACATAGGTAATAAGACCGCCAGCATTGGCGCATCTATCCAATCTGAAACATGAATGTTCATAAACTTCATTTTGGCTATCACTGTCAATGTCACTTAACCAGCTCTCACACACACAAATGTAATCTGTGGTGTATAGATGTTGATTAATTGCACTTAATCTGCCTTTGGCCTTGATGCTCCTAACATTTATACCAACCAACTTGACTCCTTTTAGTTGCAGAATGTCATTGACCTCAAATAAACCCATGTTGGCAATGGTTTCTGTTTCCCACCAAGTCCCCCCCGCTATTGGGGGACTGTGTGGGGGGTGTCAAGTACATTTTAAGTGCATGTGTCGGCATCAAGTCAAACAGCATTGATAATACAAAATTATGTACAAACAAGGTGCAAGATGTGCAGAGTGCTTGTCCCATGTCGTAGCATAAGCTAGGGCATGGGACGGGCAATGGGCGCCAGCAGAGTAAACCTACCATTAGACGTCTTTACCCTATAAAGGTGTATATAACTTGGTGTGTGGGTGCAAGTGAACATAAGAGGGGTTTGTAGACTGAGTGTGGTACTTTTGAATTAAGATAATTGGGTGGCAGCTCTCCAATTCATGTAGTGTTGTATTAGACATATAAGCGTCCAGGAATCAGAATTGAAAAATAAACGGTCAGAGAAGACTGATTAACAGATTATAATGTAGACTACAGTGTACACTAAAATAATAATGGTATTAGATAAGAAAGTAGCTAGCTAACATCTATGCAAAAATCAATAAAGAAAAGATTCAAAGTCAAGTGAATAGGTGGATAATTAGAATTTTCTGATGTTCAATAGACAAATGACATAAGTTTATATCAGTATGTATGATTCACATGGAAATTGAAAAATCATCATTATCATTATTCAACACAAAAAGAAACAGTGTTATATACTACAAGTGACATGATGATACATAAGTGGTGCATCATACCATCATTTTGCATAACGGTTTAGGGCATAATGCGGCTCCTCCTCCGGGCCGCAAACTGTCCTCCGGCGGCTACACCTGGAGTAGTATCAACCTGTTGTCGTGATGCACGAATGCATCATGCTATTCCCTAGGCATGCATTCATGCATCATGACCACACTAAGCATTATGCATTAAGGCCCAATGCAGCTCCTACTGCGAGCCGTGCGCGGTCCTCCGGCGGCTACACCTGGAGCAGTATCCGTGCAGCATGCAGCAGCCCCCACCCACTGGAGGAGGGAGGCATGGCACGCCGCATAAGGAGCTCCCTCCAACACTACAACACTAGTCTGCTCCCCACCACTCACCATGGAGGAGCTGGTACTGCCAGCTGGTCCGGCCTCCTCTCCCCACCACCACCTCCCACCTACAGCGTTACACCCAGGAGGAGAAACACCTGACATCACCATTCCAGCACTCTGCTCCTCCACACCTGCATCTGCACCACTACCATGGATGTACGCCTGTTGTTATCACCTGGAGGAAACCACCAACTCCCTGGACTACTACCCCTGTTGCTGCTCCCACCCCCACCCAGACTACTTCTACTCCTCCCACCATTACTACTACTACCATCAACTCCAGTGCCAGCCACTCTGTAGGGATTATAGTCTAGACTACTACCAGTGTCCTGGTGCTACTACTACTGGAGGAGGCTTGGGGCCACCACCCAGGAGGAGCCTGTAGGCTGATGGCTGCTGAGGCGGTCCTGGGCCGGGATGGGTCACAGGAGAAGCGGGAGGGGCCTGGGCAGGAGGAGGAGGGGGTGGGACAGGACAGGGCGCCGGGCCTGCAGCGGACTACTGCCGTAGGACAGGAGAGAGCGGGCTGGGAGAGGACTCCCTTAGCTGAGCCCTCCTCCTCCTCCTCCTCCTGTTCCCCCTCCTCCACCTCCAGGGTGAGACTTGTGAACGGGGACAGCTGGAAGGGCAGGAGACTAGCATTCAGGAACCTACCGGAGGTAAGCCCTCAGTCTTAAGTGCTGAATCCACCATCCACAATTTTTCAGATTCAGGATTTAAGCGGGTGTCATCGGATTGCTTGTCCCATTGCACTCTGGATATTAGGTTTGCTATTAAATGGATTTGCTTACAGTCCTTTTGCATCAGGGGACCATAGTGCAAATGCCGGGAAAATTTAAGATATTTTTTCCATTTTGAAAAAAAAGGTCCTGAGATAGGTTCTCAGGGACCTACCACAGGTAAGCCCTCCGTGTTAAGCGCTGAATCCACCATCCACAATTTTTCAGATTCAGGAAGCCATTGGTGTGCTCATTCCATTGCACTCCACCAATATTAAGTGTGCTATAACATGGATAAAAGGGCTTTTAGTTTTCAGGAAACTACTCAAGGTTATGATGTGCGCTTAGTGATGAGCACTGCACTGGTTACGACACTCGTCTCTGATTTACACATTCTAGGACGAGCGAGAGCCATTGTATTGCCCCTCCCAGTACAATGTAGCAATTTCTAAGGAGATTTGATAACATAACTTTTTTATTACGAGCCATTGTGCATACCCTGAATAACTTCAAAGTAAGTTTATAGTGTTCAAAGACCAGAGTACATTCTGTTGTGTCAAAGACCAGAGGCGATAATCCCTGATATCTCAATACACGAAAAGCTGGAGCCATATTTGTAATCCAACAATATTAGGACGGTTGTAAAAGAAGACCTTTCGGTAGGCACTTATAAGTGTTATGTAGCCTACCGGAGGTAAGTGCTAAGTGTTAGAGAACCTCCCCGAGTCAGCCCCCTACAGCTTAGGAACATACGTCTCAGAGATAAGCTCTTAGTCTGAGGGCAGGCACTGGAGGTGAGACGTTAATGCCGGAAACCTATGGGAGTAGAGCTCTTAGCATCGGGGAACCTGCCGGGGAAGTGTATGGGTAAACTTAATGGTAGAAAGAAAGAGAGAGAGTAAGTGTGTGTGTGAGCGATAAAGAGAGAGAGAAAGCGAGAGAGAGAGAGTAGGTAGAGAGAGGGACTAATAAAGGGGAGAGTGAGAGAGCAGAAATTGGGAGCAGGAGAGAAATAGAGCAGGGTATAAATAGAGAAGGCATGGAAAGACAGAGAGACATACAGAGGCAACAGGACAAGAGAGACATAGACAGTGACAAGAGGACAAACGTGAGAGAAAGGGTCAGGGGGATAATCCGCTATGGTTGGAGGGAGTGAAGATTGTTGCACAGATAATCTTTAAGCTCCAGAACCTAGGCAGTACTGGCTTACAAATCAGTCAAAAGTACCTAACCTAGTTAGTCATTCTCTGGCTCCCTATAACACCAACCCATAGGTTAGTTAATACTGTCAGGGTGGTCAATACTGACCAAATCACATTAGTCTTCTCCATTCCAATGAGTATCAGGCTTTTTGAGTCCTTCTGAGCGAGGCACTAGTCATATGTTGCTCAGTCATTTTCTAATAGCACTTGGTCATGCCTGACTAATGCATGTCCCTATAATTAACCTGGAATAGCCAGTTCAGATTAAGGGCCCGAGCACAAAGATCATCTGTGCACATGTGGAGGAGTAGTGATGAATCTGGAAATTGTAATTGAATTTACTTACAGCTGGTGAGAGCAGTGACAGTCACCTGTTTCATGTCACCACGCACGGTACATATTGCCCTATATTATTGAATATACCCAGTCGCAAGGGTATATTGGGCCAAAATCAGCTATGATTGACACCATTGTAATCTTCTGGTATTACTATAGGTTTTGAATGAATAGACATTACAAACAACACTATGCCCAGGCTTCTCTTAAAAACAATGTTATCCCAACTTTATTATAAAAAGTCCCCCTTTATTGCAGCATGAGTCTGTAGCATGCCTTTTCTGAAGGCTAATAACATCGTCTGTGATAGCTATATACTACTTTTCACATTTCATGCCACATTTCATACCTTGATCACACGAGAATTATTTTTCAAATTGCTCATATTAGAATGCAGCATTTTGAGGTCATATTTACGTATTTGTCAGTCACACTTCGCAAACGTTCAAAAGGTTTATCAACAACTTTTCTCAAAAGTCACCCTTTCTTGCTTCATTGGTCTATATTGTTAATGAACTGGTCCCACAGTCCTGGGGAACAGCCTGTTGCACTTCTCAGCACAGCCCTGCTGGACAGTAGCGGCTTCATCCCGTTGAGGGCATCATAGTGCTTTAATGCACTAGGTGTTTTGGTGTGATGATACATGAATGCAGCCCTGATAAGTAACTTGCCATGCCTGTTTACATAAAGTCTTTCTTTAAGCATCTTTGATTTCCCTAAATGCAAGCATTCATGCAGTGCTGCATTACTCCACAAAGCTAACCCATCAACCATGTGAGATTGTTACTATGTATCCACGCGGCACTGCAGTTATTCACCGCATTCATGCATCATGGCATCAAAAGGTCCACTGCATGAACGGTGGCAATTAAGAAAAACTTTCCTTTCTTGAGGTCACTCTATGAATGCCATGTTAATGTCATGGAAGGTCCTCATGATGGCTTTCAGTGGTAGTTATTGGTTTTAAGATGCTTAAAGTGTGACTTTAAGCAGTCCAATATTTGCTTCAAGGCCAACATTCTTGCAGTGGCCATATTGCATCATAATATCATGCTTCCATGAGAGGGTTAGGCTTCCCCCTTGTAGCTTAGTCCCTGGAATGCACTACCTGCGGGTGGTGTGGCAGGACCCGGCGTCTCCTCCCCATTAGGTGAGTTACAGAAGTGTCTGGTCTTGTCTGGGCTGTGAGGAAATTGGAAAAGGGACTGATCGGGTGCCGTCTCTGACCGGCTGCCGTCTCTGATCGGCTGCCGTCTCTGACCAGGTGTCAGAAAAAGGTGTTTTAAAAAGAATTATACTCATATATATAAGGATTCGGAAAATCATTATGGCGGTTGTTATATAATCATAGTTATAATTATAATTAGCCTCCTGCTGCTAGTATTTTGCTCTGATCAAGCCAAGCCGGTCAGAGACGGCACCCGGTCAGAGACGGCACCCGGTCAGAGACGGCACCCGGTCAGAGACGGCACCCGGTCAGAGACGGCACCCGGTCAGAGACAAAAACATTGTCCCAAGGTCGTGAGACACAGCCCTATACCTGGGCAACAGAACCTAACCCACGCTAACCAGAATCCACCACAGCCAATCATCGACGATTTTTCAGTTTTGAGATATAATCCGAAGCCATCGGATTGCTCTTTGCATGCAGTCCAATACTATTAATTGTGTTATTAAATGGGTTTGATTACAATGCTTTTGTATAAGTTGATCATCGTACCCAATCCCTGGAAAGATTTTTCTTTCAAAATTTTGAAAAAAGGAGTCCTGAGCTCAGTATTTAATTTTCAAAATCATTAAAACAATGTGGCAAAGGATTAAGGTTGATACTGGATGCCCTTTTGGGGACCGAATTCAAATCCTCACAATCACATTTGTATCTTATTAAATAACAATCCTGCCAGAATCCATCACTGTACCATGTCCTCTCCTCATCTCTCCTCCAATCCATATTGGGTTCGCATCTACTGCCTGGCCGCCACAGAAGACATACAGTAGACATGACCTTATGTCCCTAATAAAGTATAAGCTTTCCTGCTATGGCAAAGCATCCATAGATCCTTGTTAGAGTAGTGTATAAGAAGTGGGCATTGGGTCAGGTTTCAAGATTCAAGTTGGTTGAGCTTACAGAATTAACTCGCACTCTTCGTGCAACAGAACCTCACATACACTAACTGGAAACTTACTAAAACCTTACAAAACTCTGGGATAATCAACCCTTTAAGTATGGCATGTCGTTAAAAGGTTAAAAGTTAAATTTGTTGTCATGATGCTTGAATGCGACCCCCGTGGGTAACTCACCAACTACTGGTGCTGCATCGGTGTATCATACGCACCCTTTTCAACCCCATAAGGTCGTCATGATGCTTGAATGCATTCAAGCATCATGACGAGTTACTCGCCAGGGCTGCATTCATGTATCATGACGACCAAGGGCATGATGCATTAGGGTATCATGCCATCCTTAAAGGGTTAAATGGACCAGTTGCCTGGAGTGAAATGGGATGAGGCACCCTGTGGCTGATTGCTGCTGCCCAGTCCTACCCAACACGGTGATGACAAGAAAAACATGCATCCAAAAAAAGCTCCTCCTAGTTTCTCACCCGGCTTCTCATCAATGGAAATGTTTCGTGTGACTTCGGCCACAATACCTTATTGCTCTCTTATTGCAAGGTATTTTTTGTTAAAGTCCTGCAATATGACTTACAACTAACATCAGCTAAATTAGGTATTTTCCAATATTCGTGTAGTTTCTCATTACGGCTGTAATAATGATGACGGCTCTTTTTTAATATGTTGATTATAAGGGCCGCAGTTATCTTAAATATGCCATGCCCTTAGTCATTATGATGTATAAATGCAGCTCTGAGAAATCTACTCTCTATGGCTTCATTGAATACATTATCACGAGCATATATTGTAGTATAATGCATCAAGGAAGTATTCGCTCATCAGGGAGTGGTCATTTTTAAATAATATGGGGAGGGGTTTGGGGGTTTGGGGATACACCAAATAAATGTCACCACTTTTCAGTAGAGAAGCCTTTGCGCTCCTATAGCTTTAAAAAGGCACACACCAAGGTTTGCAAAAATCTCAAGCAAAAACAGAAAGTGTCTAATTCCTAGTCTTTTCGTACTCGACTCTAAATAATGGTAACAGTTGTATTTCAATAGTTTAGTGCAAGTTCGCGTATCCTTTGCAATTTAGACGAGTGCACGTCGCGGACAGGGAGTGGTGGAGTATCGTAGCAGACAGGATCACATTAAACTAAAGTATTATGCAGTTTTCCAATAAGTTAGGAATCAGCATCCAATTAATGGTGCGAGTTGTAGCACTCATCAGAAGGCCATATAGCACTGTATGCAATGTGGGCCAGAGCAGTGCCAGGATCTCAAGTGTTTAGAGGCCTCATATTGCTTTACTGTACTATGGCCCTCATCGTCCTGAAACATGAATAGAGCCCTGACAAATACCGGTATCTCACCAGGGCTACATTCAAGCATCATGCTGATACACCGATATGCACTGACATGATGCAAAAAACTGAAAGCAAGCCGGGCGAGTAGCAAGAGGCTGTGTCTCGCGAGTAGCAAGAGGCTGTGTCTCACGAACAATGTTTTCATCTCTTACGGGGTGCAATCTATGACCGGGTGCAATCTATGACCAGGTGCAATCTATGACTGTCTTGAAAGAAAACAGTTTATTTAGGGCAGATGTAGATATAAATTGAAATAAAATGTGTGATATACAGTCTTAAAACACCCATTAACATTTTACACCATTTATATCTTCATCTGCCCTAAATAATTTTTCCAATCCATAGATTGCACCCGGTCATAGATTGCACCCGGTCAAAGACGAGAACAATGGCCAAATCTCATGAGACGCAGCCAAGATATTCTTGGCTGCACCATGCAACCATTAAAGTCCGAAATCCATTGTGCTTGTATCAAACCATACTGTGTGCAATGCAAGGGTGGCAAATAGCAGAATTCATTACAATCCCTGTGCTGTGCAGGGTATGGGCTACAGCACTGGCTGGGTCCTACATCCAATGTGGTTGCATCCCACCCCATGACCAACCACCCTTCTGTACGCAGGGTTAAACCGGAAGTACACCACATCATGACTCAGCGCTTTCTTCAGGAGCCTGCATACGGTGAGACGAGGGGAAATCCTGGCACTCGGCGAATGATCGATAACATACATACGACGTCGTTAAGCGTCTATATCCACTCCATTACTAAGACTCAGGTTCAGAGGCATGTCAGGTTGATTAGCTCTAATTGTAATCAATATAATTGGAACTTTGACATACCCTTCACATCCATATATTCAATTACATTTCCATTTAATTATTGCTGATTTGATTTATGTATATTCAAAGTACAGCAAAGTAACCATTGGACTTTTACAACTTGTTTCTCATATACAAATATCATTTGTGCTGACCCATCCCTTCTCAGTCTATCCAGATCTTATCATCCGAAACCTTCACCTTCTGCCTGCCTCTTTCTACTTGTACTGGTCTCAAATTCCATATGGATATTGATATGTAGTCTTATCCTCTCTGAATGTCTCAGCCGTTACCCTTTAATGGAGGGATAATGACTTTAACCAGTATGCCTTTGCCAGCATGATGCATCAATGCAGTATTTATGATGAACATCCCTAGGATGCATCTATGCATCATGCTCACCCTATGGGGGTGTAACCACTTCTGTGTGCCAGCGAGTTCCTTGCTCACACTACGTTGGTCCATTATGACCATAATGTGTTACTTCCAGGAAACATGCCATCTTTATAGTGTTAAACCTATCACATTACTTCCTTTTCTACCCACCCATACCTCCCCCCACACCTCTTAAACCCACACCTCCTCTATATAAGCCCCACAGTACCAGTCCCCGCTCCACCCAGACTCTTGCTGGAGGGGCAGTAAGACTTGTGCCTTTAACATACACAGGTATAAATAGACTGACTCAGACTCTACCTGAATGGTCTGGCTGCATCTATGCATGTCTGGTGAGGCATGACTAAAGCCAACTGCATAGCTACTCTCCAAGCAGAGTCATGCGACATCTAGCCTCTGCCTATTTCCGCAAGGTTTGTGGCAGAGATGAGTAAGCTTGTGGCAGAGATGAGTAAGAGAGGCTCTGCCAAGGGAGATTATCAGTTCCTGGTCGTGTTGGGGAGTGCCACACCTGCGTGTGTGCAGTATTTGTTGCAGTTACCTGAGGAGGATATACCACATGTACACATGTGGATGCAGCACACGGGGGGTAGGTTTCAGCTGTGCTTGTATTTTAGCAAGTATGAAAAAAAGGGTCAGCTTGGTTCTCTTTCAAGATGCATGTTACTAAAAGTCCACCCTTGTGCGACTCCCGATGTAGGGAATCTGATAGAATGACTCATGAGGGTTACTACACTGTATAGAAAGTACAGTGGAATCTGGTTATAAGAAGGTTTTTTTTTGTCAAGGCAAATTTGCTGTTTATAAGCAATGTTCCTTGTAACCAATATCAAATAAAGAGAGCATGGGCGATTTTGGCAATGGAAACTCGTTCCTTATAACAGGAAGTTCCTTATACCAGTCGTCCTTATAACGATATTTCACTGTATTAATGTCTGTATTGAAAGCTATGACCAAAATATAGAAAAGGTTTACTTAGTTTTGAATCTAAATTTTTACATAGTGATGTTTACTAAATAAACATTAATTTAAACAATGAGAGATAGAGCTATCGGTCATGGAGGTAGAAGATCAGCATTTCATATTCGTTAAGTAATAAACCAGATGGGAAATCTACTAATGTTTCACCTAGTTGGAAAACTTATGAATTCAATTTCAAGCATTACATTTAACCTTGTAAGACCCTTTTTCCTCTTCTGTCCACATATATTAATGCATGCTTACGGCTTACGCATATAACATCATTGACTTTGCATAGTCAGCTTTTTCTATTTGTATAGCAATATACCAAGTAGCAGGTACCCCCTTCGCTGTCCATTGGAACCCACACTGGGATAATAAGGGAACAGACCTTTGTATCTCTATTCATATGGGTCTTATAAAAGAATGTATGGTCTTAGCAGATTTTTGTAGGGGCCACAAACTTCTTCAGGTCCCTCTTTTCCCACGACACTTGGGTAGTCTTTGGAACATGCCTGACACTACCTTATCCTTCAGCTAACTCCCTTTTAGTATGCAGGATCGTGTATGTAAATCTGGAAATGGCCCAAAAACACCCACTAAATAAGTCTTAAACCATGGTTTTCCTCTATAGAGTGAATTTACAATGAAAATAATGCATCCATACATCATGGCAATGAAGGGCATAGCACTTTGAAGCACTATGCGGCCCTTAAAGGGTTAATGGAAACCCTGACCACCACAAAGCTGTGCCTCCCCTCACCAAGCGCTGTTGTAGGTTCTTTGTGGTCTCAGGGTGAGAGTCTTAACCCTTTAAGGATGAAGCAACATTTGACATAATAAACCAATGCATTACTGGCTATAAGACCAATGCAGCAAAAAAGGGTGACCTTTTCATGATAAAGTTGTGTTTGTGTTGGTTTTAGTAGAATCATCATAAAGTTGTCTGTAATTGGCTAAGTTTGCAAAAATCTCACGTAAGGAGATTTGTGGGACAATTATCTCTCAAATAGTGTATTTTAAAATCCAGGATTTTGAGGTTGTATCTATGTATTTGTTGGTCACACATCAGAAATGTTCAAAAACTTTATCAACAACTTTTCTGAAAAGGTACCCTTTCTTGCTGCATTGGTCTATAGTAACCCTCTGTCACTGCACTCGTGCTTCATGCCTTCCCGTGTGAAGTACCCTGTATACTCATGATGCACCAATGCAGTCCCAGCGAGTAACTTGCCAGTGCTGCAGTTGTGCATCATGTCAATCCTTTGGGGGTGTCTCAACCTCGCAGGGTCTGCATAATGCTTAAATGCAGCACTGGAGAGTAACTAATCAGTGCTGTTTTCATGCATTATGACAAAAAAGGGTATAGACACCTAGCTGAATAAATCTTAAACCAATGAAATGATTCCTTGGCCTTCACTGCGGTTTTATTAGGATGCCATTGTGACAGCTGTTTACAGTTCTTATCTTGCCAGTACCAGATCAAGCAATGGCCACCGCCATAAGGGATAGCACATGAAACCACTATGCAGCCATTAAAGGGTAAGACCAACCTGAGTTGCAGGTTCTTTGTTGTGTCACGGTAAGAGTCCCTTAATGAAGATGGAGGGAGCCAAGCAGACGACATTTCACTAAGAACATCCTTTCCCGCCACTTTGTTGACGGACACGACGGAAACCAGCGAAAACAGTTAGATGTGGCTGAAAGGTGGCATCCAGGGGTGGAGGCTTGGGAAGGCACAGATAGGACTAATGGTGTAGGGCCCCAGCCATATAACCTTAGCCTTAAAGGGCAGGGTAGTTCTATAATGCACTACACCCTCAGAAAAGTGAGTGTCACTGTCACCGAAAGCACTCTCACCCGAAAGCCAGGCAGTGTGTATCATTATTGACCCTTTAAGGACGGCTTTATTCATCAATGCATCATGCCCATGGTCATCATTATGCAGCCATGGCGAGTAACTCGCCAGAAGGGTCGGCATGGTTCACCGATGCCGCATCATGACGACAAATGTAATCTTTTAGCGACATGCTGTACTTGAAGGGTTAAGCGCTTACTAAGCCCTACACATTCTCTGTAGGGCTTAATAAACGATTAAGGGGTCGCTGTAGGCAGGATCCACTGAAACAGTTGAGCATGTATAATCTTAAAAGAATATATCATACCTCTACATGTTGTACAATATTCTGACCATATATAGTACCTTTATCAAATTCCTACGTCCCTTTTAAGCTTCTTCTCCTTAGAACATCTTTATGGAATGGAAATGAGGTATAATTAACCAGTGAATTTTCCCATTTTCATGTAAAAATCACCAATTTTTGGTAACTATGCAACTTTGAACAGCTCTGATTACCTTGATAATTGGAAAATCACACAAAATATTAAAAACTGACCTTGGGCATCACACCATAAATACATTTTACACATAAAAACTTGAAATTATACCTTATTTCCATACAATAATGATGTTCTAGGGAAAAGAAGCCAAAAAAGAACGTTTTTGTTCTATTCACATTCCACAAACATTAAAATGTCAAATGATGGAATGAATAAGGTGGAGACATTATATACAGCTGTAATGATATATAATATGTATAAGTTTGACTTATTTCCACTGAATTTCACAGGCCCAAAGGTTGAGTGGATCTTCCCTACAGCCTATTGAGCTGGGCTGTGTCAACTGGGAATATGTTCATGATAAAAGAGATTTAAATGAATAATAAATGTTATAGACTGATACAAAGAGGAATGGTCAAAATATTGAGAGACTCTGTGCAGGGAACAAATGAAAGAGATGAGATTAAATCAGATAAAGCAGGCTTTCACATGTCATTAAATAATTCAGGATCAAATCGTCTTGTAATTTTAGGATAAAGTTTTTATTTTGCATAATACTTAGATACATACATACTTATTGGAAAGCACTGATCCACCAAAGCTGTTACAAACATGCATTTCAAGGGGATGATACCGTTTTCAACCTGTTGGCTGACAGAAAGGTTTCCCTTTGTTTGTGGAACTCTTGATAAATCCTTTCCACGTTTCCGTGTTTTTTTACACTATTGTGAACCACCGCCATGTATATGTTTTGTATTATGCTTAACAGGTTGTGCATACGCTTTCAACATTTTACAATTCAGGTATTTTTTGTCATCCCTCAATTGTCAATCGTGTACACTTTTTACAAGCTGGTTGGCATCACCCTCACTACATTCTAACGTTATTTTGTAACAATATTCTATCCAGGCAGTCTGATATCCTTAGTTACAGTGGTAACTCTCAGATGGAGCACGGGGCCGTCTGAGAGCTACGGATAGAAGGGTCAGTTTTTACTGGTTGTGGGTGTCCCAGCCAATCATGTACATTTCCTGTAATCAATTGAGACAGGATATGAGTGGCTGTTGATGGTACTTAACGCCTTAACTGGGTTAAGTGAAAGGGACAAATAAGTAATTATAGTTGTGTCTAGACCAATCAACAGTGGGTTCCTGAAGCTCCTCTGGTTTCTTACAGACTACCTCCATCAAATCAGCACAGTGTAAAGAAATGGAACACCATTCGTAATCCAATTTACGAATCAATTATAGTACACATTTATAATAAGATGTTACTCATTAATTTATGAGTCTGTATGTTCTATATTAAACCCAAGGGAATGCGAAGCAAAAAAGCCTCGCAAATGGTACCAATTTTCCAAAGGTTTTGAGACACTTGTATAGCCTATACCCACAACACTATAGACCAACGCAGCAAGAAAGGGTGACTTTTCATAAAAGTTGTTGATAAAGTTTTTAAACGTTTCTGACGCGTGATCGACAAATACATAAATACAACCTCAAAATCCTGCATTCTAATATACATTATTTGAATGATAATTGTCCTGTGAATCTCCTGATGTAAGATGTTTGCAATCATGATGATTACAGAAAATGTTTTGAGGATTCTGCTAAAACCAATGTAAACACAACTATACTAGATATTCTGGGTGAGGCCAAAAAAGAAAAAAGGTTTGTTTCAGGTCACCCGACCGACCCTATCAAAAGAGGGCCGACCCTACGGTTTCTTTATGCAATTTTGAAGAAATTTTCATGTTTTTACCCCTTTTTGGTCAATTTTGGGGGGTTCAAAAAAGTTGGGTAGTACATTCCTGTTTAAAAAAAAGTTTAAAAAAAATAAATCCGACCTACCGACCCTACATTTTCCTCCCAAGTTACCTGAAACAAACCTTCTCTTTTTTTTTTGGCCTGAGCACACTCCTAAGGGGCTTGGTAATCCCTATATCTTCCTGCTGCAATGGTGATTTGGTAGACTACAATAGAGACCTAGGTTATATTGCTGTGTTCTGCCTTATCATGACAAGCACTCCACCCCTGACCTTTCAGTAATTATTCCCTCTAGAGTACAGCACATGGCCATTAATAGTTCAGGTACGGCACCATTTAATACTTTTTTGTCATCAACGCATGAATGCCGCACGGCGAATAAATCGCAAAGGATGCATTCACGTAATGGGGTTGATACACTCCAGTAGTGTGTGCATGATGCATAAGGATGGCCTGTTGGTTATTTATTAACTGTGATGCTTCAGTCTACCATGAGAACAAGATGAACTTTAAACCTGGAGAATAATGCTGCCCTTACCATCTAAGGACACCATGTCACTTAAGGCGACATTTGTTATCATTATGCATCAACGCAACCTAAACTAACAATTTCCCGATGCTGCAAGGGGCATCATGCTGACCCTTTGGGAGTGTATAAACCCCATGGGTTCGGCATGATGCATAAATGCAGCCATGCATTGCGGCCTACACACCAGGGCTGCATTCATGCATCATAACGAGCAAGGGTAGGATGCATTAATGCACTTTGCGGTCTTTAATGGCTAAAAAAGGGTTAAGAGCCAGTACGTGCATGAATAGCTTTAAGTAGGTCAGCTCTAATTAATAAGACGCTAACCTGTTGCCCGTGCCCTTCACTCTCCTTAAATATTCATGCACTCCGTACACTTTGTGGGCGGCCGCGCAAAAAGATTGCCTCGTGGGGGGGGCGAAGAGGTCATTCATCCCAGTAAACACAAACATGTTGTGGCAAAGTTCATGAACAGAGGTTGTAGACACTTCGAGATCTGTGTTTGGTGTTGGTGTGCTTGACACATATCAGAAAACACATTTCTGTAGTTATTGAGAGTTAAATTGATCCCAAAAGCGGTATATTCAGCAGTGATACTTCAGTAAATATTTACAAGATAATAAAATAAATCTAAATTGGGATTGTCCCAAACTGTTTCTTAGGCAAAGAACGAAGGAGCCATCTTCAAATAAAAAATAACACTGTGTAACTAATTTTCTAAAATTGAAATAAACCTCCACCAGACACATTTATTCATGTGTATTTTGACCTGGGGAATTCAAAAAGAGCACTTAAAATGGTGTGGTAAGTCACAGTTTTACCATTATCTTTTGATTCACTGACCTCACATTAGTCTAGTCAGGTAGGTCTGCCCCTGGGTTTTTTTTCTGGTCATTGCACAGTGTAATGACAAGCCTCCAAATCCCACACCCCGGTGTGGGTTCGAATCCTGGTTTGGGGAGTTTTGTAACTGGCTACTCGATTCGTTTTCTTAGAAAAAGTGTCCCTGGGGACACCTCGTGGTGTAGTCTGCCTCGCGCAGTTGGATCAAATAATACCCTCAGCGCATAGTGACATTCACGCTGATGAATATTTTTTAAGCTCCAGCTTGAATTTGCCGGCTATACACTATTGTTCTTAGATCGATCATTGTATATTTGATAAGACAGTGAGCCGAAAAAGATGCTCCAGTATGTAGTTTTTTTCTTTGGGGCAAGGTATAATGTAGGCGGCATTTCATCTTCTACCTATAAAGCAACTTTATCCAGAAATATAATGATTTTATCCTAATTGACCAGACTAGAGGGGGATGCAAACCCTATGTAAAGCTATATATTTGGTGTCACTACCTAGAACATGTCCATAGACATTACTATGGTCTGCATGTATATGGTTAAACTACAATTTAGCTCTGGCTTTGGATTCTATTTGCCATCTGAAGTATAGAGTACATCTAAGCAACTTGAAAGGTCATAGATCAAAAAATAATCCAGGGCATGCAGCGCCTTTACAGCATTGGACTCTCATAACAGATATCATGTTGCATCAATTTAGAAGTTCAAATAGATTTGACATGGATTGTGCTCGTGAGATTAACTGATACAAGAAGTCATGACATGAAATCTCCCTGGCGAAAGTTCGTTTTATGGTTAGTGCTCAATAAAAGGAATTCTTTTCTTTGCAAACAGTGAGTCACATTCAAGGGTATAATGATTAGGTGTTGCATGTTCTGATATTCTGAACAGTATCACAATCCATTAGATCCATTTCACTAAAATTGAGAGACACTCAAAAATGGTCCGTGATTAGAGAAGCCAGTTTCATGACTGACTGATGACATGAATTCATGGTTGAAGGCTATAGACCAATTCGTTAATTCGCTGACTCTTTCAAGATAAAGTTGTATTTATGTTGGTTTCAGAAGAATGCACATAACATTGTCTGTAATAGCTATGTTTGTCAACATCTCTCATATCAGGAGATCCACAGGACAATCATCTTTCAAATGGCATATATATTAGAAAGCAGGATTTTGAGGTTAGATTCATGTATTTGTCGGTCACACTTGTTCAAAAATGTTCAAAAACTTCAACAACAACTTTTCTAAAAAAGTTACCCTGTCTTCCTGCATTGGTCTATATTAGGCCTAGTGCGTGCCTCCACAATTCTTACCAACAGTAAATACCAGACTGTCATGTTCACTTCATGCTGGGACTAATCGAAAGGAAATTGATATTCTACAGTCTACTCTCATTTCCCCAAATTAAAAAAAATCAAGAAAAAATGTCGGAGGAAGGAAATTACCTGGGAATTAAGTCTGAAGAAGTGAAAAATCTGAGGTTATGAATCCTCGAGGTAGTGCGGGTCGAATGTTTATCAGTTTTCATTGGATAACGCAAAATAAAAACCTCTTGAACATACAGAGCTCTGGAAGGAAGAGCTCTGATAAGGGCTGATAAGACTGGCACAAGTCTCTCCCGTATTTGTACCCATCGTAATTTGTCTTATCCCTGATTTTAACTGCAATCAGTGAAGTTCTAAATGGCGTACCCACGGTTCAATTTATTGAAATCACTTGAAAGATAATTCTTGCCAAATAGAATAAGCCAACCAATTGACCATCCAGTAAACCAACCAGCATATATCATATTTTGACCATCCAGTGCTCTCCAGTAAATTCTGACCACAGGCACTGACCGTACATCAATAAGGCACCGGCTCCAAGGGAAGTTGGTGCTGGTTTTCCTCTTTAGATACTCCACTTTTAATTAAAATTGCACAGTATGAATACAACACCAGTGGCAAGGGATCGGCACATACCACTGTTATCAGCATGATTAGGTTTGCCTGCTGAGCTGTCTGGGCCGTTTATAAGCAACATATCTATGTATATCCCTGATGGTATCTGGAGAAGTCGGCCCCAAGGAGAAAACGGCCCCAGTGAAGTCGGCCCCTGAGTGAAGTCGGCCCCAGACTGAAGTCGGCCCCAAAGTGAAGTTGGCCCCAAAGTGAATCTTAATCTATTATCTTAAATCTTAAATCTTAATATATAATCAGATAGCTCCCATTGTATCTGACACCTGTGTCACACATCCACACGATGTTAGAGGTTTGCTTTTATAGTATATACCCTACACCCAGATGAGATAATATAAACATTTAAAAGAAAAGAAAGAGAACAAAAAAACGGGCGTTGGGGGGCAGAGCCCCCCATTACATAATAGTTAATTAGCCTATCATACGATGGACTGTGTAGGCTTACCACTACTAGTGGTGCCATCTTCATTTGATTAGTAAGAATTTTAAGATAGATTTAAGATAGGATTAAGATAGTTTAAGATAGGATTAAGATAGTTTAAGATGGGATTGAGATTGGGCTCAGAACATTTGTCCGCGCATCTAGGAGAGCTACCATGGACCTGCGTCTTATAGCATTATTGTACATTTATGGGGCCGTTTTCTCCTTGGGGCCGACTTCACTGGGGCCGTTTTTTCCTTGGGGCCGACTTCCCTGTTGATTACATAGCTGTTAATTGTGGGATTGAACCCTTCAAAACCCTAGAATATCAAGCTGAATACTTCAATTGAAAATGGATGATGAGGCTTTAAAGCCTAGCCCAGTGGGCACAAAACCTTGATTCAACGTTGACAACTGGTTGATATAGGGTTACAGGGTAGATCAACATGTTTTCAACATTGATGCAATGTTACTATTTCAACATTGTCAACCAACACCTGTTTCAACATTGATGCCATGTTTGGATACCAACCTTGAATCAACCATGTGTTTCCCGCCTTTCCCACTAGGTGCCTCCACAACCTACTTCTTAGCAAATCTATCTACATGCTACATCTTTTTTCCCTAATTGTAAGCTCTTATTTTCTCATCGAAGTATACAATTGATCAAAATCTCATTCATTTTTATTGACAACTATGGTGTGTGCATTTGGTTGACATTTGGAATTAAATGACAAGAATAAATGCATGGTTTCAGTAAGACACCTTTTATGTTGCTAAGAATAATAGATAAAGCCTCAGTCCTGACCAGGCTAGTTTGAAATGAATATGAATGCCTCTTAGTATGATCACCAGAGGTCACTCCTGATCCCTGCCCTGGATGGTCTTAGAATTAGCATTTAATCTTGGAGAAGTGGGGGCAGGATGATGTAATGAAAATATAAAAATTGCAAGGAATGCGTCTACATAGAAATACTGCATTTAGGTTGAAAACATGACTATATTCTTAATCTCAATCTATCATGTTTATTCGTTGTTGATTCACAATGGCCATATCAATATTGAATCACTGATGAATGATCAACGTTGATGACCTCATCAATATCAACCAAATGACAACCCTGTATCAACTGTTGATATCATGTCGCTACACACGCTGAATCAACATTGAATCAACTAAACTTTGCCCACTGGGAGAGGGCTTCTCCATGCAAGCGAAAGCAAGCGTGATCCCCTGACAGGACCTTTTATCTGGCAGACCCACTGGTCCAGGGATGAAAACGGAATTGGTCAAGGCACTTCTATATCATCTTGTGGGATATTGTGTGACAATAGAGCATCATGTCACAGGATGGAACATCGTAAAATATCTTACAATTCCAATATATTATGTAAACATGTTTCACCGGCAGACTTCACCCATCACCTAGTGTAGACATCACTGGCACTGCATGAACATGGCATTTAAGCACACTTCCTCTTGTATAACGTCACTCTTTAAGCGGCTTTGAATTAAGTAAATGCCATGTAAATGTTAAGGACAAGTTATAATGATATTCAAACAGCTTTAAGTGGCGTTTACTGGAGGCTTAAAGCTGTCTAATCTTTGCTTAAATGCCAACATTCAAGCACTGTGGAGCAAAGGGCTGGAGCAGGATTTTTATTTTACAAAGGCAACTTAGTTATTCCAACCATGTGCAGGAGCACTAAGTAACCCCAGTCCAAGTTACTCTGTATAAAACCTCCATGGTGCTTACATCTAGATTGACATCTTACCACACCACCTGGCCATCTGCCACCCACCTCCCTATGATGGGGCCTATTAGCTTAATTTGATGCATAATGCCTCGTATGGAGACGCCTACAAATGCATAGGGGGAAAAAGCTGATATGGTGTTTCCTCTAGATGATGATATCTTATCATTTATATATCTCAATCCTCTTTTTATTTCTGTTTTTATGGCCCCCTGGAGAAGAGCGAGTGCAAAGCGTCTATCCACTTGCCTGGGAATAAATCTAACACCCACACGTAACCATTCACCCCGCCCACGCCAAGATGGTGGACTGAGATTGATATGGTAGTACTCGACTGTAGTTATACCACGGTCAGTTGGAGAACAAACAAAACAGTCTGTGCATTTATCGTGCACAAAACAATTACTAGCATAATGTCACATATAGTAGGCTTACACAGTTCTTGCATGCATTATATTGCCTCATTGATGGAGCAATTTATATATTGCCTAACCTCCCTTTGTGGTGGTTTTCAGGTACTTGATTTTGGCATTCACCTTCCCTACAGTTTGTCGATTATACAGTAAGCGAATATATACACATTTTTTTAATGGCCTCCAAGCTTATGGCTAGAAGTTTAGTAATAACTTTATAAACTATTTTTCTTTCATAAAAGTTAACTCTTGTTCTTCTACTAGTGTCACCTAGATACCATAATAATTATCACATCATCTAGTAAATAATATTCTCGAGGACGTATGTTCATATATGCCTTTAATAGAGATCCTTGTTCTAGTTCACTGGGTTGGTGTGTCTGGACTCTTCACCAAGGTTAACTTGTTTTTGTGTGACTGGTTTGTATGAAAAGTAAAGAACAATAAAAAGTCACCCTGACTGCTGTAGGGGTCTATGGGTGAGTAACTACGTGTATGCCTCCGAGCAGCACACCCCTAATTAATAAGTTGCCAGATGAGTCCCTTTGGTCTCGACTCTCCTTAATTATGAATGCACCCTGTACGCTAGGGCTGTCTGGTGGGTACTTACACTCTAACCTTGCCAATTTAAAGGTCCCTGTGCTGGTCAGGTACTTGTGTCTCTGTTTTAGGCCTCAAGTGCAGTTGGATACCGCTGTGGTTTGAGAATTGCATAATAGTGACGCACGCGAGTCTGTATTGCTGTCTAGGCAAATAATAATGCTACAATAATTTGATTATATTTTGTGAATTGTTTGTACTAAAAGTTTGCTTATGGTTTGTGTAAACTGTCTAGTGCGTAATGAGGCTAGGATGTAGTCAGTTAGTACACAGAAACCAATATCTCAAAAACTGAGCTCCTTCTAGGGTCAGGTATTTCAATGAAGTCTGTCTTCTGATGGGAAGCCACCATTGCCTTACTGTACCAGAGTCGGGAATTGCCAGACTCAGCAGTCCACAAAGTCTGGCACTACTTGAGTCCAGCATTGCCAGACTGTGTGCAAGTGAAGGGCTGTATTCATACATCATTACAATAAAAGCTATAGGACGTTGAAGCCACAATGTCACATGCAATCTTAAACTCAAAGGGTTCAAGAAATTCAGTATTAGACATAGCATTGCAAGCACTGTCTGATTAATCTTCTTTCAGCAGGTTCAAGCAACTTTTCTTTCAGATAAAAGTTGCTTAAAGTAGGCAAGTAATCAATTTTAGGTTTCGCTAAAAGTTGGTTTAATCAGAATGTTGATGTAATGTAGTGGCTGTGGACTGGGGCAGATCAACGCTATAAGGCTGTAGTCTAGGGGAGTGCAGACAGTGGACAAGCATGAGCTGCCACTGGTGCTAAATAGGAGATTGCCTTGGGAATAGGGACATACCACTGTCATCTGTATAATTGAATTTGCTGGCTGAGCTGTCTGGCCTTTCTGAGCCTCACTGGGCCATTTGTCATAGGATATACTGTCACTTCTGAGCGCCAGGTTTTGAATAAGCCCTGGTCTTGTATAAGCATCGGAGGTATTGGGGTAACTTGAAATAACTCCTAAGCATTAAAATGGATATTAAATAAGCACCCTCTTGTATAAGCGCTAGAGAAACCGGTCTCTTTAAATTATGAAATTATGAGCATCGGCACGGTAGATAACTGAACATCTTATTATTCTCAACATAAAATAGTTCGTCTATTTCCCAGTCCATTAACAGTGGGTAGATTGCTTTGATGGCACCAAGGGTCGCTATATGGCACAAACGTCAGATTGTACTCATTACAGTACCAGGGTGATTAATACAGTGGTTCTGCACCTTGTTATCAGCCACCCCAGCCGCCAGTAATGAGGCTTATTAGCTTAATTTGCCGCAAAATGCCTGATACGCAGGAAGTCATGAAGAAATACTGATAAGGTGTTTCCGCTAGATGCCTTTGGTTGTCATGATGCTTGAGTAACTCGCTTGTGTTGCATTCAAACATCATTCAGGCCCTATGGCGTTCACACACTCCCCAAGGGTTGGCATGATGCACTAATGCAGCATTGGTCAGTTACCCGCCGGGGCTGCACAAGTGCACCATGATGACAAATGTCATCTTTTAGCAACATCCATCCTTAAAGGGTTTATAAGATGGTGTTTCCGCTAGTTATGGTAGAGTATCACTCTCTACTTGTTTGGTAATTATTGTCTTCTGATTGCTGCCTTCCTCTCCCTCTTTTTCTCAGTTTATGCATATTGCTGCTCTTCCTCGTTTTCCATTTTGTACAGTACTATTAAAGGTTGACATAGGTTATACTGCTACTGGATGTTGGGGCTATTGCTCTTGGTGTAGATTCCATTCCATATTCTCCTATCTCAGAGCACCAGGAGGTTATGAGAAGCCTTAGCATAGGCTTCAGAGGCATTCATCAATAGCCAAGGCTTATGTCATTTCTTTTTTATGGTTGCATCATTTAAATACTTATTGTTTCATCTTTAGTACATTGTTTTCCTAGAAGGGGGCGGGGTTCTGAGTGAACTGTGAATTTGTTCATTACTCTGATATTTATGTGCATCATGATGCCGAATGAATAAGAAGTCTCAATACTTAAGACATGACATATAGGTTGGGTGCGCGTCAGTATTGGCAAGGGTCGCTAAAGGGAACGATCCACATTTGTAACTCATAACAGTGTCTTCATGTGATAAATAAGTAAAAGTCATTCTGCAACTCTACCACCCAGATATCCTATAATGAGGCTTATTAGCCTAATTTGCCCCAAAATGCCTGGTGCGCAGTCAGTCAGGAAAAAATCCTGATAAGGTGTTTCCTCTGGATATGGTATAATATCGCCCTCTACTTCTTTTGTAACTCTCGGATTCTTGTCTTCTGATCACTGCTTTTCTCCTTCTGGTTAGTCCCCTGGTTCTGTTGATGTTAATTGTTGTTTTTTATGCTGTTTTCTTTTTTCTCTAGTAATCAATTTACTAGTGTGTTGAATAGTTGAGGGGTTGACATAGGAAGGATATAACAGCATTCTAATAAAGCTTCATGTCACAGTCTCATCACTTGACTTCGCTAACAAACAAGATGTTGTTTTGAAATATCATTTTATAAGTTTATTCATTTTTGAGAGAGGTAGGGTTCTCGATAAGCTGTGGATTCTTTATTGAATCATTTTGATCCTTCATATCGAATGGATTTAATCAGTTCACTTAGTTTGTGGTAATTAGACATATCGGTGCACCATGATAACGAATGGACGTGAAGCCTTAGTTGAGTCTTCATAAAGGTTTAAGACCTTGAACTCCTCACCCTATTGATGTAGTCCTGGCTTCCCAGGTCTGTATCTTCTGTCCGGCTGACAGGTTCAATACTCGGCACAGAGAATCCAATATCATACCTGAGACATACATGTACTCTTAGATGGGTGCATCAAAATGCTCGTGTTGAACATGTCATGAGCCAAGACTCCACTAGGGTGACAGAGGTAGTTGCGAAATGGGACCATCTTTTTTTTATGTTTTGATTTGCATATTTTGCTTCGCCCCACTTCGCCCCACTTCGCCCCACTTCGCCTCATTTCGCCTCAATTCGCCCCATTTTTCTCCTTTTTGCAGCAATGTCGCCCTAGGTATTGCCAAGAGAAGGACAACAATTAGGGCAACACTGCCGCGAAATGAAGCAAAGGAATGAGCTATATGAGTAATATCCACGAGAACGACTGTCTAAGATGTAGTAAAATGCTTTAACCACTGCATCATAATTATGATGCACTTATGCAGCACTGGAAAAGCAAGTAAATCATTGGGACGGTTTGAAATGGTGCATTCTGGATTCTCCATCAGGAATGTAAAAAAGAACACAGGCATGAATGCAGTAGCTGTAACTTGGCAGGGCTGCATTGATTCATCATGCTGTTAAAGGACATAGCAGCATGCTGTCCTGAGATGGTGAATGGAATTAAAGGAAGGTCATGTAGCTTACCCCTTAAAGGACGGATATTGCTAAAAGATGACATTTGTCGTCATGATGCACTAATGCAGCCCCGGCGGGTCATTCCGACCCTTCGGGAGTATCTCAACCCCATAGGGCTGGCATGATGCATCCCAGTGGGCACATAGCATTGAATCAATAATGACAATTATTGGTTGTCAATTTAATTTCAATGTTGATTCAACGTTGGTTCAATGTTGAACTGAATTTTGTGTCCACTGGGATGACTGCAGCACTGGCGAGTTGCTCTCCAGTGCTGCACTGATGCATCATAACGACTAAGGCATGATGCATTAATGCATTATGCAGTCCTCAAAGGGTTAAACCTTAACCCATTAGTGGAATATATACCACAATGGGACAGTAAGATGCAGGAAGCCAATATCAATTAGTACACCTCACCCAGCTATCGCCAACAATGCCACCGGCAATCAGCAAGATGAAGAAGATTTCCTGTGACCGCCTATAGTGAGGCCAAAACAGTGAGAAATATATTTCAGGCAATGACTTGTAGTCAGAATATCCACTCGGAGTAGGGTGGATTATAAACCATTTAAGGGCTACATTAGGGTTTTCAGGTACCCAAGATGCTAGTATTTCAATGTAGTAAACATTGAGATTTAAGATGAATTGAGTTTGAGAAATTTTCATTTTGTCCCTTTTTGCACTAGTTTTATACATTTTTAGGAATTCTGACCCATATTGTACACTAGTGTGATATTTCCTTTGCTGCCCTCGTGAATAACTAATTACCAGTAAAGCATCATGACAACCCTGGGTGCTGATGCATTCCCCATGGGTTGGCATGATGCATGGATGCAGCCTACTGAGTAGACCCCCCAGAGTTGTACTCATGCATTAGGATGACAACAGATAAAGCACCGAATTTTGAGTTTGAAGTTGACTCTAGTTTGCTCTTGGCCTCAGCATCTTTTCTATGCAATTTCACAAAGTAGAATCTTTGCAGAAAGCCATTCCAATTAGCAGAGGGAAAATGTTTCACTGAAATGATTTTGAATGAAGCATGTATTATTTACCCTCAAGAATTGCCAGGGTCTGGATAAGCAGTCATCAGAAGTCTGGTATGAGGGGGAATTTCTGTGGTGTTTGTGTGTGTTTTTCAGCATATCATTATCAAATGTTGAGACCAACATATATATTGCTCTAAATTACAATAACCTTCATAGGATTTATACACTCACAAAAGGCTAGGATGATGCACAAATGCAAAACTGGCGGGTTCCTCACTGTTGCTGCATTGGTGCATTATGACACTAAATGGACATGAAGCTCGAGGCATTACACAGTTTGTCAATACAGTTTCAGTAATACAGATTGTAAAACAGATTATAACAAAGATAACAGGCTGTAAGCCTTTGTTCTGAATAGTATAAATAAACCATTAAAAATGAACAGTGTTCTACTGAAGCATTCCCAATCTACAATAAACCTCCAGTTCTCATCTGACCGCATTCTTTCCTTCTGAAATAATAAAGTCATTTACAAGCTGTTAGAAGTCTATTACGACTCTGTAGAACCTATAACCAATGTAATGACAGAAGATTAATGAAGTCCTCTTTTTTTAAACTTCACCTCACTACATCTATTAGCATACAAAAAGAGCCCCCATTCCAGTCATGCCTGACAAATCCCAGTTTGTCATAAACAGTCACGTCCTGTGGTGCCTCGCTGTGTATTCTCACCACACGAACTTTAACCCTTTAATGCAAGCATGGTGTTTTGATGGCCTTTACCATTTCGTTGGCATGAATACAGACCTGGTTTGTAACTCACCAATGCTGCATTCATCATGCATCATTCTGATTCTAAGGTGTTGATTCACTCCCCAGTGAACTGCCTAAATAAGTTCAGCAGCATGAACCAATGCATTTTCAGTCAATCAATCACAGACACTGCATCAGTGAAGGATAGTGACATGGGGAAAATGAGTTGATGTGCCTTGCTGTCCTTAAAGGGTTAACATGATTCAGTATGGGCAGCATGTACCACAGGTATGGTTGTCAGACCAGCAGCGGCCTGCTGCCATCAAACCATAATGAGCACTAGCAGATAACATGGCAGTCAGTGAAATGGGATATAAGAAATCGATGGTACATCTGTAAATGGGTAGAGAAAAGCCTGAATAGGTCGAAAAACTTCTCATTTTTTAAGTAAGATTTGATCACTATTTGCCTATGGAAAGACTAGGTGACTATTAATAATTAATTCAGTTGTTATTAGCTTCAGATATTGTCTCAAATATTGAAAGAAGTCATTAATATTCAGATAGTGTAGGATATGTTATGTTTCAAGATTTCAGTGTAGTATCTGTATCATCTTCATGGCACCTAAAGCCTTAAAGTGCAGAAGGTTCATCAAAAACTTCTCTTCTGACCATTCAATCTGTATTTTTACATTTGTGTGACTCACAATGTTCCCTACTCATACTTCTGTCTCTTCAACACATCTTAGATCACATAAGATAATACAAACAGTCCAGCAAAATTGTATGCACATGTCAGTGTCACTGTCGTCAAAACCACCTAGTTCTGAATGTCGGGCACTGCCTGACTTTCAGAATTGAGTGATTCTGGCTACTGTGGCGCTCATTTCTGTGTGTATGGTGTTTTTACCTGATCACCATAATTATATAACTTTGCTACATGATTAATGCAATATGCCTGTCCAGCCTGGGCTCCCCGGGAGCTACACCAGCACTTTAACATGTGATACTTCATTGATTCAATATATAAAAGGGCCTTTGATGGATAGTGCAATAGGAATCCAGTTTAAATGTGTTGAACATGTATGTATGAAATACCTTAGGACAAACAAGGCCATTCTAGAGTGATATCTCCACCACCCTGCTTCCTACCCTTAAATGTGTCGCTGGTATATAATTTAAATACGGTACAATCTTAAAAAACAATTATATATTCTAGACACCATTCTGGCTGTGGGGTGGCACAGGGGGACTTTTAACATTAAAATAAGACTAAGGGTTAAATATCCTAAGTTTAGTTTGCCAGCCTGTAGATCACGGTAGGTCTTAGTCTTGTGGCAATAGTCTAGCAGAGCACCTACAGTAGTAGAGCAGACGCTGTTAGTGCTAAATACAAGACTGTCAGGGGAATAGGGACATACCTTTGCCATTTGTTTAATTGAATTCCTCTGCTGAACAGTCCGGCCATTGATTGGTCACTGAGTGTATGGTAGTGTATGGTTGTCACCAAAGGTTTGTTCACAGGCAGAGGTTGTATATTCCATTATCGCAGAGTTAGTATGAAGAGAAAGGTTATCCAAGGCTTTTTGACAATTTTCATTAAGCAATATTACCACGTGTATGACCATTGTCTCCCAAAACCACCCAAAAGTACACCAAAAAAGTGAGAGAAAATTTATGGAGCTTGCTCTTCATCTGTATTGCTAAGAAAAGTGTAGGATGGACACCAAAACATGGTGACGTTATGTTACAGAAAACAAAGCTCAGTCTATACTCATTACAGTGCATCACTGGTGAAGACATTCTGGTTATCTGCCATCCCAGCCTCCTATAATGAGGTAGATTAGCTTTATTTGCTGCATAATGCCTCATACACAGGCAGTCAGCAGGAAATACTGATAAGGTTTTTCCTCTGTACATGGTATAATAGCACTCTCTACTTGTTTAATAATTCTCATTTTCTAATCGCTGCCCTCCCAGTAAACAAAAGAGGTTATACAACATTACATAACATTTCTCAATGGCTTCTTAGTGTGGAAAAATGCCATAATTATAAGATTATAAACGTTACTTTGACGTAAAATAACATATTTTTGTTAGCTAGGTTTCTCTTCCTTCTTATTCTCTTCTAGACTTGCCTTATTCTTTTTCTTCTTCTTCTTACTTCCATTGTGACTATACTATACAAGAAATAAATGTAGTGTGTTGTACTGTTCAACGTTGACATAGGTAGAATATATATCAACCCCATTAGTAAAGCTTCATGACACAGTCTCATGACTCAACTTTAACAAGCATCTCTTAGAGGTCACAGTTGTACTGTTTATCTATTTTTGGGGGGTCTTTTCTTTTTTGGTGCTTTAATGGTCTTATTAAGTTGTGGATACTAACATTTTGTTTATTCCTTATGTCCAATGGACAATGTCTCACATATTCTAGTACCTGATATTTATAAACACAAAAGACAACCTTGAATTTGTCATCCATTTGAAATCTGATTCTCTAGGTGTATTAATATTTTGATATGTTGGGTGCCATTAAGTCTGTTACCTTATTTACAATGCTATGTACCACATGATAAATGATGTGAAATGTATTTTATATGCTGCAAATAGCCTGGCCTATGTCATAAAGACATGATCTGAAGGATAGCTTGTGTATATTGTGCCTCTGCACTACTAAACTAAATGCTCCGGGCCTTAGTCTGCAGTGGCTATCCCAGGTTAGTCAAAGGAACATTGGCTAGTACTGACCAACTGATATTCAATAATAACTGAGGCACAACAGTATAATGCCTTACGCAAAAAGTCCTGACTAATACTCATAGAAATGGAAAGACTAAGGTGAGTTGGTCAGTACTGACTGACTTGGTATTATCAACTAACCTAAGTTGTTAGTTTAGAGAGCCAAAAAAATACTAACTAGATTAGGACTCTTGACTGAGTTGTTAGCCGGTGCTGACTAAGGTCAGAATATCAGTGTGAGAGAAGACCGTCAAATAGAGTCTAAGGTTTTGTGGTAACAGACATCATGACCATATTGGCATACTTCCTAGACTGCAGCCCTCCTACCTGTATTCTGTCAGGCTGACAAGCTCAATACTGAGTACCAAGAATCCATTATCAGTGGAGACACACTTATACAGAGGTGCACCAAACTATGCATGTGTTGTATATCTTACAAGAGTGCATGGATAAATGTTCTAAGCAGATCATGAAGATTTTGCTTAAAATGTTAGTCTGTACATTCTAATGAGATGTAGTAAGGTCAGGGTACTTGTCAGCGTGTATTCATGCATATCAACAACAATAATTGCATATTGAATCAAAGCACAGTGCTGTTTTGAGACCTCACCCCGTCTGGCAATAAATGGCTTGTACCAAGTGTATGTGCCTACAGATATGATATATGGAGAAGCCAACCTAAAGGTAAGAGGAGAAGAGGGAGGGCGGGGGTGGCAGAAGTCTGTCTTTGTTATACACAGTCGGCTCCTGTTACCTAGGTTTCTGCTTGAGCTGCTCCCTTAACCTGAGCTGCCTGCACTTACCAGATAGGTATCATCTTAACCCTTTATGTAGCACATGGTGTTTTAAATGTATGACACCCTTTGTCAGTATGGTGAAGCCCCTGGTGAGTCTACTTTCCAGGTGTGCATTCATGTATCCTGCCAACTTGAGAGTGTATCAACCCTGTATAGTCAGCATGATGCATGAATGCAGACATCGAGGGTAGGCATGCCAATACTGTATACAAGTTATCATGATGACAAGGGGTATAGCACATAAAAGCTCTATACAGCTGATAAAGGGTTAAGCTGACTTAAGCTGATGTCGAGATCACAGATAAAAGGGTCATATAAAAGGCTTCATGAACACTTTGAAACAGTAATTATATCACTTTAACTGATTCGTTCCGTGACAGAAAATCTGTGATTAAGCGTGCTCCAAGTTTAAAATAGACCAAAAATGCAGCCCAAAATGGTTCTTATCTGCATAATGCATTCATGCAGCACTGATAAGCTAACGGCCAGGGCTGCATTCAGGCACCATCCTGCAAAAGGGGCATAATGTATGAATGAAGCATGCTGCCCTTAAAGGAAATAGGATTGGATCTAGAGATACGTCATGTAGCTAGAAGCTTTACCCATTAGTGGAATATACCACAATGGGTACACCTCACGTAGCTATCACAAACAATGCCACCAGCAATCATCAAGACAAAGAAGCTTTCCCGTGACTTCCTATAGGGAGGCCAAAACAGGAAGACGTATGTTTTATGTGATGTAGTCAGAATATCCACATGCAGAAGGATGGGGTTTGAACAATATAATACTACACAATGCTTTCATGTGCTATGCCCTTTGTCATCATGACTAAGGATGCAGCCTTAGAGAGCAACTTACCTTTGCTGAAGTGAAGCGTCACGTCAAACCACTTGGGTCGATTCACTCCCGATGGGTTGTCATAATGCAGGCATGCCAGCAGGTAAGTATGATTCCATGAGCTTGATTCATGCATCATGATGACAAGATTGTAGCACTGAATTTGCCATTTTAGGTTGGCCCAGTTTTTCTAAGTGAGGTCTTCCCCTCAACATCTCTCCCTGCAATTTATTAAATTGGAATCTCTACAGAGAGTAGTTTTAATTAGCAGAACAAAGAATTTGCCTGCATATGAATTTAAATGAAGCATACAATATTCATCAGCATAGATTGCTAGGATTTTGGCCTTTAGTTATCAGGAGTATTGTATGAGAGAGCATGTTTGTGCTGTGTTTGTGAAGTAAACAGTATTAGATTACCATAGAACCACTTTGATGAGCCAACACCAATTTGATATTGTGGCCTTTTTCAGCTTATAGTGGGGTTTTATAAGTAGTGGGTTGGCTTATACAGACGGTTTTTGATCCCGGAAACTATAGTTTAACATTGTGTAAAAACACCGAACAAAATTCTAAAAATACCTCCCAGGGTGTTGGCTAATAAGAGAGTCATATATGAAGCATTCACAAAATATAATAAACCTCTGGTTCTTATCTGACCGTATTCTTTCGATCTGCAATAATAATACCATTTACAAGCATTCCTGGTGAAATACGTGTCAGCTAGAAGTCTATTGCACAGACTCTGTAAAACCTATAACAGGTAATGTAATGGCAGGAGATTAATGTAATCCTCTTTTTTTAAAAGCCTACTCCTCTACATGTATTAGCATACAAAAACAGTCCCCATTCCTATCATGCCTGACAAATCTCAGTTTGTCATAAACAGTCACGTCCTGTGGCACCTCGCTGAGTATTCTCACCCCTTTAAAGCCTACATGGTGCTTTTATGGCCTATGCCATTTTGTTGGCATGATGCATGAATGCAGCACTGGTGAGTTACTCGCCAATGCTGCATGAACATTCCTCAGGGTTTGTACAGTTACAAAGGTCAGCAACACACATCAATATATTGCAAGTTAGTTTAGGGCCCCTTACACTAGCGGCATCTGCATCTGCCACACAATGATCTGTGTATCAAATGCGGTTTGTGTATAAGAGAGTCAAAACTTGCTGCAGTGTGCCGAAAATACTTGCTGCAGCAAAGGCTTATGGTGTTAGCTTTCCTGCAGCAAGCAGTTGTGGCAGTTGCAGCATAGCAAGTGCCACCAGTGTAACTGGTCATCTACCCACCGATGGTGCCTCATTGGATAATGATGACAAATGAACATGAAGCTTGAGATGTCTCGCTGCCCTTAAAGGGTTAGCAGGATTCAGTATGGGCAGCATGTACCACAGGTATGGCTGTCAGACCAGCAGCAGCCTGCTGCCATCAAACCATAATGAGTATTGAAGCAGAAAGGAAATTAGCTCTCAGAAACTGATAGAAAATATCTAAATGGGTAGATGAGACACTATGGCTAGGTCGAAAAAGACTCATCCTTTGTTTTCATCACTTTAAGGCAAAGCAGTAGTGATTTAATAAACTATGCTCTCTGTAAAAGATGGGTCAAAAAAGCATTTTTGCGTAAATTAGACATTAGCTGTAGCTGTCTATGGAAAATTAGCATATAAGACATTTTTTGGTTGCCATGGAAACCATTCCATTACACAAAATGGGAGATAATTGTCCCAGTTTCTTAAGTATCACATCAGTTATTCAAAACTGAAAACAGACTGTAAAAATTCCTTCTAGAACCAAATTTAGACTAAAATATACCATTTTAATTGGTTATCTATCAATAAAACTGATTTTTCATAATCATCGCTATTCATTATGGGATGTGATGCTTTTAGAGCTTATCTACCATTTTCAGTTATTTTGATGTGTACCAATCTTTGAAAATCAATTCCCAGAAAACTATCAGGAATTTAACTCATGATATCTCATTTTAAAGGGTATGATACCAACTTTAAATACTAATTCCTCCCCGGATGGGTCTTTTCCCTAGCCTGGTCACATATATACTAAAGACAATATCTGGATAGTGAAGGACATTGCAATCGAAGAATCTCGATATACACATAATAAATGATATATATCTGAACATAATTGATAATAGACCTCTACACATAATTATATAATATACTATCAACACTTCCGAGCAGAAGTTGTGTATGGTAGTGTTGCTTAATGGTCATTTAACCTTGCTGTATGATTAATGCAACAACCCCGTCCAGGCCAGTCCCCCGGGAACCGGCGCACACTAGCCCTTGGACATGTAATACCTCATTCATCTGTTATATAGAGGACATTTTGATGCAGTAGTGCAATAGGGGTCCTGTTAAAATGGTTAAACATGTATATGTGTAATGCCTTGGGTCAAATAAGGCCATTACAGGGTGATATATCCCCTGAAACTGGTAGCCACATGGTGGGCATACTGTCAATGGATTGTCCCAGTGGATTTGGTGCTGGTCATCTGGTAGTATGTTAAATGACCATTTATATTCTAGTATAGTCCTTATTCTGGCTACCAATGGCATGGCCACTTAAGGTAGGTTTCTATGGGGAGAAGGCTTATTATTATTTCATATGTTCATATGATACCCCAGGGCAGATTAGACCATTTTAGTGTGGCATTTTTCACAACACTACTGTAACATATACTAAATGTTACTAGACAATACAAATGTGCCTGGGGTCATTGAGAATTTTGGATAGTGGCATGCTGAACAGTGCAGGTAAGATATGGAAAAGGTATGTTTATCCCACATAAAAGCATGAAACTTTTGACAAGGCCACTCAAAAAGATTGGTTTTTCATCACCAAGCAGTGAAAAATATGACGAGGGCATTTTAGCTTCTTTTCTTTTTAACTTGAAGCAGACATACAAAGGGAAATTTGGATTTTCTTGCGAGGAAATTTGAATTTTTCGCAATTAAAGTTCATATTTTAGTGATGAGTTTGATTAGTTTAAGTTTATTGATCATCAAAGGTTGTTATAATGCAAGTTATTACCAGCGGACTGAATTGCTGACAGCATAAGCATATTTTTCAAATTTCAACTTTTTTTTCATCAAAAATGTAAAAGAAAAAATTAAAAAAAGTTTTCCCCACATCATGATTTTTACGATGCAAGCGGTGACGAGAAACACTTTTTTTTTTGAGTGGCCCAAGTATGATCCATATAATATCCATACAATGAATCGACATTACATCTGTGGCTTTCACCTCTCCTCAGCCAATGCCATTGCAAAATTATACTTTTGAAATATCATTAAAATTGTCTGTGTATACAGGGGAAATCCAAGATGGGCCCATTTCCATCACTACACGTCTGTACATTAGCTTTAGCTTGGCGGCCCACATTATCACAAAAAATATTTAATTATAAGAAAAAGAAAAAGGAGAAAAGAAATACAGGGAAAAAAGAGAAATGTGCTGACAGTGCTTCTTCTTAGAAAACCACCGGATGTCAGAGGTGACGGTTTGATCATTTCCTTAACTATTTATGGACGGCATGATGCATCAATGATTTTGATAGATTTTTTCCATAATGCATTAATGCAATGCTCGTGAATACCACGCAGGTACTGCTTGGTGAATTTACCTGACCCTTTAGGAGTGTATTCAGCAAGCAGGGTCGGCATGATACATAAATGCATCCCTGGCGAGTTACTCACCATGGCTGCATGTATGCATAGTGTATTGATGCAGTATGCTACCCATAAAGGGTTATCCACATACACAGCCAAGTCAAGCAGCAGGCTGCAGTGTTATCGGTGAGGCGTGCGTATAGGGTAGTAACGGTGAGCTCTCGGTGCACTAAGGGAAAGGGCTGTTATTTTTTGGAAATACAAAATCTCCTATGCTTAAGCACTGGAAGGCCGTATTCAATGCCCCCCATTGAGTACAATGTGGCTGTATTCAATGGGCTAGGAAAAAGAAGTTTTTCCCTCATTAAATAGCTTAAAATTAATGCAATTGCCAACTAGATTGATACCGCTCTGATGTATTTCACTTGTGGGGGCTGGGGCACATCCCACTCAGCCTGCGGCTTTGTGGGATACTGCCCCAGCTTCCACTCGTGAAATACAAGAGAGATGGTATCAATGGGTGTTGGCATTTGTCTATTAATTTTATTTCATGTTGAATACGGTCTGTCAATGCTAAACCTATGGGAGGGCCAGAACTATCCCGAAACTTTTCAGCGATTACAGGGGTCTCAAATGAGAACTGGTTTCATTTAAACGCAGGGTGTAAACCCCATGAAACCTTACATTTTCTATGAAAGGTTGCATGAAATTGCAGTGTCTTGAAATGTACGAGCGCAGGTGCGTTTGAACGGGTAAGGCAGTCAAGAAACATTAGGGTGGGAATTTCTTTCTAATAATATTTTGATCTGCCATGACTTGCGTCGCAAGACTTTTCGGTACTTTACTTATATGGTGGACCCCGCCTTCGCAAATTCTTGAGTCCGCCCCTTCATTTTCAAAGATTGCCTTCAGGTGAGGACTCTAGACTTATAGAGGGAGAAAGTCTAGCACTATCTGAGTCACCACCCACATAAATACATAAACAAATGCCAATGCACATTGATACCATCTCTCGCGTATTTCACGGGCTAAGCCCAACTCAGATATAATATCTGCTGGGGCATATCAAACTCATCCTGCAGCTTTGTGGGATATGCCCCAGCCCCCACACGTGAAATACGTCAGAGATGGTATATATGTAGTTGGCATTTGAGTTTATGTTTTTTTTTATAGATTTAAAGCCATTTAATGAAGGAAAGACAACTTTCTCTTTCCCTATTGAATATAACCAAACTATTCAATGGGGGGCCACTGAATAATGCTCCCAGTATACTTAAGCATAGTAAATCTTCTATTTCAAAAAAATAATCCAATATGTCTGCGTCCTATGAATCACCCGTTGTATCTGCTCACTATAGGGGTGGTGGGGTAAGATTGAGTGAAGCAAGACAGACCAGTGAAGCTTCCAATTCCATTATGTTCCTTACACCCCCAGGGAAATTATCAAGCCAACAACCTACAATAGAACGCCTTTAGACTTTAATCGAGTGACCAATCACAGCTGACCGAAAGCCACTAAATATAAAATATGTGAAATAAATTGTTTTATTCAATAATAGTATCACCCTGGTCACCAATACATAAAAACCGGCACAAAGATGAGAACGTGGCTATAATAACCAATCCTTTTTTAAAAGCGCAATTTATGACAGTTCATCTTTTTTTCTGATGACAAGTCATATTTTGTGCCGCGCATGCGCACCGTAATGCTCACGTGACTGGGTTACAAATACCCGGATATGGGGCCTGTTGCTAGATGGCGAGGAGGGTAGTAGAGGGGGGGGGGCATGTTTGTCAGAATCGATTAACCCCGGCCAGTCCCTGGTGAAGCTAACGTGCCCAAGGTACAGAGGAAAATATTATTTCAGAAAGTGCCTTTGGATGTTCCGATGATCAGTGCACTAGAAATGCGCCGCCATGTTGACTAAAAGTCCCCCCGGAAGGGCACAAGAGTGCAAATCACCTGCCAGGCTGCTGCGAAGGGGTTGTAAGACCTTTTTTAATATCTTATAATATTCATTATTTACCGTGTTTTGCCACTTCCTTTCCTCCTGTTTTCCGTTGCTATAGTTCTTAAATCTAAGGGAATGATCATATTTTTACAGCGGGTGTGAATTTCTCTCTCTTGCGAACGCCTGTAAACATTTTACTGGCCCCTAAAAAGGGGAAGGCCTACATCTTTTGGCCTCTGACTCGCCGGAGGGGTCGTAAATCCATCGCATGTGCCCGACAATTTTCACTCAAAATTTGTAAACCTTTCTTCACCCCACTCCCTCTATATGAGGGACTGAATTTACTGCTTCCCCTGCTGTTAATAAAAGATGATCATTCCCACCATGAGTGCCAGAACGGTCTGGGGAGCAATTGATAAACAAGGCTATGACTACAAAGCTAATCAGTCCTGGGTTATTCTCAAAGAATGTCCTGGATTACAGACATTTCTGTAGGACGAGCCCCAAGACGCAGGCCCCATACTTTTTTTTCCGTACGTAGGCGTTTTTGTACTTTTCCCTTTAACATTCACAGTATTATTCTCGTTTTTCAGTTCTTAGAATTCTTTGTCTTTTTTATATTTTACTGGGTCGAAGAGGATATATCGTACAAACTTGGTTGCATTGCCGTAATGGTCCGTTTAAGTGTAGGAGTCTCAAATGAGCGCATGCAGTTCTTGTTTAAAACCCTGATCAAGAACGCGCTGACACTTTATACCTCCCATTAAAAAGACTTGTATATACAAGCATCCCTGTACAAGCACAGAGGGTAACAGGGACTCAATAAGCCCTGAAGGTCTGGATTGCCTAGATATGACTACACTCAAAATCCATAGATTGAAAGGGTCAGAGTCAGTACAGACTATCCTAGGTTGGTTATATGAGTGTTAGTCATAATGGCAAAGTTATATTCAAAAATTACCGAGGGGTCAGTCAGTAGTGGCTTTCCTAGGTTCATCATTGGTGTGTTGTATTTGTATACCACTAGTTGGGGCCACCTGTTATGACCACTCAGTGGCTCCCCCTGAGAAAAAAAAGACTAAGGTGGGTTGGTCAGTACTGACCAACCTGACAATAATAACTGACCTAGGTTGGTGGTATAGGGAGCCAAAAAATTACTAACTAGGTTAGGCACTAGTGACTGAGAGGCTGGGCGTATGTGGAGCCTAGGAATATCAGTGTAGTCAGGACAAAAAGTGAACATGACACAGGTTATAGCACATTAAATCACTGTATGGTCCTCAAAGGGTTAAGGTGTTAATGAAGCTACAGTACTAGTGGAGAGCTTACACCTTTTAGTACTCATTGTCTCAGTGCATGGGTTCATCCAATTTATTCCTCCAATTAACAATTTACAAGACCAGCTTATTTAGCGTGAATTGTACCCTCAGATTGGGCCATATGTCTCAATTTGGGCCAATCTGACCGGTCTTTGAACCTTAATGGTGGCTTATTTGATGATAGCCGCTGAGGACCCTCACCCCAGTAGGGGTCAAAGTGGGGTTGAGGCCAAGGGCATTTGGAGTATTTAAAGAGAAGTGTTTTACTAATGTCTCTACTTATTTCATTATGAATAACTATGAAAGTTAAGCTGAGGCTCCACTAGCCGATTTAAAATGAATGATCATATGTTAGGGTTTGATTATACATCTGTTTAGTCCGATTTGTGAGAGTGGGTCTGATCTGATGACAAAATAGGGTAGTACAGTCCAATACTACGCCTAAGTACTGGAAATATAACGTAGCCAAATTCCATGGCATATGACATCCTTACATTAGATTATTCTAATGTATTTCAGACTATTTTCATTTGTTATAAAATACACTCCCCTGTCGTCAGTATAATTCTTTACATATTGATGATAGACCAGCCACTTGTGAATCGTCAAAATAGATAAACTAAACTTATTTCCTATTTACCTTCAAAATATCAATATTAGATATTCCAATCATAGCTCTTACTCAGGCAAGTGCACTCCTATTTGGTTGACTCAATCTGGGCAATCTGTTGGAATATAAGCAGTCCTGCGTTGCCTCTCTGTACTGTGGTATTCGCTGTGCCCTTTTACATTGTTCCCGCACACTACAGTCAGTGTTTAATGTCACCAATAGGTGTCAATAGAGAAGGACATTGACAACAACTACAGTGTCAATATACTCACCACAGAGTTCAAGGCGACCCGATAAAGGCCTAGAGTAGCGGTCATTACTCCTCCGACACTTACTGGGCGGACGGTGAGTCAGCGATAGCTGGATCTTTGCCACCATTAAACGGCAGCATGCTTTAATGCATTATCACTACATGAATGTTGGCATTTAAGCAAATATTGAACTGCTTAAAGTCACACTTTAAGCATCTTTAATTGCAGTTAATGCGACACAAAGATGTTAAAATTTCATTATGAGATTTCTGTGACGTTTATATGCCGTTTAGCCTTGAAGCTACTCGAGAAGTGACTTTAAGCAATATATTCTTTACTCAAATGCCAACCCTCATGCAGTGAATTCCCTTTTGGTCCTACAGGGTTAATAGCGACACGATCTATGGGTAGAGTGTCAAGGGTGCAGTATCAGCTCAGAGGGCACTTAACAAAGGGCTATTCTTCACTAAAGATTTCCCATTGTTTACCAAAATTTCTCAGCTTTGACCTAAATATATATCCTAGTTTTCTTCAATAGGAAAAATGTTAGCATATTTTCAAGAATGTGGTAATAGTATTGCCTCTTTTCTCAAAGTCATTAGTTTTTATAGGCCCGAAAGTGTCCTAGGGTAACACTCTAGAGTCAGAGGTCAAGCCTCGCATCGGTGGTAAAAAAACAATCACTTAACCCCTGGAGTATATACACTGATATTCTTTCGTTTCCTATACGACCAATCTCTCGGTCACTATAGTGCCTAACCAAGTCGGTAATTTTTTTGCTCCCTATGAGTTAGTTAATATTGTCAGTTTGGTCAGTACTGACTAACCCACCTTAGGTTTCTCCATTTCAAAGATTCTTTTTGAATGAGTCCTTTTGAGTAAGGCATAAGTCATATGTTGTTATGCCTGCCTCAGTCATAGTTGAATAGAACTTGGTCATGCCTGACTGATGTCCCTATGACTAACCTGGGACAGCCACTTCAGACTAAAGGCCAAAGTATTTAGATTTTCTGTGTAGAGCGAGTGAGTAGCGTAGATGGATGGCTGTCCATATGGCTATAAGATGGGAAGTGGTGCTCGTATACCGGTCTTCACGGCTAAATAATGAATCAGCTAGAGGTGCTATGATGTATTCCCTCTGTGGCTGGAGCACCAATCTATACCCTCTACACCTCCTCCATATCCTATATCACCTTATCTACTATAAAAACAATTATAGAGCACATTTCTTTACAATAAACATAGCTGTTTGTTACCTTTAAATTTGTTGATACACACCTTAATAGTTAATAATAGAACGTCTTTTAGGTTTGTTAATATTTGAATTGCAAAATAGACGCAGGCATTCAGTTTTTTGTCCGGGTAAATGGACATTTTAGTCGCTGCAAATACTGAACTGCTGAGACCGAAAGCAGTATTGCCAGTAGTAGATCAGATATTGGGGCTTATAATTTAGAGAGTATTGTATGTCGCTTCAGCACAGATATCGCCATAATCCAATTCTCAAACCATTTCTACTCAAAGATTCATTGAGAAATTGTATTTGTTAGAGAAGCATCATCAATGTGTACGTGGTATGGGAGCTACAAGGGAATGTGGACCTTCCTACAAACAATAAATTAATTTGCTGAAAGCCGGGCACATCAATGTTGTCAGCCTTTGCATTAAAATGTTACTTTGCAACGTGAATCTAAATAACTGCTTTAACCCTTTAAGGACGGCGTGCCGCTATCGGGTGACATTTGTTATCATGATGCACCAATGTAGTGAGTAACTCGCCGTTGCTGCACCTGTGTCATGCCAACCTTTTGAGAGTGTCTCATGGGTTGGTATGATAATCGAGGCACGATAACGATCAATGGCGCGATGCATTCTTGCATTATGCCATCTTTAAAGGGCTAATGGCTGAAAAGTGAAGCCATAGGTGAAACACATGGCGTTTTAATACTTTGTGGTGCAGGGATAGACATTAATGCACTGTCATTAGGATAAATACGTGTGTGTTTATGTGAAGGAAGTATGTTTATGACTATATATGTGTACTATACTAAGTTACATTATATTACATATTCTATGGTAGTTGACAACAGAAAGCCTTCGAAGGCGTGGTTTAACCGTTTAAGGGCCGCAGAGTGATTTGATATATCATACTGTTTGACATCATGATGCATGGATGAGCTCTAGATTACTAAATCGCAGCATGTCGACCCTACTGAGTTGATGCATTCTCAAAGGAGCGGCATGATGCATCAATACAGCATAGTTTAGTTACTGATCACATAATACAAAAAGTTCAAATAGTACAAAAGGCATAATTTAGCCCTTCAAAATTCTGCTTTCACATTCTTTGTTTTTCTTTTAATTTTTTTTTTAGAAAAGATTTGGACCTGTCTATTTCAACAAGTGTTGCACGATAACAATGGGCTTCCATCCATACATTATTTGGTGTTTTTATGTCAAACATCGCCCCTCCCTTTGCTCTATATAATATTATAGTAATGTAATATGCAGCCATTTTCATCGTGAAGAAATGGGCGAAATCCAGAGGACACAGAACAACCTTATTTCCTATTCTCAGTGATTCTAAGACCAATGCAATCTATAGATATCGAATTTGTAATATGTATATACATGTATCCTTCTTGAGACGTTTGGGTGGAATATACCATTTCTGAGTAAAGTGTCAAACAAACACAGTTAAGAAGACTGTCGTTGTTTTCCCGGTAGGAAATCAATGATCAGCGAGGAGTTCTCCGGGTGGTGTGAGGGGGAGGGGTTGCACTGCAGTGCAGTCGGCGGTCACGTGGGCTCTTATAGATCTGTTATTAGTACTAACAAGGAAGCTGGGGGGAATGCACTGTAGTAGGTAGTAGTACAAAGTGTATATGTGTACAGCAACACCTATGTGTATTATAGACCCAGGCAGCAAGAAAGGGGGATGTTCTAATAGAAAGTTAGCTCGTTGGGTCGAGCTCTCTTGGGGGCGTGGACAAGCTTTCTAACTATAATCTTAAAAAGTCCTAAAGACAAGAATCTTAAAACATCCTATCCCTGTGCTTAACCCTAACACTTACCCTTACCCTAACCCCAACCCTAAGATTATAGATTAAGATTATTCAAAGATTATTACGATTATGGTTAGACCATTTGTTTGCGCGCCAAAGAGAGCTATCACGTATTTGGATATATATTAGTTATTTACACAGTGGTTAAAAAACTAGAATAAATCCAATTCATTTAATTCTTTTTTTTCCAACCTAATGGGTATATTGTTGTTTGGTTGAGTGTTTGAAATATATTTTCCTGTGCACATTTCCCCTTGAAATAATTATTTATGATTACCATCGGTCTGAAATAAAAGTCCTTCCGCTTGATGCAAACATTAGTTTAATTGGCCACCACCCCCTGGACTAAACTTTGCAGGTGTTTTCCAGTATATATGAACAATAAGTTTCTAGCAAAAGAAAAGAGTTGGAACTTCAGTATGAATGATTTATTTTTCTGTTGCAAGAAGAGAGTCCTGCGTTGCCTGCCTCCGCCCTTCTTTCATGCTTGTCATGTCTGGCAGGTCTGGGTTAATGCCTTACTTTGTATATCTTGTCAGGTAGGTGAGATACTGATACTGTAGAGGAGTGGTACAGGTATAGATATGTGGGAAACAGGTGTGGGACAAGCTAGATCAATATAGGAGTAGTAGGAGTGTATACGTGCATTTTGACCAACTACCAAGTCTACCAATGAACCTCTCTGATTGATTCAAACATTCAGCCTGCAGAGGCATCACTCTCAGAGCACAGTCTTAGCGTTAAACTTTTAAAAACTATGCCGACATTGAAAAATTTACACAGCCAAAAATATTGTATCATTTCAAGAAAATAAGATAAATAGACTTGCCTGGCCGACAAATGACTAGTGTTAAGAAAATATGTTTTCCTAAAACTAGTCATTTGTCCGCCAAGCGAGTTTGATTATCTTGTTTTCTTGAAATAAGACAATTATTTTTGGCTATAATACAATATCTACTGATGGATAGAGATGGTGTCAGAAATACAGAGAGTACTTAACCTTGCTCCTGTCGCCACCTTGTGTTTTGTGATGAAATGTAGTGTATGAGCGAGGTAGATATGATGTGTCATTGACAGTTAGACAGGTGGAACAGGGTTGATGATAATGTGCAACATTAGGTAGTGTTCACTTCTTAACCCTTTGGGGCGGAATAATGCCTTAATGCATCACGCCCTTTGTCATCATGATGCATAAATGCAGACCTGGGAGTAACTCGCCAGGGCTGCATTCAACCACCATGCCGACCCTATGAGGTTGAGACATCCCTGAGGGTCGGCATGATGCAGCAATGCATCAGCAAAGAGTTACTTGCCAAGGCTGCATTGGTGTATCATGCCGACAAATGTCATCTTTTAGCGACATGCATCCTTGAAGGGTTAACCGGAGTAGGTGGGGGTTATTGACTTTAATGCGAGCACACCAGAATTCTGTCAACCCCACCCCCCAATCCCCCACCAAGATGGGTCCAAATTGTTTCACACCCTCCTAGCGCCAGCGCAGATTCTGGAGCAACTGCTTCTGAAACAAACCTGTCTTTTTGGCCTTAGGGGTGCGGCTTATGCCTATGTATACGTGGATTAGGCTTTTACGCGAAACCTGTTGTATAACAATAACAGTTAAATGTCATGCATCGACCATTCATTGCCATATCAGGGAAGTAAAGGTAGTGAGGGGGCTTTCATATGACCACGTATCAGTTTACGCTCAAACTCACAAAGTCAACATTTCTTTGTGTTGCTTTGGGCGGTGTCGATGACAGACCCACCAAGGACCTACACTGTTACCTGGATTGAAGAGTTGAATGAGTCATTCCTAAAGTCTCATTGACTTAAGGGACGGCTGCAAACAATGACAGGGTCTATCATTGTCGGGCATCTTGGTAAACCTCAACATTCCCTATGTTAACATAGTAGGCTGCCAACTTGAGGAGAGAAGTAACTGAATTATCGGTGAAGTCTTAATCACTATCGGGACAGGTGTAGACAATGACAGGGTGGATGACAGGGCACCACTCCTACCTCGTAGCTAACCCTTGAAGGACGGCATAATACATAAAAATATCATGCCCTTGGTTGTCATGATGCATGAATGCAGCCCTGGAGAGTAACTCGCCAGGGCTGCAATCAAGCAGTCAACACTATGGGGTTGTGACACTCCCAAATGTTGGCATAATGCACCAATGCAGCACTGGTAAGTTAATTACTTGCCGGGGCACATAATCGAAGAGATGACATTTTTCTTTGTATTTGATTACCCAGCACCCTGGGAGAAACAAGCATTGCACAAACTTTAGCATCCAAGCACATTTAAGATGCCTTAAAGGTGTTCCTTTTTAAGCAAATTTACTTTACTTGAATACAAACATTCATGCAGTAAAAATGTCTGATTTGTTCAGGTAGCTAGGTTTGAATAGACCCATACTTTGCATGATCACTGTCTGGAAAGGGGTGATGTTTGCAATCACATTTTTGGAGGGCAATCCATACCAAAATGGCTACCGTCTCATAGTCTACCCCATGGACAGTGTTGAGATCTATATAGCATATATTGACTATGCTATAGTGGGTTCATGCACCCCTAGCAGATTGGCATGATTACACCCAGAACATTATGAGAGTCAGCTGGATACTGGCTATGTCACCAAAGGGACTCTCCTACAAGGGTCAGGCAATTTAGTCAGGGTCAGGCATTGCTGCACTCACCCAAAGAGCTTGAGAGTCTGGCCATGCTGGATCCTCATGCCAGAATCTGACAATGCTGGACGCTCTTTCAGCCTCCCAGAGTCCCGCAATGTCAGACTCTGGCATGAGGGTCCTTGACTCAAACAATTTTGCAATAGTCCAGCCTGTTATTGGAGCATGGCATGACCCTAACTAAAATGGGCCTTGATCGTATGCTAGTCCAGCAGTGCCTGACCCTTGTATGAAAGTGCAATTGGCGACATGGGCTGACGCGCACGGTTCCTAAGTGTACACAGAGAAAAGAACAGCGTCAGAAGTGAGTCCAGGTTGCCTCCAGAATGACTCCCTTCTGTAGGGGAGCCCAGCCTATCTAAGAGAGCCTAGGTGACTCCCTGGCTGACCTAGAGGAGTCACCTAGGTGAGTCACAGGGCTCCCCTAGAGAGGGGAGTCATCCTGGAGGCAACCTGGACTCCCTTTTGACTCTGTTTCTTTTCTCTGTGTACCACACTAAGTACTGCATGACAAGCACACATGAAACCTTGGCAGTGGATGTTGACACACAAGGAGACTGAGGAAGACGCAAAGCCACTTATGAGTCTGGGGAATTCCTGTTGTCATGGCCGACAATTGGAAATCAATCCAAATGGATGTCTGTAACTCATGGCAACCAATTAGTAACCACAGTACTGTATAGCGCATGACAATATAATCTCTTTGTCTGTTCTAGTTCAGAAATCTCACATGCACTACGGTGTTGGATGCCACCAAGAAATAGACAAAGGCCCCTGAGACTGGAATCTGTTTGTACACGATTTCAGAACTTAGACATAGTGACTATCATAATCATCACGTGATAAAACACCCCACATAAATCACTATCATGAAGTCTCAATATTGATATTTTCATCATATGGCAAGACAATGTAAAGGAATATTGTCAAAACCAGCAGAAGGCTTGTGCATAATGAAGAGTACATACCTTTACTATGCCTCTAGAAATATGAACATTTATTGAACATTAGAGACTTACTTAGTTCAAAATATTCAATACACTTCATTATAAATATCTTTATTAATATACTGTGGGACTCTCTCAATGCACAGTATACGATAAACATTGCTTCAATCAAGGGCACATGCTGCCCTTAAAGGGTTATATTTATTTTTGGCATGGGACCAACCTATCTTGGTTTTCCTGACCGTCTTCCCTAAAATAGTCCCTTCATGTTATTTTGATCCTTATTTCTTAACCCGGAGGCACTTAAGGATCAGAGGCTCACACTGAAACCTCATGTCTCTTTTCCTCCTGTACCTAAAGGTCTCCATCGAGGACGATATGGGTGGTCTTTTTACCTGTTGGGATGAAAATAATTCAATTTGTTTTTTTCCCCTAGTTGAATTTTATTAGACTTATTTTTATAACTTTATTCTTAAAAGTTATTTTTGGTGACTGTATACATAATGATATTGAGACAGTGATTTAAATACTACTTGGCATGGTCCCTGCAGAGTGCCCCATTCTATTTAGAACACAATGTAGCATATTACAGTCATACTGGTCCTAAAATCCCCCTTTTTCTCTTAGATCACATGAACTCCTCAGTATATTCTTGATTTATATATACGTCATTTACTAAACCTAAACAGTATGATAGACATGACGTAACTCACACTTATACTACTAACATGCTCAAGAATACAATTTCAAGCTATGGAGGCATCCCATGATGCACCCCCTTTGAATATCATAAACTGCTACATCGATATGTGAATATCTCTGCCTTGCTGTAACAATCATAATACAGGATCTTGATCCTGATTGTTGCTTTTGAATCATACAGTATCCAGTTTTCAGTTTACGGTGTGTGGGATTACTAGCATTTAGTATTCTAATAGATTTCTGCTAGATGTCTATTATCTCCTGTTTTTTTGTGTTGTTTTTTTACAGTCTTCGTACAGTTTAGACTGCCACGCAGAGTCCTAATAATTATGTTTTCTCGTCTCCCCAGGTTTGCCATGTATAACAGTGGTACAGTGTACCATACAAAGTTGTACGATGAGTTTTCAACATGTATTCATTTCATGAATAATCTTTGAATACATATTCAACTTTACTGGTTTCCTTATACATTTACTTTCGGATTATTAGTTCTGATAATAACATCTGCTGCTTTCTTGTCTCATATGTTTTCTCACATACTCACTGTTCACCATCTTATATAGGAAACTATCGACATCTCATAATTATTTCTCCATGTTTTCCCTCAGTTTACCATTGAGGCCAATTTTCTTTTTAAAAAGGTGTTTCATGTTACCTCACCCTAGCAAAGGAGGGCCAACCCTAGAAATTAATATCCAATTGTGAAAAATTATTCATCATTTTGGGGCTATTTCAGAGCCAATTTGATATATCATGAGTCAAGGCCATTGGCGGCGAGTTGGCCCTTAAGTTTGCGAGTCAATATCTGAATTGTTTTTTTCAATTGAAAAGATATCTGACATACCGACCCTAGATTTTTAGATCATATTACCTGGAACACACCTTATTTTGGCCTGATAAAGACTTTCTTAACCTGCTCTTCTCATGCCTCTCCTCTCCTTCCCTCTGCTTACAGTTTACCGTGACGCGTGTGGACGAGGAGGATGGAGAGACTAGTGCCACCTCGTGTCCAGAAGATGGCGCCGCCAGCGCGCCACTCACCGGGGGCGCTGTACGACTTCCGGTTCCCGGGGATTCTGGGACATCGGATGCCGAGTCATCCTACGGTGATACTCTGACACAGAACAGTATCACCAAACTACTGTCAAAGAAGTTCAAGGTACAGTGACATCTTATAAGGGTGTGGGTGGATATAAGAGTGGGTGGTGGAGATTGATTAAAGTCCTTAGCCCTTTAAGGTAAGCAGAGTGTATTTATGCCCTATGCACTTTGTTGTGATGATGCATGAATGCAGCCATGGAGAATAGCTCCCAGAGCTGCATTCATGCTTCATACCGACCCTATATATGGGGTTATATTACATAATGGTCGGCATGATGCCAGCATCACAACAGCGAGTTACTCGGCGGTCCTGCATTGATGCATCATGATGGCAAATGTTACCTAGTGGCCACATGCGGTCCTCAAAGGGTTAAGGATAGGAAATCGGAATTAGAGAAGTCTGCAAAATACCCTCAAAGGATTTAATACCATTGCTGATGCTGTAACATGCTTATTGAACATTGCCATCAAAGTAAAGGCTATGTAATCTACAATACGCCGCTATAATCTAAAATGGGCCAAATATCCTAACAGATCTAAGAAGTCTGCATGTCTAGTTATTAACTAATTATTAAGTCACTTATATTTATGACTTTAATTGGGGATGCACAACAAAGAGCAGGAATACCTTTGCCCTTCTTATACGTGTATCTACAATGACATTCTGCACCTTCTAGTTATGTGCAATTCATATACTGTCATGGTCATCTTACCCACTAAGGTGTATTATCCATCAGCCAATTTGGACATGCAATCGGCAGGTAGAGTGTCCAATCGGTAAAACAACAACACTACACAGAGTGTAATTAGGGCCATTTTCCATTAACCCAGTGGTTTGTTGTGAGTCTACATGAAGATAGGACACTCTAGATACTGGTAGCACGATCAAATCAGCTGATGGAAAATGGGCCTAATTCAACTCTTAAGGATACTCTCTACCCTCCTCTTTCCAGGCAGAAAATACTCATTCAATGATCAATTTTGTTTCACGAGGAAGTTGTTTCCCAAACGGACCACAACTACAAAGTGCCCTAGGCCCTGCTGACATTTCCCAGCTGGACTTAATTATGCATCAAATTTCTCACCCTTACTCCCATTGGTTACTCATGTGGTCAGCTGGTCACACTTGGGTCAGGCTCTGACCAATTCATACTGACACTGTGCTAAGATAAGTCATTCAACTTGATCCATAACTTGATGAGTTTTTGTCGGGGCATTACCTATTATACATCACTATGCACCATGACCCTATATCAAGCCCCTTTCAAATTCCTTGGGTTTAAATGGCCGTTGCTAGGGATGGAATGTGAATGGGACAAAAACATTCTGTTTTGAGTAATTCTTTTTTGAACTGGCCTATTGGATGAAAAATCATCAAAATTGACACTTTAGAGGAATTGAATGTAATTTAGACATAATTTAGCCGGGAACCGTCTTTTGGTTAGTGGATAATCCTATTATTAAGGTCTACAGATCTATCTAAAGTAAAAAAAAGTTGGGAGGAAATCAATAAAATTGGAAAAAACCTATTTTCACACTTTATATAGCTCTGTAGACGTTAATAATAGGACTATCCATTAACAAAAAGACGGTTCCCTGCTAAATCATGTCTAGATTGCATTTAAATTATCAAATATGTTAATTCTAATGATATCCCACCCCATAGGGCTGTTCAAAGAAAAATAACCTAAAATAGAACGTTTTTGTTCCATTTACATTCCTTCCCTAGCAACGGCCATTTAGACCCAAGGAATTTGAAAGGGGCATCATATATGGTCATTATGATGTATAGTACATAATACTGGGACATGAACTCATCAAGTGATGGATCATTTAATGTGTATTTTCTGCCTTAAAACAGGAGGGTAGAGAGTATCCTTAAACCCAGCCGTCATAATACCAGACAGGAGTTCCATAGTAATCCAATAGAAATGAATACACTCACTCTCATCCGGATTGGACAGTCTGTTGTCATGAACCATTGACTATCCCATCAATATGCCTGGCAGACAGGTGTCTGGATAGCTCAGTCACCAGTCGCTAGACGGCTCGACAACAATGCCTTCCCTACATGTATATTGACTGCACTATAGCAAGCCTGGCTGAAAGATTCGCCAAGTAGAGTGAGCATCCATTTCAAATAGGTGTGCAGGGTGCTAAAATTGATGAATGTAATTTCCCAGGTATTGCAGCACTGGTCAGTTACCTAAGAGGGCATCATGGCAACAAAGGGCATTGCTTATTTAAGCACTATCACCAAAGTTCAATGACCTTTATGTTGATGGCTGTGAAACATTGGATCAGGGTTTTTCACTCGGAGAAAATACTGCATGAAACTTGGTATTTAGGGAGTGATCATTTATTATCAACATGGGGGGGGTGGTGGGTTTGGGGGGGGGCAAAAAAATTTGGACCCCTGGACCGGGGGGGCAAAAACATTTGGACCCCTCTTGGGGGGGGGGGCCAAAAGATTTAACCTGTTTTGAGCCAAAAAGCCCGCGCGTTACTATGCTTCAAAGGGCCCGCGCGGGAGCCGATTTTCGTCCCTAAGGGGGGGGGGTAAAAAATATTGATCCCTTGACCTGGGGGGTGTAAAAAATTTTGCACGCTCCGCGCGGAAACCCACCACCCCCCCTGTTGTTAAAAAATGATCATATAAGCAAATAAACAGAAGCCAGATTTCCTGGCTTATAGCACTTTATCTTATGTAAATGCCATGGAAATGTCATAACCATAATGGTATGGCACTTACATGGGATTCACTGATATTCAAATTCCAGAGGGTGTCATTCAAGCAATATATATGTTAAAGGTTATTGAAGTGTCATATTGGGCACTAAAAGAGCCAAACTAGCGCCTCCAATGGGCCCAACTAAAGTCTTCCCCTGTGTATTTTCAATGGGTGGACTTAAAAGTCTTAGATTAATATGAAACTAGTTAACTGAATTCTAAATTAAATCTTGGAATTATGTTGAATAAAGTAAGTTTGGCATGCATTGATACATATTGAACATCCTTGCTCATTTTAAACTAAATTGATTTTTGAATTGATATTTTTCCTTGACTGTTGGTAAACATACAGGAGCATTGAAAAGTGATATATGATTCCAAGAATCACTCTGTATTTTCTACCCACAAAATGCATATTTCAGCGTAGGGGGCAAAAATGTGATTTTTGAGTCAAAATCATCACTAAATGCCAAGGTTCATGCAGTGAGACGATACGCGGTTGTCATACCCACTCGCTGTGTCGTGTTGCTCATACATGATTGAGTGGACACTGGTTCTAATAGGAGACCAGACCTGCCCTTTGTGTGCCCAGACCCTTCAGGCTGCCTCTAATAGGGCAGCCCTGCTGTTTATTTCTGTGCCGTGTCCCTATTTCTTCTTACCGTAAAGTCGCGAGAATGCGCCTGGCATAAAAGCCCCTGGTAAAGTGAAATCACCCCAATCAGTACGTTAAGAATATCAGGGTGGCATAGCAGTGCTGCCCTTCAATTTATTTCTGCAGCGTGTCCCTATGTGTACCTACCGTAAGGTCGCAATAATGCACCTGGTTTTGCTAAAGCGCTGGTCTTGTATAGATGCTCTGGGTATAGGGTCTCTGGGTCTCAAATTCCTCTTAAGTACTAAATCAGGAACTTGAATGAGGGCATATGTGCGCCCGGGATAACAGTCCCTGGCAAAGTTGAGAGTGCCCTAAGCCCTATCGCGGCAGTACAGCAAGAATTTCAGGACGGCATACTAGGGCTGCCCTGCAATTCATTTCTACAGCGTTTCCCTTACCGTGTCTACTTACCGTAAAGTCTCGATAATACGCCTGGTTTTGATGAAGCGCTGGTCTTGTATAAGGTCAGTCATATAATAGCCCCTGTCGAATTGAAGAGGGCCTGGTGCATTATTTCATCCATATTGTAACCTTTCAGGGCGCTATTTAATTAGTGCTACCCTGCTGTTTATTTCTGTGCTGTAACCCTATGTCTACTTACCGTAAAGTCGCGATATTGCGCCTGGTTATGATAAAGCACTTGTCTTGTATAAGTGCTCTGGTATAGAGGTCTCAGCACTTAGACACAAACTTGAATGTGTGTCTATCTGGTATAAAGTGCCTGGCATAAAAGCCCCTGGTAAAGTGAAATCAGTCCAAGCAGTATGTTAAGAATATCAGGGTGGCACAGTAGTGCTGCCCTTTGATTTATTTCTGCAGCGTGTCCCTATGTGTACCTACCGTAAGGTCGCAATAATGCACCTGGTTTTGCTAAAGTGCTGGTCTAGTATAGATGCTCTGGGTATAGGGTCTCTGGGTCTCAAATTCTTCTTAGGCACTAAATCAGGAACTTGAATGAGGGCATATGTGCGCCGGGGATAACGGTCCCTGGCAAAGTTAAAAGCGCTCGAAGCCCTATCGTGGCAGAACAGTAAGAATTTCAGGACGGCATACTAGGGCTGCTCTGCAATTTATTTCTGCAGCGTTGCCCTTACCGTGTCTACTTACCATAAAGTCTCGATAATGCGCCTGGTTTTGATGAAGCGCTGGTCTTGTATAAGCTCAGTCATATAATAGCCCCTGTTGAATTGAAGAGGGCCTGGTGCATTATCGCATCAGTATTGTAACCTTTCACTAGTTTCAGGGCGCTATATTATTAGTGCAGCCCTGCTGTTTATTTCTGTGCTGTGTCCCTTTGTCTACTTACCCTAAAGTCGCGATTTTGCGCCTGGTTTTGATAAAGCACTTGTCTTGTATAGGTGCGCTGGTATCAGCACTTAGACATAAACTTGAATGCGTGTCTGTGTGGTATAAGCGCCTGACATAAAAGCCCGTGGTAAAGTGAAATCACTCCAAGCAGCACGTTAATAATATCAGGGTGGCACAGTAGTGCTGCCCTTTGATTTATTTCTGCAGCGTGTCCCTATGTCTACCTACCGTAAGGTCGCAATAATGCACCTGGTTTTGCTAAAGCGCTGGTCTTGTATAGATGCTCTGGGTATAGGGTCTCTGGGTCTCAAATTCTTCTTAAGCACTAAATCAGGAACTTGAATGAGGACATATGTGCGCCGGGGATAACGGTCCCTGGCAAAGTTAAAAGCGCTCGAAGCCCTATCGTGGCAGAACAGCAAGAATTTCAGGACGGCATACTAGGGCTGCTTTGCAATTTATTTCTGCAGCGTTGCCCTTACCGTGTCTACTTACCGTAAAGTAGCGAGAATGTACCTGGTTTTAATAGAGCGCTGGTATTGTATAAGTACCAGGATATAGGGGTCTCAAATTCTTCTTAAGCACTGAGACAGGAGCAAATATCAATCAGGTTCCAGTTTAAGGGCCACATAGTGCTTTAATGTTCGCCACGATCCATGGATGCCGCCCTGAGAGTGACTCGCCTGCACGCTGCATTCAAGTATCATGCTGACTGCATGGGTTGTATACACCCAGAAGTGTTTATTTGATGCATAAATGCAGTCCTGGTGCATTCAAGGACCAGGAGACAGGACGATCGAGGGCATAGCTCATTAAAGTACTGTGCACACTTAAAGGGTTAAGCGCTATACAGGCAGTTTTAGTATTCCTGTTGCAATTTAACATGGCCTTTAGCACAGGCTGCTACCAATATGGCACCTTTAATTGCTCATAGCGCCAAGGTGCTGCAAACCTTTGGCTAGCACAATCTATAGCAATAATTCTGGTGGCTCTATATGTGCAGCCATGTTAGTTCTCTCAACGGATTTTCCCTGAAGATTGAATTTGGTACCTGACCCCCATACACAACAGTTGCCAGGAACAAGCTACGTCGTGAAAGCAAAACCTCTGACCTGCTAGTGTCAGTGTCTACATGATATTCCCGGGAACAAGTTCCATTCTGTGTTAACCCTATACATGCAGCTCCCTTTCAGAGTCCTAGCGTAAGTTCTCTCAGCCCCAGATCCATCCACAAAAAGGCTCTGGTAACTATCACCATAACCTTGAACTTAGATTTTGCTGGACTTGGCCAATCACTGTTGGTAGGTTGGAACCAGTGAACAGGAACCAGGATGTATGATGGGAGTTTAGGCATCATACTTTCTGGTTCTAGTTTCAATTTATGTTTGCTAGTTCCTAGATAACCACAGCCTGGATTGCCTAAACCCAGAGAAAGTTCAAGTTCAAGGTCATTGTGGTGTCTACAAGTGCCAGTCAGTGCCAGAATGGCGCGTGGGACCAGTGTATAGCCTAGCACCCTCCGGGTTGTCTGGAACACCCCGTCCTGTATCTGGGCGAATGGATACGTAACATTGTTATGTCACAAACAGGCACTGGTTGATCTATCAATCAGGACAATACCATAACACTTCACATGGAAAAGGAGAATCAATATAGCATTTGAGAGTGAAATCTGTATTTCACACGTCACTGAGATCAGACTCACCTATACTTCACATCATTTATAATTAGATATTGAGGAGTAACATACAGAAGTAAACCCGATCAAATTACCACAAGTTTTGATTGATTTTCACGAGTCTTTGTCTAGGACGTCAGAGTGACCCTTATTAGGCGTATATCTCCAGAGATGAGAGACATCCAGGGGGTTTAAGCAAATGGGAAATGTACGAAATAAATATGTTAATCCCTTAATTCAGATATTTAAATATTCTTTGTATTTGAGATGCATTATGTTCTAATCCCATTATTTATCTAACCAGACCCTCTGGATATTGCCTAGCAACAAGGATCTGCTTCGAAGAATTCATAATTATGATGAATTGTACAATGGGTGTCACTGGCTTGCCCTTTGATCTGAATAAGTAGCCCAGATTAATTCCTAGAAGCGGATATCTGAGGGGGAGAAGAACATACGATGTATAATGGCCATGATTTTGATTCTGACTTTAATTAAATGGCAGTGGAGGAAGAAAGGGGCAATCAGATGTTGTGTATTGTATTTAGAGATTATCATCATATAGAGCATTAATAATACCAGCCATTCAGACATGTGTAGGATCTCAGTCATAATGTCATTTAAGCTCAAAAGCAATACTGATCATACCCAAAAACAATAGTAGAAGCCCCTAATGAGCCTAAAGCATTAAATGACACTCTGTATTCAATTTTGTTTAAAAGGGCAGGGAGCAGGGCAATTGCTAAGGTCAAATCCTTCTCATGAGTAATGATGGAAGAATACTTGATAGGTATAAATTCTGGAAACACTTAATCATTTAAGCTTCCACACCTCTCAAATGCATTACAGTGCTTTGATCTCTAAGAAAACGATAAGGCTAAATGGCTTGCTGTGAAATATTCAATGCATAAATCTCTATCTTCAGACAAGTAAAATTTTGGATGTTGCACATCTGATCCTTTGTTTATGAAAGCAAGCTGCATTTATGAGCTGTTTATTAATGGGCATGAGAGCCTGAGGCTTGGCCCAAAATAGCCCCCTCATAAATAAGCACCCACTGGCTGCTGATGTGAATTTTGCAACTACCCCAAAATTAGATACAGGCTTCCACCTCCCTGAAGGCAGTTCATGCAGTGTTTTAAGCAGGTACCTCTACAGAATTATGGTGAAATTCAGGGGCGAGCAACGCATATCAATGACCAGTAGGAGTGGAAGCCATTGGCTGGCATTGTCTGGTGAGGAAAAAGGAGCAATCAGAGCAATGTGCATTTGGTGCCAATGGGTGCCATTGGGAACCAGTAGGTGCCTTCAGGAAGCTTTCGGTGGCATTATGGGCCATCAGATGCCAGCTGATGCCATCAGGTGTCTTCAGGTACCATCAGGTACCATCAGGTATCATCAGGTACCATCAGGTATCATCAGGTATAATCAGGTACCATCAGGTACCATCAGGTACCATCAGGTACCATCAGGTACCATCAGGTACCATCAGGTACAATCAGATACAATCAGGTACCATCAGGCACCATCAGGTACCATCAGGTACCATCAGGTACCATTAGGTACCATCAGGTGCAATCAGGTACCATCAGGTGCCATCAGGTACCATCAGGTACCATCAGGTACCATCAGGTACCATCAGGTGCCATCAGGTGCCATCAGGTATCATCAGGTATCATCAGGTTCCATCAGGTTCTATCAGGTACTATCAGGTATCATCATGTACCATCAGGTACCATCAGGTATACTATCAGGAGGCATTAGATGTCATTAGGATGTATTAGATAACATTTGGTGCCATCGGTACCATCTGCTCAGATGCCATCAGCACCCATTAACACACATAAATACAGTAACTTGCGTATGGGTCTTCATTTGAACCTTCAACCCTCTACCATATATACAGTAGACAGAAACTAGCTTAAGGCCCTTCACCCCACTCTTTAAGCGTTACGTATACAGGCTCCCATGGGGCAACCTTTGAGCATGGCCTCACCGCCCCAGGTCGGCCATCCCGCCTTGATGTTCACATATTGTGGCGCCCTGGTGGCGACTTCCGGTACTACCAGAGCTAAATGTCGTCTGCTCCCAGTCATCTATTACACATGCGCACTTGTACCGGCATGCCGTGTGCACAACAACTCCAGGGACTTCCTGATGCTATTTTTAGACTGAGGCATTAAGTGAGGGTGACCCTGGAGCATGGGAACGCTCTCTGTAGCACTACCATTAGGGGGTGTATACAGTGCATTATGTATCGCAGCTGGAACCGTGTCCTAGTATTGAGACATCTGCCTCGCATGCACCAGGTTGGTGGTTTTAACCCTGTAACCCTGTAACCTAGAAGAGAACATTCCTTACAAAACATACCTACAGCAGGCAGCCTTGAATATCAAAAAGGATATATATATATATACATATATATATATATATATATATATATATATATATATATATATATATATATATATATATATAAATATATTAGATAGAAAAAGAAATTGCTGTACTTGGCAATATGCTTAATTTGAAAGACACACTACTATTCAAAGAGTGTAACTATAAATATCTAACTGATTAAATTTGGGACTCAAATTGATTTGCGATTGAAGAAAGACTTTTTAGCAGTTTAGGGAAAGGTCCATCATGCAATCCTGTGACATTTTAACAGTTATATTTCATTCACATCAGTACGGGCAATTGGCTTGAATAACCACCGACACCTGTGGTTGCTTTATACAATATTCTACATGGATCTGCACTGAAAAAGTAAACTTGTCTCCAGACTCGTCAAAGTGACTATCATAAAATAAAAGAGTCAAAGGTTGTCTAACCTATCATGTTACCATCCCACAAATATAACCTGGAGCTGGAAAATGTTGGGTTTTGGGCTGGCACATGCCAAGTGGGTCTTCTATCTCCAACTAAAAGACCCACTTCCTTGCCACTTAGACGAGTTTTTGACTCATTTATTTTATGATCGTCACTTTGAAGAGTCTGGAGACAAGTTTACTTTTTGAGTTTGACAACATTCAATTACTATTTACAATACGAAATGACAACAGGAGGAGCTGTGTTATAATTTGGAGCTTTAATACGGGGAACGGTATAGTTTCTAAGGTACATAGTTAACCAGACACACATGTAATATTAACGGTAATATAAATCAGATACAAGAATATTTTATCATTTAACATTTGCCAGAGTGTAGTAACCATGACAACAATAAATGAATGAAGACCTGTATGTAAATGAACTCGTGTCTAAGAGTCTTATCTGCTCATTGTATCCTGAATGGCTTCAGGCAATTCTATCATTATATGTAAAAGAATTTAAAAAGTAGATCTGTATTTCTTGCAGTACTCAGTAGGTCCTCAGCAGAGAAGCTTAAACAGCTGATACTATTGGAAATGTGTTTGAATTGTTTGTATTATCCCTTTAAGAACAATGAGGACTGTGAGGATTGATCCTTTAAATGGAATAATCTCTCAGTTTGAGTATAGGTAGGGAGGTGCAGTGCATGAAATATCCTTTTCTGGTAAACAGACAGTTGCTTACGACAGTACACCCCATTTCCATAGTCTTATCAGGACTTCTGACATGAATTCCCAAATGATACAAACTTTTTACATCCCAGTATATGTTCATCTCGATTATCAAAATCTATTTTAAAAAAGGATCTTTTTCATATAAGTGGTTTCGTAGTCGATTTGTTGACGTCTCGTATTCACTATTATCAAAAAATAATATGCGTATCCCTGGTCGTGAACCTTGTTGTCTTTTTGATATTTCCGTACAACCAGTTTTCCCAATTTGAGGTGGCTGCAGACTAACCGCTACCACTGTACTGTGTATCCTGCAGGTTAAGTCGCTGCGACGGGCGCTCCCATGTCGAGTAGGTTTGGCAGTGGTTACTTTATACAATATATACCCAGTCCCTGCACTCAGCACTCAGCCTGACACCATCCGCTGAAAAAAATCTCACAAAAATAGGCTGCTTGTGAGTTGAAATGTAGAATAAAATGTGTTGATTTTCTTTAAACAGACACTCCACCGAATTCAGTGAAAGAGGCGGGGGGGGGGATTTAACCAGTATTTAGAAAACTTGAAAATTATGTTAGCCATTAATGCATTGACCTCTGTGTCTCTGAAGTAATCTTAAATGTCCATGAATGAGGGGTGTCATTGAGGTGACATAGTGAGGATGGTGTCAAGTCTAGTTGGGTGCAGGGACCTGGGATATATACACCTATCTGTGTGCCTTCACCCAAAATTGACAGTCGCAGTGTGGCACACTATTACAGAATGGGTAGTGGTTCTAAATTCTAATTATTATTTTTTATCAATTTGAAACTTCTTACAAAATCCCAGACTTGATTATCAAATTGTGTTATCAATAAAAAGAGGAAAATAAAGATACTGTAGCCATTTATAGCAAGTAGAATTGCTCTGAAAATGATTTTTTTTTTTAAAGATAAAGATAGAATTGGTAATTACCTAGGTTGTTTTGGCCTTATTTTGGTTGCTGCCTTGTCCTAGTATTGGATGACCATATCCATTTCCTCATTTCAAATCTCAAAATAAATTTGTCATAAAATGAGGTTTGGTGATCATGGTTATTCTGGTAAATACGAAACACCACTACATGAGAAAATTCAAAAAAAAAATCCTAAAACTTGAATAAAAACCAATCATCAAGCTTCAACATTTCATTCCCTTTTATCTAATGAGAGGTGCCACATTTCGACCTAGCTAGATGTGTTCGATATGTACATGTCTGCCATTGTGAACATCCTTTTGGTTTCTATTAGAGAAAATATTCTATTATTTTCCTCTTTTTGCAAAGAGAGAGCAGAAATAGCAATATGTTGTGGAGTCTTAGCAACCGTGTGCAGAAATGTGCTAGTCTTACTCAATATCACGACAATTAACAACCAAGTGAATCGCGCGTCAGGCTTTAAGTATTGGCCTGAATAAAAGGGTGGATCCAGTAAGTGGATGGGTCCAGGGGTTCTGGTTTGGGCAAAATGTGAATCTGCATCACAATCTGATTCGCCAGACTATGCAATGCACATTTTACCAAGTTATTGTTGTCAAGTGTTTCAAGGTCCTGGATCAGCACAATAAACTAAAGGTAAATAGGCCTAATGCTTAAATAGTTCTTAATAAAAAGGCCTAACTTACTTGCAATGATTACCCTACCATCGCGATATAGCGCTGGTCGCAATAAAGTAGAGTTTCAACACAGCGCTGGTCTTGTATAAACGCTGGGTCTTGAACCTTTCTTAGGCCCAACAAAGCATCGTGAATAAGGGTCTGGGGCTAAGGCCCAGCCACATTGGAGAGTGTCCCTGCACTTTATCATGATGGCAGGGTAGTCTACCAAAGCTGACAGTACATGCTGTAGGCTGCTGAAAAAATAACGCTGGAAAACTAATTGCATTTACACAACACATGGTATGCAAGCAGCGAAGCAGAAATGCTCTGTGCAGGGGTAGATGGAGCATCTTTTCTACTTGGCTCTTTCTGGTTCTTTTGGTAGTTGTTTTTTTACGAGCAGTATTCAACAAAGCAGAAACTCTGCAGTGCATCTTTTCTGCTTGGCTGCTGATAATCACATATCCACACCAGTTCTCTGTCTAAAGAAAACTATAAATTTTGGTGTGTCAATATTTCCCAGCTTTTTAATATAGAGTACAAAAGGATTCATTTTCAACTGAATTCAGCTAAGGCTGTATTTAATTTTAGCATAATATGTATTTCATCCAGAGATAAGTATCTGATTTCCCAAGTGTTGCAAAGCGTGTAAAGCCTAAAACAATAGTATCTATGGTATGTGCCTCTTGTATATGAGCCTTCTTCTACTACCATAACCACTAGGTTCTACAAGTCCTGCACCCTGGCAGCTCACAAGAGGCTTACTGCATCTGTTTAAAAATCAGAGAGGTTGGTCCCATTAGCATTGGGTACAGGGGTCCATTTGAAACTGGTGTTGGTGTCCTTGGAACAGAGGGTGAAGTCCTGGATTATACTGCCTTCCCACAGGCACTTACAGGGCGTTTAAATGCCATTTAAAGGGCATTTAATGAATCCTGATCCACCCTGTACTGCCAGAAGGTTTCAATATAAGAGAGCTCTCTCTAGGATATTGATACTTGATGGCAATGATTAATTATATGTATGCCTATATCAGCTCACCGACCCTAGATTATATACACATGATATCCCAACTGGTAGTTAACACCAGGATAAAAGATCAAGCTAAAAACAGGTTATAAGGTCAGTGGGAATGCATCATTGTTCCCCTAGACACCATGGTGATGTAGATATACATGTAGGCCCTATGTCAGGACTCGGTGGTGCATTGGTAGCACTTCTTCATGTCATGCAATAGGTCCTGGGTTCAAATCCCAGTGCAGTTCAAAGGTGCTTTCCAGCAATGGCTACAAATTAATATGCTCTATGGTGCTTGGGTTGAGCTTCATCGTAATCAGACACTGGGTTTTCACAGCTGATGATATCAACCCTTTAAGGACAGCATGATGCCTCAAGGCTTCTTGTACATTTGACGTTATGCAGCATTGGCGCTCGATGACTCTGTATGTGTATCGGTACCACAAGGTCTTCATGATGCATTCATATGGCTTCGGTGAGTTACTCACCAGGGCTGCATTCATGTATCATTCTGTTCTACTGTGTGAGTTAAGCCTTGGCGAGTTACTCACCAGTGCTGCATTCCTGCCATCAAATGGTCATAATGTATTGAGGTATCATATGCTGCCCTTAAAAGGATATTAAATGGCGTGGGTCACTGTAATCTAATTGCCATTAGCACTTCCCCTCATTACGGACAACAGCAGAGACAACGCTTAGCTTCAGTAGATTCTGCTCATCGCTATTCACCTTTTTTCACAGCGCTTCAATTAGCTTCGAGTCCGCCGGGCAGATTAAACGCCATTGATTTCCATGATGGTTTCTCATTTGTGGTTTTATTATCCTCCATCACCGGCTTTTGTGAGGTGGTTGGTAGCACTCGTCTGGAAGTCATCGTCAGCGCGAGTCATGCGATAGGCTCGCTAGCACAGAGCCTGAGAATAGCATCATTGTATTTATGTGGTTCTCAATCGATTGATATTGATATCTATTAAAATGATGACTTGTGAAAGGAAATCTTCCCTATTGTTATTTTATGGTTATAAATCTGATATGATTTAGACTATTTATGTGGGGTTTATGGTATGGGATAATATGTTATGTTATCAATGAGAATATAGTATATGAACAATATAGTTCTCATTTGATTGCTATTGATATCTTTTCAAGTGATGAGATCTTGAAAGATCTTTCACTATTTATTATCATATTGATTAGTGTCTGCATAAATATACACATGTACACATTGTGCAAGGTAATATTGTATAATGAGTCTTTTGTCGTAATATGTATATGAAATATTATCAAATTAATAACATTGGAGATATTATAAAACAAATAATAGTACATGTGTAACTATAATAAGACTTTTTTCTGTAGGACACTAAGATGTTTGTGATTAGTTTAAAGCAAAGTTGAACTTTAATTTCTTAGCAAAGCACACACCTGCTAACAAATACTTTGAACATTTCATTATTTAAATTATTGTCAGATACATCCTAATTTACCTTTGCACTGCTTTCCCTGCCCACCTAAATGAACTATTTGACCATCTTACTTCATTTCAGAGCAATTTGGGCGATGTGAAGGTCAGGATGCTCTGCAGGCACTTATTTTTATAAATCATTTGTTTTTTGCATGATTCTTCTACTTCAGTATCTTATTTGCCCTTAAATTTTATCTTGCTTGACCTTGATCTGTATTTTGTTTGACCTTGATCTGTATCTTGTTTGACCTTGACTTGTATTGTGTTTTATCTTGTCTTTCTTTCAGCTCTACTTCTGTACCTTCAACCTTCTGATGACTCTATTCTGTATTCTCTGCTTTAACAAAAATGTGTGTCATTGTCTTTTAGGTTGTGTCATTGAAGCCTTTTTTTGTTGCTTTAGTTGCTACACTTCCCTTTACCTTTGCAATTGCATTGTCCTTCGAACTAGACTAAACTGGTATTTAAAAGTCAACCATTTCTCTGTGTATGTCAAGTGTGTGCTTTTGTAATGCCAATCTATTGTTTTGACTGATCACCTATGGTCTCACTCTCACTCAATGTTCACTCTGAGGCTATACATATAACAGCCTCCCCCATCCTATGCCTTCATCCCTGTTCACACTAGATGCAGCAAGTAGGGTTCGTTTCAAACAGCACCAACCCTTTACAGGCAGCATATTGCTTCCATGCACCATATGCATGAATAAAGCAGAATCGAGTAACTTACCACTACCAGTGCTGCATCCGACCCATGTGCCAGTCGGTTTCTCACTGGTACTTTACTGATTATCTTTAGGCTACAGAATTTAGTCTGTACTGGCTAACAAATCAGTCAATAGAGCCTAACCTAGTGAGTCATTCTTTGCCTCTCTATATGACCAACCTAGGTGAATCAATACTGTCAGGCTGGTCAGTTCTGACCAGTTAACTCATCATAGTCGTATTCATTTCAATGAGTTTTAGGCCTTTTGAGTAAGGCATTAGTCAAATGTCGTTTTGCCTCGGTCATTGTTGAATAGCACTTGGTCATGCCTGACCAATGTCCCTCTGACTAACATTGGATAGCCACTACAGACTAAGGTCTGGAGCATTTAGATTATCTGTGAGCAAATGCATCTGAACGGTCATTAAACCAGTTGCTTCCACACTCGCTCTACAGTTACACCTCACAATCTATTCTGCATAAAGAAATATAGGCAGAATGGCTGTAAGTGTCTTCATGGTGTGTTCATGTACTATACCATGTGTTGTTATCATGCATGAATGCAACCCTGGCGAGTATGCTGTATTCATGGACTTAGTCCCCAGGGCTGCATTCATCCATTATAATGACAAAGTGCATTAATTAGATCATTAAGGGTTGATCTTGGGAGTTTCCATCAAACACCCCTTCCAGCAGTGAAGTTTGTTGTGCAGAGATAATTCTTCATAGACCCTTGTTTACCCGTCCACCCATCTATCTCTGCTGTGAAGTTGGAGGGCCAACTTCCGGGCTTCACCAGAAGCTCCCGGATGTAAAGGCTGAGCTGGTTCCCCAGGGTAGTTTCTACACAACAACACATCACTATAGAACCAGGAGGCAAAAAGGGGAGACTTTCCAGTTTTTAACGTGTTTTATTTAGTTAAATAACGCAGGTCTAATTTAAGTAATGCATTAAATCTAGCGTCTGTGTATTGCATCCATGCACTAGCCATAGTCGGCTATATATACTGCTGTCTCTAAATTGATATTAGCTATATGTGCTTTAAAATGTTTAGATAGCATTGCATTAATGGCACTGGGATCCAAGACAGGGAAGCAATGTAAAAGTTAAACACAAGTTGATTTCTGCAAAATGGTGATAACTTTATCAAGAAGATTCACGCTTGTTATCAGTTTCGGTCAGGGACTTCCAATTAGCGTTGTGATGGCTTTGGCTAAACTGATGATAGCTAGTTTATCTATTGATCAACCCATTAAATACCCATCTCCTCTATAAAGGCCCAACTCTGACTGTTACTGGAGGGGCAGCAAAGATTTTACCCTTAGGGGTGTCAATTTGCTTCACAGCAAGATTTGTAACTCACCGACAGGGCATAAGTGCATCGTGCCAACGCTTCAGATTTTTTACGGTCGGCATGACACATGAATGCAACTGTAGACAGTTGCTTGGAAGGGCTGCATTCATTCAATATGACACTGAGGAGATAGTGCTCTAATGCCCTCAAAGGGTTTAGTTCGCCTTACATAATAATTACTCTTTTGAAAAGTGCACAGACTTTATCAGCAACTTCCTTGACTGGTACCTCTTCCTTGCCGCGTTGGTGTATGGCATCCCCTATACGCCTTCTCTGGCACCTAATTTGCATATGAAACCTAATGATGAGAGGCCCGGATGTGAGTCTTAAAGCAGACACCAGGGGGAGCCAGTGTTGTTGGAGCGACTTGATAAACACCCTCTGTCCATCAGTACTTTACACACAGATGGGGCCTTAACCCGCTACGGGCCGCATGATACCTTGCTGCGTAAGTGCATCATGCAGACGCTTGAGGAGTGTATCACTACTCTATGGTTGGCCAGATGCATGGATACAGCCCTGGCGAGTTATTCGCCAAGGCTGTATTCGTACATTGCGATGACAAAAAGGCATACTTTTTATAGGATAAGATTGCAGTAGCGCATGAATGCATAGTGCATTAATTTATTATGCTGCCCTTAGAGGGTTACATAAGGAGGGAGGCAATGGAGGGGGGCCTTCTCTGCAACCAAAGTAGCAGCTTGTGTTCAATATGACTATGAAATTAACACAATCTGTCTCGATCAACAGCTGCTCCCACTGTAATTAGATGGTGCTTCTGGCTACCATATCAACAACATCAACATCCCCCTATGAACTACTGTGGTCGTACTTTATTTCGCTGGGTATATATTTTCGCTATATTCACAGAAATGAAAAATCCGCGAAATTTTTATATGCTACAGTATGGAATAAATACCCGCGAATTAGTCTTTTTTGCCACATCAGCGAAAATTTACACCCGTGAATATAAGTACTTTCACAGTAAATGATGATATCCAGGGTGTTGTTGCTGAATAGAGCCCCCCTAGGACAAAGGATGAATCTTTTTAAACTATTACATTTTCGAGTTCTCTAACTGCAAAAGTCTATGGCTTTGCCATAATTATTCTCCCTCCCTGACTGGTTCCCATGCTTCTACTACCGTAAAACCTCGCTTATAAGCCTAACTCGCGTGTAAGCCGCACCCCCAGTTAAGGCCAATCTTATAAGCCGCACTGGCGATCTGACTCTGCCGATTTTAGTACTGTATCATAGTAGCAAAAACTCGCGTATAAGCCGCACCCCGACGTTGGGCCGATCCCATAAGCCACACTGCCGATCTGATTCACATACTAGCCGCAGCTTATACGCGAGGTTTTACGGTAACCCGACTGCGACACTAACTATGAAGAGTGTTACCTTTAAGGTTTTAAGCACGGCATAGTGCCATGATGCATCATGCCGTTATGTCATCATGATGCATGCATGAATGCAGACATTGTACAAGCAACTTGTCAGTGTTGCATTCATACACTATGCGGCCTATGAGTGAGTTACTCGCTGGTGCTGCATCAGATCACCATGACAACAGATACATGAATCTGGAGGCATTATGTAGTCCTCTGCATGAATATTGGTATCTAGGCAAACTTTAAGTTTCCCTTGGTTCATTGAATGCCATGGAAAGGTTTTAATGACTTTTAAGCTGCATTTACTGGAATTAAAGATGCTTGAGGTGTGACTTAAGACAGAACTTCTTTGCTTAAATGCCAACATTCATGCAGTGGCCCTAAAAGGCTTGACCCTTCAGGCCAATTTCCATGAGACGCACCCCAACTCACAATTGGCATGAAAAATGATTACAACCATTCCATTCAGATATAATTGTTTGCACTGTGCAGTTATAAGGCAATTTTCCACTTCTGACAATTCGACAATCGACAGCTGTCGCAAAGCTGGAGCTCCTCTCCACAGTGTAGACTTTGTTTGTATCATATCTTGTAAGAGTACCTCCATTAGAGAATCTCAAAGTGAAGTCCCAGTAGTGGAATACATGGTATAGACACACATTGTCAAGGGAAACTTTGCTGCTGAATTGTGATTGATACTGTCTCATGGAAACTGGCCCTAACCCAAGCTTAATTCGTGTGTTTTACAGTGGCTACAGGTCCTCATCATCCATATCCCTTTGTGTCTGTATTTGTCAACCTGTGCCTTCATTGTTGTCCAATTCTCCATTATGTTACAATGATTGAAGTCATTATCATGTTTGTTTTTCAAAGGTTCGGTTACAGCCAGCCTGCATCTATGTTCGACTGTGTTTCAGGCTTACGCTTCATTTCCTTCATTTCTTTTTCCATCATTTCAGGAATATTAGTTGATGATGTTGCACTCATCACATGTATACATTCACACATATATAGCACAGTTGATTTCAATTTAGTTTCACACACTAGATATTACATAAATAAAAGTCCAAGTAGATTGTATTAATTGTAACCCATTATATTCAGCAGAGAGCATTAGTCTAGGCTAATTTAAGTGGAAGTTTCTATAACTGGCTCATTGATAATTCTAATGGAATTTCTTTCCAGGCAATCTCTATTTTACAAAATTAGATAAATTAAAACTTGACTTCATCATAAATGTATTCTTCAGTCCTACAGAACGTATAAATACGATGGTGCAAGAAAACCTCTCAGGCGAGCGGATAGCTCGGATACGAGAAAGTCAGGATATCGGAAACGGCTCATCTCAAAGTATGAGGTAAGCAGAATCTATGTCCAAAATAATATGATGTATCATAAAGTGACTGTATCATATTTTCAAGGACTCCTGATTCATTACCGAAGAGATGAGATGTGTATTCTTCACCTTTTTTATGATTCTTACCAAAGACATTTTTTGTATAGGCCTAGAGAAGTTTTACACTGGGTAAGTGTATATGGGGAAGGGAGGTGAAATGCAATAAAGGTGATGTAAACTCTTGTAATTGTCGGCAGAATGGCAACTTCATGTACCATATTGAAAATCCAGGAGCTATTTGATATACCAGTACTACCTTTAAACTGTACATCTTCATATGACATGTACTGTCATCTATATTACTGAAAGCAGTTTTATATTATCAGTCAAAAGGCTTGCACATTTATTTATTGTGTGAAAAGGAAATTCAAAAAGGTAGAATAAACGCTGAATAAACACATGTTATCAGATAGTAAAAGGACGATAAAATGATATAAAGTATAAGTTATATGTCACACAGTCAGCAGGCCAGAATTGTAGAAGATTGGAAATAATAAAATTTACTTTTTCTTTCCTCACAGAGCCAGGATTACGATCAATGTGAGAACTCGCTGTTCCTGAAAGAACAAGAAACCCTCAAGTCTGTGGTGAGTTGTCCACTTTTGTAACTTATATATTGTTATCAGACAATTATACAAAGATTTGGGATCATCTGGGGAAAATGAACTGAACTGTTAACTAAGGCCCACCTATTATGTCTAATGTAATTAATGATAACAGCAAGTTTAAGTGCATATCATCATTCTGGATGGCTCAGGATGTTCATTAGTCTAAATTTGAAATGACCCAATGCCACTAGTGCCAAAGCGTTGCACGTATGGTACAATAATACTTCGAAATACTGTTTCAAGCTGTATCTGCAAAATAATTTTTCTATATTTATGAAATCTGGCCTCATCTATCAAAATCTCTTCTACTCCCCCCAAAAGTGTAAATTATTCTCCTACTCATACTAAATGCTTTCCATCATCTCTTCAGACCACGCTACAGGTATATTATTCTGAACCTTCATGCCTTATCAAGCTTCCACCAATGTACCACTATATTAAAGCATGTTACCTATGTCACCAAACCACAAGCAGCGAACCGGCTTATTTTGTAAAGCGCCGACGATTGATTTACTTAAATGTGAAAAGAACTGGTTATTATTTGATAGTGGATTATCTGAATGGATTTGGGTGGGTATCAATGATTAAGCCTTTGTAGATGATTATTGGTCAAGGCTTATAATTTGACATCATGATGCACCAACACAGTACAGGAAGGCAAAATTTGGACTTTTTGTTGGTGCATCATGCCATGCAGTCTTGTGTATATCAATCCCATAGGGTTGACATGATCACACTCAGAAAAGTGTCGCCAAAAGCACTCTCACCTGAAAGTCAGGCACTGCTTGGCTTTTAGGTGAGAGTGCTTTTGGCGACAGTGACACTCACTTTTCTGAGTAAAGCGTGTATTCCACCAACGTTGGTCGGCCGAAGTTCCGTCATCCGATGAAAGTCTATAATGTTAAACTTATGGACAAATCTCATCTGACGACTGAATCTCGGCCGATTTACGTCAGTGGAATACATGCTTAGGATGCGCAATGCAGTATCAGCAGGTGCTAAATTCCTCCCAGGATGTTTGAAACATTTCAGGGAGATTTTGTGTATAAACACTACTCTATCAGCATAGGAATGGCTTTGCCCTTGGTTCTCACATTGACAGCTCTTGTACATCTTAAACATTCAACACAGCTCTAATCACTATATCAAATTATTAAATAGATGAAATAGCATTGAGAAATAGTCTATTGAAAATAGGTTTCAATTATGCCTGGTTAATAGAAAATGTAGATGCTTCACACTTAATTCTATATTATTATTGCCATGCTTATTAAGCCATAGCATATAAAATCTTTGCTTCTGTAACATAGAGGTTTCTGTAACTTAAAGGTTTCCATATAAATGTCATGGCATTATTCATTTCCATTACATTTACATGAAGTCAACTCATCTTTAACTTCTTGCTATGGGGAATTTACATTTGCTGAAATTCCAAAATTCATGTAGTGGAGTCATTATAGAAATTAACAACATTGACATTATATTGCCTTCCTTGATGCATACCACCCTGAATACTTCCCTCCTACCCCTAGAATTAAACTGATATATAATGGTATAAACCACTGTCTTGAATTTGAGATTGCTTTTTCATCAAATAAAGTTGACTCTTCCTTTTTTAAATTCTCCTCAACGAATAACTAACATGGTTATACACAACTAAAAGCCAGGAGTGAACCTTCACTGTTTTTTTAATTTGATATTGGTTTCCAAACCAAGTTTTCTGGTCCTTACCCTGCTTACTATAGAAACATGCCTTCACCCTGACTAAAATATACACATTCTAGTGGAATTTAAAGTCTTTACAGTTTGATATAAGTAGCATTCCTGTAGTTGGTAGTATTCGTAGTTAATTGAAGTCACATTGCACAATGAGACATCCTATTTAAGAAAGGCCCATTATCATATGCTTTCTTGTTGTATTTCATATCATCATATCAAACTGCAAAATTTTAAAAGATTACAATAAGGGTTTCACCAGCAAGGCTGTCCATGGAGTCTCACATTTGTGCAATGCGAACACTTTGCCCTAATCCTACGATGTATGATGTATGATATCTAATCATTAAAAATGTTTATGGATTTTTCACACTCGCCCTGATAAACTGTATCTTAATAACGCATACTTTCCCATATTACTCCGAAACTACAGAAAATACAGCGGAAATGGATCGCTCGGTGGCTGGTGAATCTGATGATCGGCGTGGGTACTGCGCTGGTGGCTTCCATTATAGAAATCGGTATAGAGTTTATAGCAGAGTACAAGTTTATGGCACTCAAGTATTGTATCCTTTACATTCAGGCTTTTCAGAGCTATAGCTTAATCATAGGACGATAATGATTGTACCTTCTCAGTTCATGGACTCTTCAAAAAGAATTCAATTTTCTTAGGGAGTGGTAATTTTGTAATAACAGGAGGGGGGAGGGTTGGTGGACTTGGGGGGGTACCAAAAAAAATGTGGACCGCTTGAAGGGGGGACCAAAAATATTTGGACCCCTCTTGAGGGGGGACCATGAAAATTGCAACCCTTTTTAATGAAAAAGCCTGCACGTTACTATAGCCCAAAGGGGTCGGCCACACTGAATTTCAACTTGCCTGAGGGGGGGACAAAATGTTTTTGACCCCTCCCGTGGGGGGTACCAAAAAAATTGTGACCCGCTTGCGCGAAAATCCACCAACCCCCCTGTTGTTAAAAAATGACCACTCCCTTAATGTTGACTTTTCTTCAAACTCTTTTTCAACATTTAAGAAACTGGTTACTTTCTTAAATGCTGAAAGGAACTTCTAATGCATACCATTTAAGTTATAAATTGAAGGGGGACATATCTGTCAAATAATAAAAAGAAAAATTCAAAGTTGTTACATTTTTTGGCAATATCCTTAGCCAAACCTTGGATCAAAATGCAATAAACTAAAAGTGAAGAGATGAGCCCTTAACTGTTCTTAGTAGTAGACAAGTATGACCAAGGGCCTATGCTGGTCATCCCACTCATATCATGGATCGTCTTCAATGCCAGTCTCGTCTGCGTCGGGTCGCTACTTGTCGTATGTTTGGAGGTAAATTATAAAGAAATTACACATAGTAGACTGGATTGATATTAAAGTAAAGATATAGTATTTTTTCAGGTGTCTAGTAAATGTGATGAGAACATTTACATGACATTCACATAGTATTCATGTCACTCTGAGAATGTTTCCCTAAATTCCAACTTTCATGCAGATACAGTAAAATTAATATTGTTTCCTGTCAAGTGGCATTGTCTCATGATGTCCAATAATACAGGATCATAATTTTTTGCATAAATCCTTTAGCCGCAAGCTGCTGGGAGTGGGATCCCACAAATAAAGTGCTATTTGAACGGAGTGAAGATCCCGGGTCTGCTTACTTTACGCGCCTTGGTGGCAAAAGCTGTCGGTGTCATCCTTTCTGTCGGGGGAGGACTCGCCTGCGGCAAGGTAAGAGGATTGAAATATCATATTTTTCAATATGTTGTACATGTAAACTGACCACTGAATATGATATTCTAACAGTATATGGCATTTAATATAGTGTTTCCTTGATCTATAGAAACTTTGATAAACCCTTAAGATTGAGAGTAAATGTTAACCCTACAAGCCTTTGAGGACAGCATGTCGCTAAAAGACAACATTTGTCATTATATTGCATCGATGCAGCCCCGGCAAGTAACTCACAGGCGCTGCATTGGTGCATCATGTCGACCCATATTGGAGTGGTTCAACCATAGGGTCAGCATGATGCTTTAATGCAGCACGGGCAAGCTACTCACCAAAGCTGCATCCATGCATCATGACGACCAAGGGCATGATGCATTAAGGCATCATGCCGTCCTTAAGGGTTAATAGATGGCCTGCAGGACAGCAGAAGCAGAATGCAGACCTGTGCATGACAACTTCAAACGGGCTGATTGCTATTTTGTGGTGTCCTTTTGAGGCAGATGTCAGCCGAGGTTATTTCCATACAGGTTGACTTTCACTCAGATCACTGAGCTTTAGACTGAATAAACACGATGTGCTTCAGGCTCTCTAAGGTTAATAACTAGGACGAAAATATGTATTTACAGTATGCCCTGGAGAGAAACTCAAATAACTCTCAGTATAACAAAAAAAATAAAAACAAAAGATAGATTTGGGAGATTTCCATTAATATAAATGCTACCATTCCACTAGCAGCATGCAATATAGTACAATATAAAGGGAAGGCCTGGGAATCCATTAGGTAGAACAGCATAATAAAGAGTTGTGAAAAAAACATATATGTTGTATAGCATTTCACATATAAAGTCTGCATTTATTTATATGATATTTAAGGACAGCATAGTTCTTTAATGAGTTTTATATATTTAGCTCCTTGTCATGCATAGATGCAGCCCCGTCGAGGAAGTCGCCAGAACTGCATGCATGCATCGCGCGGACCCTATAGGGCGTATACAATCCTGTTATGTCGGGTTGGCATGATACACCAAATGAGTTGCTCACCGGCATTGTGTTTAAAGCGGCACAATCACCAAGTGTTTGCCACTCATATTTCTATTACTGTTCTAGTCTACCATGCTTTGAAGTCTGCAGCTTTAAGACAAAATGCCACAGTTGAAATATGACTCTAAAATCTAAACCTAAAACAACACATTCTGTGTGTTCTGGCCTAAGTCAGAAAAGCAGCCCCATCCAGGGTCCCTTATACTCGTGCACCTCATAAGGCCAAATCATTTTTTAAAGGTGTGTTTCAGGTTACCCAACACTTCCTAGCAAAATAGGGCTGACCTTAGAATATTTTTTATCAAATTTTGTAAAAGTATTTGTTTTTAGGTCATTTTTGGGCTATTTCAGGGTCGATTTGATAGTAGACGAGGCAGTTGTCGGCAAAACGGCACTGAAATTTCGGGAGTCAATTTATTGGTACTACTTAGGCCAAAGTAAAAAGATTTTATTTTAATCTGACCTACCTGTTCTAGATTTTCAGACCATGTAACCCGAAACACCTTTTTTTTGTTTTTTGGCCTAAGGAGGCAACACTCAGACATTTCTGTGCAGCTGCTCCCAGTGATGTTATTTGATACTCATTAGTCGGTATGATATAGGACTGTGAGGCCTGAAATGGCAGGTTGGACTTCTTAGGGGTGGCTTTATTTATAAGATTGTGTAAGGTTTAAGGATGCGTTTTGGTGTAATGATTTTGAAGTGTTTTATTTGAAATTAAAAACAGGGGCTTTAGTCATTATCTGAGGTCCTGGCGGGGTCCTGGCGGGGTCCTGGCGAGTTCCTGGCGACCTTTTATGCACACATGGTTATAGTCTAGGGGGGGATATTTCTGTTACCGGTAATATTTGTTTTCCAATTTATCATAACTAACCTTTTGAACGAAAAACATGTGGATTAAAAGTCAACGAAAATACCATGCCCCATGATTTAAAATATCAGAGTCCTCATTATATGCTACTTATTGTTGGCTGATTTTCAAGAGATTCTTTGCATTTGAAGTCAGGCCAAATTTTTACAAAGGTGTGTTTTATGTTACCGACCCTACCTAGCCAAACAGGGCCGACCCTATGAATTTCTATCCAATTTTGAAAAATATTTATATTTTAGGTCATTTTGGAACTATTACGAGTTGATTTGATAGTCCATGAATCGAGGCTGTTGTTGGCGAGTCAGCGGCAAAGTCTGAAATCTATTTCTGGATACTTTTCAATCCAAAGTGAAAATCATAAAAATTGTGAAAAAGATAATCAGACCTACCTATTCTAGATTCTCAGACCATGTAACCTGAAACACACTTTTTTGGCCTCACCTAGCCATCCTATAATTTAATTTAAGGTGATTGAATATCCTTGTATTTTTGTCCAACTAAAGATCAGTTATTACACTGCTATAAGTATAACTAATAAAGGTCTCCCTATTTCCAATATAGAGGATTCTGCCCAGGGTATTCAGACCGGTATTACATGTAGTTTGCAGGAGAAGGGGGGCTTAAAATACAATCACTCTTTATTGCATATTACGATACACATAATGATATCCATATGTACTGTATTGTTGGACGTTATCATTTAATATCTATTTGCCCCTTTTTTTATTTTTCTTATATAATCGATCATCACATACAATTGCTTCTCATGTGTGCCTGTAAAAATATCACCACTTGTATAGGGATTTTACCGGATAGATAAAATTGAGGCGAAATTATATGTTGGATCATGCAAATCTTTGATGTTGAATATGTCACTTTCATACTCAATACAACAGTCCAGTGTTGGAAAATATTTTCGTAAACCATTGCAAATAAACGGTTATAGCGTATATAACAGAAAAACTACATGATGCATGAATGTGGCCCTGGCCTGTGCTGCATTCAAGCATCATGCTGACCCTACAGGGTTGAGACACTCCCTACACTGTAAAAATATTCCGTTGAATATACGGAGAATCAATGCAAAACTTTACGGTGGATCATTGTAAATGTGATCACGGTGAGGCAATGTTAAGTCAACCATTTTTACTGTGAATATCTGTAATCCAGTATGGTGAAACACAGTTTATTCATTTACGGTGAAGCTATGTCTTGTAAAAATATTCCATTGAATATACAGAGAATCAATGTAAAATTTTACGGTGGATCATCATCATATTATTACAGTGGGGCAATGTAAAATCGATCAATTTTACTTTGAATATCCGTAATTCAGCACAGTGAAACACAGTTTATTTGTTTTACGCTGAAGCTTCGTTTAATTGATGTTTAGTTTTATCACACCAGGTGGCAGTTTGGTTCATGAGGAGATTTTCATGGATGCTAAGAACACAATTTTTGTGGTAATGAGAAAAATATATAGATAAACAGCTGTAAGGTTTGCTCTGTAGCCATCCTAGAGTGACTTCTTCTCATGGACTGGCATTACAAAGTGTCATGAAGCATTTTATAAGGCTCTCATAGATTGATTCCTAATGATTAGGCCTGAAGTCTTGACACTAAGATGATATTGCTGATTGGACATGGTACCAAATTTGGTACGGAACCATATTGAGCATAGAGTTAGGTATGGTGGATAAATGGACGGAAAGATACTGGGATAAATGAGATAAATATTGTAAAAACTATTGTTTAGGCACTGTATTAAAATCACAGTGATGTTCAGTATTTTGTTAGATTAACGGTGATTCACTGGCAACACTGGGTGCCGGACTTCCACTGTTATAATTACGGAGAATTTGAAATGACAGTGACCGTTATTTTTACGGTGAAAGTCAGGCACCCAGTGTTGCCAGTGAATCTCTGTTATTTTAACAGAATTTTTTTACAGTGTTGGGGTCATGACGACAAATGTCATATTTTAGCGACATGCCGTCCTTAAAGTGTTAAACAATTCCAATCAACATTTCAGAGACCTGTCTCTAATTACCTTGTCAACTTTAGAGAGTGTAACAACAGGAATCTCCCCTGGGAGGATTGTGTGACAATCCTCAGTGGCACCATGAGTAATTGGAAATGAATATTCAATTTGAGATATAATCATTTAATTATTTTTGGAGAAAGAAGACCTTGTAATATATAAAATTATGAGATAATCCATAGAATCACAGCGAAAAAGATCTTTTTTTCTTTTGTTCTGAATATAGATTATAGAAATACTGGCCTCCTCTGGTGTCCAGTTAGGTAGGAAGATCGGCAATGTGCAATATTTCTCTGATTGTCATGACTGCTGCAGATATTTTATTTTTAAACTTTCATTTCATTTCAGGTTTCTGTGTATTGAAAATTTATGAAAGATTTTTTGGAAACTGACAATCACCTGGATGTGAAATAAGCGCATGTCCTCGACCTTATGACCTTCATTATAATCAAATGATATTTTAATTGAATTCTGTTTAAGTATTTTATTAATTTTTTTTCTCTCTCTCTTACAGGAAGGCCCCATGATTCACTCGGGTGCCATCGTAGCAGCCGGAGTGTCCCAGGGCAGATCCAGGTTATGTAATTTAGACTTTAGGGTGAGTATGATATATCATAATTATATGTATAATAATGTCGTTTCCCTAATCGATCTGCTTGGACTGTGGCACCTCAATTCCTAGCTGGGTAAGACAATTTTCGCTAGAAATTCAATTATTTGAAAGATGATACCTGTTGCCATTCAACTAGACAGTCAGTAATCAACAATGAGGAGTACAAACTGGGACCAGATGGGTTTCATCGAAGAATTGATTCTTGAAAGCCATGTGATATTAGGCAACAATGATGAGAGCAACACCAACAACATCATGGGTGAATAAAGCATAGAATATGGACTATTTTTTTCCAAACAATATGTCAAAATACAGGTCACTTAAGTTCGTCATAATTTTTTTCAAAATTTACATTAGGATTAGGCTTGCTCTTCATCGGACCCTTTCACCAGCCCCATAATGCAACTCTAGTGCTGTGGGTTGACTTTTCCATTGATAATCACCTGCCTTATATATTTCAGATATTTGGTTGCATTTCAAATACTTCAGTATATATCCGTTACATTTCAGATATTTGAGTACCTGCGCTCGGACACGGAGCGGAGGGACTTTGTCTCGGGAGGTGCAGCAGCGGGCGTGTCGGCCGCCTTCGGGGCTCCCGTAGGTCAGTATCTGCATCAACTACCTAGATCACCATGGCAACCAGATATGATAAGAACTTTATATAAGAATTCAAGCTATAAGCCTGTGTTATTATGGACAGTATTATTAAACAATTACAGACAAAAAAGCACCTCTATATCTGGGTCGTAAAAGGAGTGTCTGCTGCCTTCGGGGCTCCCGTAGGTCAGCATGAGTATTAACAACCTAGGTCACCATGGCAACCTAGATATGAACTTTATATGAGAATTCAGGCTAGAGGTTTATATTATGGACAGTATTATTAAACAATTACAGACAAACAAAGGCACCTCCATATTTGGGTCTCATCAGGAGTCCCGGCCGCCGTCAGTATCAATGACAACAACCTAGATCACCATGGAAACCCAGATATGAGCTTTATGTACGCGGACAAGCTATAAGCAGACGAGCAAACGGTCTAGGGTACCTCCATATTTGGGTCTTAAAGCAATGACCATGAGTGCAACTGTGGCTTCTGAACCAAATGCCTGAATTTGGAGAGCTTAGCAATCTCGAGGTCTTTGCATTGACCTTTGAATTTAAGCAACTCTATGCAATAATTAGACTGGGTGGGCTTCATTAAGCAGCAAAAAACAGTTAACAATTATTGTAAAATCATATCTGTCATTAGGGTCAAGACAATGTTGTTGAGTTAAATTGTGTGCTCATTTTTACTTGCAGGCGGTGTACTATTTAGTCTTGAAGAAGGAGCTAGTTTTTGGAATCAATCGCTAACATGGAGAATAGTGAGTATATGACATGTTCATCTTTTATTGTAGTTATGAAGTAATCTGAAATGAGGTTCTTTATGGTGAGTGCATGAGGGAGTACAACAGCTTTTTTAGAAGGCCATCATCATAACAATGGATATACTGCAATCATAAAAGATGACAAAAAGGGATCTTGTGGCTGTTCAATGTGTAATCATGCCAATAATTATTTACTCAACATACTGTTTTGCCATATGCTCTTTCCTCAGTGTGTTTCATCTGAGCAGAGATGTAAAAGCCTGTGTTGTATCTGCCTCTGTTAAATAAAAGGACACTTGATATCCTTTTAAAGATCGCGTCAAGATCCAATCACAGCTGTAGCGGACAAGCTTATCAAATCCTTGTCTATATTCCATGGATTATATCACCAAAATGAGCTAAATCTTTCACTCTTAAGGGCCTGTTACACTGGCGGCATCTGCCGCACTGCATCTGCCGCAGAACGTTCTGTGCGGCAGATGCAGCCTGTGTAACAGGGTAAAAACTTGCTGCAGCTTGCCGCAACTACTTGCTGCAGCAAAAGCTACCAGTGTTAGCTTTCCTTGCGGCAAGCTGTGCGGCAGATGCCGCGCAGCAAGTGCCGCTAGTGTAACAGGCCCTTTAGGGTTACACAGTTTTTTAAGCCAAGATGCATGAATTCAAGCAGCTTGGGCAAGCTGCCTGCCAGAGCTGTGTTCAAGCATCATGACGATAAATGGCACGATGCATTAAACACTATACCACTGTTAAAGGGTTTCATTTTTCAAACAAAATGAGTTGACATATAGTTCTGTGTTCCGCCACCAGGTGTTTGCGTCGATGGTGGCCTCGTTCTCAGTGAACATCCTCCTCAGTGCCTTCCATGGCCACCCCTCAGACTTATCCAACCCAGGCCTCATCAGCTTTGGACAATTCTCCGTAAGTACCTATAAGGTCTTTAAGGTCAGTGAATGCCTTTGTTAATGTTACTGATAAGTCATAACTACATTTAAGCTTAAAGTATGACTTTAAGCAGTCCAATATTTACTTAAATGCCTGAAAACCTGCAAATTGAATGTGATTTAAAGAATGCTTTAAGTATATTTAATTCCAGAATATTTAATTCCAGTAAATGCCAAGTCATTATGACCTCTCCGGCATCTTAAATTTGCTTAAATGCAAACATTCATACAGTGATAAACCGTTTGTATATACTGTCACTGACTAAACATGTTTCTTACAAAGGCTCATGTTGGTCAACCACATATTTGAGTGATGTAAATGTAGGATAAGGTCAAAGGACTAGCGTATCACATAATTTTAATAAGGTTGATGAAATTGTTCTTTGAGAACAGCTTTGATATGACAAAGCAGTCTATATAAGCACTGGGTATTTAGATGTTGCAGGTGTTTAACGAATAAGTAGAACAAGAGAAATACGTAAATAAAACGTGCAAATGCGCTATGTACTTATCTTGAAGCACAGACCTACGCTGCATTGGTAAGTTCTAATTAAAATATAATATAAGCGCCCAGGTGCTTCTACAGGCAGAAACATTTAACATATAACTAGATATTAGAACTTGATACTCACTGCTGGCGGCGCCCTCATATTGCTATTTGTTTTATATTACAGGATATCACATACCAAGCAATAGAACTGCCTATATTTTTACTTATGGGGGTAATAGGTGAGTAATATCTATGTTTGTCACTTCTCCTATTGCTCTTTCATCTAACAGCAATACTTCTGCAATAGCCATCCCTGTTTATTTATAGGTGTATAATTTTATTTCATGGTGAATACGCCACTCCGATTGACTTAACCAAGGCAGGCCGTATTTAACACCTCCCGTGAAATAACCCTCCCCAGTATTTCACGGCCTGTCAAATCACCAAGATTGTTAATCTAACCATGAAAAATTTGCTTTTCCAGGGCAATTAAGTGAAATTTTAATGACTATTGTTAATGTGACATGAAATAAACACAAAGGAACACTCGTAGAGTTCCCCACTGAGGGTTATTTCACTTGGCTTCGCCTCGTGAAATAACCCTCAGTGAGGAACTCTACTCGTGCACCTTTGTCTACATAGTGGTTGTTTTGTATACAAATACAGAAGACTTATTTTCTCAGGGTGACAAAATACAACCAAATCTCTATTTGCCTGCATACCTCGATTTGAATTTGTATATCTCAAATGTTGCATAATGATAAAGTAGACTGTATGCACTGTAAGTGTGTGTAGGTGTACGGTAGATTCTACTGTAGGTGTGTAGTGTATTGTAGGTAAACAGTAGCATCTACTGTAAATCTGTAGTACATTCTACTGTAAATCCATTCTACAGCAGATTCTACTGTAGATCTACAGTAGATTCTAATGTGTACCTACACAAACTATGTACAGTGTACTAGGCCTAGTCATGTTCATGACAAGACATGGTTATACCAACTGGATAAAAAATACTGTCCCCATTTAATTATTGCTGTATATATTACAGTTGCATCTTGTACCTTGATTTAATGTTCCTGTTTCATGTGTATTGTAACTTGAAACTTATCTAAAGTAAACTGTAGCTGTACACATTTGATTATTATGAACTGAAGAAAGGCTTACATAAGGTGAGACACCCAGGGACTGTCCTGGTTTACAGGCTGGGATCAGGTAACTCAATGACACCTTGTCTTACATTAATGTCACATGATCTACACGACAGTGCGAAAGTGTCGCATCAGCAGTTTCTAACCAACCTTTATCATGTTTCAGGTGGCCTTTCGGGAGCGCTATTTAATGGCATAAATGCAAAACTTACAGTATTTAGGAAAAGGTGAGTTTGTGTTGCAGTATATTGTAATGATAATTGAAAGATCACAAGACATGTACTTATTTGAAACAAATTATTGCATAACATAGTAACCTCTTTAGTTTTTTTAACAATTCATTGTACATCTATGCTATTTCAGCTTCGGGTAAGTGGAGGGTCTGCTGAAGTATTTGTATTTTGATATTTTTATTTGGCTAAGAAATCTTTACATAACCTGGGAAGTTTTTCATTAATTAGCCAATAGGGCACCGACTGTAAGAGAGGGTGTTATAGTAAAGTTTTCAAGTTCAGTGTCTCAGTGTCTATGTGTTTAGTCCGCCCAAGAGAAATTAATTACAGTATATATTATGTGAGTATGAGTAGATTACTTTAGTCTGGCTTGGTGACAAACTTAGGTTGATTTGTGATGTGAAATACACGCTTATGGTGTATTTTAGATCAAAATTGCAAGGAAAATGTTTGATAGAGATGAAAGGTTATATGAAGCATATTTCAACACTAAATATGATAGAGCCAAATCTCATTACATATGATGTGCGATTCATGCTAAAGTGAACCTCTGCATTTTCAACCGTATATAGAATTACACATCACTGTTCCTCTCTAATTAAATTGAAACTGTGCACGAGGATCACACAAGACAGGCAGGTAGTCCTAATGTAACCCAATATAGCAGTATCCTATAGACTATAGAACAAGAGATGTCAGAGAAGGGATATTACATGGGGGTCCTCTATCTGTATAAGGGAGTGGTAAAATGGATACTATGGCCTTATTACATGGTAAATATTAGACATATTGTGTTGTTTTTTTAATAGGTTCATTGACCATAAATAATGTAAAAGTAGAAGACGTTCTACCAGCACTGTCAGGAAAATATATACAAATAATACAGAGTACAAGAAACAATTAAATCCTTCAGAAATTGAAATATTCAGTTCCTTGCATAGGTACTAGAATTGCTGGAATCCATGTCCCCCATAGAATAATGTTAAAGTCATATTTTACGGCTTGTGTGACAGCACTAAAGTATTGCTATTTTAGACAATTTCACTTGTTATGAATACAAAGGCCCACTCAGCATTCAATGGGCACTGCAGTTATATCATATGAGGCCACAGGCCTTGGGCGATTCGACCCCGGGGACCAACAATACAAACAGACTCGATAAGGCCCTACTGTCTACATATTCTGTTAATTCTCAATATATGACTGTGATCTAAATTAAGCAAACAAAATACCACTCTAGATTCAAGATTTTTATTCACAACACGATTTTCAGAAGCTGAATTGAAAATTCGTTTATTTATATTTAAACAATAACTCTATTTACAAACAGTAGAATATTTGTTTTGATAATATAGCCATAGATTATTGACAATTATTTCTCTCATTTCTCTTGTAGATATATCCTGGCCAGGTGGGCCAAGGTGGCGGAGGCGATGATTGTTGCCGCCATGAGTGCCGTGCTTGCCTTCCTGTTAATGTTCACCGTAAACGACTGCACGTCGAGCCCCGCCGGGCAGAGCGCACATCAATCCTCACCCGTCTCAGTCAGTATTTATTACTTTTACATCCACTTTTACAATCCCTCCGTCAAGAAATATTGAAATATAACTACTTTATGAATTCTAGGTATTTACATATGTAACCACCAGCCAGGCACCAATGCATGTCCCTGGTGTGATGGGCCGGATTTGCCCTTAGCTATAATAGATGCCTGGTTTTCCCAAAATGACTTCAGCCCTAACTGCTGTCAGCTTCGACGACAGTATTGGCTTACATATATCAGCAATTGTCTACAGTTTAGAGTATCTGGAATGCTGTATTCAGATCGCATCTCATCCCGCTTGTTTCTCCCCAGTTACTCACATGAAGTCTTAGTCTGATTGTCCCCAGGTTCAGATAAAGGGTAAAAGGTCACAGCCGCTGACATTTATCTCAGAGGAAATATAAAAGAGGAAAAGAGGGCATTTAACTAAAGGTTAAAGAGATACCTAACAGAATCTCAGAATGACTGAGGCTGAATCAGTTCTAGGGTTCAAATATATTATCTTGTGATGTAAACATACCTATCCAACGTTACGCACACATTCTGATACCACGCACCTCTGTCACTCCTCATCACAACAGTAATTATATTCATGTGGTTCTGTTTTTGTTGATTTCTCATTCACTTGTGTTCACATTTTTCAATTTCAATCTCTTCTACTCTTAGGCATAATCCCCTCCTTTTTCTCTAGATTATACAGTGAATATAAAAGGCTAAACCATGGTTTCTTAAAGTAAGGGTTAGGTTCCAGCAGCAGTTGACCTGATTCATTCTGATTGGTGGATCTGCTTGACCTGATTAGCTGTGATTGGTTGTGGAAGTTGACCTAATTAGTTGTGATTGGTTGTTGAAGTTGACCTGATTAGTTGTGATTGGTTGTTGACTTTCAGGATTTGCTCTCTCATCAGCCAGTAGCCGAGGTACGAATTGAACAAACAGAGCGTCACATGACTTATCCTTTAACGCCACGATCACTGTTATTCATTTATTAACACTCATGGCCAAAGTCCCCTAACGTTGAAAACGGCACCCGCGAGACTTCAGTGTTGACCCTAGTTGTAAGGTCAATATTGTGTACCCATATCGCGATCTCATCTATTTCGTTCGATTTTCATGTCATTTTCGCGTTAATGGACTTCGGCCTTTACATTTATTCATTTCTTTGCTCTGAAGTCACTGGTTCTATTTTTTCGCTTTTCTCACTATTGGGTAGTGTACGGTTCTTATTTGTAGTGTTTTCTCTGTCAGAAAGCAAAGTGTTTGATTGTAAGGCAAAAGGTCTGGTAGTATTTCTTATTGTTCATAAATGTAAACAAACATTACTAACAATTGTCGATGTATCATGATGACTCTAGAGTTAACATTATTATGACGTCACCGCCTACGTCATAGTGACGTCATACTCACGTCACATTGTTGTCAACTTCTAGTGATGCAGATGCACGAATCAATTATCATACTTTCTTGATATTCTCACTTTCAGCAAGATTCAAGCCAATATGTTGAACCGAAATCTGGCACTTATTTTATACACACAAATGTCCCTTTCTTGATATTACATTACATTTATGCTTTATCATATCTCTGTAATATGTATATATACATGCATAAGTTCAGAGACAGATCTAGGCCACTAAAAGCATGTAGCAAAACTGGCACTGCATGCTACAAGGCTGTATACATTTAAACATTTGGTTCATGCATCATTAGGAAATGGGTGTATAGATTAGAGGGTTTGAGCTAGTCTAAGTCTGCAACAGTTGGTAGTCTCCTTAAGGTACTTAAAGTCAAATGATGTATGTAATGCTTATCTATAGAATCTGTTTGTATAATATCCATATTTCAGAAAGAATATTCTGCAGATATGACACATAATGTAAGGAACACTGTTTGTTAACATAACTCTATGTAAATTAAACAGCAAGCATTAAATTATCCTTGAGATTATCAAATCTTGGTGGGAACTGATTCTAGGTGGAAGTATTTGCATAAAAAGCTATATATTCAATTTCCTTCATTATTGATGGTTATCATTATTTGTGCACAATTGCAGTAGCTTTGCAAATACTTTTTTCAGGCTAACTTGCCTGAGCATTACTCTTACCAGGTCACCATAAGCATTTTTCCAAGGGAGCTAATTTTCAGTCACTCCAGAATAGTTTTGTCACATTGGGTGAAGGCTGACTCTGAAAAAGATAATTCAGATGTCAGCATCCCACAGTGAAACTCGTAACCCCTGAAAGTCAAAGTCTGCTCCAGTGGAACAACTGCTATATCCACATATATGATGATGTTCTTAAGCCTCGGCCTTGGATCGCTGCTATGCTCCTACTGCCACATGTTTGCTATTTTTCCATTTTCAACTCTATGTCTTTTTGCCAGCGTTTAGCAGATAACCAGTAGTCTACTCTATCAGAGTATTGTACAGTCAAGTACCAGACGGTTACCACAGTATTCCTTTGGCCAGGCCATTAAATTGTTGAGGTTTGGGTTACTGCCTGGCTAAGATTTGAGCTGTCAAAGTTTCGTATTTGAGACACACACTACCACCAGGCAGGAAATTGCATCTAGAAAGTAGCTGGATGATTGACAGGACATTTTTCTTTTAAATTTGTAAAGATTATACATTTTCCAGACTGGTATGATGGTGGTGCTTAGGCTCAGGGAAATACTTCATTTACCAGTCCTGAATCCCTAGTGTGGATCTGATGGCATTTTCTTACTCTAGTATGAGACTTGTGGAAATTATCCTATTCTTTTCTATAAACCAATTACGAATTTATCTTCTCTGCCTCTACTGGCAATGTTTCAATTCCAGTTATTGACTTATAACTTATTATGTGTATCCATGACATAATAGTTTCAAAAATCAGGTGCGAAAAGAAAATAGAAATTATGGAAATGTAAGCAATGAGACTTTAGTAATTCTGAAATCTGCCTTTGGCAACGATTATTATATAATCATGGTCTGATAAACATCAAGGCAGTTATTGGAAACAAAAACCAATGAGAAAAAATATCATTCTGTGTGAATGCCATGTGTAATGCATCATAATATTCGCTGTGATTATTTTGTCAAGGTACTGAGCATTAAAAATTGATGCGATGCATAACGTACACCTCCCTTGCAGATTCATTGTCCGGACGGTTCCTACAACATGATGTCATCTATATTCTTCAAGACACCGGAGGCGGGTTTGATAACCATGCTTCACGATAATGATGGTAAGGAACTCCCTTGACATAAGATATTACTGCATGCACCCAGAGGAAATGACAAAATCAAATTGAAAATTCCCAGAGTCAAGAAAGATATATTGGCAGGGGTAGACACTAACGCTGGCCCGGGAGCCAATGGCCCATAGTTTTGGGTCTGGGCCCGTAGTTTTCTGCAAAATAGCATTCCTACGGGCCCGGGTGGCCCACAGGAGTATTTTGAGAATATTTAAGGAAAGTTTGACTGATATGTATAGTAATGCAATATATCGTTGGAAAGAGGGAAATGTGCCGAACTTAACCATATTGATCTCTTTTATAGAACAATAAAGAATATTCATCTTTTTTTCTCATAAAGAAAATATAATTTTGACCATTGGCCCACAGATCTTGGTCCGGGGCCGTAGTTTTTAAGAGCTACGGGCCCGGGTGGCCCACGGCTGAAAATGTTAGCGTCTACCCCTGTATTGGGTCTCATAACCATGCTTCACGATAATAATGGCAAGGATCTCTCTTGACATGACTGTGTGAGCGAGGAGGAAATGAAAAAAATCTATAAAATTTTCAAATTCAAGAAAGATATATTCTGAAAGAGCCCAATGAATCGTGGCCTAACTCACTGGAATGACTTGGACTCAGAGGTCCCACACCTCAGATTTAAAAAAGTACTTCCTCAGTGCTATCAAATAGAAAAGTAAAAGTACGGTGGAAATTTGAATTAAGACATTAAAACCACAGTGCTCATTAATAGAATTTGTCTCTTTTTTTGAAAGGCGTAATTTTCTCAGTACTACTAATGTCTATTGTTTAATGACCAAAAAACAACAAGCATTGCCTTAATCAGTATTTTATGATTGAGCTTTTAGTCAGGTCTATCTATTCCCCTGATTAAATGACGTACAGGCTGTGTCTCACGACCTTGGGACAATGTTTTTGTCTCTGACCGGGTGCCGTCTCTGACCAGGTGCCGTCTCTGACCGGATGCCGTCTCTGACCGGCTTGGTTTGATAAGGTCAAAATACTAACAGCAGGAGGCTAATTATAGTTATAACTATGATTATATAACAACCGCCATAACGTATTTCCAAATCCTTATATATATGAGTATAATTCTTTTTAAAACACCTTTTTCTGACACCTGGTCAGAGACGGCAGCCGGTCAGAGACGGCAGCCAGTCAGTGACGGCAGCCAGTCAGAGACAGCACCCGATCAGAGACAAAAACATTGTCCCAAGGTCATGAGACACAGCCTACAATGCATAGAACTGTTTGAGTTACACTTGAATGCGAGTCCCTACTGCTTCATGATTCCTGCAAAAGAGATAAGAAGGGGTCCGCACACACTTGTTATAAAATCAGCGAATGACCCTTTTTTGTAATTTAAAAAGGGGGGAAATGTTCCCCAAAAAAAGTTACCAAATTCAATGTCAAATTCTGTGAGTCTTAAACATCAGATGCGTTCAGCGTGTGGACGCTGTGCCCGTTCGTGGTGCTCGCATACTGAACGTACAACCTAAATCCCCCCTCCCCAGAATTATAATATGAGTTACATTTATAAAAGAACGGCTTGACTGTGAGTCGCTACTGCTTCAAGATTCCTGCAAACGAGAAGGGGTCTACACACACTTGCTATAAAGTCACCCAATAAAACCTTTTTAAAAAACATTTCAAAATGAGAGGGGGGGAGGAGATTTCCCCCTAAAAGGTTACAAAATTCAATGTCAAATTCTGTGAGTCTTTAACACTGTTTTGTGCTTGGTTTCCCCATCAGATGCGTTCAGCGTGTGGACGCTGTGCCTGTTCGTGGTGCTTTACTTCCTCCTGGCCTGCTGGACGTACGGCCTCCAGGTCTCATCCGGGGTCTTCATCCCCTCCCTCCTCACGGGCGCCGCCTGGGGGCGACTGGTGGGACTAGGGGTCAGCCACTTCATGCCACTCATGGTAGGTGGGGCATGATACCTTAATGCATCATGCCCTTGGTCGTCATGATGCATAAATGCAGCCCATGTACAGAGCTGCATTCAATTTTGATTTGTACAGCCCTTTGAGGGCAGTATACTACTGTAAATGTACTTTATTTCGCGCTGTAGAGACCTATATTTTTTTTGTGGGTTTCATGGATTTTGAAATCCGCGAAAATAAATACAGGGCAAAATAATTTTCAGTGTAGTTAACCACCATGTTCCAAAATGTGTAAATGTCAATACACACGAAATTGAACTTTTTAGCAAATCCGCGGAAATATATACATATGAAAATATGTGCGTCTGCAGCATGGTGATTTAATGTATTATACCTTTGGTCATATTGATACTTGTATCAATGCAGCCCTGGTGAGTACAGCTGCATTCTTGCATCATACCGACACTACGGGATTGATAAATTTCCGAGAGAGTTCATCTGATACATAAATGTACCCCCATTCATGACAACAAAGGGCATTCATGACAACAAAGGGCATTCATGACAACAAAGGCCATTTCTTTTGCTGTGTCCGCCGACCGTGGTGTTTTATTATCGAGTAAATTAATCCACCTGACGATTGGCTCGAGATTTTTTGAGCTAAAAATTCACAAATCAATTTCAAATCCTACTTTCAAAAATTTTACATTTTTCACCAAGATTTTGCCAGGAATGTTTAGGCCACTCAAAAAAATAAAATGGTTTCTCATCACCGCGCGCATCATCAAGTTTTGAGGAAAACATTTTTTTCTTTTTTTTTTTTGTAAATTTTAGATGAAAAACATGTTAAAAATGGACAAGTATTTGCATATTTGGTATCAAATTAAAGCTTATACTGCCAGTGATGCAGTGAGATAGAAATAACTTACATTTTCCCCACTTTTAAAGATCAATAATTACTTGACTACTGAAATGTGAATTTTGGTCATGAAAAACGTATATTATCCTATACATTTTAGCCTGCGAGTAAAAAAAAAACAAAAAAAAAAACACTTTTTTTTTGAGTGGCCTTAGATAAGACAAAAGAAAGGGTTTAAATTGGAATACAATACGCTGTACTTTGTAGGGCTATCACTATGACACTCACTCCAAGATGAACCAGGTACGTGACGTCACATCCGGCTGGATACACTCTCCATCACAGACGCCTGTGTTGTAGCTGTCACTTTCCACTACAATCTATGACCTCTTGGTCCATGCCCTGAATGTCGTTTTAGCTTCAAGTAGATTTAATTTTGTATTTTTACATTACCATCCATCAAAAGTATTTCATAAGCAACTCAAATCTTAAGTGATAGAGGCCCCATTTTATCCGTTGTTGCAATATATTGTGTTGGAAAGTGAGCAGTGAACAATCGTTGTTTAGTTGTGATGACATAGTTTGCTGCAATAACATATTTCTAGTGGCAGTATTGACTCACTGTCTGTGGTAAGAATTTAGTAATATAGATTGAACTCATGGTTTCACATGTAAAACAATATGATGCATGGTAAATATCTAAAATGTCAGTTTAAGTTTTGTTACAAGACCAATATTGCCTATTTACCACAGTCATTGAATCTTACTCTTGGCTAGAGCAGAACTAAGTCGTATTGCCATACTTGGTATATTGCATTTGCAGAATCCCAGGCATTGTATATTAAAATGAACTTTACTGCGAATTTTAGGTGAATTCATGCTCTGGTTGCTTAAAGTTTATGTTAATGCCATGCCAAGGTTGTCATGACATTACATGGAATTTACTTGACTTAATATGATCACTGAAAGTGTCACTTAAAGCAATTAAAACTTTGCTTAAATGCTAGGCTTCAAGCAATGCACTGCAATAGCCATCTGATATCATAAACACATGAAATATATGTAGAATTCTGATGATCCAGTAGAGTGCTTATGTAGTGTTCTGTAGGCAGTAGTTATTAGTCGTTGTTCCTAGTGTAGTTGCATGTCAGAACTGTGTTGTGATTTCAGCTTTGCTATATGTCGGTAAATATGCTGCTATAAACGTTTTTTGTGTCATTTAACTTGTCAACCCAATTTTTATTTCGTTTTGAATAAACAATTAATGTGGTTTTGATTAGTGTTCTTATTTTCAAGCAAAGATTTTTCTGTGCAATCTGTTTTATTCTGCCAACGAGGAAAATAGGTATGTTGGGAACTACCTGGTCTAGTGAATAGGACCCTTTCCAAATTTATATATCACATTTTGTAATATTATTTAGGTATGACTGTTTACAAGCCAACACAGCTTTCATGATTCAATTTCCGAATAGTTTCTGTACAAGAAGAATGTTTTGAAAGAGTATGCCAACCTCCTGATAAACTCAGTGTTCACCCAGGCATAGCTCAGTTTACTTAACACCCCTGGATGGACCACTATCCAGGCATTTATTTTATTGTTTGAGATATAATATGTAATAAAGATATGTAATTCATGATATCTTTTTGCATAATGTCCATATAATCACAAAGTATTTAGTGTTTTGTAGATAAATCTATAAGTCATAGCAGACGTGATCCACAACTTTAGCTTCCCTAGTGAAACCCCACCCATGATGAATGAAGGTAGTGCTTAATGGAATTGAAGACCTAAGGACCTCACACATTTAAATTACAAGGAGCTTGTCCAAAACCATATAGGAGTCTAGCTTCATACCCAGTGGGTCCACCATTTAAAACTTTGCTGGTTGCGGTCAAACATACTGATAAGACACCCCCTGACTGGTACCTTGTCCCTGGATAACAACCCCTTCCAGGGACATGCTGGTACCCACCCTGCCAGCTGTTATCAGTGCGGGCCGCCGCAACAAGCTCCAGTCTGGCTTATGCCTTATACGCTTGTGTTTTTCAGGGTCAGAATATAGGGAAGTATGCGTTGATAGGGGCAGCGTGTCAGCTAGGAGGCACGGTGCGTATGACCATCAGCCTCACCGTCATCCTCATCGAGTGCACCGGGGACATCACCTTCGGCCTCCCCATCGTCATGGTCCTCATCGTAGCCAAGTGGGTGGGCGACTTCTTCAACTCAGTAAGTCAAGTGTTATCTCTTATAATTTGTACAGGAGACAATACCTGGTATCTTTGTCTACTTCTAATTGTGGTAAGAAATGGAAAGTTTCCTAACGTTATGTTTGTGTGGTGGTGCATTGTTTTTTGGCATCCGTTGAAACTGTAGTGATATCTTCTGCGAAATAAAAACTGTGTAAAATTGGTGTTTCTGTTGAGATGACTGAAACTTAACTTTGAGAACAGCAATGTTTAGCTAAATGCACATAATCTTCTCGGGTGAACTGGAGTCTAATTCACAAACGAAGGTACATGTTATAATGTAAATGACATCAAAATTGTGATTCTTTCCAAACATGTTACTTATATATTAGAGGTGTAATATCCAGGTTTAGAATCCATGTTCAACGCAGTGTATCTCAGATTCACCAAGTAGTGTATATGCAAAGGGTATACTCAAACATGTGTGTAAAACCAGGGAAATGTTCAGGAAAATCAGAAACCTCCAGAATACTTTTCTGATGAAATTTCCTTTAGCCTTTCAATCCACATCCACATAGGATACTAGGATAATGCATCATAGACAAGATTGCCTAAATACTACAATATTCATACTCCTGTTTTAACTTTTTGAATCAGCCTGGTGGGAAGGCAATTCCTATTGCTAAGGGACCTAAATGAGTCAATGTAAGATGCTTACTTACAACAAGATGTACAGCTTTGGCAAACATAAACCAGGTCAATTGCTTTATCACCAAAATCTGCATGCCCTTTGTATAATATCACATTGTATCTTCTTCCAGGGGTTGTATGATTTACATATTCAAATGATGGGAATTCCTCTATTACCGTGGGAACCTCCCGAGCTGTCTTATGATATAACCGCAAGGTAGGATTCACTTGAGTTACCTTCTGTTCATTCAATTATAAGAATTATAAATATATATGGTCAATTTATACATTTAAAAGGAGAAGGTATAAAGACAATTTTCTCGTACATAGACACTATGCTGACTCAATGCATGAACAAATAGAACTTTGGAACATTCATTTGAATCATTCAGTCACACATGAAAACATCACATCTGCTTGTCATACAAACATACAGATTAAATCATCACAAATGGTAATAAAAGAGATAACAAAAGCCTCCTGATCGAGAATATGGTCCTAAATCTCACAAATTTATTTGTTAGATTTTAAGAGATATGAAAATGATGCCTTTCTTGATTGCTTGTAACGACAGCCAAGTGATGAACCGGCCGGTGATCGTGCTGCGGCAGAAGGAGCGGGTGCGGCGCATCCTGCAGGTGTTGGTCGAGTGTCACGTGCACAGCGGCTTCCCCGTGGTGGACGACACGGACCCAACCGCAGTGGTAAGGACTTACACTGCATGAATGTTTGCATTTAAGGAAATAAAAAACCCTTAAGGCCGTGTCTTATGAGTTTGTAACAATTGAAACGTCTTTGACCGGGTGTCGTCTTTGACCTGTGTCGTCTTTGACCGGTGTAGTCTTTGACCAGCAAGTTTTAATTAAAATGGCTGAAATGGGAGCTATGTACACAGAAATGGGGGGAAAAGGTTAATGAATATTTTAACACTATATACTTCAAACTTCCCGGTATTTCTGTGTACATAGCTACCATTTCAGCCATTTTAAAACTTGCTGGTCAAGGACTACACCGGTCAAAGACAACACAGGTCAAAGACGACACCCGGTCAAAGACGTTTCAATTGTTACAAACTCATGAGACATAGCCTTAAAGGAACTTTTTAAGGATATTTAATTTGCGTACTTCACCAGGGTTTATTCAAGCATCGGGGTAATACATTCCCAAGGATCGACATGCTCGCCAGGGCTGCATTCAGACATAGCTGATTAAAGCACTATGCAGCCCTTTAAGGGTTAAGTGTTTCTTTCACTAAAACTCCATCTATATAAGAAAGTATGAGTTGAGTTTTTGAAATTTGTATTTCCTAGCGTGAAATGGAGCGGGTGCGGCGTTTGTAAAAATACAATGCTTTGAAGACCCAATGAGGAAGGCGTTTCTCAATACATATATTATAGTATATATTACAGTTAGTTTCTTGTAGTTGAGAGTGTCCTACTGCATGGTAATGATGTTCTCAAACTATTTTGTGTTACAGCCTTTAGATGACAAAGACATAATATATGGCCGATGTAAAGGCCTAATACTGAGGTCTCAACTGTGTCTACTGCTAAAATATAAGGTAAGATATATGACACACTATCCACTTTCCTCCTTTGAAAATGTTCACCAAAGGGCCCTGTTCTTATCAATATTGTCTAGTCTAAACTATATTGCATTCATCAAAAGCTTTGAGAAAATATTTGATTTTAATAATTTGAGAAGAAAGCAGAGTACAGAAAATAGAGAAATTAAAGGATGATTTAGTAACACTCTATGTCCACTGGGAGTTGAGCAAACGTCATTATCATATTTTTGCCATGAATTTAACATAATATTTACTGAACTTTTCTTCATGGAAGGTGTGAACTTGATTTCTGCTTGTCAGAATTTTAAATGTCCTCTTAAGGTTTCAAATAGTCAATGAGGTGGCACAATCATATCTATTTGAAACATAATTTTATACATGATAATTTCAGGCGTTTGGACAACATGGCAGTGTGGAAGAACTGAATGAAAAACGCCTTAAACTCGAGGACTTCCGCGACGCTTATAGACAACATCACATCATGCCAGTACGTCCAAACTTTGATACAGTAGTTATATAATGTATATTATTTTAGCCGCCCATTCATTCATTCATCTACACCATGATAGATGTATGTTTGAGTGATACAATATAGGGAAATCATTATGAGGTATACTTCCTTCCCCTATATTTCCCTAAAGTTAAACTGTATACAGCTTCTCTCCAAAGTTACTCAAAGCAGTTCCTAATAATGCTCTTGATAAACCAGATACAATGTAGTAATAATACAGAGAATATGGATGAGAAAGATGGATATTACAAATTGATTTATCACTTTTAAGTCAGAACTATGAAGCATAACTAACCAAAGTAAGGAAGTGAAGTGCACGACTATATTTCCATCTGTTTTGTCAAAGATTTCCCAAGCCCCCTTACAGTGCCTTAGGACCTGACTGTTTTCTGGTGGTATTTTTGCAGGATGTGTCCAAATATTCAGAGGAGGAGAAGGAGAGTGAGGTGGACCTGACCCCTTACATGAACCCCACCCCCTACACATTACTACAGGTAGGGTACACGACCAAAATATATATATATATAGTTTCCTATTACCTTGATCTGATCTCTGGATGTGAGTTTGAGAGAAATGTTTTTAAATTGTTCCTCTAAAATCCTCTAAATGTATTAAACCCCTATTAGTTTGTTAACTATGCGACCTGTACGAGATTTTTATAGATAGACTATGGTACCAAATTAGCAATGTTCAGATCCCCCCTGCAGCTTATATAATTTGTCAAAGCTAGGGGTGCAGCCTATAAGCTAGTTAGGCTTATACATGAGCATTTGCGTTAACAAGTGTTGCACTAATTTATCTGTGACTGTAAAACCTGTTTCTCTGCCAGAGCACATCCTTACCACGCATGTTCCGGTTATTCCGTGGTCTAGGACTCAGGCATCTTATAGTAGTGAACGAGGAGAATCAGGTGACTATGAATGTTTTCATCGTGCGGCCAAACTCAAATGTAAAATTTTAAATGATTTACTAATTAAATATCAAATATCAAATATTAAAAATTGTTAATACAATATTATAATAGCCAGGGGCTTTTGTGCATAATGTCACCGTATTCTAAACAAATTCTTGAAATTAAGGTCTTGGGTATCATACGCTAGTGAATTTTATTGTGGTACAATATGGTAACAAGGAGGCTATTTCCATTGCAAATTTGCCCCACGGTGGGGGAGCAGTGGTTTTCCACAAGATAATTGTATCAACTGTGTACATTGCCAATGATATCAAAGCCATGTGGGGCCGTCATCCCCACACAATGAATCCAATTGAATTCAATCTTCACTTATTCTCCCTAGGTTGTTGGTATGGTGACTAGGAAGGACCTAGCCAAGTACCGCCTGAAGGCCAGTGGGACGAACATCGAAGTGCAGCAACTCGACATCCACCACGACTAAGGGGTATCGGCACGACGCAACACGAGGGTCGCTCAGTGCCGTCACGGTGACGCGTCTGTCACGTCACCGGGTGCCGTCACCGCAGACCGCGCCACGTCAGTAATGGTTTGAGGCTTTGGGATGAAGGATTGTTAAATGGAAGGCGATGGGGTAAAATCAGAGTGTTGATTTTGGAAGTGTATAATGTGCGAAAGGATTACGGCTTGGTACACCAAGATAGGATGAACACTGATGAGGAAGGATACTGGTTGAGGGAGCATACATGAAGTCAATAAGGCCAGGCCAGGGATACAGATGCCTCAGGAAAAAAACAAGGAAAATGGATACCCCATTCTCCACCTGCATCTGAACTACCTGGTCTGTGCGAGATTGGGAGAATGACTCAGCAGCTTTTTAAGCTAGGATACCCCAAGGTCGATGATATGGGATCGTGACGTAGCCATGACGTGGCCATGATATCATCATCATGACGTGGTCATTGTATCATTATAAGCTCGTCATTACATCCTTATCACATGGGCATTACGTCATGACGTGGCCATGACGTCCTCCTGACGTGGTCCTAACGTCAAACATCATGCTATGGACCATAACGTCATTGTGACGTGGTCTTATAGCTATGACGTCACGATGTCAGCAGTGAATGTGGAGTTGGTTTGCAACTCATTGTTGTTATTACAAGATCTACCACAGTGTGGCGCTAGCGTCGTCACAAGGCTACAGGCAGAAGCAAAAAACGATACCCATTGCAGAGTGGATATCACAGAGTGCATCCGAGAACACAATTTACATTTAGGACTGATAGTGTCCAGAGACAGGAACGCATTGTGAAACCAAGAGACCATCTACAGAAGTAATCCAGCAGAAAGTTTAGGTGGAACTAGGAGACCTGGACACATTGAGAGTACAGAAAAGGTGACCAAACTGGTGATAAAGTTACTTGGTGCAGTGTCATGTCAATGAGGAGTTAGGACATTCAAACAGTGGACTTATCTGTATGGGAAAATAGATGAATATGATGAGGGTTTATCATGTAAAATGATAAAGGAGGTGTTTAATAAAGAAAACATCTAACAATGGGGAAAATATAATGTGTTAACGAAGATGAGCACACAATGAGAAATATCCTAGTAGATGTAATATTAGTGACAAGATAAAGAGTAAAAAGCACAAAAATGTACCTCTGGTTATATTACATGTAGGTCCTAAACTGAAAGAGCTAAATTGCATGAAATGGTAGAACCAGGTAGAGGGTTGTAACAGGGAGTATATATGTATACATTATGGTGTGTGTGGAGATACAGCTTAAGCCCTAAGTCCACTAAAATGAAAGTTTGGCTATAAATGGGCATCAGCGGCTTGAGAAAAAAACAGGCACAAATGACACAAAATAAATTTCGCACAATGTTTACGCTGTATTTCATGCCATTTTTTGAGTGGTGGATTTGGACTAAACCATAGAGAGTGAATGCTGTGTTAACCTAGTCATCCTCTGCTGCATATCAGCAGCTAGAAGGGTATTATACTGCTTACTGGGCGCCCAGATATCAAACACTTACAGGCATAGGGGCATACTAATACATCATCAGGCTTTACAGCTTGGACTAGGCTTTGACTGGGTGCAATATATAGGTTACGGGGAGAGTACATATCTTGCCAAATGAGTACACTGTGATGTTCTGAATGTATTGAACCTCAAATGCTAGACATATTCAGACACAAGGCTGGTACAAGTGCTAGTTACTATTGACTCATTTTTGGGGGTTGTTACATGGGGTTACTCATAGTTTCCAAAATCTGTCTATGGAAGCACACAATAATTAACTTTAGCTATTAAACTTAATCAGTTTGAATACTATGAGCCAAGTTGATATTATGGTTTCCAGGTATTCTGTTTTTATTTGTTCTTAATGTATCATATGCCTATGCATATCCCGTGTATTCTGCTCTGACTTTGTTAAGTTGATTCCCAGCCATTGATAAAGATATTAGAAAATATGTATCAAATCTTCTTAAATACTTATCATAAAGATAGTATTATCAAAGCTAGGTTATAAGAGGTGTTTCTTTATTGAAATCAATGAGAGGTGTTCATTAAATTAGTAAATAATGTATTATTTCTGTTCAAGTTTTAAAAAGGATGAGTACTTACAAATCTTTGATTGAAGCAAATGCTCGCAAGATGTGATAAAACTACGCAAAGCGGTCTATCACGCAATGTTCCCTAACAACCCATGTTGTAATAATTCCTTATCGCATAGGAGGTGGAAACTATGTGTAACCTCTATCCCTACCCATACCCATACCGATACACACCTCTCCCTCCAAGAGATAATAGCCTTTATCAGCACTAGCACTATAGGAAGTATCCCAAAAGTGCTCTACATGCCCTGGGCATTGCCTGTTGCTTTACAGACTATTACAAGTTGGTGGTGCCCTCTGCTAGTTTGAAGTTATAAACCATTGCTTAGTGTCTACAAAATACGAAGAACGGGTTTCACCATAGGCCAGTATATAAGCGACAAAGTGTTACATTTACTAGAGGCGAGTAGATCTAGTACAGTTTTGCTGACCTCACACTAGATATATTCTTACTTCATTATCCAAATAAACAAACCTCTTTCCAAACTAGAACTATATCAAAGCAGCTATATGCTTGACACTGTGAAATGAAAACAGTTCTGTTTTGCTGGTGGGGTGTGTTTTGTCTGATAGTTTGCCAGTCACTGCAGCAGATGATGTTTGGTTTGTTGCTTCTACCTCAGAGAACCCCTGTTATAGGAAATACACTTGTTCTGTTAACAAGGTATATAGACACCTTAAACATCCCTAGTGCCATACATGACGCATGAAGCCACTTCAAGCAATACACAGCTGTATACAAAAATGTAGGCCTATATCAGTAGAAACAATATTACTGTGGTAGAATGGAAAATACACCTGATCTAGGATAAGCTTGCTGAAATAGACTGTCTTATCTTCAGAACTATTTCAGAAGTGGTCCAAGAAGGCTTAGACCATTCAGATTAGGACATTAGATATTCTTATAAAATAGCTTTGTGGTGAATGCATGGCACTGACTTCATATCATCAACAAGATTTAAATAGTGGGAGTGGTATTGGAAAAAGAGGGGCAGGGGCCTTGGGGCCGGCACCCCCAGTTAGTTAAATTTAAGCAAGGTTAGACGTATTTGGCCAGACACAGACCCTGCCCCCAATTAAGGATATTCTTCCTATACCCATGGGTAGATACCAAGTGGTATAATGATTGATATTAGGAATAGATACAGGATGATCTCTCACATATGTATACCACATTTATAACTCAGTGTGCCAATACTAGGTAATGTTAATAATACCAAGCCATGTGCTTCATACTTTTCATGTTTTGTATTGTTCATACACAATGTTACATATATCTTCTGCAATAATGTATGGTATGGTTTTTATATCTTGTTGTACATAAGATACTTTTTTCTCATACTACTAGATAGGCATTCGTGCATTTTGTAAATAATCACTTCATTCTGTACAAAGAGGATAATTTAAGTCATTTAGGAAGAACTAGAGAGTTGATGATATAAGAATCATGACTCGCCAGCCATGATAAACTCGCGCCGCATCCATGTACATACATATATACCGAACAACAATTTCACACGCAGGATTTTACTCACCCCATGATTGTACATTACTGTGTAATGCCCATGCCACTAATGTAAAGACATTGTGAGCTGGTAGTGTATGCGAAAGCCATTAATGTAAACCTTCGAGCGCCGCTTAGTGCCTTAATGTGCTATGCTTTTTGAAGGCATAGTATTTCAATGCAGCCCTGGTGAGTAGCTTGCCAATGCTGCATTGATGCATGACCCCGATGTAGGGTATGGCACATCAAGGCCCTATGCAGCCCTTGAAGGGTAAACATGGTGGCTGTACAGATGCACTCACACATATCTGGAAACATCTTCAAACTGACGGTAAAATATATTGAGTTCCCCGTATTATTCTGATCAAATTATTTCCTGGATTTTTCGTAAATGTTGACTCAAACACCTGAGATGTGGAGACCATAATAAGCTGAGACACTCCGTTTATTTTGGCCAGATTAATCTTTTGTGTATGCAAAAATCACTTACTCCCTTGCACCTATACCGAAATTCCTCCAGTCTTTCGATTCCCATCTATGAATGAGCAAAGGTTAACAAACAAAATGTGTACCATATTTTGGTTACTTCAGAGTAAGATGGTATTCAGATAATCAGTGTGTTGTGCATGGTACAGCCACCATGTGTACAGTACAATGGTTATCTGTGTGTTCAGGCAGGCAGAAAGGGTCATCCGAGGGGTAGAAATGGCCTTCCCAAAAGTGAGGTATTCAAACACAGTGAGTAAGCCATATCTCATCATAATACGACATTACAACTTCAATGAAATAATACCATATGAAGTGAACTACATGAACTAATCATCATGTTTTCATCAAAATATGCCTAAAAACTAGCACTTCCCAATTTTCCCCGGAACATCATTTCTGCCTGGTGGTCCACATATATATGTGTAGATATATTTATCGTAATTACAACCCATTGTTCATTTCTCTATTTAGCATTGTCGTTGGGATGTAGGATGCATTCTGGTTTTCTTTACTGTGTTCCCTGCAAACCGTTGCCCGTTCTGGGATGATTCTAAGTGATATGTGATGATTTTGTTATACGGTAGATGAACGAGAAGCGTATGTGTTATATAATGTTAATGTTACTGTTACATTTGTAAATGGTGAAATTATGTTAATACACCTTTAAAATAAAAATAGTTATGAATCTCGTAAGTGATAACAATCTAATTAGAATTCTACTTCGAAATATGGTAGTATTTTGGAATCAATCTCTTTTCCTCTATTAGAAACATGGGTTATAGATTTAGACTCGATGTAGAATAAAATATAATTGAGCAGATTAGTTCAGGCATTTTCTCTTGCTTTAGTGTCTCCTCTGGACAAACCGAATAGGCCCTGATCCCAATTCTCTTAGTTGTTGTTTTTAGAACATTACTTCTCATCTGTTGTAGTGTTTTTTTTCTATCTATTTCTATTTAATCTAGGTCTGTGATTCCGCTTAATTTTCTGGTTTGACACTAAGATAAAGAGATCTCCTTGTGTCGAATAATTCTTCCTCTGTGTCTTATTTAGGATGGTTATAAGGCTAGAGATAGCAGCAGGCATATTAATTGGTATAAAAACTGGTAGGGTGGCGGTAGTAACCTTCACAATCACAAAGTGGATCCTAACCTCTCATTTGTGGGGCCTTCTTCTTGGCAAAAGAAGTGTTGTGTTTCAGGTCCAATAATGTGAATCACTGTTAATTTGTATGTTTAGAAAATGGAAAAGAATATGAAAATCTGATACAACAACTTAAATGGAACTGGAAACACAACTTCTTCTTTTTTGCCTCAGCCTTTGACTGTCTGTTTGGGGCCTTTAATTCTCTATTTGGGGCTTTCAAGTCTCGATCTATATTTGAAAGTTATTAGAGAAAAGGGCCTTAGTGCACCCTGCATTATCCATCTTCGCCAATCATGTCCCATTATTTCATTATATTAGCATCCTAATGTTTCTCTGATGCATGCAGTCCCTATGTAGAAGAAATATTTGTTAATTCTAAATGCAAAAGCTAGGAAATCTGTTAATTAAAATGGCATGGTCCGATGATTAGGGCCCAAAAACGTATTTAACTAAAAATGTAGAATGTTTAATTTGGCCATACTTCATGTCCCACCTACTTGATTAAACATCATTCCCCAAAATTCAGCTTATATTTCAGCTAATTATCAGTCTTATACTTTTGGAGTGCACGTTTTAAGTCCACCCATTGAAAATACACTGCAAAAGGCTATAGCTACACCTGTGTTCATGGGACCCTCTTAATTGCTTCTTAATGCCTATCAATGATATTTTATAGTGCCCCATCCTCCAAATAGGATATTGGAATTACATTTTGAACACATTTCAGCAGAATTTAAAATGTGGGGGAAATCGGACCATATCAGTTTAAATGACGGAGCAAGAAGTTTAATCGCAGTGAGGCCATTGATGAACATGCCTACAACACAATTAAAATGTTTCAGGGTGCATCATGACAAAGAACTCTGTAAAAGTCGAATTTCCCTATTGAGAACTCAGCTTTTTATTCGGTAGCTTCATGAAAGATACCCCAAAGTAAACCCTTATCCACGGTCAGGAATTATTGCTTAATGACTGCAGTGGCACATGCAAAAATGGTGGATTTCTGTTGATTACTCTGGAAGAAACTACCCTCATTTTACTCTTTTATTTTCCAGAAGCCTTAGCTTACCAATAGCACTTCCCTCTCTAGACTCTTCCGATTGTGGTATATCTAGATCCACTGAGCCACTGGAACACATAGGCATCCTTAATTTAGTGGAAAGCAAAATATCAATAATCTGCTTCAGACAAAAGCTTACATGTATATGTATCTCACCACCAGCATCAGCTTTAGTCAGGCACAAAGTAGAAGGTATGAGGAACGTCAGGTTAAAAGGAAAACATGAATATATATATACATGGCTCAGTACCCCATATACTCAGAAAGGGAATGGTCCCTGTGCTAGTGTCATTTTTAGTCAACAGGTGGCAGGATAGGTGTCACCACAGACCAAGCTTTGCTTTATAGTTACAGTACATGTGCTACATGTAATGACACTGGGGATAAAGATTCTCCCTCTGATTTCTATCTTGTTATCTCTCCTATACTCTTATCATCTCCTACGAGCTCCCTCCCTCTGTCTCTCATTATATGTGTCTTTCTCGCTCTCCCTCTTTCTGTCCCTTTCTCTCACCATCTGTCCTCACTATCACTCTCTCTCTGTCCCCTTTCTAGTCTCTCCGTGTCTGTCATTTCTGTTTAATATATAAATATTATTTCTAGTCTTATTATTTTCCTTCATCTTGTAATGTGTCTTTAAGTGCTACTAATATTGATATAATGGTTTCAGTTTCATACCTCCCACGAGTGCTACTTAAAATGATATGATTCATTTCTGTGTGGTTGTAGGTTGTATTGATGGATATCAATGCATGCATAAGTCAATTCTCAATAGTAGACCCAGTATCTATAATGTAATCTATATGTGCTACATTTAGTTGAAGTTAAGTGAACCTAAACAAATTGACTTCCAACTCAGTTCTGTCTCATGTTGAAATGATGATACATATGTAATTCATGATAAATAGAAGGTAGCACATACGATAGAAATCTCATGATTCACCATGTATGTATTTTTCATTGTCTCATTTCCTCATGTTTGGTGGGTTTTGCGTCATTTTGCCTCTGCCATTACTGTATATAGTAAATAACCCGGTCAAGGCCGGATAGTGCATTGAGGCATTATGCCCTTGGTCGCAGTGATTTATGAATGCAGCCCTGGCGAGTAACTCGCCAGTTCTTCAGCCCTGGCAAGTAACTCGCCAGTCCCGCATACCAGCATTATGGCGATCCTACGGGGTTCATACACTCCCGAATGGTCGGCATGATGCTTGATTGCAGCCCTGGCGAGTAACTCGCCAGTCCTGTTACTCGTCATGCATCATGGTGACCAAGTACATGATGCACCAATGCACTCTGCGACCCTTAAAGTGTTAAGGAGTTCATATGGGAGTGGTCGGTGGCAGTGGGTAATGGGGGGATATTGGGCATCAACTTCTTGCCTTATATTGTTTTTGTTTCCCGATGTGAATAAATTGGATTTTGCAAATGTCACTAGTTGGTGTCTATTCACTCCGTTCGATTATCTGAGAAGTGTACTTTAAAAGTTAAAATGATGGTACCAGTAGATTCTCGCAGTAAGAAAGATTAAGTACAAATCTCATCACTTAAATGAAGTTCTAAGTGCCCTATTAAAACTAGATAAACTATGATGTCACCAACTATGATAAACCCCCATCCACCCTATATAAAACCCAAAGTACCGGTCCTGGCTCCATCCCGACTGTTGATGTAGGTGCAGTTTATTTTAAGATTAACATTGGAATTATATATTAAGCAGACAATCATCGCTGGGCTCTGCCAGAGCTCGTAGAACAGGCAATAAATAGCAATTTCACCCGGTCTTCTGGCGGAAAACATCACACTTTTGAATACAGGGGCTTTAGAGATTGGCTAACTCGTATTTACAAGATTTTTGAAGAGTATTTCCACATGAAATATGACATTGAACTTCTCTTTTTTTCAAAGCCCAGAGTGTGAAAAGCGATTGCTGTGAGTGATTCCCCTTTGCAGGTGTTGGTGTGCTCTGATGTTACCAGCTGGCAGCACTATTGGGGACAGGAGCTAGCACCTCATAGACACTACAATCATAGGAAGCTGAGCTATGGTGTATCTATTGTGGAGATTCAAGGTATCAAATACAGAATTAAAAAAAATTCGGAAACATTAGCCGGAAGTTGGGAGGTCGAACTAACTTTTGAACCAAAGCATAGCAAAAAAAATATGTTCCTATAACTTTATATCCTGTCTTAGCGTTTTGCCTCTAATGCATAGCTAAGATTTACTATTGCCTTGGCTTACCTGAAATGAATGATTTTAGTATTGCTCTTGTGGGGTACATCTATAAATACATATATGCTATAAGCCCGGGGGGGCACTTGGTATATTTTGTAGACACAGGTGTGCGGCTGGGAAGGGTACGTTTTGAGCAAAATCCCCCTCGCCAAGGGTCTGCTTTCCACCAAAATCCCCATCACCAAGGGTCAATTTTCACTGAAATCCCCCTCACCAAGGGTCACGTTTCTGAGATTTCAACAAAATCCCCCCAAAAAGGGTCACATTTGACCAAAAGTGTTACATCAAGGGCGGCTCCTCGGGCAAAATTGCTAAAACCTAGGCACTTTTGTCCAAAATCCGCCACACCAAGGGTCACTTCTGACCAAAATCCCCCTCACCAAGGGTAAGGGTTGTCAAGGGGCCAGCCGCACACCTGTGTCAAAAGAATTTGAGTACCCCCCCCCCGGGGCTATGAACTACCTCATGGGCTGAGTCTGGTCTCGTTGTCTCCAATTACTCAACCGTTTATGGCTCATTCTCACCAACGTGATGCAACTCAGAGGGAGGGGGAGGGGGCAGAGTAAATATTGTATGTAATCAAATCATTTAAATATGGGTATACTACAGGTGTGTAAGGACACTATATACTAGATGGGTGTTTGTGGTTTAATATGTCTGTGCCCAGTGGGCAAACTTTAGTTGATTCAATGTTGATTCAACGTGTGTAGTGACATGATATCAACAGTTGATACAGGGTTGTCATTTGGTTGATATTGATGAGGTCATCAACGTTGATCAGTCATCAGTGATTCAACATGGATATGGCCATTGTGAATCAACAATGAATAAACATAATAAACGATGATTTACATTGATTTGATATTGACTGCTGTTGGATATTTTGAGATATAGTCATGTTTTCAACCCAAATGCAGTATTCTTATGTAGATCTGCATTCCTCACAATTTATATATTTTCATTACAACATCCTCCCCCCATTTCTCCAAGATCAAATGCTAATTCTAGCACTATCTAGGGTAGGGTTACATGAATGACCTCTGGTAATTACACTAAGAGGCATTCATATTATTTCAAACTAACCTAGTCAGGACTGAGGCTTTATCTATTATTCTTAGCAACATCCCAGTGGGCACAAAATTGAGTCCAATGTTGAATCAACATTGAATCAATGTTGAATCAACATTGACAACCATTTATCAATGTTGAATCAATGTTCTGTGCCCACTGGGTAAAGGGTGTTTTACTGAAACCATGCATTTATTCTTGTCATTTAATTCCAAATGTTAACCAAATGCACACACCATACTTGTCAATGAAATTGAATGAGATTTGGATCAGTTGTATACATTGATGAGAAAATAAGAGCTTACAATTAGGGAAAATATATGTAGCATGTAGATAGATTTGCTAAGGAGTGTTGAAACAGGTGTTGGTTGACAACGTTGAAATAGTAACATTGCATCAATGTTGAAAACATGTTGATCTACCCTGTAACCCTATATCAACCAGTTGTCAACGTTGAATCAAGGTTTCGTGCCCACTGGGTGGTAGCTAATAGAAAATATCCGTATCATCAAGATAATGCGCCGGGGGGGGGGTGTTCAATTCTGAGGAGCTGTAATTAATGATAATAACCCCCACTCGTATATAAGGGAGTGGTCATATTGTAACAACGATGGGGGGGGGGGGGTGATGGACCAAATAAATTCGAACCCATTGAAGGGGGGGGACCAAAAAAATTGCACCCCTTTTTAGCGAAAAAGCCTGCGTGTTACTATAGCTCAAAGGGGTCGGCCATGAGTCCATTTTACCCTGCCCGGGGGGACTGAAAAAAATTCAACCCCTCCTGCAGGGGGCTGGGGACCAAAAGAATTCTGACCTGCTCGCGCAAAAATCCACTAACCCCACCCCCTCCCCCATTGTTAGAAAGTGACCACTCCCTAAAAGAAGGTGCTTATTCAAGTTCCTGTTTTACTGCTTAAGAGAAATATGAAGACCCCTATATCCCCTGCGCTTAAACAAAACTGATGCTCTATTAATTTAACATCAGGAATTTTACAGAGCAACTGTTTCTATTTCCCCCCATTAGTGTATCATAAAGGGGGGTATAGATGGGGGTCCCCATGTCGCATGTCGATTTTAAGAAATGGCCATGTCCCATGTCAATGTCGACCGCTTAATAATCCCCATGTCCCATGTCGATTTTAAGAATTGCTCATGTCCCCTGTCACTATCTTTTCAAACCTCATACATGTCACACGTCACTAAGCTCCATGTCGTCTGTCGATTTTAAGAAATGGCCGTGTCGCCGTGTCGAATTTAGCCATCCACCCCCATATAAAGAGGATATCATTGGTGTTCAATTACAGTTTCAGTCAGTTGAAATGTTAAGAGAAGGGATAAAATAGTATTACTAGCTTCTCTCAAATGTTATGTAGATCCATCAACTGATGATGTCAATTGTGCAGACTCCTAGGACAGGTGATAGGTTTATTGGCAAACCTGATTTTTCTCCTTAAATATAACTTAAATTGGCTTCCACTTAATTCAATTGTATTTATTTGTCACAGTCTTACAATTGTTCTTGCCTACTCGTCCATTATGTCATGATATAACACAACCAGTATAAAACAACAGGGTGCTGTTTCTCTCCAAATATGCGGATATCCGCAAAATTTGCAGGCGACTGCAAATTTGCAGAATACACATGCAGAGCTCCGCAAATATATACGGAGGTCTGTATTTGTATGTGTAAGGACTAAAAAACGATTTTATTCATCACTTTTATTTTCTCCACAAATTGGGGAATGTGTATTCAGCAAATTTGCGGATGTCCAAAAGATTTGTGGAGAAACAGCATCCAGGCGATTTCAAAACATTCAGTATGAAACCTCATCCAACACTTGAAGATATAACCTCATTTGAAAGGCACAAACGTTCACATATATAAAGATAGAGCATCGATAAATCTTCTGTCATGTTATATCAAAATAATCATTTCTGTAGCAAAGGTTTGTAAATTATCAAGATACACTGCTCTCTGCACTGTATTTGTAGGTATAGACATGATAAACAACGTAGAGATGTTTGTAACAAAGTTTCTAATGCTGACAAACATTGTTGAGAGTTACAACTTTCATCCTGCTTTTTGCTGGTCCCATCACAAAGGAAGGCATATAATCCACATGCATTATAGACCAATGCAGCAAGAAAGGGTGACTTTTTCCTAATAAAGTTGTATTTAGTTTGGTTTTAGCAGAATCCTTATAACCTTGTCTGTAATGGCTATGTTTACAAACGCATCATATAAGGAGATGCAGAGGACAATTATCTTTCAAATGGTATATATTAAAATGCAGGATTTTGAGGTTATATTCATGTATTTGTTTGTCACACGTCAGAAATGTTCAGAAACTTTATCAACAACTTTTTTGAAAAGTCACCCTTTCTTGCTGTATTGGTCTATAGTAACATTGAGAGGCAGATTGATCCATGTAACAGACTGAGGTCAGATTAGATGAGTATTAATAAAGAAAATAATGTGTGTTTCAGGTTACCCGACCCTACCTAGCAAAACAGGGCCGACCCCAGATATTTTATCTAATTTTGGAGAAAAAAAATACATATTTTAGGTCGTTTTGGGGCTACTTCAGAGTCAATTTGTCCGTCCACAAGTCGACGCCGTCATCGGCTAGTCAGGGCTGAAGTTTACGAGTCAATTTTTGAGCACTTTGCAGGCCAAAGTTTAATCCTGATAAGCCTAGATTTATGGACCATGTAACCTGAAACACACCTGTTTTTGCCTTAGATTTTCTGTTGCATTGTGAGACCACTCTGCTTGCGGACCCCATTTCAGAGTAATGCAGGCCTTGCACCAAATGTGTTTGTTTTGTTTAATTGTTTTTCTTTTTAATTGGAGAAGGCTTCTCTACGAAGATTGCTCTACGAAATTGTAAACTTTTCAACATAGCTGGACTAAAATATGATATATCTGGAATTATCTCCTGAGATTGCTTTAGTTATTATACATATGTGACACGATCCGAGAAAAGGGACGTCAGTGCAGGGTGCATCAAGGTCCCATTTCCCAGTACATGTCACATATTATATGATATTAAACAGACATTAAAGGTTTTTTCAATAACTTGATCAGGCGATCAGAAGAGAGATTTGGTGGAAGGCCCAAAGTTAAAACAACAACAGGTTTTGTGTGAAGATAGTAAAAGTCTGAACATATAGCATTCGGAAATACTCTCAACAACATGTCCGTACTACAGAAGCCCAGAAGGGTCAGAAAAGTTTTGAGTTTCTTTTCACTTTAAGAATTTTATGTGAAAAAAACGTTTACAAAAGTGAGGGGAAAATCACTTTTCTTGTTTGAAAATTAAAAAGAAAAATTCTGACCCTTCTGGGCTTCTGTACCTAACTGAGAACTAACAAAAATCAACAAAAAATGGTCAACACTTTATTAGCACAAAATCCAAGAAGACAACAAATGAACAAACAAGAAGAATGACATATCACTAGTTGACACAAGTAATTATTATAACAGATGTTCGTTGCCCCATGATGCAGATGTCGGTTGGACTAGAATGGTAAAGATGGAATAATGAAGATCGAGATATAAAACTAGTATTTCGTTTAATCCCGTACGCCCGTTCCGTAGTTCGCGCCTCCTGCTTTAGCTACGGCTGCCATGACTTCCGCCTCGGCGATTTCATCCAGCTCACTGACTTGGAGCTCCACGGCAATGTTCTGAAGAAAATGAAAAAAAAAGTTATTTGTCTATATTTGGCTATTTCATTCTCATCTTCCATGAGCACTAAGGATCATTTTTTAACAACAGGGGGGGTGGTTTTTCGCGCGGAGCGCACGAAATCTTTTTCACCCCCCCCCCCGGTCAACGGGTCAAAATTTTTTACCCCCCCCCCCTACGGGTCGGAAATCGGTGCGCGCGCGGGCCCTTTGAAGCATAGTAACGCGCGGGCTTTTTGGCCCAAAACAGGGTAAATTTTTTTGACCCCCCCCCCAAGAGGGGTCCAAATTTTTTACACACACCCCCCCCCCCCCGGTCAAGGGGTCCAAATTGTTTTGCCCCCCCCCAAACCAACCCCCCCCCCCTGTTGATAAAAAATGATCACTCCCTTAAAAAGGACAGTCCCTTTGGCAAAATCTCAGTACTTAAAAATTGATATCAGACCTGATCAAGATTTGGCACTTCATTTTGAAAATGTAAAATACATAATTGAGAGAGCCTTCATAGATGAACAACTTGTATTTAACAACTGTTTAACCATAAATGTAACCCACAGAAACAGCTTGTCTCAAGCTGAGAAGGTTTAACTCCATTTTGGAAATAAAATATAAATAGTTGACAAATGTAGGTTGGTGAAGCATGTATAAAACTGCTAGTCCAACTGAAACAACTTGGGTCCCCTTTGGATATTACGCTGTTAAATCTCCCCGGGGGGGGGCACTTCCTATCTTTTCTATAGTAACTATGTGTGAACATCACCTCAAATTTTGTACCCTTATCACGAGAGAAAAATCAACAAAATAGCACCCTTTTCACGGGAAACTGAGCAAAAATCATAACCTAATCAAAGGGGACCGAGAAAAAATTCCTTATGAAGGGTGAGATTAAAAGCAATAGCCCTCAAATGGTAGCCCTTACCCTTGCACTGTGCATAAATATGTGTATTTAATATTGAAAAAGGCCCGATTAAAGTCTCATCTGAAAGTTTTTCCAGTAATTCAGCCATAAAATATACCCCTTTTCCTCCAAAATTGCCTAAAAAGTAACTCTTTTCAAGGGCCCTCGCGGGCCCTTGCCCAGGGCCCAAAAACATACCCTTTCCCTTGGAGTCGTGTTCACACATAGTAATCAATGCTGAGGGAGTGGCCCCCCTGGCTAAATCTCTCAGGTGACGAACTTTTTATCATCTTCCTTTCTAATGCCTCTAACTAGGGCCTACAAAGTAGGCCTAACCCTAGACAAAACAAAATATGAATTTATAAAATGTTTATCCTTACTTGAACAATATCCTTTACCGCCATTTTGTCCATGGACATCTTTGCCCGTTGCATGGGGGAGATGTTCTCCCCTATCCACGTGATGAGCACAAACTTGGCGCGTTTACTCAACTCGTCACCGGTCGTCATCCGGATAAAGGCAAACATCCGCTCGTCGTCTGAAGATAAAGATAAATACCTAGTTAGTGTCTGTATTACACATCTAAGGGAGTGGTCATTTTTTAACAACAAGGGGGGTGGTGGATTTGGGGGGGGGGACGAAAAAATTTGGAACCCTCTTGAGGGGGGGACAAAAAAAATTACACCCATATTTAGCGGAAAAGCCCAAGCATTAATATAGCTCAAAGGGGTCCGCCGCGCTCAATTTCAATCTGCCTGGAGGGGTGACCAAAAAACTTTCGACCCCTCTCGCGGGGGGGGGGGCAGAAAAATTCCAACCCGCTTGCGTGAAAATCCACCGACCCCCCCCCCCCCCCCCCCTGTTGTTTAAAAATGACCACTCCCTAAAGTAGCTTGTATGGTAGAGGAGATGAGGGGTCGAAAGGGCACTGAACCGGTCCAAAACATTTGAAACCAGTCCAAAGTTGTTGGCATCTCAATGCTTACAAAATGTCACTGATCTAGAGGTTTTCATTTAAATTATCTCTTATTGATCATAGAACATGAGAATTCCGATTGTTTACAAGACCCAGACCGTTTTTTTCTGATGACTTGGACTTTGGGCTGATACAGCCAAAATCTTTGGCGGACATTTAGGCATAAATATGGACATAATCTGACAATTTTACAGTGATCTTTTTTTTTTTGAAATGCCAAAAATTCCATCGGCGGATCCGTAATCCAAGTTATCAGAATAAACTACTCATGCCAATTGAAAAATTATAACAGGCTCACCAATAGGCCTGTGTCCACAAGGATATATGAGACTGTTTTGACGTCGAGAAACACGTTTTGTCGGCGCCAAAACATGTTTTTTGACGTCAAAACAGTCTTATATATTCTAGTGGACACGGGGCTATTGTCGACAAAACTATTGCATTTATAGTATATAATATTGAGGTCATCTGCTTGGCCGCGGAAACCATTTTCGCCATATCTTTGGTTCTGGATGAGATCATAGAGAGCGATTTCAATCGTTATAATTTGATATGTTTGACATATCTTGATTGTATTACCTAGAAATGAACACACGTGTGGTAAATTCAGCATGACATTTTTTTTTTGAAGAGTGAATAGAGACGCACAACAAACACAGCGGCCAGGCAACCGTTGCTAGGTCCCCCAGCATGCACCGCGCTGGTCAGCCAACCGTGACCAGCGCCTCCTGTAGCCTAGTTAATACGTGTATAAAGGGGCTTTATACTACCCATATAAATGGGTACTGGATGGGTACCCCAGTCTGCAGGAGATAAGGTACTGGTTATGACACCAGGTGGAGTTTGGACTGCACACATGCCGGTGACCAGAGTAAACACTTCAGTTAATTTAACCCTTTGAAGGCCGTATAGTGCATTAATACACCATGCTATTTTTGGCATGATGTATGAATGCAGCTATGGCAAGTGAAGTGAGATGCCTGCAGGCATCATGGCGATCCTTTGGGAGTGTACCAACCCCGTTGGCATGAAGAATGAATGCAGCCCTGCTGAGTAGAATAACCAGGAATGCATTGCTGTATTATGATGACACAGGGGACAGATCATTAAGACACTCTGCTGCCCTTGGATGGCTAACTATCCCTGGACACCCCCTATCTGTCCCTGCCCCTATAGAGGCCTGTGACATGCCATATCCTGTCTGTAGACTTGAAAACTGATCCCCTAATCTAGTCAACGGTGTAAGGGCAGCATAATGCCCCAAAGTTCATGTTAATCCTTAGTGTTATCACGCACCAGGGCAGTGCTGGCAAGTTACTCGCCAGGCCGAGTTACTCGCCAGGGCTGCATTAGTGCATCATGCTAACACCTCAAGTCTATTAATCATGTGAGGTCGGCATGGTGCCCGTGCATACATGTGAGTTACTCGCCATGACTGCATTCAAGGAGGAGTCGATAAAAGCTTCCTGTACAATAAAGCACTATGCCGCCCTAGGAGGGTTAAGGGAGTGATCATTTTTTAACAACAGGGGGGGGTGGTGGGTTTCCGCGCGGAGCGCGCGAAATTTTTTACACCCCCCCCGGTCAAGGGGTCAAAATTTTTTACCCCCCCCCCCCTTAGGGTCGAAAATCGGCTCGCGCGCGGGCCCTTTGAAGCATAGTAACGCGCGGGCTTTTTGGCTCAAAACAGGTTAAATTTTTTTGCCCCCCCCCCAAGAGGGGTCCAAATTTTTTTGCCCCCCCCCGGTCAAGGGGTCCAAATTTTTTTGCCCCCCCCCCAAACCCACCACCCCCCCCCTGTTGATAATAAATGATCACTCCCTAAAGAGGAGAAGTGTGTTTTATGTAGCAAGGTAAGAAATTCTCAAGTAGGTTAATTGCATTTTATTTTACTTATAGGGAGCATATGGGCAATGTTTTGCATCAGGAAGTACATATGACTATATATATATATAATGAGGTGGACGATAATTTATAAAAACTGAGTTTTTCTTCACTCATTGAGCCTGTGCCATATTTCTGGAGGCGGAGTGGAGGGAAATATGGCACAGGGCTCAACGAGTGAAGAAACTGTCAGTTTTTCTGTATATACATTTCATAAGTTTACTGGTTATTTCTACTCAAAAAGTCATTTTTCAAGTTTCTGCACGGGGCTGTGGAAATCCCGTGTTCCTAGGCCTGTTTTCCTATAGCTATGTTCAGTTTTTTGGGATATCTGGTTGGCGCTTATACAGCAGGTTAGTCTAGTATATTAAGTCCCTTCGGAGTTATGGTACTAAGACAGTGCATCCGTCTTCTCTCCTCTCGGTTCCTTTCTGCAATTCCCTGATTCCCCCTGGTGATTTGGGGGAGTGCTTGATGACACTTAGAATTCTTATTATGGGATCATCGTCCCAACTTAGGGCAGTGTTCCTATGCTTTAGTATGGAACATGGAATACTCGTTAGTAGTATAGTATGTATCGGAACGGGACTATAGTTAAGTACTGTTTATTACTCAATCGACATGCAGCCAATCAGAGGCCTCCATTTGGTCACGTGACCGGAAGTGACCTACTTAGGGGATTAGTGGTGCATTCTGGGTAACCCTGCAGCCAATCAGAGGCCACCATTTGGTCACGTGACCGGAAGTGACCTACTTAGGGGATTAGTGGTGCATTCTGGGTAACTTACTGACCTACTTAGGGGACCGGAAGTGACGTCATATGACCTAATTTAGGATCACGTGACCGGAAGTGACCTGATGAGTCACGTGAGCGGAAGTGACGTCACATGACCTAATGGCCGACCGGAAGTGAGTGACCTCATTGAGGATCACGTGACCGGAAGTGACTTGATTGATCACGTGAGCGGAAGAAGAAGTTTTTTGTTTAGGAAGTGAGGGTCTTTAGGATCACGTGACTGGAAGCGACGTCGTCACATGAGTGACGCTTTAAGAGACTGCGCGACTTACTAGTAAAAGAAGACGTATGAAAATAAAAACACAACAATATTTTATTTTATTTTTTTTATTTATTTTTTTTCAATCTTGATAAACACTCTATTTTTGAAAAGATGCACACGCTTATTTTTTTTTTTTTCATATCTCTAAAGGACTCGTTGTCACACCGTCAGAATGCACGCGACGCTTATAATACAAGTAGCGCACGCCGTCTTTCTCTATGGTGTAGGTGACCATTTTGTTTCGCACCACTTTGAAGTTTCTATTTACAGCAATGAGAGTTTTTCGTTGGCGAAGAACATCCAAGAAGTCGTCTGGTTCCTGAGGGTTTTGTTTCTTCTGTACGCCTTTTGCACTCCATTTTTTGGATTTTCTTTCACCGGTGTCGCTGACTCGATCGTAGCAAATGTAAGTCTTAGGGTTGAGACTTAGGATCCCGTCACCTTCCCACTCCGCTTTCAGAAGCCCCGAAGTTCTCAGATCGTGAAGGTACCGTCTCTCACAACATCCGCCGGGCGGCGGACACCATTCTCGCACTCTTTCCGTTTTTGTCTTCACGAAAAGCTCTAAGTGATCGTCGCACACCGCTGTCAGAAGCCACTTTCGTTTCTCTCTGAAGTACGTCTCTCTCAGGCGAGGTTTGACTAGGTCATCCAACGTGTCACCGCTGAGAGCCATGTAAAGACTGTCGGTGTCCATTTGACAAAGGGCATAATCGCGCCGATCGACGAATCTATCCAAGAAGTCGTATGTGAACTCTAACATTTTCAACTTCGCGTACTGGTATACCATGAACCCTATTTGAATAGGGAGGTTGTTGTTGACTGTTTTCGGTTGTAGTTCGACTTCAAACAGATCGGAACTCAACTCGGACGCCTTTTTGAAGCGCCACGAATTGGCCAATAGTTCGAACTTCCGACTGTCAGTGTATCTCACCGCCGTGTGTTTTTCTTTGTTGCAGATTGTTTTACCGTACGTAGCGTTTCCCATTAACTTGTAACAGTCTGACAGAATTTTCTCGTTCTCGTTCACGTCGCCACGTCTTCGCGCCGCCGTTACTTCGTCCGCGAAACCGGCAAAGGAGCGTTTAGGTAGGTATTCTACCACCAGCTGCACTTTGGTGACTATCAAACCGTGCTCTAAATACCACTTGAGAAGCGGCGTTCCCAAGAGAATATTTTTTCCGTGGTAACTCCCTATCAGACATCTCTGAGGCGTGTTCAACAGCTTTTCTTCCTGCGCAAAGTCTGACATGTGAGGTCCTATGTCCGATTTTGAAACGGTCGCGTTCTTGAAAACGGGGGTCATTTCTTCGAAGTAGTCTCGTAGGTGAGGCGGCGTAGTGATGTCCACTTGAACTAAACCGAACATTTTCTCCTCTTTCACAGCGGAAAGGATGTCGCTCTCGCTCATCGCGTTTCGAGACACTTTCAAAGCGTCAACCTTCCAGCGTTGTTGGGAGGCCTTGACCCGCTCATCTCGACGCTTCATCTCTCGCCATTCGCACTCCCACACGACGACCAGCTTGTGACCTAGCGCTTTCAAGTAAGCGCTTACTCTGGTCGTTCTGTCGCGTCTCTCCTCTCTCAGTGAAGCGCACTGATATCGGTGCGACGGTATGCACTCGTGAGCGTGGAACCAACACCCGTGAAACTGGAAAACCGTATTAGAGGCCGCGTGAAACCCGTCCACGCGAATTCTCCGACAGCCTACAACCATCTCGCCGCCGTTCAAAGCGTGGCGCAGTTTCACGTCGCGGTCGTGCTCTACGAAGCGTAACCACTCCAAAGCGCTGTGAGAGTTTCTTTGCCTAATTTCAGGCTTGAACTCGGTCTCGGGCCGTCTCACCGCGTAATAGCCCGTGCAGTGCGCTTCGCTCATGCAGCGCAAGTACAGAGAGTTAGCGTCTAGTCCTAGGATGTGTTGGCACGGTCTCGCTTCTTCGCCGTACTTGTGCTCCCTTATCCGCGTGGTGCCCTTCTCGTGAAATCTATGGAAGATGATGGAAGGACCGCCGACTAGATTTTCTTTGATCAGAGCGTGGAGGACGGCGTCGAACTGGGGGAACGTTGTGAACGCGTCTTCTAGGTTTTGGAAGAGGAACCGTAAAGTCAAACCGGCGAGAGAAACTCCGTCTTTCAACATGTCAATGCCGCGATCTTGGAAAAATTTAGCGTGATTTTTCAGAGCTTCTATGAAAGGTTTGACGTCTTTGTTGTTGTAGTGGATCAAGTAGTCTTCCATAGTTTGCATCTTCTCGTCGGACCAAACTTTCTGACATGCGGCGTAGTCGGATTCGGACATTTTGACGCCCGTCAGCTCGCTGTCGAAAGCCGATCTCGGTGGCAGCGTTCTGTTTGCCAGTTTCCTGGTAGACGTCATCCATTCGTAAGGAAAGTGACCTTTCTCTTCGTTCCTGGTGAAAGCTCGCAAATAGGTCGCGTAGTTGTAACCGGGTGCCAAATAGTTGACTACGTCCAAGAAAACCGTGTGCTGTGTGTAAACCGCCAAGTATTGATTGCTTCTCTTTATGACGCTGAATTCTTGGTTTCTTCGGTCTCCGGAGGCGAAGAACGAGTGAAGGCGTATTTTGATCAGGTTCAAGTCGTAACGCCCCGAGTTGAAGCCCACGACTGGAGCTTGACGGATGTATCTCAGAAGACGCTTCTTCAGTTGAACTAACGGGTGTCTGGTCTGAGCCGCAGCGAAGCCGCCTGGAGAAGGGGTGAACGTCGCCTCCTCCAGCAGGAGAGCTTCACCTATCGCCGCATCTAACTTCGCTAAGGTCGGTCGGTAAAGTTCTAGCACAGCTTCCCCGATGACTTTGGCGTTCTCGTTTATGTGATTTAAAACTCGGTCCAACAAGGGGGCGGAATCTGCGTCGGATTCTCTGACGAAGCAGACGGGCCCCTCCCACCCCGGAAAGTCGGATGCGACGCTAGCCGACAAAGGGACGTGATCCCACAGCAGGGACACGTGTTCCGTCGACGGTTCTTTGCACGGTCTGAAGAAAGCCTCGAAATCGAAGGCGATCTTGTAAGGGTAGATTCCGGAATGTCCGTCGGGGGGAAAAATGGAGAAGTCTGCTAGCGCTTCGAAAATCGTTCTCGAATTTTGGTAGATGCCACCTACGTAGCGCAACTTGACTTGTCGGCAAGAGGAAAGCTGGTTCCTGTGTCTCTTCAGCAAGAACTCGGTGGTGAACGCCGCCTTACACTTGCAACATTCGTATATGCCCGCGTACGCGTTGAAGTCCGTGACGAGAGAGACGTGCAAACCGCCTTTCGCCGTCAGGTGTAGGTTGACTTTACCTCGGGCGGCCAGAGTTCTGGAAGGCGGTCTGATCAGAGTAACGCGTCTTCTCAACTTCCGCCCCGGCACTTGACGCGACGCGGTGTAAACCGCTATCTGTACGTCAAACATGTTCTCTAACGCGGGTAAGTCGCGGATGTTCAGACCCGGAAAGGATTCAGGTGTGGCAGCGGGACAGAACTGACGTAACAAATCTGAAGCGCGCTTGCTGGTGTTGTATAAGTGAAAGGAAATGCAGCGGAAGATGCAGAGGTTGTCCTTGTTGGGAAAATCTAACACGCCGCTTCTCTTTCCAACTCGACCGGCCTGAGTGATCCTACCGCCTATGGGGAATTCCCCCGGTCCCATGTAAACGCAAATGTTCAAATTGGTAGGAAAAAGAACGTGCCACTTGGTGTCAGCGTCGCAAAGTTTCCGTACTTCCTCGCAAGCGACGGTGTTTTCCATCTTTGAGAGGAGCTCTTCCAAAGTTTCTGAATTAGTTATAGTAGGGAGCGGTTGTATGAGAGTTGCGTTGTTCTGGGAGGCGTGAAAGTAGCGCAGTTTGCTCTTGTCTTCTCTGTGTTGTAAGAGTAAGCCTACCGAGAAACCCACTTTGTATCTGAATCTTTGTGTCAAGTGAATGCGACGCATAGTATCTACAGCGTCACTCAACTCGCCGGTTGGTAGCCTGAAGTTTGTTACACTCACGCGAGTCCCGTGCATCCTGACGCCCGTTTGTATCGCAGGCCAATTCGCCGTGAACGTTTCCTCCCCGTTCGGTACAGCACATATGCGCGGAGGGACGGTCACCCCGTCCAGAGATTCGTGTCGACAGGCGATCTTTCGGCAATCGCCTTCGCCGCATAGAGGGCAAAACTTAGGTACTACTCTACAATTTTCTACGTGTCTCTCGTGGTTGTACGGTCTTTTAAACATTTTGAAACACTTTTCGCATACGTACTGTGTCATGTTTTTTTTCACTCAGTTACCAACTACTTAGCCGTCTAACTATCTATCTATCTATCAATCTATCTGTCTATCTATCTATCTATTTATCTTTCTGTCTGCTGTCTGTGTATCCGTCTGTCTGTCTCATACAGCGTACGTCAAACGCTGTGTGTGTGTGTGTGTGTGCGCGTGTGAGCGTTGAGCGTCTCTCATTCCGAATCTATGCCGAGATATTTCAGAATGATCTCTGTTTTGTCATCCAACTCTTTGAGCGCTCTGGCGGACAGCGTCACTCCCTGCTGTGTGGGTTTTTTGTCAGGACCTTCGTACTTGCGCACGTGGACGAGGTTCTTACCGCTGTAGTAGCTCACAGCTGCGTACACTTCGCCCTCCTCATCCAGCACTGCGAACCAGGGGGTGTGATTAGGTTTTCCTTGCGCGGCCGCTGTGTCGCGTATGCGCACCACTGCGCGGATATCGGCGATGCGTGCTATTAGCTCGCGCAGCGCGTCGGCCGTGAAGTGCACTCGCTTGCTTCTGGTCAGAGATGCCTCTTTCACCTGGCCGTCTTTTGTGTAGCGCGGCCTCCTAGACAGTCTAGCCACGTCCTCCCAGATCTCCAGCGTCAAAGCTCCGTCTAAGCAGAACTCTAACCCGAGAAGACGGGAGAAGGTTTTCTCTGCTTCTTCTCGTCCATCTCGTTCTTTTTCTTGTATTTTTCTCTTCTTACTAGGCCTTGTTGTTCTGGAACTCACCTTAGAACGTTTCACACCCGCAGGATGAGTAACACCATCAGCGTGAGCTGAATCAGCAGCAGAACCGATAGCAGGAGCAGCGTCAGCGCTGGTGGTATCCGAGGCCTCGTTGTTGGAACAGCGCAGCCACACGCCGTCGGTGCTGAGTGTAGCGGTAGAAGATGAAGCGCCGCCGCCCTCGTAAGGTGGCGGTGAGGGCAGTCGCCACGGACCGGACGGGACGCTACTAGTGGAGGAAGTGGGGTCGAAAGGTCGAAGAGGGAAGCCGAAAAACGTACCGCCCACCCCTTTCCCTTCGGGTTGTTCGTACGCCTCGTCGTCAGCGTCGTTCTCTGTCTCACCCTGTTGCTGCTGCTCCTCCTCCTCCTCCTCCTCTTCTTCTCGGTTTAGGGGCTGAGTGTCCGAATAGCTGTCACTCTCAGCGCGAGCGGCGTCGAGGGCGTCGGTCAATGTAGTGGTGGAGGAGAGGGGCTGTGCAACGTGCGGCAGGTCATCAAAGTCATCAACAGTAGTGGGGAGGTAAAAACCCGGTTGCCAGTACTGCGCTGTGCCAGGAGCGTTGTCGTCAGTAGTAGTAGCGGTAGCAGCAGGTGCAGCAGAAGCAGCAGCAGCAGCAGCAGCAGCAGCAGCAGCAGCAGCAGCAGCAGCAGCAGACGCAACAGTAGCAGGCGCAGCAGCCTCAGCAGGCGCAGCAGTAGCAGGCGCAGCGGTAGCAGGTGCAGCAGCAGCAGCAGCAGCCGCAGCAGGCGGGGCGGCAGTAGCAGCGGCAGCGCGCTTAGCAGCAACGTGTACCGTCGCGAGTGTAACAATGTCGCTAGCACGACGACTACTACCAGTAGTACTACTACTACTACTACTACTACTAGTACTACTACTGCTACTACTACTGCTACTACTACTAGTACTGCCGCGAGCGCTCGCTACAGCGGGAGGGTGATAAGACCAAGCGGCTGCGGCGGTAGTCTCATTTTCAGTAGCAAGAGGAGGCACTGACGCTAAACGAGCGCTGTTCCGCGTAGTCTTCTTGTTCTTGGACGGCGCTAGGTGTTGTCTTTTGCTCATGGTGGTGACTGTAGAGAGCAGCAAAAGAATGAGTGAGTGAATGGAGGTTTCCAGACCCCTTATATACGCCTTCTCGCTTCTAGAGCTAAGCTACTTACTGACCCTGTTCAGCTGCCGCCGGCTGGCCGGCGGCCATTCACAAAGAGAAACAAAAGACATAAGGCATGACGTTTTCAGCTGGATCCCTTTCCCCCCTTTTGAGAGATCGACTGTCATGAGCTAAGCCGCTTACCACCCTGTTCAGCAATTCAACGCGCATTAGCTGTATAAAGGATTAACCGGTTGCTGCCGTCGACTGACCGGCGGCCATTCACAAAGACATAAGGTATGACGTTTTCAGCTGGATCCCTTTCCCCTCTTTTTTTTTTGAGGGATCCACTGTCATGAGCTAAGCCACTTACCACCCTGTTCAGCCATTCAGCGCGCGTTAGCTGTATAAAGGATTAACGGTGATGAGCTTAGAGTGTGTATACAAAAAAAAAAAGCAGGACCCCCCTAAGACAAACGTGTCTGTCTGTGAGTAGAGGCGTGTGCATGTGGTGAGCGACTTAAGTGTAAGACAAAAAAAAAATCACCACCTCCTGCCGTGGTGAGTAGACCGGGCCGGCCAGGCGGCGGCCGGCTAGTTCAATAGGGAGGGGTGACAGCTGACTAAGGCTGTGCATGAAAAAAATCCGATTTTCACCTGACCTCTGACGTTTGTTACAATGAATGTCAGAGGGAGGGAGACGTCCTCAGGTAGGGGGTAGGAGGTAAGGCTATGGATGAGGAAGAAACACCGTTTTCAGCTGGTCTCCACGGATAGCGATGACACACCCCTCGTCATCTAAGCTCTTAAGGAGCGGAGCGGTTGAAAAAGCGTCATGCGGACAGGTCGCTACACAGCTGGAGTGCTGTTGGAAATGGGATTAAACTCCCTCTGTATAAAAAGCTCTGATTTCTGTTGGAAAAAAAACATATCGCCTCTGACCACAGTAACGTCTACTACCACCACCGCCGCCACCACCGCCGCCGCCGCCGCCGCCACCGCCGCCGCCGCCGCCGCCGCCGCCACCGCCAAGACGAGACGAGATGGCTCAAGCTATTCCACTTTCAAGCTCGCCTTCACCGCCTTGTCCACCTGAAAAAAAGTTAATGCAGCTTGACGACGTGAGACGCGCGAGGCAGACCGATGGGGAGAACAGAGAGGTAGGACAGCGGCGGTTAGCCTATAGCGACGCCTTGCTTCGTCAACTAGGTAAAGAGTTGAGCGGCTGTTGGAGAGAGTTGGGCAGTAGCTTAAAAGTTACCGCCGCCCGTATGGATGCTCTAGTAGAGCGCAGTGTCAAGACACCGGAGGAGCTGTGTACGGCGATGTTCCGAGTCTGGTGGGGTGAAACCCCGCATCGTCATAGATGGGGAGAGCTCGGTCGCGTCTTCACCCGCATTAGACGCGTGGAACTGTTGGCTCAGTGGATGTCCCTTCTCCACAGACAGGGGTTGGATTTCGAAAACCCCGACTCGCGCGCGATGCATAAGCACTTGGGCACCCTCGGCAGACGTCTAGGTAGCAGGTGGAAAGAGGTGGGGGACCATTTAAAATTGTCGCCTGAGAGGTTAGATAAGATCGCTGAAGAATGCGAATACGGAGGAAGTCCCGCTGAGTGGGCCTTCCGAGTGTTGAAAATGTGGCAAGATGAAGCTGACGGTGCCGGCGGTACACCTTTTGAACTCCTTCGAGTGTTGACTGAGGACATGGGAAAGTTTGACCTCGGCATCGCGATATTACTTGACTTTATCAAGCAAGAAACAACGAGAACGACGGACATGTGAATTGTTGTGTTTTATTTTCATACGTCTTCTTTATTAGTAAGTAAAAAAAAAAATATCATAACAATTAAGACGCGCGCCCTCTTAAAGTGTCACTTCCTCCAGTCGCAGCTGATCGCCTCATCGAAGCACGTGATAAACAAAAAAAAACGAAGAGACACGCTTCTTCCTCTCGAGAGGAAGAAGCGTGTCTCTCGATTGAAATCTTTTTCTTTTCTTTTTTTCTTAAAAGAGACAAACGCCCCTTAGAGTGCCCCCCCACCCCCCTAGAGTGCCCCCCTCCCCCCTCCCCCCCTCCCCCCCCACCACTCGCCCCATGCATCCTAAAAGCGCCCCCCTCCCCATGCATCTTAAAAAGACCCCCCTCCCCTTCCCTCCCCTCCCCTCCCCTCCCCTCCCCCCCCTCCCCCCCCTTTATACACTCTAAAGAACGCTTCTACCTAGTTCAATAAGTCACTTCCAGTCGCTCGTAAAACAATAAAAAATGAAAAAAAAAAAAAAACTTATATCGTAGTGTTTTTTATTAGTTTACCGAAAAAAATAAGAGACTCGCCTCCTCCTCCTCCTCCTCCTCCTCCTCCTCCTCCAAAAAAAAAGATATCACATTTTAAAGCGCGTGACCCCTTAAAGACGCTCATCTCTTCATTAAGTCGCGTGACGTCACTTCTTCTTCTTCTTCTTCTTCCGGTCACGTGATCAATCAGGTCACTTTCGGTCACGTGATCCTCAATCAGGTCACTCACTTCCGGTTGGCCATTAGGTCATGTGACGTCACTTCCGGTCACGTGACTCATCAGGTCACTTCCGGTCACGTGATCCTAAAGTAGGTCACTTCCGGTCCCCTAAGTAGGTCATATGACGTCACTTCCGGTCCATAAGTAGGTCATATGACCTCACTTCCGGTCACGTGACCAAATGGCGGCCTCTGATTGGCTAACTAGGTCACGTGACCTCACCACTAATCCCCTAAGTAGGTCACTTCCGGTCACGTGACCAAATGGAGGCCTCTGATTGGCTGCAGGTCGATTGAGTAATAAACAGTACTTAACTATAGTCCCGTTCCGATACATACTATACTACTCTCGTTCTCAACATGAAATCAAACATATTCTCTCATAATAAATGTGTTTTTTGCCTAGATGTTTTTTTGCATGGTAGGATGAAACACACATTATTTTTCAATGGCATTTTATTATAGACTTCTTGACTGCTATCCCTGACATATTGTTTTTACAACAATAATAAGTGGTTTACGACAATGAGAAGTGTTTTACGACAATGGCAAGCCTGTTCCATATAAGATCTATAATACTATTTCTGGCAGGTGGCCATGTTGGTCAGGACGTGGTCACGTGACTGACAAAGCAGACGACAATTTGCAGCTGGTGCAGGGCGGGAATGCTGCCCAGTCACTCTCCAGACACAGCCTTCACACCTTTAACCTTGTGCTTATCACTCTCCATACATAACTCTCACACCTTGTACTTTTTAGAGAGTGGCAAGTTTTAGACAACAGGGGGGATTGGTGGATTAGGTGGTGATGACCAAACTATGTCAGACCCATCAAGTATATATATATATATAGAACTTTGGTCCAATATACACACAAAAATCCTGAAAGATTAGGATATTTTCTCACACATATAAAAAAATTGAAATAATTGATGCACATTTTATATTTTGTAGGGGTATAAGGCTGAAAAAGACCAGAAATTGCCCAAACTGGAGTTTGTGCCATATATAGGGGAGGGGGCTCCAAAATCAGTTAGGCCACTTTTAGGGGGGGGGGGGAATATCACCCCTTGTTATTTTAGTGATTTAGCATACCACAAATGTGAACTGGGCTGGGAAGGACCATAATCAATTGGACACCTTCTTGAGGGGGAGGACAATAATTAATGTGTTTCTCTTTGTCTGAGTACATGTATATGCTTGGAGTGTTCATTATATATAACAACTATATAGATCAAAGGGAGCTGGTTGGAAGATGTTGGACAGGAGGCAGAAGTGACTCTGCCCCATATAGTGGACTATAGTGATAGTAGTACTCACTAAATACTGGAGTGGGTGGCTGGGTGCCAATCAGGCCAACTCACTGTTACTACTGTAGTAGGAGCCTGGGATGGAGGCAGGAACCTCACCAGGACCTTTGATCACAGGGGGCAGATGTTGGAGCATCTGTAATACCAACATGTAATACATGTGGTATACAAATGGAGTGGTCATTTTATTCAAAACAGTCGCAGGGGATGGGTGGAATCCTGTATGAATGTACAAGCAGTTTTTCTCCGCTGCCCCTCCCAGGGTTTGGGATGTAGGATTGGGGTTTGCTCGTCACTCGGCTCTCAGACAATTATTACAATTTCTAGAGAGCAAAACAAGAATGTTGACATAGTAATAAACGTCCACCATATATTCTCTCTAAAATATAAAGAAATTATTCCAATTATTCTCATTATTGAATCAATTATGTATGACAAGTTCCAACATTGACTAAGTCAAGTCAGAAAGTCCACTCTTTTCCAAGCGCCCCCCCCCTCTCATCAGTGTTCAAATATATTGCGGCCAACCCTCTTTTTTTAACGATGCATTTAGTAGTAAGAAGCTGGTATTTCTACTAAAAGTGGGTTGAATATTCTTTTGTGCCTCTACATGGGTACCCACAATTTTGGCCGTGTCGCTGTGTCGATCTTTAGCAGAAGGATCATGCCATTGTGTCGATTTTTAGGTATATAAAAACTTAGAGAAAAAAACCTGTGGGTCGATTTTTATCCCTTACAATCCGGTGTCCGTCGATTTTTAAAAGGGCCTAAAAGGGCCGTGTCGCCGTGTCACTCGTGTCGATATCTACCCATGTAGAGGCACTCTTTTGGGTCTCTCTCAATGGGTATGAAATATTTTCCATCCTCAAATTCCATCAACCTCTTATGAGGCCTAGTGCCATTCGAGTGCATCTACATGGGTAAAAATCGACACGGGCGACACAGCGACACGGCCTTTTAAAGCCATTTTAAAAATCGATGGACACAGGAAAATTAGAGATAAAAATCGACTCACAGGGATTTTTCTATAAGTTCTTATATACCTAAAAATCGATACGATGACAAGGCCCTGTTGCTATAAATCGACGCAACGACACAGTCAAAATTCTGGGGACCCATGTAGACGCACATTCGGCATGAGCATTCATTCGACATTCGGCATGAGCCTGGAAGAACGTAGTGACAGGCAACATGAGCAAGTCTTAAAATCGACATGGGACATGGGCATTATATTGCGACATCGACATGTGACCCCCCATCCAGACCCCCACCTCTTCCCTGCTGTGAAAAATGACCACTCCCTAAACACACCTTTTGCTTGTTTCCTAGCCTACATCTATGTGTTATGTAGGACACATATACAGGACAACCTTATACCGTGTCAGTACTGTACAAGACACACTCTGACCCGACCCCCCCACCCCCCCACACACACACAGAGTCACGTGACCTGCTGGCGGCTGGGACAGGAACTAATTGTCATCCTGCATCCTCCTCCTGCTCCTTCACACGTGGCTACATCCTTAACCATTTAAGGACGGCATGATGCATGAATGCATCATGCCCTTGGTCGTCATGATGCATAAATGCAGGCCTGGCGAGTAACTCGGTGCTGCAATGAAGCATCATGCCGACCCTGTGAGGTTGAGACACTCCTGAAGGTTTGGTACGATGCACCAATGCAGCGCCGGTGTGTTATTCGCCGGTGCTGCATTGGTGCATCATGACGACAAATGTCATCGTTTAGCGACATGCAGTACAGCGTCCGGTCACCTCCTGCCCGGCACCCCCCCCCCCCCCACCTACACACACACACACATACACCTCGATCCTGGCCCTCATCTAGGCTTCTCTATAGTCACCTTCTATCAGGCCATCCCCTATAACTTCCCCAACACATATACACACTTCTAACGTAGCCCTCATGTAGCTAGAGTCACCTCTTGCCCGGCCATCATCCAGCCATCCCCTCCCCGGGTCAAATAGATAAAAATGGTTGCTTTCTCAGTTGTTTCCAGTACATAGTCAAAAACGTTTCGCATTTTCTTTCATTTACCTTTCCCCAGGGAGGACTCATAAATCTATTGTTATTGTAGTCTCGTGGTCGCAGTCAGCCATAGAGAGAAATGGCGGTTTTGGGAGAAACAGGATACATTTGTATAATATACAAATAGAAAATAAATAGGAACAAAAACTCAGGTCATGTGCTTAGATCCTAAAATAACTTGTATAGCTAAGAAATATGAACAAATGCACACAAAACCTGAGGTCGACCCTGTATAGCTAAGCATGGTCGGGTGGCTGGAAACAGACTGTCTTTATATGGTGTGGTCCCTCTTCCCTCCAGACTCACACACCTCCCAGCCCTCACGTATATATATCACGCTCCAAATATATTACTGTTATCCAGTCAGATACCATACATATATATATATATATATATATATATATATATATATATATATATATATACATACATATATATATATATATATATATATATATATATATATATATATATATATATATATATATATATATATAGTCAGCTTCTCATGCACCAGCATGGTTAACCCTTTGATGACCGCATAGTGTACTATGTCCTGTGTCGTCGTAATGCATGAATGCAGGCCTGGGAGGTAATATAGGCCATACAGAGATATAGGCCTACTCCCTGGAGTCTCAGGCCCCGACTCTATAATAGTAGAGTCTGGGCAAACTGATATAAAAAAACTTGTTTCACTACTAGTTGACCAATCAAATCCTGTACACCAATTCCTGTGTACAGCCTGACAGGAAGTAACAATCTAAGTATAGCAGTCCCACCAGTCCCATTTGGAGCCCTTGTGGTGGAAAAGGGTACTGGTTGAGCGAGTCTGACTCCCTAACGCTCAGCATGATGCATGAATGCATTCACCCGGAAAGCACATGAGAGCGACAATGTGCGATCCTCAAAATGTTAACCTTTTTGGGCGTGTACCACGCCTGTATCAAGTCAACATAATGCATAAATGCAGCACTGGCAATTTACTATACCGGCCCGTGTCCGCTGAATGCGACATGCAGTGGATTAAAGTACATTGTGCTATGCTAACAATGGTGGTGGGCAATTCATCAATCTTTCATTTCTCTTGAGTGGGGTGTGTACGAATTGCACCCGTTACTATTAAAAGGCCCCTCCTGCAACAAAGGTGTGTATCCTCCCTGTATTATATATGCTAGCCTCCAATAGGTCGGGCAGGTCGGGAGGGAAGTTGTGATTGAGGGGCTTTGATATGTTATCATTTAAGGACAGCATGTTAATAAATGCTCTATTCTCTCCATGAGGCAACCTACACAACCTACCCTGGCAAGTTGCTCAACAGTGCTACATTCATGCATCATGAAACACTCAAATTGCTGATACCCTCAGAGAGTTTGAATGGTGAATCAATGCAACACCGGTGAGTTACTCGCCAGCATTCCATTGCTGCATTATGGTGACAGTGAAGCGCTGTGGTGTCATCCTCTCCTTAACCCTTTCCCTGCCGCCTCTCTATTGAAAAATTGTTCCCAACCACCGGGCACATTGCAGGTGAATATGTCTTACTAAAACCGGCACTACACTACAGATAGTGCCCTGGTACTGCATATATGCAGTATCGGTTTTTGGGTACTAATATACAGTACTGCATATATGCAGTATCGGTTTTACAGTGGTACTGCATATATGCAGTATCGGCAGGGAAAGGGTTAAAGGGTTATGGTAAAAGTCCCGTACGCTCAATACACCCTGGTTTGTGAACATGCATTGTACATCTACAGACTACATGCATACCATGCATGTCTTGCATAGTGAATTATGCCCAGTCCCATGCACCTGGTTTACAGACAGGCTGGTATAGGGGTGGGCCTAGAGGATAATTATGGGTGTTTACCTGTCAGATTTCTCACTCAGAAATTTTAAACCTATTCATATAGCTCTCATTCTGCCTCTAGAAAGGCATCTAATGTATATATATGTGAGCGTCTGTTGTACGTTGTATCTTTTTTCTTAGATTTCTCTGTCACTAGAACATATTAGGAGCACAGTGAATAAATACTTTTTTTTGGGGGGGGGGGGGGGGGGGGCGGGGGGGTGCTGATGGTGGACACCAGTTGCATCCTATTGTATCCTTGTACAGACATGGCAGACATGACTATATTACCCATGTAGGTACCATTGGGAGCTATATTAAGGGGTGTGTACATGGGATACATTGTGTGGTGATGTACAATAAGGTATAGAGCCATGAGTCCTGGGTGATATAGAATCCTACCTGTACACGCCATACATAATGCACCTACTGAGTCTAATGAATGGTTATACCTGTGATATACCATTACAATGTACTGTAACACATCATGCATGGTTCTAGGCTGTACATCACGCATTGTAATTGTAAGCATTGCCACCCCCAACCCCTAACACCCTACCCCGCCCCACACACCCTATTGCACTTAGTCCATTAAACTTTAATTAGCCCATTAGAAAATTAACATAATTTTATGCATACATGTACATTTCTGGGGGCAAGTGTATTAATAGGAAAAGTTGCATTGTTTCTGCAATTCAACTAATAGCTATTTCAAAACATCTGGAAATTCAATTCATGAACATTTCTTTTATATAGTTAAGTCATAATAATTTATCTTGCCTAAATTCAGGTTCTATGTTATCTATCTTATGGAAGGAGGTTATAAATGTGATTCATAATGTAGGATTCAATTATATCATGCAGAAAATGTCCTAACATTCTGCTAAATTTGAAGTATGCATTCTAACGCTGGAGAAATGACGACACCAGTTACCTCCGATGGGGAGTATTCATTATGGGAATACCAGAGAGGCGTGGTCACGGCCATGGTATCTCCGGCAGGTCTAAAGTACCAGTGTTCAGCTATCATAATATAGTCTCAGCTATCCCTGCTACTTAACCCCTTGAGATCTGACCCCAAAAAATGAGTGCCGTTGTAAAGACAAAACTACTTCCAATATTGCGAGGTGCGAGGCTGTGACTATCTTACAGTGTTGTGTGAGGTACATTTTCCCAAAGGGAGTCTTTCGTGGACTGACGCCCTTTTTTTTCTCAATGCATGACACAGAGCTCAGGAATGACTTTTATTGATGTATGACTTCTATGTGTGAGCTTCCTGTGAGGTGGTGGAGTGATTCTCTTTATCAATAAATCTTTATAGGCCCACTCCCATTCCCTCAGCTTTGCACTGTAAATAGTTAGTGTAGGTACACAGTAGGATCTGCTGTATATCTACAGTAGAATTTACTATGAAATGGCTCTACAGTAGAATCTACTGTAGATTTACAGTTTATTATACTGTTTACCTACAGTGAGCTGTACACCTACAGTAGAATCTACTGTACACCTACAAAAACCTTTTTACAGTGTAGGCCCCGAAATTGAGGTATGTTGGAGGTGTCATCATTGATCGTTTCTGGATATTCTACAGTACAGTCGGAAATTATTTAACTGTGTTTAGGTTGGAAGTATATGGAAGGTATTCCAGTGGTTAAAAGTAGCAACAATTCTCCATAGAAAACTACCTTGTATCAATATAACCGTTATACACATCCATATGGCACATGTCATATGACAGTGCATGGGCTGTAGTAGTCTGGGTAGCGTGTGTCAGGATCTACCCGACTGGACCTGGATCCGGAGTGGTGGGTGGAGGGGGGGAGGGAGGAGGGCGGAGGGGGGAGGGGGGGGGGAGGGAGAGTTGAGGGGGGGGGGGTTGAGGGGGCATCGAGGGGACAGTTCCGGGTCGTGGCTGCATGCCCAGTACAGGACTGGTTGTTCCACTTGTTATATAGTAAACCCTTTAAGGACAGTATTTTTGTTTGATACAAAGTGCCCTCTTGTTGTCGTGATACTAGATGATTGAATGTGGCAAAAGCGAACAACTCACTGTTGTTGTATAAGTGCATTATGTTGATCCTTTGAGGCTGTGACAGGTTCGAGCATAATGATCAGCTAGTGATGCATGCATACTGGTGCATCACCCCATAGACACAGAGAATTGAGACATCCTCATGTGGTCCCTATAAGGTTAGATGTTTACTGTATATAGTGCATGCAGGATATGTTTGATATTATACTAATAAGAAAACACTCCTTGCATGGCTGAGCTCTATGTATTGTATTGTGGTCTGACTGCGAGCAAGGCTCATCAAAAAGCATCACAAAAAGAGGCTAAAACGCTTAGCTCTTTTATGACGGCATGTCGCTAAAAGATTACACTTGTCATGATACACCAATGCAGCCTGGCGAGTAACTCATCATTGCTGCATTGCTGCATCACACTCACCCTTCAGGAGTGTCTCAACCCAATATGCATGATGCTTGAATGCAGCACTGGCGAGTTACTCGCCAGGGCTGCATTCATGCATCAGGACGACCAAGGGTATGATGCATTAAGGCATCATGCTGTCCTTAAAGCGTTAAAGGACGGGACGATAACTCAAGCTTCATATCCATTTGTCGTCATGATACACCAATGCAGCGCATGTGAGTAACTCATCACCACTGTAAAAATAGTGCATCTTGTAGACCATTCAGGAGTGGATCAAACCAGTGGCTGGACATGATGCATGAATGCAGCACTAGCGAGTCACCAGGGCTGCATTCGGGCATTCATCCCAACAAAAAGGCAAAGTATATCCATCTGGATACCGCTGTCCTTAAAGGGTTAATTTAACAGTGGGGTACGGCAGGGTATATTCAGACTGACTGGGAGCTCACTTTGTCAGAGGCAATAAAGGACTATTTTTACAGGTGACAGATACTGGTCAAAAAGAGCACAGACATTCAGAGGAGCCTTTGGAGGGTAAGATGGATCTGATATCTATAGAGGGTCTGTGGCTTTAACCCTTTACGGACGGCATAATGCATTAATGCATCATACCCTTGGTCGTCATGATGCATTAATCCAGCCATGGTGAGTAACTCGCCGGTGCTGCATTTGCGCTTTATACCTACCCTTTGGGAGTGTCTCAACCTCATAAGGTCGGCATGATGTTTGAATGCATCACCGGCAGGTTACTAGCCAGGGCTGCATCCATGCATCACGATGACCAATGGCATGATGCATTAAGGCACTTTGTGATGCTTAAAGGGTTAAGGTATTTTATTCATTTTTTATAAGAGGGAGAGCGTCTATATATCCCATTTCTGAGAATACCATTTCTTGTATGATATGTAGCTCTATATTTATCGTTATAGCCAGGTGTTCAGCGGAATGTCCTCACCTTTACCAAGGATCACGATTTAACAATTAGATCCCCCCCCTCCTCCCCCCAACTAGAGTATACATAATCGCCTTTCTCCTTTAAAGGCCCATGGCAGTTTTTATATAATTTATCTCATGCTTTAATCTATATAACATCGGTTTAGATTGGATTTGTTGGGATATATTATGGGCATCATATCTATAGGTATGCATGTATTTGTTAATAACTCTTACCCCTAGAGTGACAAATGTGACAAATCAAATGGTTAGATTTGCTAAATTGGACTAGGCTTCTCAGTCCTCCAAAAATAACACCATTCATGTTTAAAGTTACATTGATGTCACAAAATAAACTTCAACTTGGCGTTATGTTCCAAAGCGAATAATATACGTCAGTCTGGAATCAGATATTTAGCATTCTTTATCAAGTCTGGTGGATAGGAAAATAAATTGGTTTGTCTACTTCAAATACAGGTGCCTATACCTGACTAGACACATCTGCATCAGCTCAACATGAAAGGTGTTCGTGTCAGTTACAAATCATGTATGAGTCTGTTAGAAATCTGGTGCAGACTTTGGTATAGATATGAATAATAATCTTTCTAATCTGCTCCCTTATCTCAAACCACTTGTGGGTGCGGAGATACGTGCCTAGTACAAATCCACCCACAGTGGGATGTGAGTACTGCATATTATATAGGAGTGGTCATTTGTTAAGAACATGGGGGGAGGAGGGGGAGGAGGGGGAGGAGGGGGAGGAGGGGGAGGAGGGGGAGGAGGGGGAGGAGGGGGAGGAGGGGGAGCAGGGGGAGGAGGGGGAGGAGGGGGAGGAGGGGGAGGAGGGGGAGGAGGGGGAGGAGGGGGAGGAGGGGGAGGAGGGGGAGGAGGGGGAGGAGGGGGAGGAGGGGGAGGAGGGGGAGGAGGGGGAGGAGGGGGAGGAGGGGGAGGAGGGGGAGGAGGGGGAGGAGGGGGAGGAGGGGGAGGGGTAAAAAAAAAAGGAATATCCCCTTGGTGTGGATAGGTGCACTGTAAAAAGAATTCCGTTAAAATAACGGAGATTCACTGGCACCACTGGGTGCCGGACTTTCCCCGTTATTTTTACGGTCACCGTTTTTTCCTAAGTCACCGTTATTTTTACGGAACTGTGAATCACCGTTATTTTAACAGAATACAAAACATCAGTGATTCTCAGTACCGTTTAAAAAACGGTGATTCACTGGCACCACTGGGTGCCGGATTTTCACCGTTATTTTCACGGTCACCATTTTTCCCAAAGTCACCGTCATTTCTACGGAACTGTGAATCACCGTTATTTTAACAGAATACAAAACATCACTGTATTCTGATTCAGTGCCTAAACAATAATTGTAATGGTATTTTGTGTAATTTAACTGATTTGTCCCAGTGTTATTCAGTTCATTTATCCCCCTATACCTAACTCCATGCTCAATATGGTTCCAAACCCAATTTGGTACCAATCAGCAATATCATCTTAGTGTCATGACTTCAGACCTAATCATTAGGAATTAGTCTACGAAAGCCTTATAGAATGCTTCATGACACTTTGTAATACCAGTCCATGAGCAGAAGTCACTCTAGGATGGCTACAGAGCAAACCTTACAGCTGTATCTGTATATATTTTTCTCATCACCACAAAAATGGTGTTCCTAGCATCTAGAAAAATCTCTTCATGAACCAAACTGCCACCTGGTGTGATAAAACTGAAATCAATTAAACGTAGCTTCACCGTAAAATAAACTTTGTTTCACTGTAAAAATAAACGGTCTTTCACTGTACTGGATTACGGATATTCAAAGTAAAACTGATTGATTTTACATTGCCTCACCGTAATCATATGTTATGATGAATGACCGTAAGATTTTACACTGATTCTCCGTATATTCAACGGAATATTTTTACAGTGGGTCAAGAGTATTACAGCCAAACAAATTCTATCATATGTCGTTAAATCTTTAAAAGAAAGTTATTGGCCAATTTTCCATCAGCCGATTTGGAGATGCTGTTTACCGTTAGAGCGTCCAATTGGTAGGTAGGGCCATAACTCATTAGCCGATTTGGATGCATTATCGGCTGATACATCCACAAAATTGTACTACAAAGTACTACATTAGGCCTATTTGTTGAGGATGTATCGGCTAATAATGCATCCAAATCGGCTAATGGGTTATGCCCCTTAGGCCCACAACAAACCGCTGGTAGTACACTCTTTGGTTATTATGACCCTACCTGCCGATGGGACGCCTTAGCAGCCGATAACACTTCAGGAAGTGGCCATTTCCTTCTGAGTAGGGTCGGGCAACGGCAAACATACATTTTAAAGGCCTTGGCCTTGGGTGTGGTGAGTTGTTGTGTAGCCCAGTGCCGGATGGAGACATCTGTGTACACATCCTGTAACCCTGTAAGGGCAGCATAGTGCTTTAATGTTACCCCGTAAGGGCAGCAGAGTGCTTTAATGTTACCCTGTAAGGGCAGCATAGTGCTTTAATGTTACCCTGTAAGGGCAGCAGAGTGCTTTAATGTTACCCTGTAAGGGCAGCATAGTGCTTTAATGTTACCCTGTAAGGGCAGCATAGTGCTTTAATGTTACCCTGTAAGGGCAGCATAGTGCTTTAATGTTACCCTGTAAGGGCAGTATATTGCTTTAAAGTTACCCTGTAAGGGCAGCATAGTGCTTTAAAGTTGTAGTGGGGGGGGGGCGGGGAAATTAATGCCTAGACTACCCTTTTATGTAAAGTGTGACCTCGAAATATAAAAGTGGGGCCTGTTAGGGCCCTGTCCAGGGCCTGTTAGGGCCCTGTCCAGGGCCTGTCCGGGGTCCAGTTGGGCCCAGTTTGGCAAGCCCAGTTTGGCTAGCCCAATCGCGATCGGGCGTGGACAATTGCCCAGTGTCATTCTCGAAGGGCCCCAGTGGGGCAGCCTAAGGAGCGGGAGCCCAGTTTCCAGCCCAACCGGGGCCAAAGTGGGCCCTAGTTATATTTATATATAATTATGGTCCAAAATACAGAACCATATAGTACGACCCGCCCAGGTGGCATCTACATTTATACCAGGTACAACTAAGGGCGTGGTACATGGAGCTAATAGGGACAACCTTCTGCATCATCAGCTTCCAGTCGTGCACGGTTCATCTGAGGTAACACTGCATTAACCAATATGTCAAACAGAACAGGACGACAAGGAGATATGATACGAGTGAGTAGCTGCATAAGTGTTATAAGCCTTGGACAAGGGTAATTCTCCACAGCTGATGCCTTGGACAATTACCCTATATATCCTTCCCTTATAACACTTATACAGCAAGTCCCTTGTACCATATCTAATACATATCAACGTTACTTGACGCCTCAGGACAGATTAATGCATTAATGCATCATGCCCTTGGTCGCGATGATGGATGAATGTAGCCCTGAACAGGAACTCGCCAGTGCTGCATTCAAGCATCATTGTGACCCTATGGGGTTGGGATACACGTCATATTTTAGCTACATGCCGTCCTTAAAGGGTTGATAGAAATACACCAGCCAGAGAGCAGGACTCCTCATATTCCTCTAGAAGGTGTAAGATGGATGGTTTATTAACTGAGTCATCATAGCGCTAATTGTCTCTCATAATCTCCTATGTGTGTGAATAATATAGTATTGTGTACTGTTAAGTGTTATACAACCTGCAAGACAATCGACCAAGCCCCACTCCATGTTTACCAATCCCTAAAACTCTTAGTTGCTCTGCTAGTATTATAAACCAAGTATGTTGTACTCATCATGGAAGATTATCCTCCAATAATTATTGGGGAATAGGTAGTTATTCATTATACTCTAGAGTTTATTGAACCTAATCCTTAATAATGGCAGCATAGCGCTCTGATCATGATGTACTTCGGCCTTCGTCGTCATGATGCCATCATGGGCTACACTGGGCAAAAAGCCGACCCCTCGGAGCGGAGGTATGTATCAACCCCGCAGAGTGGGCATGAGACTTGAATGTATAGCCCTGGTACTCGCCAGGGCTGCATTCATGCATCATGACAATCAAGGGCATAGAGCATTCAAGCACTATGCGGTCCTTAAATCCCCAACCGTCCTATACATATGTTTGAGTACCTGTCCCGGCTCCACGCCGACTGTTGCTGGATGGGTACCAACTTGTTGGCCTTTAATAATTATTTGATAACGCACTAGAAAGGTAGGATCTCGAGTCATGGTACATTTACCCTATAAATACATGTACCTTCTGCACGATCTCGACCAATAATGTGGGCGTTTTGGTCGGAAGCTTTTTCTGCACTATTTCCTACTAATCTGACTTGATATATTTCAAATTTGAAATTTATGAATTTATGAACCTGGTATCAAGGAGAACCACCTGCAATGCTAAATCATTAACCAACATAGTGCTTTAATACCATGTGCTCTATGGCAGCATAGTGCTTTAATACACTGTGCTCTATGGCAGCATATACAATATAGTGCTTTAATACACTGTGCTCTATGGCAGCATAGTGCTCTAATACACTGTGCTCTATGGCAGCATAGTGCTTTAATACACTGTGCTCTATGGCAGCATATACAGTATAGTGCTTTAATACACTGTGCTCTATGGCAGCATAGTGCTTTAATACACTGTGCTCTATGGCAGCATATACAATATAGTGCTTTAATACACTGTGCTCTATGGCAGCATAGTGCTCTAATACACTGTGCTCTATGGCAGCATAGTGCTTTAATACACTGTGCTCTATGGCAGCATATACAGTATAGTGCTTTAATACACTGTGCTCTATGGCAGCATAGTGCTTTAATACACTGTGCTCTATGGCAGCATATACAATATAGTGCTTTAATACACTGTGCTCTATGGCAGCATAGTGCTCTAATACACTGTGCTCTATGGCAGCATAGTGCTTTAATACACTGTGCTCTATGGCAGCATATACAGTATAGTGCTTTAATACACTGTGCTCTATGGCAGCATAGTGCTCTAATACACTGTGCTCTATGGCAGCATAGTGCTTTAATACACTGTGCTCTATGGCAGCATAGTGCTTTAATACACTGTGCTCTATGGCAGCATAGTGCTTTAATACACTGTGCTCTATGGCAGCATAGTGCTTTAATACACTGTGCTCTATGGCAGCATAGTGCTTTAATACACTGTGCTCTATGGCAGCATAGTGCTTTAATACACTGTGCTCTATGGCAGCACAGTGCTTTAATACATTGTGCTCTAATACATTGTGCTCGCCAGAGCTGCATTCACACATCATGCCATGCTCGTACATGCTCTACGGGGTTGATACACAGACATGATGCCCTAATACATTTTGTGTTGGGACGTCATGACTACAAATAGTCATAGACTTTGGACATCACTTGGTCTTTCAGAGGGTTAACATATGCAATGACAGTGATTTGTGTTTTCTCGTGTACCTGTGTATACCTGTGTCTGTCTGCTCCCACCCACAGCCTGCACTGATAATGTGTAGGTTTATGATGTTAGTCAGTAGTGCCTAACTAAAAGGTTAGTCATAGATTTTTACAAGGTTTTTCTTTGGTAAATTGTCCATAGAAAACCCATGCCAGATTTGGCTGGCCTTTCTAATACCTGGGCCCCATATATCATTTCTAGTTTATGATTTAGAGCATTGAAATCATTTTAAATCATGGATTAGTCAACATGATCAACTAATATTAAAAAATGACTAATTTTCTAATGATTCCACACACACAATATGAATAATGCCATAATAATCAAAAGGACTAACCCTAAAATTCCCACCGCTCCTAGACTAAGGTGGGTTGGTCAGTATTGACTCACCTGACTTGCCTGGGTTTAGCGTATAGGGAGCCAAACTATAAACAAGGACAGTTACTACTGACTATCATGTTAGTCACTATAGACTAAGTTCTGGAGCACAAAGATTCTCAGTGTACAGCTATACCTCTATAAGTATAGTCTGGCTCCATCCGGGCTGAATGCCACTCCCACAGACTGACAATTTAGTTATTCTGTACATTTGAAATCTGCTGCACCATGAACACAGCGTGGATACTGATGCTTTGAGACCCTGTAGTGTGAGCTGAATGCAGCACAGGCATGTCACTCACCAGAGCTGCATTTATGCATCATGACAATGCAACGGTCATACACTGTAAATTGTGAGCCAGATATTACGTCCTTTTACACTGTAAACAAACAGTAGAGTTTGCTGCCCAGGTACACTGTAAAACCAGAGTGGATTCTACTGCTCAGGTATATATCAACCTCTAACAGTGCAGCGCATTAATGCAATATGCTGCTCTTAAAGGGTTAAGGAACTAAAGCTCAGATCCTGTTTTGGAGCAGTTGGTGGAAATGTCAGGTCAGCTACAGGTACTCAGCGCACATGGATAGAGCTGAGTGTGCATGTTGTGCAGACACTGATCAGAACCACGGGCCACGCCTTGAAAACCTGCACACAGAACAGGTAGAGGCTGCAATGACTCACCTGATGGGCAGTATAGTGCTTTAAAGGGACAATATCTCACACTTAACCACATAGCAGGCTAGTACAGTACTGGAAATGTGAATTGGACACGCGTGGTGATTATGCCGCTTTAATGCTAATTCTACCCTTTGTCGGCATGAATCTACTCGTCAGGCCTGAATTCGTGCATTATAACTTTGTGAGTGTATCACCCCCCTTGCCAGGCCTCCATTTGTGCATCATGACTTCGTGAGTGTATCAACGCCGTATAGTTGACATGATGCTTGAATGCACTATTAGTGAGTAACTCGCCAGGCCTGCATTCACTCATTATGCTGACCCTCCGGGAGTGTATCAGCCCCATAAGGTCGGCATAATGCGTGAATATAATGATGATAAAAGGGATAGATCGATATGCTGCCCTTAAAGGGTTAACAACCACTAACTGCATGCAGACTACAACAGGTGGGACATGCACTTACCTGAAAAAACATTTAAGGGCCGCATAGTGCTTTATTGCGGCACGCCCATCATAATTGTATAGAATTAGTGCTGGTGCCCACATTACCAGATTGATACGGAAGCAGCTTATCCTTCATGATGCATGAATACAGCCCTGTCGAGTAACTCGCCAGTGCTGCAATCAAGCATCATGCCGACCCTATGGGGTTTCAAAAATCCCATAGGGTCAGCATGATGCACCAATGCAGCACTGGCGAGTTACTCGCCGGGGTTGTATTGGTGCATCATTCTAACAAATGTCATGTTTTAGCGACATCCACCATTAAAAGGTTAAATGCTAAACACAGTTTTCACAGTGTAGATGTGGGGACTCACCTTTCAGATCCTGCAAAAAGGAGGCGTATTCTGTGCCTGATGCGCCGTGAATGATGCCCCCCTCAGCGTACACAAACGTGGCCCTGCAAAAGGAACATACATATTTTGTGTTTTGAAAATCATTGCATGAATAAAACACACTTTATAAAGTCAAAGAAATATTATAGAGTTAATGGGAAGCTTTATACATGTAGGGTAGATTCACCTGGATTCTGACACATGTATACCTTGAGAGGGACATTTGATATTGTGCTTATTCAAGCATTTCATTTCAAGATATTTATTTGTGAACAATGGTAATGTTTACTCAACTTTATTCTTTCCAAGAAACAGACACTCGATGAATCTACCCTAGTTCTATTAACATGCATGGGAGGAAAGAGGGAGAGAGGCAGGGATAAAGGAGGAAGGTAGGTATAGGTAGAACTGCAGGTAGTTAAAGGGACAAGGTGGGAGAAAGGGAGGCAAGGCAGGGAGGCAGGAGTGAGACAGGAAGAGCGGCAGACAGGTAGTCAGGCAGGTAGGCAGAGGTTTGTATAATGAAAAGGGCAGGCATGCAGCGAGAGGCAGTCTTTAGGCAGTCAGGCGTCTTTAGGCAGTCAGGGAGGCAGTCAGGGAGGCAAGGAAGCAGACAGGAAGGAGAGAGGGAGGGAGGGAGGGAGGGAGGGAGGGAGGGAGGGAGGGAGGGAGGGAGGGAGGGAGGGAGGGAGGGAGGGAGGGAGGGAGGGAGGGAGGGAGGGAGGGAGGGAGGGAGGGAGGGAGGGAGGGAGGGAGGAATGATGCAAGGTATGAAGAGATAATGGGGGTGGGGAGTGGAAAGAGGATAGGAGGAAGAGAAGTAGGACCAGATTGAGGGCTTGTAAACAGGCTTAACTCACAGTGGAGAGCTATTAAGACAAAGGGGGTTTCACACATTGGTTCTTTCACGTACCCTCACATAGCCAAAGGTTCAGTTTGATACCCCTCCCCCCGAAACTGAGTTATGTATTTTGACATACACTCAGCTACTTGTATTAGAAGGCCATGTATGAACGAAGGGAAAGTTATAATACGTTCTATGATTATCAGCTAAATAATCAATGAAACTAAAGGAGAGATGCACTGTAAATATTCAGTTGTATATGACTGTCAGCTCTGTCTATTTGACGTTTTAGACATGTACTGTGGTATACAGTGTTATCAGTTTATGTTTGATGTTCTACATGCCCTTATCAGTTGGTGTATTTGGGGGAGGCCCAGTGTAGGTAGTAAGCTCTGGGTCACGTGATATGGAGTCAAGTACAAGGTCCAGCCTGTCATCCTCCCACCTCTATATAAGGCCGAATAAAAAAGGTTGTTTCCAGTAACATGGTCACAAGGATTGGTTTGACAGACTCGGAGCACCCCCCTCCACCCAACCCCCCCCCCCCCCCCGGAGGATTGGTTCGACAGACTCGGATCACTACCCGGGTATCCGTCATTAAAAGCAACCAAAACACAGCCAAGGCTGCTTGTGTCTTAGTCTTAAGTACCCTCGCCAAGGTTCTGTATGGTGAGACGTATAAGGTGATGAAAATTACTTCTTTAGATTGTCGGTGGTTTATGTATATAAATGGGAGGGTCAGGCCAATTAGGGCCGCGTGATGCTATTACTAAGGAGACCACACCCCACTGAGCCAAAATAACTGACCAGTGGGCGTCTCAAGCATTATTATACGTATTTAGTCATAAGTTTGCTATAAAGAACCTAATTGTATTAAATTACCTATGTACAGAGTATTAGTCTTGATTGTATTATATTACATGTACCACTACAATGGACATACTGGTCCCAATTGTAACTATGGACCTCTTGCGGCTACGAGCATAATTTCAAAGGATGATGATTGTCCAGAAGCCTAAGCTACAGTGTGAATGCTAGGACTAGTTGTAAATCTGTTCTTGTCAATCGAAGACACATCAATGAGTACCGGTAATGATGAAAAGCAAACCGCCACTCAACACTATTTGTTTATTATTTTTTCTTGTCCCTTCTATCAGGACAGATCTTGACGACATGCTTGTAACCAGATTACACATCATGATGTGAATTATTTAAAATATTGAATCATTATATGTTATTCAGATAGAGGGCTGGTCGACCCCATGTTATTCACCAAAAAACATGTATTTGAAAGTGCGTAATAAAAACCTTTAAAATTGAATTGAATTGAATTGAGTCAGGTAACGTTCACAAATAACTGCACCAGCTGGGGGTGGGGTGGGAGGTCCTTGACCATTTAAAGGTGGCAGAATGCCTTAATGCATCATGCTCTTGTTTGTCATGATGCATGAATGAAGCCCTGGCGAGTAACTCACCAATGCTGCATTCAAGCATCATGCCGACCAGACGGGGTTGATATGATCCCAAACGGTCGGCATGACGCCCCAATGTAGCATCGGTGAGTTACTGGCCGGGGCTGCATTGGTACATTTTTGTGGGTTTTTTTGTGGTTTTTAAACTTTTCCAAGTGAGCACTATGTCCCTATAATTTCACTAAACCTTTCAAAACCAAGATGTTTTGTCCGGATTTCTGATTGGATACCATAAACAACCTTTTTTTCTATTTGGCCTAACGAACACCCACGGCCAGATAACGATAAAGGGAACTCCCTCCCCAACCCCAAACTGTACTAAAACTGTCAGGTAACACACTACATTAACTATGAGAATGTTAGGGCGGATTTTACTATTCCCGCTCTGTACGTTGCACGTATGAAAGGAAATTCCTATGGCTTTTTTTAAGAATAAAACTCTCCAAAGATAAAGTTCAACATTGACTTAAAGGACTGAGGTCGACCCTATCTTGCTGAGCCCACCTGACATGCACCTGTTTGTTTTTGACTATATCAACAAGTATATGTTTATCATGAGTTTATTCACTGACTCACGGGTTGTATATTAACCATTTAAGGGTCACATAATGCTTCAATATGCCATGTTCTTAGTCGCCAATGCCCATACATGATTCGACAGGAAAGGGAGCATGGGGAGAGGTTAAATTCACATTTCAGTAGTGAGGAGTTTAGGCCTCTTTAATCCTCAAAAATTGAGAAAAATGTGAGTTGTTTTTGTCCCACTGCATTATTGGCACAGTGGCGTAGGAAAAGGGGGGGCCAGGGGGGCCCGGCCCCCCCCCCCAATCACTGAGGAGGGGGGGCCTGAATATGTTTGGGCCCCCCCAAAATTTGTCAAGACCATAATAAAATTCACACAATTTCCAATTGTTACCTCTCCTGCATAGGAAAAACTGGGGACAGAGGGGCCTAGGCCCCCAATCAGAACTAAAGGGGTCTCAAATACTTCTTTTCTATACAATACAATATAGTACAATATACAAGTTTGTATATGATACATCATTTATAAAGGCCGATATCGAAAGTTGGTTGGAGTGGGCCCCCCTGGGCCCCCCCAATGAGTATTTGCTTCCTACGCCTCTGTTGGCAGTATAAGCTTTAATTTGATACTAAATAAGTGTTTTTCTCAAAACCTGATCTTTAGGACGCGCGCCATGATAAATAACCTTTTTGAGTAGCAGGAGATAAATATGAGTCAAATAGAGACATCCTCTTGGATCTAAGCAATTCCTCTACTTGATGTACCTACATTCCCATGTTTAGAATAGAACAATGTTACTTGGGCCATCATGTTACGAATACATAGTCATGATCCTGCTATCATGATTAGATATAGGTTCACATGGGCTACGCTGGGGAAATATATGTGCTAGTAGAATTCATACCGAAACCAGTGCTGTGCTATGCCCTGAGAAAAGTGAGAGTCATTGTCGCTAAAACTACGCTCACCTGAGAGTCAGGCAGTGAGCGTAGTTTTAGCGACAATGACTCAAGCTTAACTGTCGGTGTATGCATGCAGAGTGAGTCAGCGAACAGATTGAAATCACGACCACATATTTCCATACACTCATAAAATATTGATTACTGCTGTGTCGTGGATCATCGTTTATCTCACCCGATATACATAATGCATGCTATAAGAGCCATTACATTTAGCATTTTGTAAAGATACTAGGCGCGTAACCCTTTAAGGGCAGCAGAGTAATTTAATGTATAGGCCTACTATATGCCCTTTGATCAGAATGGTGCATAATTACAGCAATTCTGAGTGACACGCTTGTTCTGCATCCTGTATGCATCATGCCGACCCCCAAGTAGTTTGATACATACTCAAGGGGTCGGCATGATGCACTGATGCAGTATCTTCTAAATTATTTAATACCTTCCAAGCATTCCTGCATCATGACTGTAAATACAGATGAAGCGTTGAAGGGTTATGATTGGGACACCAACTATATATATATAATATATATATATATATATATATATATATATATATATATATATATATATATATATATATATATATATATATATATATATATATATATATATTAAAGTATAGGCCCTATAGCGATAATTCTGGTGGCTCTATATGGGCGGCCATGTTAGTTCTCTCTCGGAAATTCTCGTGAGATTTAGGCAGAGACCAGACTTCCATATAGCACGCATGTCATGATGTGCCAGCAACAAGCCACGTTGCGAGAGCAGACCACAAGATGTAGTCCCGGGAACTACCCCCCCCCCCCCCCCGCCACCACCACGGCCACCACCACCACCTCTCGTTTCTTTACTCTGCATGGGAAGACATATTTCCGCTTGTATAATTAATACACAAAAACAGTGCTATAGCATGCAGACACTGAGTTGACGAACGGATTTCGCCTGTTTATACAGAGATTATATATGTGTACTGACTCAATATTGATCCTTGCTGCTTGGTGGTGGATGATATAGCGTTATCTTCCTGAATACATGTATAATGCATACACAGAGGGATGATCCATGAAATAAGTCAGCCATTGCATTTACAACACCCCACCCACTTCTCACGTTTTTCCCATGGAGTGAATTCACCAGTATACCTTAAGATGTCCACCACAATTAATAATTTTAACCCACGGTGGACGCCTGAGTCAAAGGCTTCACACCTTGGGTATATTGAATACCGACGGTTAAGTTGTAGACAATGGTTATGAAAGGGTATCAGAATTAATCACAGCAAACTGGTATAGGGCGACTTGGGCTTCGTCCTCGTCTGGCCCCACCAGTTTGCTGTGGTTGATTCTAATTCTGTTACATATAGCCCGGGTTATATTGTCATGCATGGTAAGCTCTATATTGGTATGCTGTTGGCAACTATTGGGTATCATACACAAATAGTGTTTATCATGCATGAATGCATTCAATTCATAATGGATATCTGAAGGTATATGATATATGCTCTAACATTGTGTGTCACACTCTGACCAGGATCGACCCATCCCCCGCCCCCTCCTGTGTGACATACTTTATGGATAACCAAAGCGGGAGCCATGCCAGGTAGATTGACCACTACAGGCCAAAATAAATCTAATATTGATCTAGCAATGGGATCTTTTGGTAGTTTTACATATATCATATTACACTTTCGCTCTAGAAAAAAATATTATGCCTTATTATAAAAAGAAACTAGAATGTAGCAAACGCAGAAAAGAAATGGTATCAGCCCGGTTAATTGACTGGAAATAATCTTTTTTGGCCATATTACATATAAAACTTCTCACCCGACACCAACGTGAAAATTTGCAAGATATAGTTTACCTGTCAAGATGCCTAAATTGTACATCTAAGGCACTCTGACCCATATATGTATCGTCAGCCTATACACTGATAATAAAACCTATAGTCAGTACTGACTATACCATCATATTTTGACCCCCGTAGTCAGGGGACTATACAACTTAGTCACATATTAGTCATAAAGATAGTCAGTAGTGACTATATGTGGATCACACAAATTGATGATGTCACAGGAATGTGTGCACAGGAAACAGTTAGGATTCAAATTTGAATGGTCCATGGACTTCAGGTAGGCACATCCTTTCCTAAACCACTGTTCTATGGATATCCCTGCTTGTTATATGTTATGTTACAGTTGACTATGACAACTTAAGATGTTATAGGGTGCATGAGTTCTCATGTTTGATAGAGTTATCATGGTAATTTGTTCCAATTTTGATAACATGGAAATACATGAACAGTGTATGTCTAGACTGACAGAGCATGATAGGCCTACACGGGAGCCTGTCACCTGCTCTGCCTTATCATAGCCTGTCCCCTGGCCTGTCTTATCCTAGCTTGTCCCCTGGCCTGCCTTATCCTAGCTTGTCCCCTGGCCTGCCTTATCCTAGCCTGTCCCCTAGCCTGCCTTATCCTAGCCTGTCCCCTGGCCTACCTTATCCTAGCCTTTCACCTGCCCTGCCTTATCCTAGCCTGTCCCCTTCCCTGCCTCATCCTAGTCGGTCCCTGCCCTATCCTAGCATGTGCCCTGCCCTGCCTTATCCTAGCCTGTCCCTGCCCTGCTTTATCCTGGCCTGTCACCTGCCCTGCCTTATCCTAGCTTGTCCTCTGGCCTGCCTTATCCTAGCCTGTTACCTGCTCTGCCTTATCCTAGCCTGTCCCCTGGCCTGCCTTATCCTAGCCTGTCCCCAGGCCTGCCCTATCCTAGCTTGTCCCCTGCCCTGCCTTATCCTAGCCTGTCACCTGCCCTGCCTTATCCTAGCCTGTCCCATGCCCTGCCTCATCCTAGCCTGTCCCTGCCCTGCCCTGCCCTGCCCTGCCCTATCCTATTAGCCTGTCCCCTGCCCTGCCTCATCATAGCTTGTTCCCTGCCCTGCCTCATCCTAGCTTGTCCCTGCCCTGTTTATCCTAGCCTGTCCACTGCCTTGCCTTATCATAGCCTGTCCCCTGGCCTGCCTTATCCTAGCTTGTCCCCAGGCCTGTCTTATTCTAGCCTGTCCCCTGCCTTGCCTGATCCTAGCTTGTCTCCTGGCCTGCCTCATCCTGGCCTGTCCCCTGGCCTGCCTTATCCTAGCCTGCCCCCTGCCTTGCCTCATCCTAGCCTGTCCCTTGGCCTGTTTGAACCTAGCTTGTCCCCTGGCCGGCCTTATCCTAGCTTGTCCCCTGGCCTGCCTTATCCTGGCCTGTCCCCTGCCCTGCCTTATCCTAGCCATGTTTACTCTGCTGAACCTTGACCTGCCTTCAGTACTTAAGTTTCCCTTATTTCTCATGATTGACCATATCTATTAGTCATAGTGACTACTTTAGACCATGAAACCATTAAATTCATAGTCACTTGACTATATAGCCCAAATCAGCCAATTTAATGGCTGACTATAGGTTGACTATATGACTAACTTACTATAGACATAAGTGACTAACTTGGTATAGTCGTTTTTGCTACATTCATGTGACTATAGAAATGTAGTCCGTAGTGACTAACATTTCCAGGTCCATTATTATCAGTGTAGACCTTTTACTACGGAGCTGACGATTTAGTATGGGTCCATAATATAATATGAAATGGGGAGTGAGCTGAATTCAGGATTTGGAAAGGAGGGATAACAATTGGTGTCAAGAATATTTGAAATATTCTGCAGGGGAGCAGGGTACAGGGAGCAGGTGGGGGGGGGGGGGTGACACCATGCCCCCCACCCACCCCCACCCTTGTACTTTATACCTCTGCAGTGCTCTATCACTGCTATTAGAACAGGACATAAAGATGAGTCACACATAGACCATCCTATGGGATCCACTCCCCCCCCCCTCCCAATCCCCTCACACACACACACTCCCCACCAACTGTCTGTCTGTCTGTGTGACGCTGTAGTGTCTGTAGTGTGAGATGCGCCACCTCCCCAGCCTGTCTGGGATCCAGGCAGCGTTCCCGCAACATGTATGGGCTATATCACAGGCTGCACGTCAATGGCTTTAGACCAAATTCAGTCTTTCATGTCACTTTAACAATAGACCCGTCCTAGCAGGGTATTGCGACCCTGGAACTTGTCATGGTGTTGTCGTCCAATTTTGGGGGGGAAATAATTTGCCATTTTGTGGTTAGAAGTAATAATGTGAAGTATTTATTGCTCTTTGGTCTGTTAGTTAGGCTGGGTACTTTGACTTATTGGTGAATCCCCCCTCCCCCCCCCAGCCCCAGTGCAGCATATTAAGTGTCCATTTCAGAGCATTTCTATAGAATATGGCCCTAGACCCTTAAATTCGACACGGCAACATGGGCGATTTTGAGGCTTAGTGACATGGAACAGGAGGAATAAATATAGATAGTGACATGGGACATTGGGCATTCCTTAGATGATGATGATGATGATGATTATAGTTTTAAAACCAACACAGCCGAAGGCTGGTCAGCAGGTCCACAGGGCCCATACGGACCGAACCTGGGACAACAGGGTCTATGGTTAACACTTAAATGAGATGAGGGACAACACAGACAAACACGTGAAGGTGAATACACTAAGAAAAACGAGGAAAAATGAAAAAAAAAAAGTAAAGTCATAAAGGGGAAAAGGAGAACACACTAGAGAAACCTAGACAATAGAATAAAATATAAAGTGGATGACACTGAGTGTCTAATTCCTTAAAATCGATTGGGAAATTTCTTAAAAAGTCCTGCCCCCATCCCCGCATCAAGGGCCCCATATCTGCCGCTAATGGTGCTTGGTAGCCGCCCCCTCCAGGCCTGGATCCTGCCCCCATATATGGGCATTAGGCTATACAGTCAACTCCCTATTAGCGGCCACCCCTCCAGTGCAGCCAATCCCTCTAATGCAGACACTTTTCATAGTCCCAGACATACTACAATGTACAGAAAATGACCCCCTCCAATGCAGCCACCCCACCAAAGCGGCCACTTTTTCATAGTCCCAAGGGTGGCCACATTAGAGGGAGTTGACTGTACTATACTATTGGTATAGGCCAGTGCCTATAACCAATGGAGGCCTTAACAATGATATATAATATTACAGGTATATTATAAACTCCACTCACCACATGGTGTCTGAGGTGTCACTGCGTACATCCTCATAGGCGGCGAACACACTGTCTCTGTCTACGCTGGTCATGGTGGAGATCTGTTACTGCTACAGCTGCTACTAAGTACTAGAGATGTTAATATGGACGCAGGTTAGATCCTTGCTGAGGCTGGGCGCGCACTGAGGACGTGTAGTGGTGGTGGTGGTGGTGGTGGTGGTGGGTGGTGGGAGGTGGACGCAGGGCTCAATGTACAGTCTACGTAACAGGACGCGGCAAACGCGGAAACGCCCAGAGAGTAGACATACGGACGCCGGCCGTGCCGCGAGACAGTGCGAGATGCGGCGGGAATTGACAGACGCTGCTGATGGATGGGACGTTGTCGTAGCGTCTGCATGATTCACTATGCTGTATGTGTGACGCCCATCAAATCACCCTGATCCAACCCTACCCCCTAACCCTGCCCTGCACTCTCTCTCTATCCCCTCTCCCCTCTCAATATTCCTCAAGTCTTCACGAGCATTATAATAAATTATATATATATATATGTATATATATATATATATATATATATACATATATATATATATATATATATATATATATATATATATATATACATATATATATATACATATATATATACATATATATATATATATATACACTGTAAAAATATTCCGTTGAATATACGGAGAATCAGTGTAAAATTTAACGGTGATTCATCATAACATATAATTACGGTGAGGCAATGTAAAATCAATCAATTTTACTTTGAATATCCGTAATCCAATACAGTGAAACACCTTTTTTTTTTACAGTGAAACACAGTTTATTTTACGGTGAAGCTACGTTTAATTGATTTCAGTTTTATCACACCAGGTGGCAGTTTGGTTCATGAAGAGATTTTCCTGGATGCTAGGAACACCATTTTTGTGGTGATAAGAAATATATATACAGATACAGCTGTAATGCTTGCTCTGTAGCCATCCTAGAGTGACTTCTGCGCATGGATTGGTATTACAAAGTGTCATGAAGCATTCTATAATGCTTTCATAGACTAATTCCTAATGATTAGGTCTGAAGTCTTGACACTAAGATGACATTGCTGATTGGAACCAAATTGGGTTTGGAACCATATTGAGCATGGAGTTAGGTATAGGGGGATAAATGAACTGAATAACACTGGGACAAATCAGTTAAATTACACAAAATACCATTACAATTATTGTTTAGGCACTGAATCAGAATACAGTGATGTTTTGTATTCTGTTAAAATAACGGTGATTCACAGTTCCGTAGAAATGACGGTGACTTTGGGAAAAACGGTGACCGTGACAATAACGGTGAAGGTCCGGCACCCAGTTTTGCCAGTGAATCATCGTTTTTTTAACGGTACTGAGAATCACTGTTAAAAAACATTTATAACGGAGATTTCTTGTTTAAAAATAGCGGTGACAGTTCCGTAAAAATAACGGTGACTTAGGAAAAAATGGTGACCGTAAAAATAACGGTGAAAGTCCGGCACCCAGTGTTGCCAGTGAATCTCCGTTATTTTAACGGAATTTTTTTTACAGTGTATATATATATATATATATATTTATATATATATATATATATATATATATATATATATATATATATATATATATATACTACTCTCTCTCTCTCTCTATATATATATATATATATATACATATATATATATATATATATATATATATATATATATATATAAATAGAGAGAGAGAGAGAGAGAGAGAGAGATAGGGGGCCTACAGACAGACACAGACAGAGACAGACAGAGGGACAGAGAGTTAGTTGTTAGTTAGTTAGTTATTTAGTCATTTTAAATTGCACCTGTAGTTGCTTATGAAACCATGATACCTTGATGCATCATCCCCTACGTCTTCATGATGCATGAATGCAGCCCTGGTGAGTAACTTACCAGTGCTGCATTCAAGCATCATGCTGACCCTACAATACAGGGTTGAGACACAGTCTCCCGTAGGGTCGGCATGGTGCACCAATGTAGCACCAGCGAGTTACTTGCTAGGGCTGCATCAGTGCACCATGACGACAAATGTCATCTTTTAGCAGCATCCGTCCTTAAAGGGTTAAAGGGATTTCGGTGGAAGCTGAAAGTACCGACAATATTCCACTGGGGTATCAGGCCGTATTATTCTCATAACTTGGATTACGGATCCGCCGATGGGAATTTTGGCAATTTGCAAAAAAAAAAAAAATTAATTTACCCCTCCCCCCAGGGATTTTTTGAGAATTGGACCACCTAAAAAAGAGAAGTAGGTATATACTGACCAGCAAAAACTCAACATGGACTTTCAATTGGGGGATAGCCCGTAATCCAAGTTATCAAAATGAGGTACCGGTATATAGCCTAATTCATAAAAGTGAAGGAGCGAGAATTGCTCAAAGCAGTAACAATAAATTATTGAAATTCTCACAAGAAAGAGGTTAAAAGGTGCAACCCCCAACGTAATCTTTTGAATATTCTCCTTTCTGCATTTCACAATAATATTATATCATGTGTTTTGGGGATTATTCTGGACACAACCCTAGTGGTAGACCATCAATATGAAATAAAATATTGCAAACAAAATGGGTTGGGGCTGTTCATTGATGAGCAGCTGGTCCTCAACCCTGCATAGGCTAGGCCTAAGGGAGCGTTCATTATTTATGGCAGGGGGGGATGAGCTATTCGTAGGGGGGGCGGTTCATTTTAGGGTATTTCCGAGGGGGGGGTTCATTTTAGGGTATTTCCGAGGGGGGGGCAGTTCATTTTGGGGTATTCATGTGGGGGGGGGGCACTTCATTTTTGGACATTTAATTGTTTGGTTGAGTGCACTTCATTTTGATGTACCAATATGTAATAAAATGCAGCAAATGACCTCTAGACTCTCTTAATTTTCAAAATTTTCTAGAGAGACTCCAGTTCAAACCCCAACCCCCTTTAGTACCGTTAATTCCCACGTATTACCAGCATCTCGCGTATAACAAGCACCCTCAACTCAGGAGAATCATCCAACCCGTTTTTGGATCTGAAAATCTCAATTTTAGGACTGTTCTATAGTAATAAAACCCTCATATAACCCACACCCTACATAGGCATGTTTGGTTTCAAATGAAAGCGGAGTTTGATTCGCATACAACCCCCGGGTAGGAGGCCCGACGTGGGAATTTATAGTAATTGTGGTGCTGCGCTGATGACAGTGGCATGTCGCCTGGGCTAAACCTCACTCCTAGGCTTCATCAAAATCAAAATTATATATGCAATTAAGATTTCAACTCCAAAATACTAGAGTGTGTCACTACCTCTATTAGCTATCAAGTACCATTGTCAACTGCAGATCTTAATTGAGCACAAGTTTTGAGGGTTGGAAATATTGTTTAAGGTTGATCGCTACTCATGGAATATTGACTACTGCGCAGCTTTTTGCGCATATGGGTTAAACCTATCAGAATGCCCCAATATTAGAGGACCGGATACATATACATGCCCACTAAGCCATATTCAAATATTGGACAATTCCGAGCAAAATTGAGCATTTTATTGCACTTTGAATATTTGATATATTTGGAGCCAGTGATATTTGCAATTTTTAACGTATTTTAGAATATTGCAATTATTTACTAATAAATCTTTATCAAGATTGATATAGATCTCATGACTGTGCTTCAACTAACCAAGAGTATAGAATATATACATTTTTTACCCTGATCCTTGGCTTTAACCCATTATTTTGGCCTTTGAATAGGAGATTTTGACTGTTTTTGTCTTATTTTTCAACTTTAAAGGCCCAAAACCCTAAAAATATGCGCGGGACCCCTATCAAAATTACTTTTTTATGTTAGCCAATGATCTAAACTATTTTTTGAGAAAGTAAAAAAAAAAGTCTATGGACTTTTTTTTGCTAATTTTTAAGACTTTGTTGAAAAATTTAGCATCAAATTTAATCAATCGTCGTATAACCACCACTTTTTTTTCATAAAAGGGTCGTTTTTGGACCATAATTTTATTTTTCCCATTTAAGAACGCAATATAGGACTATTCATTTCAAATATAACATTAATGTGAGCAGTGGTTCACGTGAAGATTTCCCAATTTTTGGTATTTTTTTCTGAAAATAGAAAATACTTTTTTTTTTCAAAAATCTGTATTAAAAAAAGTAGCTTGGGACCCCCCCTATTTTTTTACATCTTCCATATCTTAATGATCTAAACTACCATTAGGCAAAAAATTAGGAAATTCTATGGATGAAAAGTTAAGAGTAGCGATCAACCTTAAGGTGCGTCGATGCCATTTCCATTTGCGCCGTTTTCTGCACAGATGCATTCTCTAGTGTGACTATAGAACACCAAGGGACCTTTTTCTCATATTGGAACAAGTTAATATATGAAGTTGTCATAAAATGGCCAAAGATGTTGCCTGACCGGGGCGAGAACCATCAACCTTTGCATATTAAGGCCTAAAAAAAAAAAAAGTTGTGTTCCGGTATCCCGACCGACCCTCCGATTTGGGGCCGACCCTAATTTTTTTTAGACATTTTTATAATTTTTTGGTTAATTTTAGGATATTTTTGGTGTTTTTACTACTAAAATTCACCTTTTTACCAAAAAAAAAATCAAAAAAAAAAAATCCGACCTACCGACCCTCTTTTTTTGGGCCATGTTACCGGAACTCAACTTTTTTTTTTAGGCCTAAGGCATGTATCCTACCACTGTGCTATAGGCGTGTAGCTGATTGAATTATGAACCAATGAGATAACTCCCTGGGCTTCACTGCGGAATTCTTAGGGGGCATTATGTAACAGCCTGTACCCATTGTGATTGCTATATCAGTGCTTATCTCGCTGGTTACACTAAGAAAATGACCTAATAGCCATAGTAGCTCATGTCTCCAATATAACTCTGACTGATGATCGGTCTGAATTGCTCATAAACAGAGTTTCCTAAAAGTAAACCTGTAGGCATTTTCCAAGAACACCACCACATAGTGACATCATTTACACCTTTTATGCATTCATATAGTATCAGAACAGCAGATTGTGAGCCAGCCCCCAAATAGACAAGGCAACTACAGATATGATCCCTAACATCTTTGTGCCAAAATGCATCATTTCAAGTCTAGAAATTCAATTTTGAAAGGTCTTTCGCTCCTGTCCAAATCATAAAGAACAGATAGCCTACAACAGACCTGAGCCTTGATATATTTTGTGCCAAACTCACCAGATTGGACCATTTCAATTCTAAAATTTCAGAATTTCGCACAAACCTTTCCCTCAGTAAAACAAATTGCAGCTCCAATCATAGCTAGGCCCTAGAAGCTGGATAATGCACCATTTCAAATTTTCCAAAAATATTCCCTTCAAAAACAAGGTTCCATCCAGCACCAATCATAGAAGATAAGGCAGAGTTGAACCTTAAAATATTTTGTTCCCCAATGAATCTGAATGCACCATTTCAAGTCTAGACTTTCCAAATTTTCCCCAAACCCCCAAGTTGCACTGCTGTGCTTGGCATGCACTGCTCGGAAGGGCATACATTCACCAACTTCAGCATATCGTGGACTTTTTTCCTTTATAGAATTCCCATGTTTGTCTTCTATTGATGTAAAACCTCGGGTATAAGCCGCGGCTAGTACTCGAATCAGATCGCTGGTGCGGCTTATAGGATCGGCACAGAGTCCAGGTGCGGCTTATACGCGAGTTTTTGCTCCTATAGTACAGTACCACCCAGCAAATTAGTTCCAGATTGTTTCACCCTGTTTTACCCCTGGAACTGTGTGCTCATTTCGTGCATTTTGTGTGACATGTATACCATGTAACAGACTCACACACACTGACACAGTGTTCCATGGAACAGATTCACACAGTTCTGACAGATTTTTAAAAAGCTTATTCACACCAAATGACAAAATATATAATGCCCTAAACCAAAATGTTTAGTGATGTATTTTTAGTTTCATTATGAATTACTAAAAGATAGGAAATACTGTAATACTTTTTACAACCAGCAGTATTTGACATAGATAGTCATAGCACACTATTGGTGTGTGTGCTGCTGGTTTGTACAAACTCATTCGATCAGGTTCCTAGCATTTCAACATAGGGCTGATGAATATATTCACCATTATAACCATCAACATTAGAGTTTACATGAGCAGCAGGAGATAGCCAGGCTTTTATCCAAACATGATGACCAGAGGAAAGGTGTCTAGCATCTGGACCTCTTTATGCTGCTTTCATTAAAATCATATGGCATCTATTTATATACATAATGAATGTTAATAGAAGGACAGGTGCATTGTCTGATTCACAATACATTGGGACCCTGTTTAGATACTTATAGCTAAAGAAAATCATTCTCTTTAATCAGGAAAAGGGGTACAATCAACTTTGATGACACCTGGTGTCACACATAACAGGTATTTGTGTGATGTTGTGTCACCTAGTTCCCCTTCTGGCACACACTCACACATCTTCAAACAGAACCATTATCACTTTGTCAGGTTGGAATAGTGCATGGTTTTGACACCAGGTGTCATCTTTGTTGTTCCTTGTTATTCTCATTGGTGAAATGGAATCATTTTCAATGTTTATAACTATAATAACATGTTATCAATGCAACTTAGACCTAGCTATACACCTCTAATTCTATCAAGTTCCATTAGTGATTGAAAAACACACCATATGATTTGATTAAAGCTGCATTAAGAGGGACAGACCACAGACACCTTTCCTCTGGTAATCTTGTTTGGATAAAGGTCTGACCTTTTGATACATGTGTATACAGCTGATAATTGGCATGAATTGTACACAACTTCATCAGGCCTACACTACCATGGTAGAAATCTTGTTGAATGAGATAGTATGCCCATATACAGCAGGGAGTGCACTAACAGATTTCTGCTAGAGTGCCCTATGCCAACCTCTAAATATAATGAGTATTACAAACTAAACAGGCTTTCTTTTCTTTTGAAAAAAAGAAGAAAAAAAGTGAAACAATATGGTTGGAAACATTTTAGTGCCATGGTACATGATGCTGTGTGAATATGTGTGAATATGTGTGAGTATGTGCCACTTCTTGTCCTATGGGGTATGGTGTCATATTGTGCCAATTAGTTCCATAGGACAACAGTCACACAAAGTGCACGTTCCAGAAACTAAGTCAAACTAATTTGCTGGGTAAAGTCACCATAACCAGATCGCTGGTGCGGCTTATAGGATCGGCCCAAAGTCGGGGTGCGGCTTATACGCGAGTTAGGCTTATGCGCGAGATTTTACGGTAGATGTGTTTTGTAGCTGTGAAAGGGAATTGTATGAGGGTCGCATAGAGTAAATTTGTAATTAAAGACAATTCAGCCTGCTGTTTTCAGTGAAATAGCATCATCCTGACTAGACCTATAAGAGGGTTAAAGGGCGCATTGTGAAAGATTTCCAAACAATTGGGGGAGGGGGATATGAACAATGTTTGTAGCAGGTAATGACCATTTGTTAACGTTTACCTTGTTACACAATTGTTTGTGCTTTCCTTTAGTTGGGGCATAGACCTCCCTGGTTGAGGGGGGGCAGTTTATTTCACCATATTTCCGAGGGGGGGGGCGGTTCATTTTAGCACATTTACGAGGGGGGGGGAGTTCATTTTGGGGTATTCGCGAGGGGGGGACGGTTCATTTTGGGGTATTTGCCGAACGAGAATCTCATCCCCCCCCCTGCCATAAATAATGAACGCTCCCTAACTATGTTTGGCGATCACTCCTGTAGGAAAATGTTCCCTGAATCGAGCTGAGGGGCGAATGTCTTTATGAATGACATGCCATTTTAGTCCTTTATAGATGGTCTGCAAAATCCCATATCAGGTGATGGCAGCTGGTGGAAAAGAGCACAACTATAGGAAGTACCAACAAGGTTTACAGAGGGGCCCAACTTTGGAACTCGCTGCCATTGGATGTACAAAAATCAAATAGCAGGGAAATCTTCAAAAACAAAATTAAAAAAACTTTTAGGTATACAAATGAAGGGGCAGAGAACTGCGCTACTAAATTTGAGAAAAAAGAGAAGAGCCAGGGAGTTGCTCCGGAGGGGGAGGAAATCCTAGAGGATTTTCCATATATCTCACCTGTTTCTGTCCTACACAATTCTGCACCATTATTTAAAAGCCACTGAAGGATATATTCCATTTTGAGTTATGTATCAAAACTACAAAACAAACTGCTGTTAAAGTCTGGTTTATTTTCTCTTCTCAGTTACTACTCCATCGGGTACACTGTATAAATTCAATGCAGTATTCTTATAGTAACATATCAATAAGGTACTTCTCACATTTACATGACTGTCTTGTCTTAAGCACTTCAGCCGCACAATAACTGGGCATAAATGCTCTCTTAGTATGTAAAACTGCACACTTTAGCGCTAGATGCAACATTGTGATATGGAATACAACATTATTGTGTAATCTGTGACATGTAACTCATCAAACCAGGTCCGAGGAATCTCAGACTAGGTAGGACATGGTACCTACAAGAAATGTAAAGACGAGATGATGTGGAAGTCACATTTCGTATGAAAAGGCTGAAACTGATCAAGTCTAATATATCATAATTAAATTGTAGTGATGGAAGGCCAAGGTAAAGTAGAGGTCACATTCCTGCAAGGAAGCTGTAACTGAACCTGATACAGGTTTAACTTACTTGACAATTCTCTGAGATTACATTTGTCTAGGGTATTACATTGGGTGATAAACAATATATCAAATGTCGTCAGGAGAGATGAACACTGTGGGCTAAAATATAGTTTATTCTTGTATTTTATTTTTATTTTTTTAGATTTTTACTCGCTATACAAACTCATCACTGTACATTACCACTGTTACTACTGTTATAGACTACCATGTTTGTAGCGAAAACCTGTTCTACTCGGGTACTTTAATTGTACCTCCAACATCGGCTTGCCGAAACCAACAAATGGATTCGGATAAATAATGTAGGCCTATTGAAAATCATAATTAGTTAAATAAACTGTTATGAGTTTACATAACCAAAAAAAAAAGTATGCATCCAGAACCCCATTACCTCATTGTACCTCATTGGTAGGCCTACTTCCTACTCCTAGGATAATAAAGGATAGAGGGATTTTGCTCAAAAACTATAGCCTTGCAAGGAGCTATGCATCCCCGGGCCTATCCATCTAAGGCCTATATAATGGGTATAGACCCCTAAAATCGACATGGCGACATGGCCTTTTCTTAAATCGACAGGCGACATGGGGCTTAGTGACAAATGACAGGGAAAATTAAAAGATATTGACAAGGGACAGGGGCGACATGGAGCCTAGTGACAAATGACAGGAGAAATACAAAGATACTGACAAATGACATGAGCATTTCTTAAAATCGACAGGCGACATGGGAACCCCCCATCTAGACCCCCTATATAATCTCTGGCAATTTTCAGAGCAATTGAGGTGTGAATATGTGGAGATTGTGGATGCAATGTGGATGCAAATTGTATATAAGCCTTATATAGCATGTACGCCTAGTGACATCTGGTGTCAGAGCGAAGATTAGACCCAGCATGTGGCGCTACCTGGTGGTTTCTGTGGGAACCACCACTAACCATGGTTATAAGAGCGGAACTACCCACATTTGAATACTGTGCAGACGTAAACAACAACGCATAACTGCCAATGACGCTGACAGATGTTTCGTGGCAACTCTGTAATACCGTGGTGGGCACCAGTTCAGACCTGTTCTGTTCAGAGCAGCTGAAATGCTGAAGTAAACCTAGACACTTCGAGATTCTGAGTGTAGTTGTAGGCAGTGTTGCCGTGAGTGATTGAACTCACCACAATGCAACATTCACAACGTGAGTATAGCCCTGTAACTTGTAAGGCCTTCTATAGCTACAACAATCTGAAGCCTACTATCATGGGGTATAGTTATAATAGTACCCCTGCTACTATCTAACTATAGCCTAGCTTCTGCTATCTATATGTAAGATTATGTAGGCATATTAATCATTCTATTTATAGAATTGAAAATGACGAAAGCATGACTCCAAATGTGTTAGTGTGTGCTCACATGCTAAATTCATACCATGGGATAGGCCCAAATACTGATAGCTATACCGTAGCTATAAAGCCTGTATTAAGGTCGAGTTACACGAGGCAACTAGTTGCTAGCAACTAATTGCAGGCAACTAGTTGCCCCGTCTAATGCAAAAGTTGCATGCAATAGTTGCTAGCAACTAGTTGCCTGGGATCCATATTTATGGATTTGGGGGCAACTAGTTGCCTCCTATCTTTTGCAGGCTAGCAACTAGTTGCCAGCAATAAGTTGCTGGCAACTAGTTGCCTCGTGTAACTCGACCTTTAGTGTAGGCCTATAGTAGGCATAGTGATAACAGATCCCACATTGCACAGGGGCGTGGCAACCGGGGGGGGACGGGGGGGACATGTCCCCCCCCCACTTTTGACCAACCCCAAAAAAGGTCAAACCAAAAAGGTCAAGTTAAAAGGGGTCAAAAAGGGTCAAAATACCCCTCAGTCCCCCCTACTTTGAAACTGCTTGCCACGCCCCTGGCCTGCATGTATAGGTACATATAGTAGGCTTAGGTCTTTTGATAGGCTGATGCAGTCTCTGTTTAAACAACAGCTCTAGGCTGTCCTTTGTATGACCCCATTTCCTGTATGGCTTTGACTCTGGGCTATTGCCCCGGGGGGGGGGGCACTTCATATGTTTTGTATACACAGGTGTGCGGCTGGGAAGGGCACTTTTTGAGCAAAATCCCCCTCACCAAGGGTCTGCTTTTCACCAAAATCCCCCTCACCAAGGGTCAATTTTCACCAAAATCCCCCTCACCAAGGGTCACTTTTCAGAGATTTCAACAAAATCACCCCCAAAAGGGTCACATTTTGCCCAAATTCTTTTTAGCAAGGGCCACTTTTGACCAAAATTCTTACACCAAGGCCGACTCCTCGGGGAAAATTGCTAAAACCTAGGCACTTTTGTCCAAAATCCCCCTCAGCAAGGGTCACTTTTGACCAAAATCCCCCTCACCAAGGGTCACTTCTGACCAAAATCCCCCTCACCAAGGGTAAGGGTTGTCAAAGGGCCAGCCGCACACCCGTGTCAAAAGAAAATTGAGTACCCCCCCCCCGGGGCTATTGCCCTACAATCCTACATGCATATAATATAGGCTAGGACTATAGGCCCACTGGAGGGGGAGTTCTATTCAAATCGGACGCCATCTGCATGGCATTCACTGGGACTAAGTTGCATAGGCTAAAACTAGTATGAACATTTCAGGGGCAGACCCAGAAATTTGAAAGAAAAGGGTCCATTGAACAATAAACACCTAGTAAAATGAGTCATGGCCAATGACACATAATAACATGTCTTCTTTTAAAATCAAATAGGAGGGACGAGCTGAGATTGGAGAAAAAAATAAATATCTAGTTGTGTTTGTACATGTATTACAGTAAGTAATGGCCTGGTTGATGAACTCGCCGGACGCCTCTCCTCGGACTGGTACAAGCTGGGCATTGAGTTGGACCTGGACATGAAGATCATCAACAACATCAATGACCGTAGCAGAGTGCATGCCGAGCGCTGGCCCCTCCGGATGCTGCAAGAATGGAGGAAGACCAAACACCGGTCGCGGCATGAGCAGATGGTTGAACTGGTGCAGGCGTTAGACAAGATACATCGCAACGATCTGGTGGCTGTCGTGAGGCACAGCATGGAGGAGTCCACGGATGAAGGTAAGTTTCTACGCTCTTTTGTTGATTTTTTCTCTCTTGTATTTAACATTTATGAATTGAATTAGATTTAAGAGTTGTTTTTTATTAATCATTGGTTTTGCCATATTAGTAATAGATAAAAAAAATTCTTGTATCTTTACTCATTGTTTTATCCTGATAACCTAGAAGTAAATAGGTAAAAGCGGCAAAACGATAATGCACAAGGAAAGGCATTAAAAAATGATCAATTGTATAACATTTAGATAAAAATGATTCAAACCCTATATTGTGGACCCTATTTCACTTTTTCATGACTTCTTCTAGATATGATTAATTGTAAAATCTTATTTCCCGAAATCATTCAAACACAGAAATAAGTGATCGGCTACTCCTGCAGTTAGCTGAAGGAGTAAACATCGAGTGGTACAACCTGGGCATTCAACTCAACTTTCCCACTGAGAAAATGGATGTTATAAAAATGGAAGTGGCGCCTGATCAAAGACTAGAACCTGGAGTGGCCATGCTGAGGGCCTTTCGGGAGCAATACTCCGGTGTCAATATCATAGAGGATTTGAAAAAGGCTTTGCGGGAAATACGCAGATTAGACCTTGCGCGCTACATAGATGAAAATTGTAAGTTGATCTGTTTATTTCATTCCCCAATGCAGCTCTTCCCTTGATTAGCTTATCCGTCAGATCTGGTGTTTTTGCAAAAGAAAGGTTAAATCCATCCCATCCAAATGGAATGATATTATTAACACAGCCCTATGTGCCCTATCCTATTTCATTTCCTTCAATATAAATGATTTTAACCTACATAGTCACCATGTACATAGCAAAAACAAATCATAACACTGGTAAATTGTGGGCAGTTGTGTTTAATGAATAAGAAATAACAGCACAACTGGAGTCCAACTTAAAGTTTGGAGATTTATTGTAGACTATTGTATTATTGTAGATTATAAATAATTTTGGCTAAATAAGTCTTTGTCTGGGACTTCTCACATTTGTATCTGTAAATTTCCCTGTCTGTAGGCTTACCCCCAAGTGAAAGGAAACCTCACTCAACACCTCTACCTGGTAGCCCTAAACATCATGCACGCCCGCAGGCTGCTGCATCAGGTAAACATCTTCGGTAACAGCTGCCACTGTCAGGGAAAATATCAGGGAAGTTTCATCTTGTGCCAGGTCAGGGCATGTCAGTGAACTTCAGATTTTTGTACAAAATGTCAGAAAATAACTTTTAAAAGGATTGTATTTGATCGCATACATAGATGGATGGTATCTGAAAATATTGTCGTGATGTCGCGATTGTCAGGGAAATTTGATATGCAGTCAGGGAAAAGTCAAGGAATTTAGAAATACCTTGTCATTGGCAACCGTGAGGAAAGAAGACATAATTATAGCTGTATACTAAATTTCTTAATTCACTAGTGTTCTGTCAGCTATTTCAATGATTTGTAATTTATTAAAGAGGAATTTTATTCACTGCTGTTTAGGCCAAAAAAAGGTTTGTTTCACGTCACCCGACTGACCCTATGAAAAACAGGGCCGACCCTAAGTTTTGTTATGCAATTTGGAAGAAATCTTTGTATTTGTACCCTTCTTTGGTCAATTTTAGGGTCTTCGGAAAGGCTGGCTACCTAGTTCTATCATGTTAAAAAAAAAGTTTAAAAAAATAAAAATCCGACCTACCAACCCTACATTTTCATGCTATGTTACCTGAAACAAACCTTCTTTTTGGCCTTATTATGCAATAGCATTCCCTCCATGTGCTGCTGTGGTTACACCTCAGTAGTCGGAAATACTCTGTATCTCCCATATTATCAATTATACTATTTTTGATCATCATTTATAACTGTCGTAACTGAAATTGAATTTCCTTTGTTACAATAATTCTGCCATAAATTACCTGCTCCCTGAAGAGTGCCTGTAAATTTCCATTTCAGTATCTTCAAGTAAAAAGAAAGCTTACTCATCTCCTCTACCTGGGAGCCCAAAACATGTCCAACCACAGGCTCTCTCAGCAAGTAAGAATGAGGAGGGATATCTTTTACTTTTGAATTATACTACTTCTGTCCTCTATTCCCATCTCACATCATAGATCTACCTTTTTCTACATTATAGTTCACTGGGCCTATATTGTGTGTGGTATATTCATACATACAACAAGAGAATTATCATATGCTTGAGTTTCCTTTGATCTAATTGTAGTCTCTTATAATTTGTATTAACATATTATCTTGCTTTTACCTTTCTCAATTATTGAATTTTCAGAAAGCAAAAGTTCAACCTTTCATCCTCAACCTAGCTTTCAGAGTTATAGAGAACCTCAGTTATCATGTAAGAATATTACAAGCTTCTGAGTTTCAATATCAAAATCATTGAAGATGTTATTATTTATTATGCTATGCATGGTCATAACACGTTGGGTTCTGAAAATCAAAATACAGGAGAGTCGGCGACTCATGATGCATATTCACATTAGTGTATTTGGTCTATCGAGAACATTATGTAGTATTAAAAGCATGCACAATATTTGCTGTTTTCATTTCATTCTTTAAACACCTATAACTAGCTGACTAACTAGAGTTTTCTTTTTACGAAATTAGTATTTAAAATTTGAAGTTATCAAAATAGTGCAAACATAATTGTACAGATTTGGTGTACTGTATGAAATAATATGTGTTGAAATGATTTTAGGTCATGATGATGGGAGTTTGAGTGGTGGACCTACGCTCAGTCAACAGTCAAGCTTAAACACTGGTTTTGCCCCTTGTAAGTAGAACTCCTTGTTTACCTCTTGTGAAAATCTGTTGATTTATATTTTGATTTTGGTTCTCTAAATTATCAAATTAATTTCATATTCATAAGCCAAACTTTTGTCCTTAAAGTCACTTTCAACTTCGCCCAGGACAGATTATAGGAGGTGCTTTACGGTACTTAATGTGACATGGGCCAATGATTAGGACTCAGAAATCCATGTCACTTTAAATGCACGCGGGTAGGAGATCATTCATTCAAGCCCCAATAAATGGGGTTTGCGGAATGTCAACTCCCTGAAGGTAATCACCAGTGGTACATTAGGACAAAATGAGCCCTGGACTCAAGTCACAAAATATATTATATTTTCCCGCTTGTCATCCTTAAAGCCTACTCAACTCCAGGATATCTCTCTTAGATCATGCAGCCCTCAATATTCAATTATTTAACTTTTCTCATGGGGAAATCAAATTACCTGCAGCCTGAATTGTATCTGTTAAATTCCATTTCAGTACCTTCAAGTCAAAGGAGGACTTTACTGGCTCACTCAACAGGTAAGCATCTTTGTCAGGTGTTTGATAGATCCAGACATAAAGTATGAGCAATTTTATCTAGTTGAATTTCCTCGATTTTATAGTTTCTTGATTTGTGTTAAAGCTTTATTCTCAGTACTGGTACACATTCAAATTAGTGTTCTTAGTCCACCGAGAACATTGTAGTATTTAAAGCATACACTATAAATAACCTTTCAAATAACAGAATGTCCAAACACCTAGCTGTTTGAAATTTTCTTTTTACAAAATCAGTATTTCAACTTCGAAGTTATCAAAATGATTTGATGTGCTGTAGGAAATAACAGGTGATGATATGATTGTACTATTGTAGGACATGATGATGGGAGTTTAAGCGGTGGACCTACGTTCAGTCAACAGTCAAGCTTAAACACTGGTTTTGCCCCTTGTAAGTAAGATTCTTCTTTTATATCTTGTAGAAATCAACTTCCATGTATACATTTGAAGTTCATTTGAAGTGCATGTGTGGCTCAAGTAACGCTACCGCTTGTCTGGGAAAACCGTCCAGTGAAAGCTTAGCTGTTTAATGTTGCTCTTTATTTTAGCTTGTTAGGATCCTGTCAGACACTTTCATAATTTGTAATCTGTTATATGGGATATTGGTCCCCTCTTTTCATGAAATAGTGGTTTGTTTAGGAAGTTATATCTCAGTTGCCATAAAAAAAACCTGGCTAAAGCCAAATTCTATTTCCATATGAGCCAAATTTTCCACTTTAAACTAACATTCAGTTTACAGGCAGGGTGAAGGACCAACTAACTACTGTAAATTCCCGCATATAACCAGGCCTCGAGTTGATACGGGAACCAAACCGCCAGTGCAGTTTATACAATATTATCAAAGTCTAGGTGCGGGTAATACGAGGGTTTTTATAAGTATAGTACCATAGTAAAACGGTGATTTTTAGACTCCAGATGCGGGCTATATGATTCTCCCAAAGTCAGGGTGTGGGTTATACGTGAGTTGTGGGTTATACGCAGGAATTTACGGTAGTTAGTGTGATTATTAAACAAAAGGGGGAGTATTCCCTTTCAGCGACGTCACTGTTGCTCTGCTTGTGCTAATATTTTCTGTGGCCTGAATTGTATCTGTTCCATTTCAGTACCCTCAAATCAAACGGGAACTTTACCTGGGAGCCCCAGACATTTACGACTACAGGCTCACTCCACAGGTAAGCATCTTTGTCAAGTGTTTGGTACATACAGACATAAGATATGAGAAATATCCTCTACTTGAGTTTCCTTGATTTTATTGTTTCTTGATTTGTGTTATCAAATGCTTTGTTTTTTTTCTTGATTATAAAATCTTCAAGAAGTAAAAGTTCCACCTGGAGTCCCCAATCTACTAGCTTTCATACTCACCAAGAAAGTGATTTGCCATCTATTAAGGATGTCCAAAGTTTTATCATTGAACTAATGGACGACATAAAATGAATATTAAACTTTAAAATGTTTAAAATTTTCATACCGGTACATTGCATATGCACTTTTCCAGATGTACTGTTTGCTTTGTAAAATGATATGTGATGGTATGATTATAGGTGATGATGGTGGGAATATGAGTCGTGGGCCTCCTTCCAATCCACAGTCGAGTTCATATACTGGTATCTTATCTCCAACAAGTAGTTTTACCCCTTGTAAGTAGGGCTTTTTAAGATATGTAAATGTGAATTTAATAGAACAAGGAAAATGTGTGATTTAGGTCCTAATGGCTGGGCCAGTTATACCCAGACCAAAAATATATTGAAATGTATGTGAACAAGCTAATTAAAGTTATGTTATTAGATAGCCATGTTGATGAGTAGAATGCCTTTTGCACACAATCCTGACCCCAGTTGTATAACTATAATTAACCTTTATTTTTTGATTTCCAGCTTCAATTGAACCTCCACGTAGTCAGTCAGAATCATACAGCATTGTGACTTCAGGAGCTCCATATATTCCAGAGGATAGATAAATGAGGAGCTTATACATGGATTGCGCATATTACACAGCTATATTCAGCTTAGCTTTAGTCCACCATACTGTCTGCTAGTATGCCAATAGAGCTCCATTTATCAGTTCTCTAAGGATGGCATGATGCCTCAAGGCTTGATGTTAATTTGGCATCAACATGTGATTTGGTGGTTACTCTTGGATGATGCACTCCTGTATCATGTCTACAAAATGGCATTAGTACATTGAAGCACTATTCTGGCCTTAAAGCACTATACTCTGCTAGTACTTGAAGTGTATCAATAATTACAGGGATGTAACATTATAACCAGCATGAGTATAGTTTATACATATAAAGTGTAATTTATTATGGTTTATATACCATGTACAGGGTTTCCTTCATACTTAGGCATAACACTCTGACCACCATGAGGTCTTGCTTTAATTATATCACTTCAGTCTTGATATCTGCAGTACTGTAAAACCTGGCGTATAGGCCGCGGCTAGTAAGTATGCAAATCAGATCCCCAGTGCGGCTTATAGGATCAAGACAATGTCAAGGTGTGACTTATAAACAAGTTTTTATATGTATACTACATTATTAAAGTAACAACTTTCAGACCCCCAGCCTGTTAGGCTTATAGGATTTGTCAATGTTGGGGGTGTAGCTAATACGTGAGTTAAGGCGGTCCACTGCCGCGAATTAGCTGCGATTTTGTTGTGAATTGCACTCGTGTGAGTACACACGCACAAAACATTCCAGCAGTGGATCTGCTGCTGCAAGTCCCTGCGACAACATCGTCGCGAGATGCATGCAGCTGCGAGTAAATTCGCAGAAATCTAAAAGTTTTGATTTTTGCGAGTGTGCTCGCAAGTGTCTGTTGTACAACTACATTCGCAGCAGATTTGCAGCAGTGGATCACCGGCTCTAGGTTTGTACGCAAGGTTTTACAATATACCTTAGGCCCTTAGGCGGGTAGAAGTGAGTCAAAAGCACTGAGTGGAGAACCCTGCAGGTTTGTGAAATTAATAAAAATTATTCATAGAGTTACCTAGTGTTATTCATACTCTCAAATCATAGTAAAAGTAAATTAATTGACTCAGAGTCAAAGGAAGCCACCCTCTGACCAAATCTTTCCTTAGTTGAGATGTCCTACCTTTCAATGCAGCCAGGGAAGCCATCAAGGCAGGTGGGTGGGAGCCAATGTGTGGAGAAGATAGATGGCATCAATATGAAGACATTGATACCACAATGGAAGAAATCGGACATCAATATCATATTGAAAAATACAATACATTAAGTGTCACAAAATTTCCTGAAATCGTCTGCAATGATGCCTACTATGTAAATGTACTGTGGCCTTTGGATCATTGACAACCTGGTCAGGGATGTAAGTCTTCCTGGAATTCCAGGAATTCCTGGAATTTCACCTAGAAGGAACTTTTCTATATTTCCGTACAGTCCTTTATTCTACCAATGTTAAAAAACCCATACTATCACAAATGACCCTCTCTGCAGTGTTCCCGGCCAGCAGAAGACCCTAGTACGACCTCCCCACCCTCCTGAGGCCCTCCCAGCCTCCCCTGCAGTGCCTCCCGGCCAGCAAAAGACCCCTGGACGGTCTCCTGTCCCCTCCTGGAATCTTCCCAGTGACTGAGTGGGAAGATTCCAGGAGGGTCAAAGAGACCGTTCAGGGGCGTTTTGCTGGCCGGGAGGCACTGCAGGGGAGGCGGGGAGGGCCTCAGGAGGGTGGGGAGGTCGTTCTAGGGTCTTCTGCTCGCCGGGAACACTGCAGGGAGGGCCTAGTCCGACTTCCTGTTTTTTCGCCTCTCCTGACTTACATCCCTGTTATACAGTGTAATGCTATACCTAGCCTATGGGAGGGCTGGTTGAGACGTTGTTTGTAAGATTTTGGTCAGCAATTGATGTCCAACGTTGGATTGATGTCATAAGCAACCGTCAGAATTTAGACCCTAGAGTGGTTGGGTAAACGTTGGTGCAACGTCAAAATTTGACATTGGCATAACGTTGGGCCAACGTTATGCCAACGCCAACGGTGGCGACGTTGGCATTAAAGGCGCACTGAGTTGAGGACCTAACCCTGCCGAGTTTTGCACGCAAATGACATTGTGGGTTCAGTGCCCCTTTAAGTATAAATGGACGGCCAAAAAGCACTTGGGACAACAATAATGTACAAAGTCATGCCAACATTGGCTGACGTCATACCAACATTGGCCCAATGTATATTTGCGTGCTCAGCTGCTGGGATATATATATGTATATATATATATATATGTATATATATATATATATATATATATATATATATATATATATATATATATATATATATATATATATATATATATATAATGAAAGATATCTTGGATTAAAATGTCATTCCGTTGTCTATTGAATTTGTTAATTGGTGGTATTTTGATTGGTGAGTTTCTCAGGTTATCAAGGTGTTACTATTTTATTGTTTGTTTGGGTGCTATGATCAAATCTCTAATGGTGCGTTTTTTATGTGCCAAATTTGTCAGTTTAGTGAGGCACTAATCCAGCGTTACTGTAGCATCCGATAGGACCATGTGAATAATCGGCTTCAGTATGTGAAAGGCAGTTGTTTGCAAGGCCTTACCAGAAGCTAGCCAAGCTGGTTTAGTGTCACGCTACACTGAGAAATTTGCCGCATAATGAACACACCAGAAGATGCTATTGGTATGTTGAAATTCATTTAATTCACATATTTTCTTCAATTCATTCAGCACTTTAAAGAACCTTGATGTGGTGAATCTGTACTGACCCTCATATGTGTGCACATGAATAAGGCGCTTATAGCTAGACTGTAAGCCTGCCTATTACTGTATACATGTACAGGCGGACCAAGGCCTTTCAGCATATATGGATGTTACTTTATAATATGTAAGCCTGTTAAGATTCACTCCCCTATACACCCCTATACCTTGTACAAGGTCTGGGGGTCTTGATGGGGGCGACCTGTTGGTTTTGAGAAATGTCACCATGTCGATTTTAAGAAGAGGCCATGTGACGTCCCATGTCACTATCTCTTATATTCCCCATGTCGCATGTCACTAATCTCATAAAGGCCCATGTCGCTGTGTTGAATTTAGTGGTCCACACCCATTCACTTCCTCGAATTTGGAAAATGCAAGGAAAAATTTCAAATTATCCAAGGAATAAAGTCCAAAAATAATGGAGCAAATGAGAAAGGTTCCCAAGCAACTGTCTGAAGAAGTGAGGGATCCGAGGAATTAAATGTTCGAGTGAAAAGCTCTCTGTTAGCAGAAATATTTTTCAGGTGAGCATGATATCCTATGTTAATCACCGGTGCTGATTTGGTATACCCTGCGGCTGGTTCATGATGCTCACGCTTAATTCTGCAGTGTATCAACACACTAGGGCTGGCATGATGCGTTGATGCAGCACCAGCGAGTTATTCGCCACACTGCATTCATGCATCATGCCAAGGGGCCATCCATTAATTATGTACGCACATTTTTGCCAGAAATTGACCCCCCACCCCCCCTGTTGCAATATGTACGCATTTGGACTACCCCCCACCCCCATACGTACATACTCATTCCACTTTGCCCCCCCCCCTTTGATCAGATAAGGGAAATCGACTAAGAAGCCCTATCTAACTGGTAAGCATTTATCTTTATAGAGTTACTACTATTGTAGGGGGGTGCTTGTTTTCTGGCTACTGCAGTTTTCCCTACCCCCCCCCCCCTCCCAACACTGGTAAGCTTATAATATATATAAGAACTTAGAGAAAAATCCCAGTGGGTCGATTTTTATTTTCCTGTGTCCGTCGATTTACCACTCTAGCAGTGAATGTACTAAATTTTCTCCCAAAATGATCAGAATACCGGTACATCTAGCTGAAAGATATAGGTTTCTAAAGTTTTAAGAAGTATGTCCCCAAACCCTTCTAGATGTACCATGCTATAGGTAGAAGTCCAAAGTTGTACTGGAGCAAAACGTTCCCAAAACTCAACAGATTTCACCCCCAAAATGCACCTCAAGGAGCTGGGGGGGGGGGGGGGGCTCACCCCCCCCCCCGACACACACATACACACACATTTAGCCACGGGACTAGTCTACATAGACAGTACACCTCTATTCTATATCCCTGATTTATAGTAACACGTTGGTTTTTTTCCTTATCAAATTCAAGGTGAAAAAAACGGGAGAAAAAAAACGCATTAGTGCGCTGTAAAGCTTGCATATTCTCCAAGAAAATTGTCAAGATAAAGAGTATTTTGACCTAAAAATATACCTTTTTATTGTCAAAAAACGGCCCTATGCGTACACAATGCGTATGCCAAAATGGTCCTGGACCCCCCCACCCCCCATGTACGCATCTGTACGCATTTGGCCTGACCCCCCCAACCCCCCTCGGTGCGTATGTAATTAATGGATGGCCCCCAACAAAACAGCTGCACTGATTATAGCTAACTATATTGATGGGAGATTTATATATCGATATACATATTTCTTCAATAGCACGAGTGGTCTCACATCTTTGGTGATGATTTATAGAAAGAATAAAAATACAGATATTATGATATAGTTTTGGTGTTTCTCCTTTGGTATGTGTTTCAAGAAGGACTATACATCCTTTCTCTATATAATTACAATGTTGATTGATGAATACCACAAATTGATGGTATGGCCCCAAGCGAAGCTCCATGTCTTCTATTTATATTATGGTTATGTAATAGACTATGGTTATGAGAGGCTATATCAAAACAACCACAGTAAACTGGCTGGCACCCTTATAGGGTGCCTGTCACTCTACTATAGTTATATTTTGAGTTAGCCTCACATAAAACCATTGTCTATTTATTTTAAACCACAGCTGTGAAGTTATGTGAGTCTAAGTAATAGATACCCTACGAGTAACTGAGTGTATGTCAAAATAACCATGGCAAACTGACTGGTGGCCTCATAGGCCACCAGTCACTTTACCATTGTTATTATTACATAACTCAGTTACGAGGAGGGTATCTGACTTAACCCTCGGTTATGTGAAAATAACCAAGGTGTGAAACCCATTGTCTCAGGCGTCAACTGTGGGTTAAGTAGAATTAACCCACGGTGGAGGGCTAACACAAAGGATTCGCACCTTGGTTATATGGCATACCCGAGGGCTAAAACAGATAGACTACACCTGGCCAGGGTCCTTCCATATACCCACCGCCCACTGGTCATCGACTCGGTGTATAACATCTCGTCTTGACCCTGTGGGGCAGTGGGTATATGGAAGAACCGTGTCCAGGTGTAGTCTATCTAACACATAACCAAGGTGTGAATTCCTTTGTCTTAGCCCTCCGCTGTGGTATAAATCTAACATCAATCATAACATACTTTATTTAAGGCTAGGGAAAGAACCGGGTGGTTTTTATTATAAATATGCCACACATTGAAATAATCAATAGCCATAACACGGCCTATTAAAAGTAGAAGTCATCACCAAATATTCATGCAAATTTTGCATTATAAATCGTACCACCTCGCTTTCCATGTAAAACTAATGGATAGGGGTTTCTGCATGGAAACACTCATGAGTGGGTTCCTGGAACTTTCGCCATGTGGGTTGGTGTAATCGTAAACAAAAAATGTTATATAAGGTTACATAAGGTTTCTTTATGGCTTTTCAATAGTGTGGCAAAACGTTATATAATTTCTCAGTGCCCTGGTCGTTCCGGGCACTGAGAACAGGGGTCGTTGCCCACTGTCCAAGGTTCAGTGTCCTCTAACAGGCAGTAATAGGATCTCTCTGCACTGTGTCTCAGACCTGTATGCTAAAGCCAAAAGAAAAGGTTTGTTTCAGGTCGCCCAACTGACCCTATGTAAATAGGGCCGACCCTACATTTTTTTCTACAATTTTGAACACATTTTTGTATTTTTACCCTTTTTTGATCAATTTTAGGGTTTCCACAGAGGCTGGCTAGTACATTCATGTTTTTAAAAAAAAGAATTTTTTTTTTTAATCCGACCAACTGACCCTACATTTTCCTCCTATGTTACCTGAAACAAACCTCTTTATTTTGGCCTATTAAAGCACACTACCTTTGAACTTTGTAGGGAATTCTGCAGAAACAATCCACATAAACTGCTGAGTATCCATGGTAAACAAAAGCATCTTTATTTTCACAAAAAGTAAATAAAAAATTCTTGTAGAAAATTCACAACAAAAGGAGTTGAAAAAGAACATGTTAAAAAGAACATAGCTGTAGCAACAGTTCAAATAAGTATCCAAAAGTTGATGAAAATGGATTTACCCCTAAAATTTTCAACTCCGGAACCGACCATTTGGTCAGTTCCGGAGTTAGCCTAGTTGAGACGAAAAACTATTTCAACTTTACAAAATTTAAAGAAATATTTTGTTATGAAACTCTCTATGTAAGGAAATATTCCCAACTGCTTTCAATTTTAAGATTGTTATCTCTGCTTTTTGAGAATGTTACTCAACTTTCAGGAAGTTCTCAAAAATCGGGCCTAAGGGGTTATCTGGGTGTACTTGTAATGCAATGTAATTCAATGTAATTTGTCTCAGGTGGCACTTGAGAATAATTCCCAAGCTTTATGTAAGGCCCCCCTGGTTGCTTTTGAGTCATCTGCATCCCATGCAGCCATTCTGACGTTGCTCTGTGTATCTGCCTGCAGACAGACGGAGACCCGCATGTTCTTATCATTATGCAAGAATACAGTATATAACCACAGATTCTACTTTAACTTTCCATTTGTACTTCACAGTTCCACAAACACAACTACCAGTGAGACTACAGGGCATCACATTCAAGGATACCAAAAGCTCTCAAGCTGTCACTACATAACTCCCTCTTTGACCCTTACAGTCAGTTCTACTGCTATTTATCCTGAGACTTGCAATTCAAGGTGCTGAGATTTGACCAATTACTACCACATTGCTCCTGCAACCATCATGGCGTGCTCACGTTGCTACAACAATAACATCTTTTCCTGCTTCTTAGACAGAGTTGTACTGATCACAGGTAAGGGATAACATTTACTACAAATTTGCTAAGAAGTACAATTTTGCATGTACTTGAAATCACAATTATTTGAATATAAGCGTTTTATAGCTATACGAGATAGATATTCTCAATGGATATATTTTCCTGGATTTTTATTTCTGTGGAATGTTTATCCAATACTCAGTGCACTATTGCTGCAACACCACCTCTTAACAATTAAGTGCATGACAGCAGTCATCAGAACATTGATGATACACTCTAAAGAAGGTGTTTGACTTAAACACCACATTTCCTAAATGCTGTTTAAACACATGCAGGATCTAAACACTTGATGTTTAAACACCTAAACACTTGATCAAGCATTTAAACACTTTTCAGTTAAATACCTAAACGCAAAATGCTTAAGTATTTAGCTTTTAAACGCTTGTAGACTTAGTAGTGCTATACCTTGGGACAAAAAAGTGTTTACCGTAAATTCTCGCGTATAAGCCTAACTCGCGTATAAGCCGCACCCCTAACTTTGGCAAATTATATAAGCCGCAGATGGGGTCTGAATATTGCGATTTTGGTACTGTAGTATACTAATAAAAACTCTCGTATAAGCCGCACCCTATATAGGCATGTTTGGTATCAAAAGAAAGCTGAGTCTGACTCGCGTATAAGCCGCGGCTTCTACGCGAGAATTTATGGTACTGTTTAAATTTAAACAATGGTGTTTGAACCCTAAAAACTTCTTTTAGAGTGTACAAATAAACTGACATATTAGGAAAGCTAACAGTGCCAGAATATTGCCAGCATGATATTACATGTACTTATCTTGTTATTAACTATAGTATTTCCCTGCTTAGACATATATAAAAAGCAAACAGTTGAAATCAATGAATATATAGACAAATGCCAATGCCCACTGAAACCGTCTCTGTCGTATTTCATGAGTAGGGGCTGGGGCCATATCCCATAAAGCCGTAGGCTGAGTGGGCTATGCCTCAGCCCCCATGAGTGAAACACAGCAGAGATGTATCATCAATGTAGTTGGCATTTGCATTTATTTTTTTATTTGAAGCTATTTGATGAAGAAAAAACTGCCCATTGAATACTGCCACATTGTATTACATGGGGGCATTGAATATGGCCCTTCCTATAGTTAAGCATGGTAAATATTGTATTTCAAAAGAATAATGATCTGTTGTGTGCTATTTTGTGTGATTCAAACAGGAGCAGGAGGCACATTAGGTGGAGACGCGGCTCTGATGTTTGGTAAATACGGAGCATGTCTTGTCCTGGTGGACAACCATAAGGAACGCTTGGATGAGATAAATCATCAACTCACAAAACAAGGACATCCAAAGAAAAAGGTATAGCACTACTCAATCTCAGCTTTTATTCAGGCCACAAAAGGATTTGTTTCAGGTCATCCGAAAGACCCTATCAAAACAGGACTGACCCTACTTTTCTTTTTGCAATTTGGAAGAAATCTTTGCATTTTTACCCTTTTGGGTCAATTTTAAGGTCTTCGGAGAGGCTGGCTAGTACTTTCATGTTTTAAAAAAATTCGACCTACCCACTCTACTTTTTTTTCCATATTACCTGAAACATGCCTTCTTTTTTTGGCCTTATCAGGGATATATTGCAGGATTATGAATGTAGGCACTTATTGTGTAAGTGTTTGTTATATTAGGTTCATTTAAAAATGAGCTATCATTATCACACTATTATTGTGCACACATGATGCGCTGGTGGTTCCCACTGATGGTAGCTCAATGTCTACCCTGATTACAGCTGATTTCCACTCATCCTCTATACTCAACACTATCACTTGTAGATCTACTATCTGGATAATCTTTAATAACACAAGACATAATCTTCCTACATCATCATTCATGTGTTCACCACCAGATTCTTTCCAAGCTTGGTGATATTCCATGTGGATTTATATATGACAGCGTTAAAGTTAGTACATCCATAAATTCCATTTTGTAAATCGTACTTATATTTGTTCTACACATTGCTACAATATGATATTGAAAGTTTTTGATATATTCAAATAAATTATATTGCCAGTAAGGGTCCACATAGGGGGTATCATGGCACCTAGCTTATAGGCCTTTTCAGGGTATTTCTAATGGGTGTGACTTGATGCATGCATGCCAAAAGTCGCACCATGAGCTTAAATTTGACCATTATGTCAAATATAAGTGAAATCCAATGGAATCAGAGGGAATAAAGTGTACAATATATGTAGTAAGGTATTTCTGGTCATTTTGACCCAATTTTAGGGAAAAAATTTGTTTAGCTCCAGTGGTCGGATATACTAACTTTAAGTACTTCAAAGTATTCTTATTTGGATGCACAGTCTTTTACAAAATGAAACCTATCTTTCTACATTTCCATTCATGTGTTCACTCCTCACTAGGTTCTCTCCATGCTTGGTGACGTTACATGTGAACAGGATGTGAAAGAACTGGTCGCAGAAGCCATCTTGAAATTTGGCCAAATTGACCATTTGGTGAGTCTTTTTTTAATTTACTTTCAAAGCGAACCTTTATAATGTTCTGCATGAGTCAATCAAAAATATATACAAATATGGTAGCACCAATGTAATATTGTCTAACTTTCTGGTAGATGCTCTTTCTTTTGTAAGTGTTTTATTTGGGAAAAATAATACAATTACAATTATAAAAAAAAGGTGTATGCATTCAAACCTATATGCATAGCACTTCCTCCACTAGGACCCCTATTATGTCTAGCGATTAGCTTTTATTTTTAACTGAGATGATCAATTTTCACACTTGCAGGTCAACATTGTTGGTGTGAAGCGGTTGGGCAGATTGGAGACCACATCATATTCAGCGATAGAAGAGAACTTTGCCGACATCCAGGCCACGTTCAATGTCACCAAGGCCTGTTTACCCCACCTGGAGGCATCCAAAGGTACTGTAAAAGGCAGCTGTGACTGCTATGTTATATGTATATCTATTTCATGTGGTTGTTATGATTGAACATAAGATGGTTCTATCATTTTTCATAACATGTTTATTCATTCCTTAATGAGTACCGACAGTTCGTTACATATACCATCGTTTATCATATACGGTTGTATACTGAGGTTACCTATGTTACCGACAGTAAATTGTCATTAAGGGTTTCATAACATATTACATAATTATCAACACTAGGTGGCTCTGCTGGTACTAGTCATGTGACTACCACAGGCTGTATATAAGGTGGACTACTATCTGTGAGAAGGCAGTCTGGTTTGATACACACCTCCCTGCACTCTGGGTTAAATATGCTATGCTGTAGTTTATTTACACCCTTCTGGTATTATTCTTATTATGTTCTGATACTTGTTGTAACTGACGGCTACTTCAGAGATTATGGCTGATTCTCACCAATCCAGTGCAACTAGCTGACGGAGGGGGTAATTTTCAAAAATGTGAGCAGATAAAAGTATTTTTGTCTACATGTAGCTGGTGTGTTTAGCCAACTTTGTCCAGAGTTGGAACTGTTAAATCGGGAAAATGTTGCTATGGTAACCAGTCAAAGTAAGTATGCCAATGACTTGTGAGGAATCGAGTGACGCATGTGCATTATTTCACAAATATGTATTTTTTTCTGTACGTAATGTATAGTTTTAGTTAGCAGGGAGTTATATTGTGTAGAGAAAAGGTTTCACGTCATTTCGGTAGTATATTCATATATTTTACCAAATATCTTGCTACTATTCTCACTACTGAAGGAAAGAGATGGAATTATGTTAGCCTGATAAAGACATACTACTTTAATGCACTATATTCCAGATATCTATACGCCCTAGAACCTTAGTTTGTTTATTTATTTCTGACTTAAATATATAGTAAAATATAAACCCTTTTTAATTGTTTGTGGAACATAAACTTTGCAATACTCTCACTACCCCTACCATATCCGATAAGGTGCGTCACTCGATTCCTCATTAGCCTTCAGAAATGATAAAATATGAAACCGAAAAGATTAGAAATAATCATGTATCCTTGTTTCAAGTGTATTCAACCTCAGTATGTAATTATAACCTATAGAGGAGAGGTAAAGTGTCACATTCGTTAAATTCGATAATGGTTTGCCATATATTTCAGTAAGTTTTCTTTTCCTTTACTGAAGGGAATAGGTGATATTTTGCTGGGCTGACAGTTTTACCTGTTTACCATACCTATACACCCTGCTGGAACCATGTTGTGTGTTAATATTTCATATTAGAATATATAGTAAAATAGATATAATTTCTAATAGGAGGTTGGACACAGAGTCTACCTTACCCCCAATCCCCCTCCCATGTTTGTTGAGACGTGTCACTCGATTCTTCAAGTGTAGCCTCATACATTGGCTTAGTTGCTACATGTATGAGAGAGTATTAGCCACAGAGCTGGGGGGGGGGGGGGTGGTGTCTGTAGGTTTATGTTTAATGATATAAGGGCCACATAGTATGTCTTGCCCTATGCCCTGTCCCATTGTAATGCAATAATGCAGCTCTACAGAGTATGTTAGTCCTACATGAGCCCTAACTGGTAGGATTGGTAGAAACCAATAAAAAAACAAGTTCTGCATATCTATAGCCTGCCAAGTCTAAATTGACACAGTAATCGATCTCGTGTGTTCTGGAATATTAGAGAAATACTTGCTATATTTCAAATGTAAGAGGAAATATATGCCCATTACTCCACACTTTGTACTACAGGGTAAGTACATGAGCACTCCTTCAGAGGGTAAATGTACAGTGGAGGCCCAAGACTGCATGGAAGGCTGAGAGGGAATAACATGTATGTATACGATTTCTTGAGAAATTGACTCCATTCCCCTCTCCCTAAAGGTCTTGTACACATTAAAATGACAGTGTTGTCCTTAGGATTTCTAGGAAACTGATCCCCTGATCCCCCTTGGTGCTTAGATATTTTAAATCATGGAAAGCCCAAGATGAGAATTAGTATTGAATACCTTTACATTGATTTCAGCAGATTAAGTGTCACTCGATTGTGTCACTCGATTCTTCCGTACATACATATACAGGCCTACCACCCCTCAATAGTTTCGGCTGAATTCTTCCCTTCAAAGAGATTTGTTCCCTCATTATAGACATACTGGATTATATAACATGAATATCTACATACAAGTATTTTGGAAGCTATGCTAATTGGATATGCTAGGTGTCACTCGATTCTGTGCATCACTCGATTCTTCCGGACATACATTATACAAGCCTAGCACCTTGCATATTTCCTGCAGAATTTCATTTTTGTGGCAGACTGTTCCCATCATAATAAACATACTTGAGGTATAAAATTGATAGTTAAATATAATTATTGTGGGACCTATGGTTATGTATAATGTGTCACTCGATTCCTCATAAAACTACACAGTGCTACCAACATTAAGTGTATTCGGATCTACTGTCATGTGTTTGTAATATTTTCTCAAACTCTTTTTGATTTCTTTATACTGAGGTATCAAGTATTGCGTAGCAATATTTGACTGGATGTTATAGTATTTCTAGGAGAAGCTATGGGGGGTGTTGTCTTGCATCACTCGATTCCTCATAAAAGTACACAAACAGATTCAGTCTCCAACCACCTGCAAACCTTGACATTGTGGATTATTTAATTATTTCCATACATTCATTCATTGGTGTTCTATATAATATTTAGTGGAAAAGTCACATACTTGTTAAATTACGTTCATTATACATGTTACAACATTCACATATTGAAGAATATCGACGAAACCCTCCTATTTTTGCCTATTTTAGGTCTCTCCTGTACTTAATATTGGTCACAGATGGGTAAAACTAGGGTTGCCCTTGTAGCCCTACCTGAGCCGGACATGGTAGAATTGGTGGAAACCAATACAATACAATATCTGCATTTCCATAGCCTGCCAAAGCCAAAATGGCTCAGTTGCACTGGATTGACGAGAATCAGCCTTATACTTGACTGCTAGTAAATAAAGTTGATGTATATTAAAGCCTAATATAATGCCAACTACATTGATACTGCTCTGATGTATTTCACTCTTGGGGGCTGGAGCGCATCCCACTCAGCCTGCGGCTTTGTGGGATACTGCCCCAGCCCCCACGAGTGAAATACAACAGAGACAGTATCAATGGGTATTGGCATTTGTCTATGTATCTTCCTGCAGGCAGTGTGGTCAACATGAGCAGTGTGGCAGGAATCCTGACAGTGAGTTATCACATAGAAGTTCTTACTGCTACAATCTATCATCCTTCTAACACAAACCAAATAATTATGGACCAAATCTGATCAAAGAATTCAACATTTATTGGTCTACCTTTATTTTCCATATAGATGTTATTCTTTTCTTGAACGATTTAGTCTAAAGTGAGATTTGCATCATAGTATGTTTTAATTGACTTTGCAGAAGAGAATAAGCTATTCTTTTTCTGTTTTCAGTATGCAAGTGCCATACCGTATGGAACAGCAAAGGCTGGCCTTAATCACATGACAAAGATGTTTGCTGCAGGTAATTTAAATACTTTAAATATAGACAGAAGGGCTCTCTTGAACCATGACCTTCCCGATCATTGACAATGTTCTGGTGAAAACACATCCTTCTGATGTTAAAAATGCATCTATAAGTCTGACAACTCAGTGTACATCAGACATTAGGCCTATAAGATGTTTAAAAAGTTGAAGGGGTCTAAATGCGCACACTCAAAAAAACATGGGTGCCTCATCCATAAGGCCTTTGTTTCAATAGATTTTGCCTAGTGAGGCTCAACAAAGGAACTGGCATAAAAACCCACCTATGAAGAAGATGGGTGTTATTGCCTGTGTTTGGAGATCCAATTGGAACTTATATGGCTTTGGAAATTCATCATATCTTATCATATGAATTTAGCAAAGCCTAATATATTTATTTAATCTTTTAACGCTACTGTATAATGTTGTTATCAATAAACATAATAATATATGCCAATATTATTTGCAGATTTGGCAAGTAAAGGTGTACGTGTGAATGCCATATGGTAAGTATTATTCATCATTTTGTCAGGGTGATCTGGTAACTGTATAAATGATAATTCGCATCACATAAATTGATGGCTTGGTTCTTTTGTAATCAACTAAGAAAAACCATTAAGAAAATGTAATTAATTTGAGGATGTTATTGAACTTAGTTTTTTCCTCTTGTTCACAGTCCATCCTCAGTGTTTTCTAAATTCCAAGTACGAAATGGAACCCTCCAAACACAAGAACAAAATGATGAGGTAAGCATGAGTTTCTATCCATGACAAAAGATGTAAATGTGTATCTTGGAATGTGAAAAGCAAAAGTCATGTGTAACCTATTCTAGCATGTCTAGTACGCTATATATTTTTTCATTTTTGAGACATCAATTAATGTATCTGTAAATTAGAATTAGACAATTGAGGTGTAACATCTTTCAATATAGCTAAATATTGTCTTACATTATAACTCTTTTTTACCAGAAGGATTTAGTCAATGAATCAATAATTATCTTAAAGATAGGAATGAACCAATTTCATTTAACTTAAAAATGTATTCTGTTAGTGTTCCTGAGGGTTTCTCCACAAATTTGTAGACCTCCACAAATTTGCGGGCATCCATAAATACACTCTCCATATATTTATGGAGCTCCGCAAATATATACGGAGGTATGCAAATATATATGGAGGTCTGTATTTTTATGCTAAAGTACCAAATAAAGATTTTTTTTCATCATTTTTATTTTCTCCACAAATATATGGAATGTGTAATGCGAACTTCTGCAAATTTGTGTAGGTCCGCAAATTCGTGGAGAAACAGCACCCTGGGACAACACTCCATTGTTATTTCATTGCATATCTATATCATTTTGAGTGTTGTTTCTATTCATTTCAGTACTTCAAAACAGCAGGGAAGGCTATTCCCCTGGGCCGTGTGTCAGTGCCTGCAGAGATCACCCAGACCATCCTGTTCCTGTGCTCAGATGCTGCTTCCTTCATCACAGGGACCGTCATTCCTATAGATGGAGGTTATTCACTACCAACCAAGTGAACTCACACATTCATTTCATGTGGAGAAACAGAGTTACTATTCTAAAGCCCCAATTCACTTTCATTGTGCAAAGTTTTAATCATTTCAGTCAAGTTTTATTTGATTTAGCACTGGCCACTCGGTTCCCACACTGTAAAAAAAAGTGTTAAGGTTTTAAACATGTTTAGGTCTAAACACGTTTAAATTCTAAACATTTTGCCTAGGTATTCATCATGTGTTTAGGAATTTAACACTGTCATTCTAAATACCTAAACAGTTATGTTAAACATGTTTAGATGTTGAGCATTTAAACAGTCTAAATGGTGATATTTTTAGGATGTAAGCATGTGATGTTTAGGTGTTTAGGTTTTAAAACACACACCAGGTGGCAGCTCAGTTTGTAAATTGTACTTTCTACAGACAGTCATATGCTATTGCCATCCCAAATATGCTACAGAACCCTTTATAAATCAAAATAACATGATTTCATACAATAAGAGAGTTATAGAATATATACACCATAGACAATCGACCACTTGAATATTACATCCTTAAGAATTATGTGGAAAATCAATCAGCTGCTAGATAGACACCCATCTTGTCTATTCTAGGAATGAATATAGCAACCTCCCTTATTGCTCTAGTGTATGTTCGGATTGGTGTTTCACTCTATGTTTAATCTATGTGAATGAGACACTATGGGACATCATACCGTTGCATTTAGCCTGTCCCTATCAGGAACTGGACATGGACCATTTTATTAAGTTATACCCCTTTATATGAAAATACCTAAACACAAAACTGCAAATCTAAAAATTTGGGGATTACAGACAAAACCTGAAATCTAAACACTTGATAATGGGAACATTTTCTAAACCTAAGCACCTACGTTGTGTTTAGCATTGTATTTAGGATCTAAACACCTTTTTCACAGTGCATGATGTAGTAACATTTGTATATATAGCACATCATCTTTTTGTATGTAAATGATGCCCAATAAATGTGGCGTTCCTCAGGGGTCCATATTGGGCCCCTTGTTATTTATCCTGTATATAAATGATTTGGTGAAATGTGTAAAAAATTCTGTGTGTTATTTATATGCTGACGACCTGGCAATTATGGTTGCTGCTCGCTCAGTAGAGCGTATAAGATTACTATTGCAAGAGGATCTCAATGCGATAAGTGAGTGGTGTTCATTAAATTGTCTAACAATTAATGCGGACAAATCTAAGGTTATGTGGATGCACTCCAACAGACAAAATCCAGACCTGTCAAGATGTGCTGTATTTGTACAAAATAATGTACTCGCCGTGGTGAATGAGTTTAACTACCTGGGAGTAAACATAGATTACTGTTTAAGCTTTGCTGGACATAGCAAAAAATTAAAGGTATGTTAAAAGGGAAATTGTCCCAGCTAAAACATATAAGAAAATCATCAAGCCAAGATCTTTGTTTACTTGTGTACAAGCATATGATTAGACCTACTATGGAGTACAGTAGCTTCATTATTGATGGGGCAGTTGATTGGGTTCCTAGATGCTTCCAGGTAGTTCAAAATGACTGTCTGAGAGTGTGCAAAAATATCAGGAATCCGAGAGACATTGTCGTTGATCAATTGCATGTACAATGTGAGAATTGGTGCATAGAAGGGACAATGCTCTGTTATCCTTGATGTATAAAAGATCCAGGAGAGGCGAGTGCATTCTAGAACCTGCATGGAACCTTAGAAGCTCGAGTAAAATTAAGCTTAAGGTGCAGAGGCCTAAATGTGAAGTATACAGACGCAGTCCACTGTATCGAGGCGTTTGTGCTTGGGATGAATTAACCTCAACCCAACATCACAAACTAACTCATGCAGCCTTTCTTGCGAGTCTGCACTAAAATTGACATGTTGATTAAAGGTTACGAGATATGGGCTTGGGTTGGATTACTCAAGGTGTATTATGTGTGGCACCCTCTAGTCTTCCCTGCTTGAACAGTGTAAATGTATGCAGGTCGCTAATGCTTAGCGTAACCGTAGTTTGCAATTCTGTCTTATAGTATATAATACTTGGTGATAAAAATTCTATGTGTATTGAGATTTAATATACAATTATGTATCAAGTCGAGGATAATTATAAGAACAGAACTTATGTGTTTTGTTATCATGGTTTTATTTCAATGTATCATGAATGTTCTGGGTATCATTTTTTGGTGAAAATTTCTCACTCTCCCAAGCCTAATGTCTGATTTCCCCTAGGCGGTCACAGGTACCAGGGAAACCATGTATCTATCCCTCTCTTATGGAGTTAAGTGGCTTTCCGCAAAAAAAGATTTTCGGTCTAGCAATAGGGTCACCCACACCTGTCCTCGTCTGCCAGTCCCCCTTGGACGGCTCCCACATCATCTATAAATGTAACGTGGGAACATACATGTAAACATGACAACTGGAATGGAATGGAATGTGATGTATTCAACTCAAATCTAAGTCACAGATGTTTATGTATGACTCATTTCATTTCATTGAAATCAACTTGATACTCAAACTTGAACTTGTAACGCCTCCTTCATGGAACGGCCTGGTTATACTGACGCTCGCACTTCTTTCTGACGACAATTTATTCATTTGTATGTGCCACTGTATTTTTTTATTTGTATTTACAATATTGGTGTATATGAAAAACATATTGTAATATGACTATACGATGCCCATAAAAACATTGAAACTGAAACTGAACTGAAAATTGGTGATATATATTTTCATATAATGGAAACCAAACATGTATATTGTGCAATAAAGTTGGCAAAGTCTTATCAATTGCAAGTGTCAGTGTTTTACATGGAACAGTTCGGTTATAGTTGTCAAAGGGTCCATAAACAAATGGTCTATTGTTTAGGGAGTGGTTATTTTATTACAACATTGGGTTCATTGGGAGGGGGGGCAAAAAAAAAGTTTACTACAAAGTGGATTTTGTCTGCAAAAAGTCTATATTTTACTATTTATTCAAGCTTAAACCTACAGACATTGATTATTGAGAGCAATATTATTATTACACCTCTCTTGTGACCCACCAGGTGGCAGCTGTGTGTTGTATGTATCCCCACTGCCAACCCCGTAGCTCAATCCCATTCATGGACACATTAGGGAGGATTCATTATTTATGGCAGGGGGGGGGGTGAGCGTTTGGCAAATCGAATACGTCAAAAATAATTGGCCCCCCCCTCGGAATAGGTTGGAAAAAAAAGGCCCCCCCCCTCGGAATAGGTTGAAAAAAAAGCGCCCCCCCCTCACCCTGGATCGTTTTCAACATTATTACAAAAACGATGTTGGTGTCTACTAATTGCATGCATTTAATCCTGGTCACTTTTTTACCTACAATTTACTACCTTGCAACAAATACATCCATTCGTAAGGTGTTTTAGTGTAAACGTCTCATGATACTCGCTGGTGAGTGATAATAGTCAAACCTCAGACACTTGACTTACATACCGTTGAGTTTAAGGGCCCCAGTGCTTATAAATTGGAAGCTCCCTTACCCTCAGTGCTTACATGAGGCCGGCACTATTTTGAAGACTGACAAAATGGTGGGCTATTCTGAGTGTCAAAAGTGATGCAGTGAGAAATTTGCTAGGAGTTTGAGGAAAATTTTAGAAAATTTTGAAAATATTGACATAATTTGGTAAAATATAACACAGGCTGTTACCAAAATTCGCGACATTTCAACGTACTAAATTCGCGACATTTTTAGGAATACCCCTAAAAAAAAGGCCCCCCCTAAGAATAGGGTAAAAAAAAAGGCCCCCCCCCTTTGAATACCCCTAAAAAAAATTGCCCCCCCCTCAAATGCTCACCCCCCCCTGCCATAAATAATGAACCCTCCCTTAGTGCATTGAATTCTGCACAGGCATAATTCAGTTGCTCAAGCTAGTGATTTCTCCAACAAAGCTGTAGATCTGGTTGTTGCTACACAATTTACATTAAATTATTAAGGACTGTTGGTAACTGGAATTATATACCCATTTCAGAAGAGAAATGTGTGTGTATATATATTGTAGCGGCGATGGAGGGGGGGCTGTGGGTTCACAGACTCCCTCCGCCGCCCCGGCGTACATTGTATATAAGATGAGAGTTGACACGCCGGAAGGGGGAGGAGATGGCTGGCTCCGCCACTAATTAGCAGTGGCGCTGGCGGGGACCGCCGACGCGGAGATGTTTTCGAAACGGAGGCGTCGGCGAAGTTCGTCAGCGCCCATGACGGAATGTCTCCGGCATTGGAGAAATAACAGTAAGCTAAATAAGGGAGGTGGGACGGCGGGTTCCATCAGTCTGGTTTGACGCTTGAAGCAAAGAGGATCTCAGACAAGACTTAGCTGGTGTGGCCATAGTCCAGTTGCCAGGGGGGGATTATCCTTGCAACCTTGCAATAAAACCCCCTGAAGAGGTTATGACTGATTCGGGTACAGGAAGTCATGTACTTTCAGAATCTTGACGATGCCCGGCTGGCATCGTTGAGCGTTTTCTGAAATTCAAGATGGCGTCCAAGATGGCTGACGAAAATGTTTAAAGTCATAAATCAGTCAATTCTTATGTGATTTGCATGTGTGATACCTCTAAATTGGGGTTTTTGGGCATGCCTGATTGATTAAAAGAGTCCAAAAGTCATTTGAGTAGGTATCCATGGTGATAGCGTGTTTCCATAGCAACCAGCATGCAGATTCTTATACAAAATATATATTGTTATAAGAAATTTGTCATTTCTCAACACCTACACTCATGTAATATCTCAAATTAAAGGTCTCATCGAGATTTATCATTTTAACATAGTTTTAGAGTTGTCACAGGTCCTAGGTAACCATGGCAATGGGAAATCAAATCAGTAATGCCTGATGACTGATGTCGAAACATTATTATCCTTACTGATAACTGTAAATACATGACAGAACAACCAACATGGCCACATTATACTCTCTCCTCAATGTCAAAAATTCATTTGAGTGGGTATCCATGGTGGTGCATCATTTCCAGAGCAACCGACATTTTAACTCAAAACATGATTTTAACTCAAAATATATTTTGTATTGAGCAAATTGTCTTTTCTTAACATGATATGGTCATGTGATATCTCAAAGTAAAGGTCTCACTGAGGTGCATGATTTTAATACTGTTCCACAGTTGTCATGGGTACTGGGTAACCATGAAAACTTCCCCCTGTGTTCGTGGGGACCTCCATGATGGGGCTATGAAGGAGTAGAATAACTTGCTGGTGGTCTTTCTTGTGATCTTTCCTCAGAGGACCACATCTGAGATATCAAAGGCTATGGTTTGTCTGGCCCTGCCTACTATAGTACTAGCCCAGGTATGTAGGACCATGCAAATAAAAGAACCCTTGCTATCCTATGAAAAGAGCAGGGTAAGTGGCCGGGTAGCGGTTTTCTCCCTCATTTCATAGATGCGGTCATTCATCTCATACATTCAATCATCCATAGATGCAGTCATTGCTGTATTAGGCAAGCATTCAAATCTGACCATGACAACTGGAATTCTACAACAATAATCCATAATGATTGACATAGAGGTAGTTCAAATTACCACTCCCACACGCTTTTAGGCACTATGTCTCTCTGGTCAGTGTCTGCAATCCAAATACCCTGTGTCTGCAGCCTTTCATCATCCAAGGTAACCACCATAATCTAACCCCTGACCTCCCTTCCCACCAACTTTTACTGGCCTGACCCTAGTGAACAACCGGCCTCCTACTCTAAAATCACCACATGTAAGTTGATCCAGGGCAAGCACACCATGCAACCCATCAGTTCCAATGCAGTGTGGTTTGTACTGACTAACATAACCTCAAATGAGAATGTCACAAACTATTCAAGCTGTTTGCAGCTAGCTGTTAAGCACTATAAGAGACTTAGGGAGTAATGATACACCAGTCTTTGCCAAAATGTGCCAGACAGTGGGAATGTCCACCTAAAATGGCTCTGGTCAGGCAGAATGACTAGTGTTGCAGGACCAGATGTCCTCCACATTCTGGGCTTTCTAAAATTAAAAGAATTTTTCAAATATTCCAACTAGAACTGAAGTTGCAAGTTTTAGAGTGCACACAAATATTCTAGGCAAATTAGAGCACTTTTTGTTATCATTTCTTGTATAAATGTTTTTCTATTCTAAATAGTATGCAAAACTTTGATTTTGGTATTCGGTCCTGCAAAAATCTATCCGGTCCTGCAAAATTGGCTAGCTGCAGGACCGACTGTCCTGCACTGCCGTACCTACCCTCTGATGACTAACCTATGTAACTATTCCCAGATAGCTACACTGATTTAATACATGTGGTAATGGACACTTGCAGTCCCAATAAGACAGTCTTTATGAAAACCATACCATCTATTCGGTCCTGCAAAATTGGCTAGCTGCAGGACCGACTGTCCTGTATGCTGAAAAAGTTTTCGCAAAGACTGATACACTGTCACTAACATACACAAGGAATAAATCCAGGCCCACATAACAAAATATGAAAAGGACAGAAAGAAGCTACATGAGAATATCAATAGCCATGTACACCTCAAGCGTCAAGAGGGGCATTCAGCCTCACTGTTCAACATTGTCACAAAAATATTGGCCTAAAAGTGCCAAGATGAAGTTAGACTGGCAAAGTTCTCTATGGAAAATTACATGAGAAAGCTTTCAGATGGTTTCATTGACACCAGTCAAGTAACTGCCATGGCTGTGAACTGGAAAAGGTCATAGATAAGGGAGGCAGATTCAGTTGACACAGAAGTGTCAATGGATCAATTGGAATCAATCAGGCTCTATCGATCTTGATTCTCAAGAACTGAGAAATTCAAAGACTCCTCTTTAAAAAGGAGAATACAGCTACAATGATCAAGCATCACAAATGAACAAGCGAATGCAATCATGACCAATCAAGATATGACATTTATGTAGTAAAATCAAAGGATACATGTCATCTCTTATGACACAGGTGTCATTATTCTGCTAACCTGAGGGGGTGCTATGTCTTCAGAACTTCCAGAACAAGACCCTCTGCTATTTGACTGGTCTTTGCATACAGCAATAAAGTGTTATCCCCACACCATTGCCAAATATGATTCATATTCTACCATCAACTATCCTCAAAATGTAACTGTTCTTCCTCAGAACCATGCTGTTCATGAAGATGTTACTTGCTGATGATCATGCTTGATTGAACTGCACAGATATATGTAAATGTCAGATAATTGATTCACCTACTTAGTGTCCCATCCAAATGATGCTATGGTGGATAATCCGGAGGAGGGAACCATTGTAGATGACCACATTGATTGTAGTATTCAGTGAGATAGTGACTGAAGCCATTATTGTGTGCAACTAAACTAACCATCAAGCAAATAGTTACAAACTGTTATAGCATTATACATTTTGTATCTGTATAAGGTATGTCAGCAGACTGGAGTTATTACACAGTAATGATACACATCCGCATGTTGATATGTTTGTGTATTGCTGATATTGAACAGCTATACTGCATCATTCACTAGCTGGCCAGGCCGACAAAGGGGCAGCCAGGACGACAAAGGGGCAGGCTAATAATAAGTGCACTATAGGAGGACTGGCAGGGTATGAGCTGCTTCAATGACTGTAAACATCATATATTTATGGAAGCTCTGAGGATGCATCTTATAGACACCACTAATATGACTTGACATCACCTCAGAGTCAGGAGGCTTGCCAGCAGGTCCCAGATTCAGTATGTACAGCAGAAAATTATTTCTAGTTACCATAGTAGGAGCAGCAATTAATAACAATCATGTTAAAAGATGTGAGTTTTCGAGGTCTATGATAAAAAGTGCACAGTTGGTAAAAATCATAACATGAAATCAAACTTTCTGCATATATAAGCATATTGGTTGCTATGGAATTGACCCATCTCAATAGATAACCACTCAGGTGACATTTTGACATCAAGCAGAGAATCAGTATCTGATGGCCATGTTGCTTGTTCTGTCATGTATTTGCAGTTATCAGTAAGGATGATAATGTTTCGGCATCAATCATTAGGCATTATTGTTGTTGATTTCTGGTTGCCATGGTAACCTAGGACCTGTGACAACTCTAAAACTATGTTAAAATGATAAATCTCAATGAGACCTTTAATTTGAGATATTACATGTGTGTAGGTGTTGAGAAATGACAAATTTCTTATAACAATATATATTTTGTATAAGAATCGGCATGCTGGTTGCTATGGAAACACGCTATCACCATGGATACCTACTCAAATGACTTTTGGACTCTTTTAATCAATTAGGCATGCCCAATTACCCCAATTTAGAGGTATCACACATGCAAATCACATAAGAATTGACTGATTTATGACTTTAAACATTTCCGTCAGCCATCTTGGACGCCATCTTGAATTTTGGAAAACGCTCAACGATGCCAGCCGGGCATCGTCAAGATTCTGAAAGTATATGACTTCCTGTACCCAAATCAGTCATAACCTCTTCGGTTTTTTTTTTCTGCAAGGTTATCAAGCTGGCAACTGGACTACCAAGGAGAGCCAGGGCAATAAAGTATCTCCGGTTCAACTGTGCTTGACGAGTTCTGTGTCCTTCCACATTACGGCGGACGCTACTATATATATATATATATATATATATATATATATATATATATATATATATATATATTTCCCATAATGAACAACGAGTGATACAGGACTATAACTTTGCCCTTAGCAAAGTATCTAAGAGGCCCTGTTTATTGACACCAGATACGAAAACGTGTAATAATAACAACAATTAATTTTATTTTTAACTAATCTGGTAGGTCTTTACAGGTGAGGTGCAAGATAAACAATGAAACATGGAGGACAGCCGGGTCCTAGGTGAGGTTACTGTGGAACCAAACGGTGGATTAACATATGAGGCAAGTTGTTCTGTGTGAGAACACAAAGAGTACAATTGTAAAACTATGAAACAAAAGCATCTTTATTTTCACATCTGCCCATGAACTCATGTCGAACCGTGTTTGATCTTAGGTTACCGATTAGTAACCCCCATGGAGGAAAAAATTGGACTACCGTGAATTCTTGCGTAGAAGCCGCGGCTTGTACGCGAGTCAGACTCAGCTTTCTTTTGATACCAAACATGCCTATATAGGGTGCGGCTTATACGAGAGTTTTTATTAGTATACTACAGTACCAAAATCGGAATATTCAGACCCCCTCTGCAGCTTATATAATATAATTTGTCAAAGTTATGGGTGCAGCTTATACGCGAGTTAGGCTTATACCCGAGAATTTACGGTACATATAGTTTGAGATATATGACATTTCAAAAAATTCCATATAACAATATTATTCTGCTGTAAAACACTCTGGTTTGGTGAAAATGCCCCCTTTTTGAAAACAATAACTTTTTATTTACCTTCAGAGGTCTATATTTGCAATGTTTTAATTCTTCCATCCATTATACAATGGACATTCCAAGAAAAGTACCTTTTTTCTGAATGTGGAAGTTGATAGCTTTAGTGCGGTGTTTTAGAAGATTTCAAAATTTGAAGAAAATTCTTGGGACATATTTAGGCATGTGTCATGGTTCGTGCCGTCATGAGTTTGCTCACCCCGCATGGAAGCAGATGGAGACCAGCATGTTTGTATCATGTAATACCTCCTGTGATTTGCTGCCTTTGGTGATACCCTGGATATGAACTCCAGGCCACAGGATTGAGGGTAATCTCTTCATAATTAAAAAAGAACCTTCATCTCCAATCCCACACTCTTAACTGTTCCATGTAAAACACTGACACTTGCAATTGATAAGACTTTGCCAACTTTATTGCACAATATACATGTTGCCATTATATAAAAATATATATCACCAATTTACATACAAAAAGATGATGTACTATATATACAAATGTTACTACAGACCAAGTGGCCAGTGCTAAATCAAATAAAACTTGACTGAAATGATTAAAACTTTGTACAATGAAAGTGACTTGGGGCTTTAGCATAGTAACTCTGTTTCTCCACATTAGATAAATAAGTGAGTTCACTTGGTTGGTAGTGAATAACCTCCATCTATAGGAATGACGGTCCCTGTGATGAAGGAAGCGGCATCTGAGCACAGGAACAGGATGGTCTGGGTGATCTCTGCAGGCACCGACACACGCCCCAGGGGAATAGCCTTCCCTGCTGTTTTGAAGTACTGAAATGAATTATATATTATCATGTTTATTTCTGTTTTGATTGTACAATGACAAGAGCCTATGATTCATCATTGGGCAATAAGTGTACCGGTAACATATCTATGCAAATAAACTTGGTTAGTGCACCGACTAGGAATAAAAACAACATTTCAAAATGATATAGATATGCAAGGAAATAACAATGGAGTGTTATCCCAGAAACACTAACCGAATGCATTTTTGAATCAAATGAAATTGGTTCATTCCTATCTCTAAGATAATTATTGATTCATTGACTTTATTTTTCTGGTATATAAGAGATATATTGTAAGACAATATTCAGTTATATCTAAAGATGTTATCCCTCGATTGTCTGATTTTAATTTACAGATACATTAATTGATGTCTCTGAAATGAACAAATATATAGCATACTAGACATGCTAGAATAGGTTACACATGACTTGCTTTTCACATTAACAAATACACGTTTACATCTTTTGTCATGGGATAGAAACTCATGCTTACCTCATTATTTTGTTCTTGTGTTTGGAGGGTTCCATTTCGTACTTGGAATTTAGAAAACACTGAGGATGGACTGTGAACAAGAGGAAAAAACTAAGCTCAATGACATCCTGAAATCAATTACATTTTCTTAATGGTTTTTCTTAATTGATTACGAAAGAACCAATGCATCAGGGACGAAACCTCAATATAGCTATCAATACTTATTTATGTGATGCAAATTAGCATTCATACAGTTACCAGATCACCCTGACCAAATAATGAATAATACTTACCATATGGCATTTACACGTACACCTTTACTTGCCAAATCTGCAAATAATATTGGCATATATTAATAATATTTATTAATACCAACAGAATACAGCAGCGTTAAAAGATTTAATAAATGTATAAAGCATTGCATAATTCATATGGTAAGATATGATGGAGTTTCCAAAGCCATATGATTTCCAATTGGATCTCCAAATAATACTCCTCTTCTTTATAGGTGGGTTTTTATGGCAGTTCCCTTTGTTGAGCCTCACTTGCCAAAATCTTTCGAAACAAAGGCCTTATGGATGAGGCACCCATGTTCTTTTTGTGTGTGCCTGTTTAGAACCCTGTAACTGTTTAAACATCCTATTTAAAGTATTTTAATTACCTGCAGCAAACATCTTTGTCATGTGATTAAGGCCAGCTTTTGCTGTTCCATACGGTATGGCACTTGCATACTGAAAACAGAAAAAGAATAGACGATTCTCTTCTGCAAAATGTTAATTCAATTTAAGAATACCATGATGCAAATATCACTTTAGACTAAATCGTTTAAGAAAAGAATAACATCTATATGGAAAATATAGGTAGGCCAATGAATGTTGAATTCTTTGATCAGATTTGGTCCATAATTAGTTGGCTTGTGTTAGAAGGATTATAGATTGTAGCAGTAAGAACTTCTATGTGATAACTCACTGTCAGGATTCCTGCCACACTGCTCATGTTGACCACACTGCCTGCAGGAAGATACATACACATATTGATAATGCAGATTCTCATCACCCATACATTGCACAGACAAATGCTGGTTATTAGCTAACACAAATATAGGGTGATTTAGACTCTTCTGTAACTACATATAACTACAGGCAGGAAGTAAAGTCATAAAGATGTAATATGATACCTGAGGCATACAATCTTATTTACAATGTGTTGCATGGTTAAACACCATTATTAAGTGCATGAGTTTAAAAGATTTCCACAAAATTTAATTGCCTCAGAACCTATTCAGAAATACCTTCAGGAAGGCTTTTGCTGTCATAAGCCAAGCAGGTACCACGTTCCTAGATTCTGGCTTAGCCTTTAATACAGTGAAGGCCAGCACAGTCAAGTAGTCAGATGATACCTCCCCTCTCCCCCTACTGCAGTTTGTGTAGTACCTTTGGATGCCTCCAGGTGGGGTAAGCAGGCCTTGGTGACGTTGAAGGTGGCCTGGATGTCAGTGAAGTTCTCTTCTATTGCTGAATATGATGTGGTTTCCAATTTGCCCAACCGCTTCACACCAACAATGTTGACCTGCAAGTGTGAAAATTGATCATCTCAGATAAGGATTAAAGCTAATCGCTAGACATGATATGGGTGCTAGTGGAGGAAGTGCTATGCACACATGCTAGGTTTGAATGCATACACTTTTTTATTATTATTGTAATTGTATTATTTTTTCCAAATGAAACACTTACAATAAAAAGAGCATCTACCAGAAACTAAGATTTTTGATTCATAAAGGTTCGCTTTGGAAGTAAATGAAAAAAATACTCACCAAATGGTCAATTTGGCCAAATTTCAAGATGGCTTCTACAACTAGTTCTTTCACATCCTGTTCACATGTAACGTCACCGAGCATGGAGAGAACCTAGTGAGGAAGGGACACATGAATGGAAATGTAAAAAGATAGCTCTCATAATCCAATTAAAAATACTTTGACGTACTCAAAGTTAGTATAGCCGATCACTGAAGCTAAAAAAAAAAATTTCATAAAATTGGGTCAAAATGACCAGAAATGCCTCACTTCATATACCCAGTAAACAAAAAACGTTATACAACATTTTGTAACGTTATATAACGTTATATATACGTTTCTCTAAGGCTCCTTACTATGACATGATGTTATCGCCTCTATTTCACCGCTATTTCAGCTCTATTTCGCTGGCGTCCACGGTGATAAAGAATAAATGGGGCGGCAGAGGGGCGATTCTGTTTTAACACCGGATACTGTTGCCGTGGATTTTGAGCTTAAGTGCCTACCCTCATAATCCTCCAATATATCCCTGATAAACCAAAGCTGAGACTAGTTAGTACTATACCTTTTTCTGTGGATGTCCTTGTTCGGTGAGTTGATGATTTATCTCATCTAAACGTTCCTTATGGTTGTCCACCAGGACAAGACATGCTCCGTATCTAGCAAACATCAGAGCTGAGTCTCCACCTAATGTGCCTCCTGCTCCTGTTTGAATCACACAAAATAACTAACATTAGATCATTATTCGAAATACAATATTTACTATGCTTAACTATAGGAAGGGCCATATTCAATGCCCCCCATCGAATACAATGTGGCCGTCAATGGGCTGTTTTTTCTTCATCAAATAGCTTCAAATAGAAATAAATTAATGCAAATGCCAACTATATTAAGGATACCTCTCTGCTGTGTTTCACTCATGGGAGCTGAGGCATAGCCCACTCAGCCTACGGCTTTATGGGATATGGCCCCAGCCCCTACTCGTGAAATACGGCAGAGACGGTATCAGTGGGCGTTGGCATTTGTCTATATATTCATTGACCTCAAACGTTTGCTTTTTATACATGTCTAAGCAGGGAAATAGTATAGTAAATAACAAGATAAGTACATGTAATATCATGATGGCAATATTATAGCACCGTTAGCTTTCCTAATATGTCAGTTTATGTGTATCATCAATGTTCTGATGACTGCTGTCATGCACCTAATTGTTAAGAGGTAGTACTGCAGCAATAGAGCACTGAGTATTGGGAAAAATTTCCATAGAAATAAAAATCCAGGAAAATATGTCCATCGAGAATATTCATCTAGTATAGTTATAAAACCCCTACCTAAAAAAAAGTTGTAAATATAAGTTAATGCAAAATTGTAATTATTAGCAAATTTGCAGAAATGTATACTGACGAACCTTGTGTATAAGGCTAACTTGTGTATTAGCTGCACCCCTACTTTGGGCCGATCCTATAAGCCACATCAGCGATCTGGTTATAGTGATTTTAGTACTGCACCATAGTAGCACAAACTCCCATACCCTGATTATGGGCTGATCCTATAAACCACACCAGCGATATGATTCGCGCACTAGCCGTGGCTTATATGCGAGGTTTTAGGGTACATGAAAAATTGTACTTCTTAACAAATTTTTAGTAAATGTTATCCCTTACCTGTGATCAGTACCACTCTGTCCATGAAGCAGGAAAAGATGTTATTGATGTAGCAACGTGAGCACGCCATGATGGTTGCAGGAGCAATGTGGTAGTTATTGGTCAAATCTCAACACCTTGACTATTTAAGCCTCAGGTTAAATAGCAGTAGAACTGACTGTAAGGTTCAAAGAGTGAGTTATGTAGTGATAGCTTGAGAGCTTTTGGTATCCTTGAATGTGATGCCCTGTAGTCTCACTGGTAGTTGTGTGTGTGGAACTGTGAAGTCCAAGTGGAAAAGTGAAGGCAGAATCTGTGGTTATATACTGTATTCTTGCATAATAGGGTATTGATGGAATGATCATGTGGGCATGCTACCGGTAGTTATGGAACTGTGAGAACAGAAGCCAGTAGCAGGAGGTCATCAACCTGAGGGTCAGCATGTTTCACATAATTTGTTAACCAATACTTTTTTATCTTCTGTAACCTGATCATAACAGCAGTTGGTAGGAGATAGGTAGCCAGTCAGTCATTGACCTCCAGGGTCTAACCAAAGGCGCAGCAGGTGTTACAAGATAAAAACATGCGGGTCTCCATCAGTCTGCATGCAGGTATACAGAGCCACGTCAGAATGGCTGACATGGCTGGCCATTGGTGCAAAATTACCCAATATTAGGCACCATTATGACGTCATATAGCATTCGTATGGTACACAGGGCATCATGGGTAAACTAAGACCGTGAAGTTTCCCGGGCTGTAGGTCTCAGACAGGGAAATGAATTTTCACTATGGTTTAATGTAACATAACATGTGATAAAAAATTCCCAGCCGGGTGTTGAGGGAAAATCTCTTAGGAATGAATTTTATTAAAATCTGAAATGCTGTTTCCTAACTTATATGAATGAACATGATTGACCATATATGCAGTGAATAAATTCATTTCAGACTGAACCTAAATGAACTTTGAAATATACGCCCATCCCTACAATAATCATATATCTTGAGGTGCCATCTCAATCAGGATATGCTGAGGGCCATTTGTGAATTTTTACAGAATTTTAGCAAATTTTCCAAACTATTTTGATCACCCAGAACTTCATCTACTATTTACTGCAGAGTCTTTCTTTCAGTAAGGATGTGCTCAGTGACCACGGGATTCCCTAGCTGAGACCTGTAATGGTCCCTCGCTCCATGAAGATATAGAGAGGGGCTATATATATATATGGTCTATCAGTTAGGTATTGCATATTTCAGTTTTCTATGTAAAAGTAATCTTGTGTCCAGACAAGCTAATAGCTTGACATATTGATTAAATTGAATAATTCTTTTTTTTTTATTTGAGAGGGTACAAAAGTACCCATCCCGTTTATTCAGTAGCTCCACATTTGTGTACATGTGTTCTTCCTGCTGAACAAAAACCGGTCCACATGTCAAATTTACATATATATCGCAATCGTAAAAAACATTAAATTGGATTGTTTTTGGGGGGGACTTACAGCAAGGGACCAGCAATCATATTCGCTGCAAAAATAGTGCAGACTATAACAAAATGAGTGTATGATTTCAAATATAACAGTCATGAATTATGATTTTTGAGCGTGGTCAAGCTCGGATGATAATTGCTCAGGAATTGAGCAATATAATAGAACGACAGTAACAGAGTTCATCATGTCAGACAATTCTGATATTTTCCACCTTTTTAACATTAGTGGGGGGCAACAGGGAGTTAGGCATCTCAAATAAAAAAGATATATCTGAAATCCTTGTTTCTCATAATAAACAACAACTTTTGAGTTGATTGTGGCATATATCTGACCAATTTCGCTGACTAACCTCCCATTTACTAATTTCGACACCAGGCCTAAAACCCCTTGTAAAAAATAAATGCCAAGCCCAGGACATATGGGGACTTTGGCACGGTAAATCTAATATATCGATGAGCCATTCCTGCGAAAACCTGCTTTTTTGAATTTATTCAATTTTGAAAGCTAAAGTTACTGTACTAAAACTCATGGAAGCATGAGCCATAACACATGCCTAAAGATGGTGGATCTAACTTCAAAATGGCATGGGTTAGTTGGGGGTGTCCTGAAGCATACAGTCCCAAGAAAATATCCAGAATCGTCACTTATTATATATTAACAGTGTGGGATTGGAGATGAAGATTCTTTTTTAATTATGAAGAGATTACCCTCAATCCTGTGGCCTGGAGTTCATATCCAGGGTATCACCAAAGGCAGCAAATCACAGGAGGTATTACATGATACAAACATGCTGGTCTCCATCTGCTTCCATGCGGGGTGAGCAAACTCATGAAGGCACGAACCATGACACATGCCTAAATATGTCCCAAGAATTTTTTTTCAAATTTTGAAATCTTCTAAAACACTGCATTAAAGCTATCAACTTCCACATTCAGAAAGAAAGGTACTTTTCTTGGAATGTCCATTGTATAATGGGTGGAAGAATTAAAACATTGCAAATATAGACCTCTAAAGGTAAATAAAAAGTTATTGTTTTTTTAATAAAAGGGGGCATTTTCACCAAACCAGAGTGTTTTACAGCAGAATAATATTGTCATATGGAACTTTTTGAAATGTCATATCTCTCAAACTATAATTATGTAGTCCAATATTTTCCTATGTGGGGGTTACTAATCGGTAACCTAAGATCAAACATGGTTCGACATGAGTTCATGGACAAATGTGAAAATAAAGATGCTTTCGTTTTGTAGTTTTACAACTGTACTCAGCAGTTTGTATGGATTGTTCCTGCAGAATTCCCTGCAAAGTTCAAAGGTAGTGTGCTTTAATAGGCCAAAATAAAGAGGTTTGTTTCCGGTAACATGGGAGGAAAATGTCGGGTCAGTAGGTCGGATTTAAATACAAATCTTTTTTTTTTATAAAACATGAATGTACTAGCCAGCCTCTCTGGAAAGCCTAAAATTGATCAAAAAAGGGTAAAAGTACAAAAATGTCATCAAAATTGTATAAAAAACGTAGGGTTGGCCCTATTTAGGCCTACATAGGGTCGATTAGGTGACCTAAAACAAATCTTTTCTTTTGGCCTTAGCATACGGGTCTGAGACACACTGCCCACAGATTGGTAAATCCAGTGCAGAGAGGACCCTGAACCTTGGACAGTGGGCAACGACCCTTGTTCTTAGGGAATAGCCTTCCCTGCTGTTCTGAAGTACTTAAATGAATAAAAACAACATTTCAAAATGATACAGGAAATAACAATGGAAATAAAATTGGCTCATTCCTATCTTTAGGATACTCATTGATTCATTCCCTATGCAGGAGAGGTAAAGATTAGAAATTGTGTGTATTATATTAATAATATGGTCTTGTCAAAATCTCTTTTTTCCCCCTTTCTTTTGGGAGGGGGCGGGCTCCCTGCCCCCTTTTCCTATGCCACTATTAGGTATAGAGGCCACTGAGGCAGCTGTATATGCATCATGTGAACGGTAATCATGCTTCAGTATTACCGTGATATATTCACACACAGAACACCTTGCCTCATATGTTTCTCCACAGTTTGGTTCCACAGTCCACCACTAGAGTGCAACCTTACCTGGGACCCGGCTGTCCTCCATGTTTCATTGTTTATCTTCCACCTTACCTGTGAAGACCTACCAGATTAATTTTAAAGTGGCATTCTCATGACGAGATTTTGTCAGATACATTTACAAATATATATGACACCAGACCACTAAATTTAAAATGAGGAAGTGGACTTTTATCTAAATCATCTGATCAACTTGGCCCCACAGACATAGGAATTATCTTAAAAACAACAGGAAATCTACACAATAATCAAAAAGTGAAAATCTAAATTATTAAGTTACAGGAACATAGAGCATGAATATATTTTTGGTAAATCAACAGCGGACTTGTGTACCACTCATCTATGGTCTCACCAGATTACGACCAAATTGGTCTATATTCATATTCATGTTTACTTTTATTTATGTGTTTTGTTGATAACTATTTCCCACATTGTCTCCTACATTGACAGGTGTTATTCTCATATTCCATAGCTCTCAAACTGAATCGTAATATTCATATTCATGTTTACTTTTATTTATGTGTTTTGTTGATAACTATTTCCCACATTGTCTCATACATTGACAGGTGTTATTCTCATATTCCATAGCTCTCAAACTAAATGGTAAAATTCTCTGACAGGCTTGTTGAGTTTATATAACACTCCAGTTATATCTAGAATCCCCCAAACAGAATCCACCACATGCAGGTATATCCTAGCCTGTGAACATGTATTCCCCAGCACCAGTACCCCATGTATAAAGGCTCAGGCAACCAACAAGTAGTTTGCTTGTTGTTCCTTTCCAGCAGTCCTCTTGTCTAGACAAGTTGCACTGGTCTGACCAGCAGTTGCACTCTGCCAGTGGTATAGTATTGAGTACTAGTGATACCCACCAGTGTACTAGGGATGTCATTGGTATCGAATTTTATAGGTTATCAGTTATTCACTATTTTGGTGTCGATATAGGCAATATATCAGTTATTTAATATATGTTTTAAAAAAGGTAGATTAGGCCACACTTTTCTATTCTTTGGGTTACAGACACTTTAAAATCTTAATCACGGATAATCAAATAAAAGAAATGTTTTATAATTTTGAAGAAGACATCAGACCAAGTGGTCTTGCTCCCCTGCACAAAAAAAGAATTTCTAAATATGTTTTGATTTCACCTTCTACCACCTAAAAACCTTAATAATGGTCCGATTTATACACCGTAAAAACTGACATGTAGCCCAAAATAAATCCAAAATGGTGGCGTATCGATACCCATCGTTTGTTGATTCGGTTATCTGATATATGAAAAGTAGCGATATATCGATACCTCCGATACCAATGACATCCCTACAGTGTACTGACTGCCACCAGTGTGCCCACAGAAAACGGTATAGTCCCCCTTGAATAGGCCACATGCTATTATTTTGGGTAAAAAAACAACATCTATACACAATGATATCATTACACAATGTGTATACCTACAAGCCAATATGTAATCATCAAATCTAAGAGGGTGCTATAGTTTTATCATTCTTTTATAGACTATTATTTTAATTCCCAGCAAAGCCTGATTCATGGTCCCCCTACTGAAGTCACCTGGCCAGGACAGCATGATCACCTGGTCCCACTGCTCACTACACCCTTTACTCACACACTGTAAGAAATGTGTTTATGATTTAAACACTCTCACCCAAACATATTGATGGCAAAATCTAAATCTTTTGTCTGTAAACATATGCAGGAATATGGCCGGCAGTGATGGGTGAGCTGCAACAGTGAAAAATGGTGGGCGAGGGCAGTTTGGCTAGCCCACTGGTATTATTCTCCTACTCCTTCTACAGGCTCTTGCCCATATACAGGCTCTTCTTAGTCAAATACAGAACCTATAATGTTGTTTAACATCCATGGTAATTTAGATAATGTTAACAATAATGAGTAGATAGTTTTGTCAAAAATATTCCAGTGGTCCAGCCAAACTGACCTTGGCCACTAATGTTTCACTTTTGTAGGCCCACCCATCACCAGCAGCCATATCCTTGCACCTGCTGACAGAAGAAAGTGCTGAGATTCAGAGATTCAGAGATTCAGAGAAAGTGTTAAACTTTAATGTGTTTGGGGAAATGTGTTAAAATACTGTAAAGCTTTTTTACAGGCTATGTGCGAGGGCTGTCAGCACACCCAAGACTGCCTGCAGTCTAATAGCTGGCCTTTGGTAGGCATGGGGCCTTGTGGCAGAGGTATACCATATAAGTACCTCTGAGTAGGAGATTGTGCAATGACATGTGTTGCCCCACTGTTTTGATGGCAGGTTACCCCGTACATAAGGGCCCTGCATGTGCACTGGTGTGTGGTGTGTGTATGCATGTGTGCCACAAGGAGCAAGGTAGATATTCATAGTTGTAAAAAACCTTCACATGAGGGCACCACGGACTGGGCCCCAGGGGTAGATTCAGTGAGAGTGAGGCTTTAAAAAATAAATTAATTGTTGTTATTAGTACACATTTTGTATCTGGTGTCAATAAACAGGGCCTCTTAGATACTTCGCTAAGGGCAAATTTGTATTCCTGTATCACTAGTTGTTCATTTAGGGGAATATATATATATATATATATATATATATATATATATATATATATATATATATATATATATATACATGTACATATACACACACAAATTTTTCTTTTGAAATGGGTATATAATTCCAGTTACCAACAGTCCTAAATAATCTAATGTAAGGTGTGTAGCAACAACAAGATTTACAGCTTTGTTGCAGAAATCACTAGCTTGAGCAACTGAGATATGCCTGTGCAGAATTCAATGCACTAATGTGTCCAGAAATGGGATTGAGCTACTGGGTTTGCAGTGGGGATGCATACAACACACAGCTGCCACCTGTTGGGTCACAAGTTGAAGTTGAAGTTGAAATATTTTTATTGGCCATAAATCATGTCATAAAGTCGATGCTCTTCATAATACAGCCATTATAGAATAAAGCAAATATAGAGATATGCATACGGATATCAGATCTATCACATGGGTCTCTCACAAAGAGTACGGAGTGTTATCACACAATGGTTTCCACGAGCATATAGGTAACAAGTAACATTCCGTGGATAGCAGCTTATTAATCACAGTTATCAATAAATAATTTGCAGTGCATTGACACACGTTCAGGCCGATTATGAGATACGTTTTCTGAATTGCTCAAGAGTCAACATCCTTTGTACATCAGGGTCAAGTGTAGACCACAAGGACGCCCCTCTATAAAGGGGACTAGTACGATAAGACTCATAAACAGGTCTACTTACTCTAATTTTAAGCTTATCATTACTTCTTAAAACCCTTATAGGGTTTACAAGGTTTTCGTGGTTCCTAGTCCATTTATACATTTCTATTTTAAGGCGTATGTCACAGCGTTTACAAAGTTTTTCTAAATTGCATAGTATGTGTAGATCATTACTTCTAATATCCTGAGGGTGTTTAAAACCCTTACAAAGCCGCAGATTTTTGTTCTGGATCGTTTGTAGTCGCCTTACCGAGGTTACCGGCGCACTATCCAATATAAAATCACAGTAGTCAAAGACCGGCAAAGACATGGTTCTGTATATAGTCAAACATAATGAGTCATCAATGTCTTTGCGCAGTTTGCACAATTGTAAATACCGTGAATAAACCATGGAATTGACCTTTCTGCACTGCAGTTTGAAGTCAGGATTAGAGTCAATTACCACTCCGAGGTAGTTAAACTGCACGACAGGTACCAGGACCTCACCACCCAGCTTAAGCCAACAATTAGCGATGTCTGGTGGGCTACGGACAGGGAAACACCACAGTATCTTTGTTTTAGCAACATTAACAGTTAATACGTTCGCATAACACCATTCATAAATACTGTCGAGGTCAGCTTGCATCAGTTGCGTCATTATGTTTACATCCCTACCGTGTACTACTACAGCCAGATCATCAGCATATAAGAAATATTCAGCATTACTGATACAGTTTACAACGTCATTTATATAGATAATAAAAAGAAGCGGACCTAGGACCGAGCCCTGAGGGACACCGCAGGTCACCGGTTTGTTTGTTGAACGCACATTATTAGCAAAGGTTGATTGCAGACGTCCAGTGAGGTAGTCCTCAAACCAGGATACACATGTATTAGTACAGCCCAATTTTGACAATTTATTGATTAATATTAAGTGATTTACGGTATCAAAAGCTTTTTTTAGATCTAAAAACATTATTACTGAGTACTCCCCCCTATTACGTGCTTCAAATAAAGATTGAATCAACCTAAAAGTAGCGTCGGTGGTTGACCTGCCGTGCACAAACCCAAACTGGTTTTTTGATATTAACTTATTATTTACAATATATTTCATAAGTTGCTTGTGTACGGATTTTTCCACCAATTTACTAAACATGTTCAGTAGGCACACTGGTCTCCAGTTTGATACATCATTAAGGGAGCCTGCTTTGGGTAGGGGAACCACACATTCTGTTTTCAGCGCGGTTGGTAAAGGCGAGCCACTTACAGAGTTATCAAGTAAATGTTGAAGTAGAGAAGGTTTAGCTTTTAGGGCAGTTTTAATCACGTTAGGGCGCACGTCGCCAATCCTGGAACTTTTACTAATTTTGATCCCCTTTATAAGTTTTTCAGTCTCATTGACTGTACTGCTTACCAGACGTAATTCAGTTATTTGCTGATTAACAGCAAACACACGAGCTATGGCAGCATCAAAGTTGGCAGCCAGTGATTCACCAATACCCACATAATAATTATTAACATAATCTGCCACCCCTTCAGGTATCACCTCGTTACCATCAACATCAATCAACCTCATCTCTCGGGCGGTCACCTCCCCTTTCCATACTTTAATAATAACCTGCCAAAACTTCTTTGGGTCATCCTTGAATTTTAACAAATTTTCCTTAATTACAGCCCTCCTCTTGGCGGTAAGAAGTTTTTTAATAAAAGACATTAAACGTTTGGCCTTGACTAGGTGGCCATTTTCAACCCCGCGGCGAACGTTTCTAGCCAATTTTAAATATTTTTTCTTCCTCTTAATTAATCTGACAATGTTAAAAAAAGGGATCATTAGGCTTTACCCTGAACTCTCTGACTGGATGAAATTCGTCCAGATAGGCCTTAATTTTCATAATTAAAAACTCATAATTTTCCGAAAGATTGGCTGAATTAAAAAAGGCAGCCCAGTCAATGCCCATCATATAATTAGAAAAAGATGTCTCGTTGAAATGTTTATAAGATCTCCCCCTAATGTTTCTATACGAGACTTTTATACGTCGAGACTGTTTCTTAATAGCGAAAACAGGTACATGGTCTCCTATTAATTCATCAACAAGTCCATGACAAGCAACGTGGGAGCAATTTGTATAAATGTGATCCAATGTTGACTTGCCATATTTATGGTAATAAGTTGCATCAGTGTTAAGCCTATTTAACTTGGTTTTCCGCAAAAGAATTGACATTCTCCTAAATTTTATACAATTACGGGCTCTAGAATTCACATTCAGGTCACCCATGACCCAAACCTCCCTGTTCCCCACATTTTCATGGGATAGAGCTTCAGCGAGCCGGTCATAGCAATTTTTGACGTTCCCATTAGGTGGTCTATAAATTATCAAAGTAAATCTATATTTCTGAGACGGAAATTTAGTTAATAGGCATAAACACTCTATGTCAGCGTTTGAGAAGGACATATTATCACATACAGTTGTATAAGGCGCATAAACATCATTCACGTAACAAGCCACTCCACCCCTGTTACCGACCTTTCTGTCATTGCGGAATAGGTGAAATCCTTGTATGAACAAGTAGGGGTCCGGGGTCGTTGGTTTTAACCAGGACTCACACACCCCCACATAGTCCATACCGTTTAAAGCTGTGTATAAATATTTATGCTTGTCTAGTAGACTCTGTACATTCATAGTCAACATTTTCAGCCCTTTAGTGTCTTTAATACATTGAAAACTCTTATACATTTAGTGCTACTCTAATGCCCCACTTGCTTCCACTCGACCCATCATTTTTAGACCAAGATCCCGTATACATACAAAGAAAAGAAATAAAGAAGTGCATATTCAGGCGCTTAGTAGTTAAGGGCTCAGAATATAGAGTATCGGTCGCGAGTGGTACTCTAAGTTGGTTCAAATCACACCCACTGGTCTACAGTGACCATACAGATGTGATTCTATCGAACCGGTGCTACTTAATCTACTAAACTTACTCTACAAATATGGTCATGACCATCGGGTTACGCCCTATTCAGTTGGTCTTTGCTGAACCTGTTTTGAGAATGATGATGCATCCCCTTGTTCTTTTATATCAATAGTACCGGTACATCACTGATGCAGAGGCATCCAATGGGTCATGCCGGCCTGCACACACGCACACAGACACGCATGCCTACAGCATACGCATGTACATACAAGCACGCCCCCATGACCTCACATGCAATTTGTCAATCTGTCAATTTCACAGATCAAGCCAAATTAAATTAAATTAAACTAAATCAAATTAAACTAAATTAAATCACATACGCCTGTATATGCATTCCCACATACACATGTGGGGACGCATATACGGAGCACCAGAATCAATGTAACGGCGTAGTCTAACAACTGGTTGGTACAGCACACAAGTTGAGTGTACACGCTGTGGGTCTAGTGGAAAAATAGAGACCGCAGGTGAGTGACTCATTTAACCCTTATATAACTCAATCAAACTCATAATTAGTTTTACAATCCTTGAAGATAATACTTTCTGATCCGGCCTAATGCCGTTACCATGAACACAATTACAACAGTATTTGCAGTCAATTCAAAAGTCAGGAAATGTCATAGTTGTTTACAATGTATCAGTTACCCATACCTTGATATAGGCATTCAGCCAGCAGTGCCATTTATATTTGATAACAGTAGTGTAACTTGGTTATTCAATGGCAGTACACAGTTAACACACAGAAAATATAATTTAAATAACATTAGCCCATTTACTCTTGGTATGTTTAACCAGCTAACAGATAACAGATATAGGCCTATATTGGTTTGAGTAAGACGATGTCATATTTCAAGCAATATTATAATATTTCAAATTTTACGGTATAGATCAGTATGTAGTTAGCACACAGCGATTATAATTCGAGTAACCTTGGGCAGTTTGCTCTTGGTATATTTAACTAATTAGAAGAAATACAGAAAAAGTAAAGAAAGGTAGGACTTGATATAGGCCTACACTGATTAATCAAGGCGATATTATAGTTCAGGCAATATTGTCGTATTTAAATTCAAAATTTAGTAGATAATCATATTTAGTAGATAATTGGATGTGGGAGTATTTCTATTGATGCCACCAGCAGAGATCTTGTTTCAACCTTGCTAGATATAGCCCAGTCTCCATGTCCTCCAGGCACTCAGCAATTTTTTCAGCTATGAATGTCTGTGACAGCCAGTCAGGATGACAGCCGTCGTAGAGGCCTTTGAAGTCGTGGTTGTAGAGGTCGCCCTCAACCGTTGTGTGGCATAGCAGTTCAGTTTCAGGGGTGAGAACTTGGAATTTGTTGTTTAGTTTGGCCACGAGGCCATTTAAATATATCACAATGTCGCTGCATATTCGCTGTTGTGGGTGGGCCGACGTCATGGTGTTTGCCCGCTGTAGGTCCATACCGTACAGGCTACACAGTATGACTTTGACATTGGGGTTGTGGTAATGCGCTGAATCCATTAGCCGCTCAAGATTTGGCATGATTTCGAGTGAGGCATGGTGCTGACAGGGGATCCTGACACTGATAGCACGTGTCACAGGGTGTCGTTTGGTTATATCACAAACCCCACCCATAACTACAACGGCGTCTGGAGGCACAGTGGAGCTGACAGTGTTGTTTACACACCTTGACAGCTCGCGCACACCTGCACCGGGTAGCATTGACACTTCACGAAGGCCGGGGTAACGTTGGCGGAGAACATATTTCAAACCTCTCACACGCGAGTCTCCCACAACGTCAACTATCCTCATCTTGTCTCGTCAACATGGTTGGTAATCCAAGATTCTGTCAGCAGCCCGTCCTTGAAGCTTACAATACCGCGCTGCCTTCACTTGCGGTACTTTCCTCGGATTCAGCTTCAGCTCCCGGTGACAATGGCGGCTGGTCGACCTCTCCGTTCTCGTGGTCAACACGCGAGATCTCGCGGCCGCACTCCCCCCGATTCTCTGGACGCATTGCGTAGCCTTTCAGCCTGTATTCCGTCTGGATTGACGCCCGGAGCTCTCCAAGCAGAACGCCAATCATATTCTGGCCCTCAAAGTCGTCGTTGTCCAGACGTTCATCACCGTAATTGGCATTACTACTCCAGAAAGGGTCCAACTCGCTCTCAATTAGAGTCTTGTCGCCGGTTAGCCTTAATAATTCTTTCAGTCGTTTGTTCTGTCTGAACTTCTTGGATAGGCAAAGTCTCATAGCGGATTTCCATACAGTGCAGCCAGTGGTAAAGCTGCTCACTTGATTTAAAATGCATGCAATCATGTACAATTTTAACAGGGTACAAATTGCTCATGTAGCATTTTTCGCCACAGAAGATCACGCCCATCTCAACATCCCTCATGTACAACACTTTGGGGGGCACAGATTTTTCTGCTCCAGCTGGTGTCAATTTCGGTTTACCCGATTTCCAGGGTCGACTTTCTCTAGGAGGTTGATGTTGTGTACCTGAGGCTGAGGGGGTCGGTTCTTTAGGGTCTCTCCTGTTTTGAGGCGATTTCCTTAGGACAGTCATCTTACCCTTATATTCTCCACCAGACATATGCTGAAGCCTATCAGTGATGGGCGGCGGAGTCCTGCCTCCCCTTGGAGACAAAATTTTGCTCCCAGACCTCGCTGGGGTATGGGACTTGGCATGATAAGAGTGTTCTTCTTCCCTGTGCCTCGAGTTGTCTGGTTGAGTGTCACTATTGTGCCCGTGGTTGGTGTTACGGACACTGTGGTAATGGTCAGTTCCGCGTCGTTTTTGGTAATGATCACCGTGACGCAGGTTACGTTCATCATTGTCGCCACGGGCCCTGGTCCCTTGGGGTTTGAAGCGCTCGGAGATGTCGTCAGGTTTATAACCATTATAGAGTTCTTCATTAATGAGTATGCAAGTACCTCTCATGGCTACCTCAGCCAGGTTTCTATCTATGCAATGCCTCTTTATACCCCTCAAGAATCCCTTCACACGCCTAGTCGAGTCTTCCTCATCTGCATTGACAAAGACACCCTTCCAGCCATCAGTGTGACTATACATGGGTAAAAATCGACACGTGCGACACGGCGACACGGGGGGTTGTTAAAATCGACACAGGCGACACGGGGGGTTTAAAAATCGACGGACACAAAATTATAGGCCAGAATCTATAGCATAAAAATCGACATGGCGACACGGCACCTTAGCTAAAATACGACACGGCGACACGGCAATAATTCTGGCTACCCATGTATAGTCACATCAGTAGTAGCTAGTACCGTATGGGCTTTGCTCTGAGGCAGGTGACTCTTTTCCAGGCTGTGGCAAAACATATGAGTAGGGCCCTAGGACCATCACTTCTGGGGTTTCTACGTGTAATTCTCTTTACTAGTGTTATTTCTGTAGTGGGGTTTATATCAACATCGATTGTGGTTAGCAGGTTCAGGGCCTGGTCAAGGGGGACACTTCCCTCATCTTCCTCCATTCCCTCCACAACAATGTTGAATCTTTCTGGGGACCTATATTCAGAGGATCCTCCATCATGTTGGGTTACTGCTGAATAGGTGGGCGCGATTTTCTTAACCTCCCATTCCCTCTTGGTTTCATTGGAGGAGGACATTGCACGTCTAGCAGTCTCACCTGCTTGTTCCGCTATGACCCTGATTTTCTTCATGTCCTCCCTCACTTCTCTAGCATTACTTCTTGATTTATTTTCCATCCTGTCCAGTCTGCCAGACATTTCTGCGTTAGAGCCAAGGGACTAAGGTTCATACATCTCAATGCCAGAAGCCTCAGAGCTAATTATGCTTCTATTTGTACTGAGTTGGTCTATGCTAACTTGGAATTATTAACCTTTTCCGAATCCTGGCTAAAAAATGAAGACGATGAATGTGACTTCCAGTTCATGGGGTACACCAGGTATAGGTTGGATCGTCAGGTTGTTGTTAATAATCAAATTAAAACAGGTGGAGGTGTATGTATTTACATTAAACACTATGTACCACATAATTATAATTCTCTACCTCTTTTACATGTATCTGATGAACAAATGGAAGTGCAGAATATTGTAATATGTAAGGAGAACATGAAACCGATTGCACTAATCAATGTAAACCGTCCGCCTGATGGAGATAAACAGACTTTCATAGATAATTTTATTGGAGCTTTGTCCAAAGTGGAGGACAGAGACAGCTATGAGTTTATTATAATGGGCGACTTTAACTTTAATGTTAAGGAGGATGATGATCTTGTTAATCAACTTCTAAATAGAATGAAATTACTAGGGATGTCACAATAAATTGAAGGCTCAACCAGGAAAAACGCCACATTAGATTTAATTTTCACTAATTTACGTAGAAATTTTCTGAGGACAGGTGTACTCAATATTTATATTTCGGACCATTTCCCAATTTTCCTAGTTAGAAAAAAGATTCATTTTAAAAGGGAATTGATTGATATAGAAGGTCGATCCTACCTCAAAATGCCTGACGCTTTATTCAAGTCTAAATTAGACGAGTATAACTGGGGTGTTTTTAATGAATCAAAGGACATAGAAGTCTGTTGGTCTGAGTTCATGAAAGCTGTGCTTCATATTCTGGATAAATATTGCCCTTTACACAAGTTTAAGATACCTAAATATAGAGATCCATGGATGACACAGGATACGTATGAGCATATTAGGGATAAAAATGTCAAAGCAGAGTGGCAAGAAACTCAGGTCTTGACAGAGACTGGGAAATTGCTGATCGAGCTAAAAATGCGTCTAACAAAAAAGTAGACTGTATGCGTAAAACCTACTTTAAGAAGACTTTCCGAGCACAAGAAAGACCACAAGCAATTCTGGCGTATTTTAAATGGTATTATCCCTGGACAGCCTAATAAGTCCAAAAATATTGTCTTAGTTGATCAGACTAATGATACTCCTGTACCTGAGGAAAAGACGGCTGATTTCGTCAACCAATACTTTACTCAGATAGGGCCGGACTTGGCGCGTAATTTAAATGTACCCTGGAAGCAGTATGACGACCATTGTGGAAACCATATAGAACCTTTTAATACTAACTTACAAGAAGTTAATAAATTAATTAATGAAATTAACATAAATAAATCATCTGCCATTACAAATGTCTCCTCCAAAATACTCAAAACTGCCTTTGCACATATGCCTTCAAAACTTGTAAAAAAAATGAATCTCTCTTTCTCGCAAAATAAAATACCTAGCTCATGGAAAATTTCTAAAGTCACCCCTATTCCAAAATCTGGTAATCCTAAATCTGTCAATAACTACAGACCAATCTCATTACTACCCCTACCTTGTAAATTGCTAGAAAAAATTGTACATAATAGAATATATGGCTTCCTCACACGTGAAAAAATACTGACTAAAGAGCAAGGTGGCTTCCGAGCTGGACATAGTACTGTTGATACCCTCTCGAAATTTACTGACGACATCAAAAGGGAGCTTAATATTGCCAATAATACTATTGCAGCATTTATTGATCTGCGCAAGGCTTTTGACACCGTAGACCACTCTGTTCTTCTTCTAAAAATTGACCACTATGGAATTAGGTCGGACAATTATCACTGGTTCGAAAATTATTTAGGTGACAGATTTCAAACTGTTTTTTGTAATGGGGTTTTGTCTGACAGAGAGAGAGTGGTCTGCGGTGTCCCCCAGGGGTCCATTTTGGGCCCCCTACTATTTTTACTGTATGTAAATGACGTCATAAAATGTATAAAAAACTGTAAAATTAAATTGTATGCTGACGATACAGTGATTTATGTAGCTAACCATGATTTTGGTCTCGCACAAACCCTCCTACAAGAGGACCTTGATTGTTACCTAACTTGGTGTCAACAGAACAAGTTATCCGTTAATATTACAAAAACCAAGTTAATGACTTTTGCTGCTAGTAATCGCAAACTTAACTCACTGGATGTTAATTTAACTCTCAATGAGGAGAAATTGCAAGTGGTACCCAGTTATAAATACCTAGGGGTCATACTTGACCCCCTTCTCAAATATGGACTTCATCTATAATACATAGCCAAAATTGCTGCCTATAAAACCTACAAATTGTGCTTATTACGCCCTTATTTAGATGCCAAACTAGCAATTAGGATATTTAAAGCCACAGTTGTACCCCACTTTGATTATGCTGATATTTTGTTCCTTACAACCAGTGAGAAACATCTTAAACCCTTGCAATATGCCCAAAATCATTGTTTGAAAATTTGCTTAAAATACCCTCACCTGACTGAAACAGATGTTGTACATAGAGATGCCAAGGTTAACTACCTTAGTGATAGACGATATGCGCATCTTTTGAACTACATGTATACGCGTATGCAATGTGAGGTTTATATTGATAAAAGGCAAAGAGCTACCCGAGCCTTTTCAGCACCTATGTCTAAAGTACTACATCCAAATGGTACATCATATGAGCGAAGCGTAGAGTTCTTTGGTGCCATAAGTTGGAATGGCCTGTCCATACCTAGACGTAAAGCAGCCAACATAATAGAGTTCAAAAATGAAACAAGTAAAATTCTGAAATCCAGAATTCCTGGTGGTGGACAGGTCCCCCAAAAATGGTAGTTCCTTGAGAACCCCACCCCCCCCCCCCCTCCCATTTAAACCTAAATTTTTTATGAAGTGAATCACAGAGAGCCAGACTCCCAAATGTCACCCTTTCGGTACCAGTTGAAACCCTAATCTAATTGATTTACATCTAGATACTTAAATTTTCCCTTTGTTTTAAACCTATTTAATAGCAAAAATAAATTCTTTATTTATCATCCAAGAAATATTACCTGTGTCATACCCCGTTATGTTAGCTCACATGGTTTTTCCCGAAGATCAACCCACAACACTGTACACACAGTGGGGATGAAGGAAAAACTAGTCTTTTTTCACATTTTATATTGCATTTTAGGAAGCCTAACCATGTCCTCTGGAGGTTTATATTGGGTACAGGCGTGTACAGGTAATGACCTGCTCCTACTGGAGTCTGGGTTACCGGTACCGGTATGTAGTACTAGGTATGTAATGCGTTCAATTATATGTTGCTTTACTGAGAGTACCGGTACATTAAGATGTTGATCAAATGGTACCTTTGACAGTCTAATATGACATATTCATCCTAGACTTAAAATATGTGCATCATGTCTGACGACTCCTCTATATGGACGCTACTTTTGTACACTTAATTATGGTGAAATAAAGATATTCAAACAAAAAAAAAAAAAGCTGTGTTGACAGCCAGTTTCAGATGGTCAAAATCAGAACGTATGCTTCTGTTGGATTTAGTAATAAATCTTTTCAAGTCATTGAACCCCATTTTCATTTTACACGGTTTCTTGTTGGATTTACCTTTGTTGGGGTTTGGTGACTCATCTGACCCACTGTTGGTGGCCCATGAACCATCATCGTCGTAGTCATCATCTTCGTCATCACAATCTACATCAATATCCTGAAGGTAGGTCGAGTTGCCCGAGGATTTGCCATTGGTGTCTTGATTAGTCCATGAATAACCCGATGCACCCAGTTCAGAGTCCCTCACACGCCTTTTGGCATTTTGATTGCGTGTCACGCAGCCCGGTGATACATGTCCAGATAGTTCCCGCGACCTGGGTGACAGCTCACTGCTAGAGTGGCGGTCGCGTTTCGTCGATTTTGACCGGCTATGGGGAACTGAGGGTTGTGGGTTACTCACGTTGACTTTCCTAGGCCTACCTCTGGGCCTTCCTCCCTTATTTGTTGAGCTCATGTTGAATAATAGAAGACTCTGTGGCGACTTTTGGTAATGGTCCTATAGTCCAGCCACTGCGGTGAGTGTCGGTGTCAAACTGCCAGGTAGACAGCCGTCTCATTTGTTTACCTGTGCCGCTGTTGCTAGGGACGCCACTCGCTGGATTTGTAGTCCCCGGTACAATTTACACAGGTATCTCGTTATATTCCAATATTTCAGCAACCATGGATATAAACTTCTAGGTGTTGTCTATCTACACATATTCACGGGCTTGTGTGCACCATTTAGCCAGTCGTACTTGATTCTGAAGATATTTATCCGTGGATTTATAGGGGAGCTCTGGTGGGGTCGACTACTCACGCGCCATGTTTTAATTGTAACAAGAGAGGTGTAGTAATAATATTGCTCTCAATAATCAATGACTGTAGGTTTAAGCTTAAATACATAGTAAAATATAGACTTTTGCAAACAAAATCCACTTTGTATTAGATTCTTCTTTTTGCCCCATCCCAATGAACCCATGTTGTAATAAAATAACCACTCCCTAACCAATAGACCATTTTGTTTATGGACCCTATGACAACTATAACTGAACTGTTCCATGTACAACACTTGCAATTGATAAGACTTTGCCAACTTTATTGCAGAATATACATGTTTGGTTGCCATTATATAAAAATATATATCACCAATTTACATACAAAAAGATTATGTACTAACAATGTATACAAATGTTACTACATCATAACAGTGCTATAAAATCAAATAAATGGTGACTGAAATGATTAAAACTTTGTACAATAAAAGTGAATTGGGGCTTTAGAATAGTAACTCTGTTTCTCCACATGAAATAAATGTGTGAGTTCACTTGGTTGGTAGTGAATAACCTCCATCTATAGGAATGACGGTCCCTGTGATGAAGGAAGCAGCATCTGAGCACAGGAACAGGATGGTCTGGGTGATCTCTGCAGGCACTGACACACGGCCCAGGGGAATAGCCTTCCCTGCTGTTTTGAAGTACTGAAATGAATTATATATTATCATGTTTATTTCTGTTTTGATTGTACAATGATAGGCTGACAATAGCCTGTGATTCATCATTAGGCTCTAAGTGTACCGGTAACATATTTATGCAAATAAACTTGGTTAGTGCACCGACTAGGAATAAAAACAACACTTCAAAATGATATAGATATGCAAGGAAATAACAATGGAGTGTTATCCCAGGAACACTAACAGAATGCATTTTTGAATCAAATGAAAATTGGTTCATTCCTATCTTTAAGATAATGATGATGGATTCATTGACTTTATTTTTAAGAGATATATTGTAAGACAATATTCAGTTATATTGAAAGATGTTATCCCTCAATTGTCTAATTTTAACTCACAGATACATTAATTGATGTCTCAAAAATGAATAAATATATAGCTTACTAGACATGCTAGAATAGGTAACGCATGACTTGCTTTTCACATTAACAGATACACATTTACATCTTTTGTCATGGGACAGAAACTCATGCTTACCTCATTATTTCGTTCTTGTGTTTGGAGGGTTCCATTTCGTACTTGGAATTTAGAAAACACTGAGGATGGACTGTGAACAAGAGGAAAAAACTAAGTTCAATGACATCCTAAAATCAATTACATTTTCTTAATGGTTTTTCTTAATTGATTACGAAAGAACCAATGCATCAGGGACGAAACCTCAATATAGCTATCAATACTTATTTATGTGACTCAAATTAGCATTCATACAGTTACCAGATCACCCTGACCAAATAATGAATAATACTTACCATATGGCATTTACACGTACACCTTTACTTGCCAAATCTGCAAATAATATTGGCATATATTAATAATATTTATTAATACCAACAGAATACAGCAGCGTTAAAAGATTAAATAAATGTATTAAGCATTGCATAATTCATATGGTAAGATATGATGGAGTTTCCAAAGCCATATGATTTCCAATTGGATCTCCAAATAATACCCCTCTTCTTTATAGGTGGATTTTTATGCCAGTTCCCTTTGTTGAGCCTCACTGGCCAAAATCTTTCGAAACAAAGGCCTTATGGATGAGGCACCCATGTTCTTTTTGTGTGTGCCTGTTTAGAACCCTTTAACTGTTTAAACATCCTATTTAAAGTATTTAAATTACCTGCAGCAAACATCTTTGTCATGTGATTAAGGCCAGCTTTTGCTGTTCCATACGGTATGGCACTTGCATACTGAAAACATAAAAAGAATAGATTATTCTCTGCTGCAAAATGTTAATTCAATTTAAAAATACCTTGATGCAAATGTCACTTTAGACTAAATCGTTTAAGAAAAGAATAACATCTATATGGAAAATAAAGGTAGACCAATGAATGTTGAATTCTTTGATCAGATTTGGTCCATAATTAGTTGGCTTGTGTTAGAAAGATAATAGATTGTAGCAGTAAGAACTTTTATGTGATAACTCACTGTCAGGATTCCTGCCACACTGCTCATGTTGACCACACTGCCTGCAGGAAGATACATACACATATTGATAACGCAGATTCTCATCACCCATACATTGCACAGACAAATGCTGGTTATTAGCTAACACAAATATAGGGTGATTTAGACTCTTCTGTAACTACATATAACTACAGACAGGAAGTAAAGTCATAAAGATGTAATATGATACCTGAGGCATACAATTTTATTTACAATGTGTTGCATGGTTTAAACAGCATTATTAAGTGCATGATTTTAAAAGATTTTCACAAAATGTAATTGTCTCAGAACCTATTTATAAATACCTTCAGGAAGGCTTTTTCTGTCATTAGCCATTAATACAGTAAAGCCTTTAGCCTTTAATACAGTAAAGGCCAGTACAGTCAAGTAGTCAGATGATACCTCCCCTCTCCCCCTACCACAGTTTTGTAGTACCTTTGGATGCCTCCAGGTGGGGTAAGCAGGCCTTGGTGACGTTGAAGGTGGCCTGGATGTCAGTGAAGTTCTCTTCTATTGCTGAATATGATGTGGTCTCCAATCTGCCCAACCGCTTCACACCAACAATGTTGACCTGCAAGTGTGAAAATTGATCATCTCAGATAAGGATAAAAGCTTATCACTAGACATAATATGGGTCCTAGTAGAGGAAGTGCTATGCATACAAGCTAGGTTTGAATGCATACACTTTTTTTTATTATTGCAATTGTATTATTTTTTCCAAATAAAACACTTACAAAAAAAAGAGCATCTACCAGAAACTAATAGTCCAAGATTTTTAGACTTTAAGGTTAAACAAAATCGGAACAAGCCAATTTTTGGATAGGAGATGCCCAGAAGGGTACTGAATCACATACTAAAAGTCCTCGGACATCCTCCTTGTGCTCGCTCGGGAATTCAAGATGGCGTCCAGGATGAGCGATATGCACTATTTCCCTCATATTTTTCTATTTTGACTTTTTATAGGCCAATTTGAAGTTAACCTAAACCCCCTAAACCAATTTCAAGCTTTTCCATGATCTTATCCTTTTGTTGCTAGAGATGGTACTACAAGTACTGCATATAAATGGACCTCAGATGAATAGGGATAATGAAATGTGTTGGTATGGTGTTAAGTTGCCTAGCAACATCAGATATCTACCTCTCAACCAATGTGTTATAAAACCAAAGAGCCAAATACACTCTTTCCAGGTGGTTGCTAGGTAAGTATATGCTGTTGCTCGGCAACCATGGACTACAGCAAGTCATTTATATCATCCTTGCTCCATTGGGGTCACTTTAGATGCAGTAAGTAGGGAATATGAATATGAAATGCCTGTTGCTAGGCAAACACCAGCCCTAGCAGCAAATGGATAGGACCATTGAAAAGCTTGAAATTGGTTTAGGGGGGCTAGGTAAACTTCGAATTGGCCTATGGAAAGTCAAAATATAAACAAATGAGAGAAATAGTTCATATTGCCCATCCTGGACGCCATCTTGAATTCCTGAGCAAGCACAAGGAGGATTTCCCGGGACTTTTCATATGTCTTTCAGTGCCATTCTGGGCATGTTGTGGGGTTGAGATATTGGTAGATAAATATCTCTGATTAATAATCTGACTGGCTTCGAGGTTAGAATCATAATATAGAGTGTATGTTGCTAGGCAACCACTTGCCTCAGCACCACAATAATATCACCATCAATGAAGCTTCCGATGGATTGTTGGGTTAGGTGATCTTCAGATGGACCTTTGTAAAGCCAAAGTATTTTCCAAAGAGCCAAATACACTCTTTCCAGGTGGTTGCTAGGTAAGTATTTGCTGTTGCTGGGTAACCATGGACTATAGCAAATCAGTTCATATCATTGTTGCTCCATTGGGGTCACTTTAGATGCAGTAAGTATGGGTGCAATACCTTTCTGACTGTTAATTGCCCTAGTTTCTAGGGAAATCATATATGAAATGCCTGTTGCTAGTCAACAACCAGCCCTAGCAACAAAAGGATAAGACCATGGAAAAGCTTGAAATGGGTGTGGGGGCTAGGTAAACTTCAAATTGGCCTATAAAAAGTCAAAATAGAAAAATATGAGGGTAATAGTGCAAATTGCCCATCCGGGACGCCATCTTGAATTCCCGAGCGAGCACATGGAGGATGTCCGAGGACTTTTAGTATGTGGTTCAGTACCCTTCTGGGCATCTCCTGTCCAAAAATTGGCTTGTTCCGATTTTGTTTAACCTTAGGTCCTAATCTGAGCTAAAAATCTTGGACTATAAGACAATATAGCATTGATGCTACCATCATTGTATATATTTTTGATTCATAAAGGTTCACTTTGGAAGTAAATGAAAAAAATACTCACCAAATGGTCAATTTGGCCATATTTCAGGATGGCTTCTACAACTAGTTCTTTCACATCCTGTTCACATGTAACGTCACCGAGCATGGAGAGAACCTAGTGAGGAAGGGACACATGAATGGAAATGTAAAAAGATAGGTCTCATGTTGTATAAGACTGTGCATCCAAATAAAAATACTTTGAAGTACTTAAAGGTAGTATAGCCGATCACTGAAGCTAAAAAATCTTTTTTTCATAAAATTGGGTCTAAATGACCAGGAATACTTCACATCATATACCCAGTAAACAAAAAACGTTATACAACATTTTGTAACGTTATAAAACGTTATATATACGTTTCTCTAACGCTCCTTACTATGACATGACGTTATCGCCTCTATTTCACTGCTATTTCAGCTCTATTTCGCTGGCGTTCACAGTGATAAAGAATAAATGGGGCGGCAGAGGGGCGATACTGTTTTAACGCAGGATACTGTTGCCGTGGATTTTGAGCTTAAGTGCCTACCCTCATAATCCTCCAATATATCCCTGATAAACCAAAGCTGAGACTAGTTAGTGCTATACCTTTTTCTGTGGATGTCCTTGTTTTGTGAGTTGATGATTTATCTCATCTAAGCGTTCCTTATGATTGTCCACCAGGACAAGACATGCTCCGTATCTAGCAAACATCAGAGCCGAGTCCCCACCTAATGTGCCTCCTGCTCCTGTTTGAATCACACAAAATAACTAACATCAGATCATTATTCTATCGAAATACAATATTTACTATGCTTAACTATAGGAAGGGCCATATTCAATGCCCCCTATTGAATACAATGTGGCCGTCAATGGGCAGTTTTTTCTTCATCAAATAGCTTCAAATAGAAATAAATTAATGCAAATGCCAACTACATTGATGATACCTCTCTGCTGTGTTTCACTCATGGGGGCTGAGGCATAGCCCACTCAGCCTACGGTCTTTATGGGATATCGCCCCAGCCCCTACTCGTGAAATACGGCAGCGACGGTGTCAGTGGGCGTTGGCATTTGTCTATATATTCATTGACCTCAACCGTTTTCATACATGTCTAAGCAGGGAAATATTATAGTTAATAACAAGATAAGTACATGTAATATCATGATGGCAATATTATAGCAAAGTTAGCTTTCCTAATATGTCAGTCTATTGTATCATCAATGTTCTGATGACTGCTGTCATGCACCTAATTGTTAAGAGGTAGTACTGCAGCAATAGAGCACTGAGTATTGGGTAAACTTTCCACAGAAATAAAAATCCAGGAAAATATGTCCATTGAGAATATTTACCTAGTATAGTTATAAAACCTCTACCAAAAAAAAAAGTTGTCAATATAGGTTAATGCAAAAATGTATACTGTAAAACCTTGTGTATAAGGCTAACTCGTGTATTAGCTGCACCCCTACTTTTGGCCGATCCTATAAGCCACATCAGCGATCTGGTTATAGTGATTTTAGTACTGCACCATAGTAGCAAAAACTCACATACCCTGATAATGGGCTGATCCTATAAACCGCACCAGCGATGTGATTTGCGCACTAGCCACAGCTTATATGCGAGGTTTTAGGGTACATGCAAAATTGTACTTCTTAGCAAATTTGTAGTAAATGTTATCCCTTACCTGTGATCAGTACAACTCTGTCCATGAAGCAGGAAAAGATGTTATTGATGTAGCAACGTGAGCACGCCATGATGGTTGCAGGAGCAATGTGGTAGTTATTGGTCAAATCTCAGTGCCTTGAATTGCAAGTCTCAGGTTGAATAGCAGTAGAACTGACTGTAAGGTTCAAAGAGTGAGTTATGTAATGACAGCTTGGGAGCATTTGGTATCCTTGAATGTGATGCCCTGTAGTCTCACTGGTAGTTGTGTGTGTGGAACTGTGAAGTAGAACTGGAAAAGTGAAGGCAGAATCTGTGGTTACATACTGTATTCTTGCATAATAGGGTATTGATGGAATGATCATGTGGGTATGCTACTGGTAGTTATGGAACTGTGAGAACAGAAGCCAGTAGCAGGAGGTCATCAGCCTGAGGGTCAGCATATTTTCACATAATTTGTTTACCAATACTTTCTTATTTTCTGTAACCTGATCATAACAGCAGTTGGTAGGAGATAGGTAGCCAGTCAGTCATTGACCTCCAGGGTCTAACCAAAGACGCAGCAGGCGTTACATGATAAAAACATGCGGGTCTCCATCAGTCTGCATGCAGGTATACAGAGCAACGTCAGAATGGCTGACATGGCTGGCCATTGGTGCAAAATTACCCAATATTAGGCACCATTATGACGTCATATAGCAAACGTATGGTACACGGGGCATCATGGGTAAACTAAGACCGTGAAGTTTCCCGGGCTTCAGTTCAGTTTTCAATGTTTTTATTGGCAAAGAATGGTCATATCAAATACGTTTTTCACATTCACCAATATTGTAAATTCAACATAATATATATATAAAGTACAAATTGTGCGAGAAGAAAAGGTATGAATTATGCATCGAAGCGGTCACCGTAAGTCAGATGTAAAAATTGGACGTTCCATGAGGGAGGAGAATCACAGCTTTGTAGTTTCTATTGAGTCAGTTGTGAAACTATACTCGGTTATACATACATTGCATTTATTATCTCAGCGTCCTAACTGGCCTTATTGTTAAGTTTTCAATCCTTGAGCGTTGATACATCAATGCAAGTAATAACTTATCACGTCTTGCCTCAAGCTTCGGGATTTTACATGTTGTGTGTAATTCATCGACATTACAGTCTCGTAAATCTCTGATTTTCTCACAGATGCGCAAGCAGTCATTCTGTACAACCTGGAATTTACGCGGCACCCACTCAGGCGCACCGTCCACCAGGAACGAAGCATACTCCATGATAGGTCTAACCATCTGTTTATAGACTAATAAACTAGTATCTCTATCACAAGATTTCCTAATGTGTCTTAGTTGAGGTTTTTTATTCCTAGCCATACTAAGAACTTTCCTGCCTTGAGTAGCAAATGTCATACCATAATCCATGGTTGCGTCCAGGTAGATAAAGTTAGATACAACCTTGAGAACAGTATTCTGTACAAGTAGGTTGCAATTGCTCAGATCAGGCTTCAGTCTATTCGAGTGACACCAAAGGACCTTTGTTTTCTCACAATTAATAGTCAGGCGATTAGTTTCACACCATGAACTAATGTTGTCCAAGTCCGTCTGTAACACAAGTTTGACCCGGTCAACACTACTAGCACTGACCATTAATGCTAGGTCATCTGCATATAAGTAACATTTTGCATTTTTTATGCAATTTACTATATCATTCACATAAATAATGAACAACAACGGTCCAAGTACTGAACCCTGCGGTACGCCACAACCGATGCCCAAGGAGCTAGAACTAGTACTATTTGCCACTGTCGACTGAGATCTCTCCTCCAGATAACTCTTAAACCATAATATGCTCTGAAACGAGCAGCCCATGGTTTTTAGCTTATATAAGAGGCGCGAGTGATTGACAGTCTCAAACGCCTTCCTCAGATCGAGGAACACAACAGCTGCAAACTTTTTATCATTTCTAGCAATATACAAGTCATTAGTTAGATGGAAGATTGCGTCGGTTGTGGACCGTCCCAGCAGGAACCCATACTGACAGCCAGAAATTAGTCCATGTGTAAGTACATAGTCAAGTAGTTGCCTCTGTACAACCTTCTCTAGTTGTTTACCAATCAGGTTCAATAAACTGATTGGCCACCAATTAGATACATGCTGAAGATCACCTGTTTTTGGCAGAGGAACTACACTGGCGTTCTTCCAGTCTAAAGGCACGTTTGCTCTCAATATAGAGGTATTTACCATATGAGCGAGTAAATACGGTTTGTACTCACAAGCAGTTTTCAAGACCATAGACTTTACATTTGCAATGTTGGCAGATTTGGAACTATTTATATCCTTTGCCAGATATTTAAATGCTTGATCTGACCATACACTTAATACAAAATCTGTGCCGAAACTCTCACTGTCATCAAAAATATCCTCCATGAGTACATCACCAGCGGTGCCTTCAAAAGCTCTCGCCAGGGATTTACCGGTATTCACATAGTACCTATTCATGAAATCTGCAACTTTACTCTTTGTAAGTAGTGAACCTTCATTACTCTTCAATACAATGTCACAGTCGGTCTCATCACCTTTCCAAAGCTGATTTATGACCTTCCAAAACTGCTGTGGGTCATTTCGGTGCTTGTCTAGACTACTGAGAACCTTTGTTTTAATATTGGTATTAACCTTTACATGGACCAACTTCAGTAAGTCTCTAGCAGTCTTAAGAAGAACACCATACACACCATTCCTCCCAGGCCATGCTTTACGTAAGATCCTTCGTCTACGCTCCAGAAGTTTCATAACCTCCCCATTAAAGCCATATTTATTTCCAATCATGATTCTGAACTCCCTTATTGGGTGATGGATGTTTAGATACTCTCTGATGGCTGATAAGAACATAGAATGATTAACAGTTGTATCAGATTCATTGAAGAAAGACTGCCAATCATATTCATCAATAAAAGACTTAAAAGTCTCATTGGAGAAGTTTTTATAGGATCTACCGCTGAAGCAGCGACGCACAGGTTTAACACTAGCTTGTTTCCTAGTGACATACACAGGGGCATGATCACTTAGAACATCATCTACAAGCCCGTATGTAGCAATATGTGGCGAATAAATGTGGTCAATATCTGTGGTATCTAGTTGGTCTAGTTCTCAAGTATGTCAAGTTATTCCTCCTTAGGAAACTCAACATATTCCTGAACTTTACACTGTTTCTTGCACGAGCGTCAATGTTAAAGTCACCACAGATCCATATTTCCCTACGGTCAATGTTGATTTTATTTAGGAACTCGGGTAACTTTGTGTAACACAATTTAACGTTACCACGCGGCGGACGGTAGACAGAAAATACGAGTCAATATTTTTGGTTAGGAAATTTAGTTTCTAAACACAAACACTCTATATTCTTGTCGACTACAGATAGGTCCTCTCATACACTAGTGTAAGATGCATATTTGTCTGCTACATAACATGCTACTCCACCACCTTTCTTCTTTGTGCATCTAGGCCTATCCAGCCTATACATCTGCATCCCCGGTAAGCTGACATAACTTGTGGGTATTTTTGGTTTTAGCCAGGTTTCATTAATGGACAGGTAATCTAAATTAGATACCAGGCCTCTAACAAGATTGATTTTGCCTAGTAAACTCTGGGCATTTATGCTGACTAGTTTCAAACCTTTAGTATCTTTAAGTTCATCAAACTTTACATACTCAGAACCTCTAAGTGCAGTTGTCCCCAGCATCCAAATATATAACATCTATGACAAAACATGACCGGATCGACAGTATACATACTAACAAGTGCTACATACAATGGCCTAGGCGCTTGGGTTTAAGGGCCGTAGGTAAAGATCAGTTTCAGTGAGGTTACTGATCTATATTGCTCAAGCAGGTTAAGCTACATAAATTAGACACAGGTAAAGATAAATGCTCACCAAAAGATGAGAACAAAAATACATAAATGAGAGGAACAGAAAATGTTCCAGTCACACAAACATTCAAATTACAAGTATTAACAAGGTTAGTTAATCTATTATAAAATTTCCTTGTAGAAGCGTGAGTCTTAGTGGCTCAACTAAATTAGCTCTATATAAATCATTTGGGTCCCTCAAACCCGTGTTCTAGTCGAACAGTAATATCCAATCACACGTTACCGGTATACAAGTATACTAGACGCTGTAGGTCTCAGACAGGGAAATGAATTTTCACTATGGTTTAATGTAACGTAACATCTGATAGAAAATTCCCAGCCGGGTATTGAGGGAAAATCTCTTAGAAATGAATTTTATTAAAATCTGAAATGCTGGTTCCTAACTTATATGAATGAACATGATTGACCATATATGCAGTGAATAAATTCATTTCAGACTGAACCTAAATGAATTTTGAAATATACGCCCATCCCTACAATAATCATATAGATTGAGGTGCCATCTCAATCAGGATATGCTGAGGGCCATTTGTGAATTTTTACAGAATTATAGCAAATTTTCCAAACTATTTTGATCACCCAGAACTTCATCTACTATTTACTGCAGAGTCTTTCTTTCAGTAAGAATGTGCTCAGTGACCACGGGATTCCCTAGCTGAGACCTGTAATGGTCCCTCGCTCCATGAATATATAGAGAGGGGCTGTATATATATATATGGTCTATCAGTTAGGTATTGCATATAGAGGGGGGCAACAGGGAGTTAGGCATCTCAAATAAAAAAGATATATCTGAAATCCTTGTTTCTCATAATAAACAGCAACTTTTGAGTTGATTGTGGCATATATCTGACCAATTTCGCTGACTAACCTCCCACCCACTAATTTCGACACTAGGCCTTAAACCCCTTGTAAAAAATAAATGCCAAGCCCAGGACATATGGGGACTTTGGCATGGTAAATCTAATATATCGATGAGCCATTCCTGCGAAAACCTGCTTTTTTGAATTTATTCAGTTTTAAAAGCTAAAGTTACTGTACTAAAACCCATGGAAGCATGAGCCATAACACATGCCTAAACATGGTGGATCTAATTTCAAAATGGCAAGGGTTAGTTGGGGGTGTCCTGAAGGATACAGTCCCAAGAAAATATCCAGAATCGTCACTTATTATATATTAACAGTGTGGGATTGGAGATGAAGATTTTTTTTTAATTATGAAGAGATTAACCTCAATCCTGTGGCCTGGAGTTCATATCCAGGGTATCACCAAAGGCAGCAAATCACAGGAGGTATTACATGATACAAACATGCTGGTCTCCATCTGCTTCCATGCGGGGTGAGCAAACTCATGAAGGCACGAACCATGACACATGCCTAAATATGTCCCAAGAATTTTTTTTCAAATTTTGAAATCTTCTAAAACACTGCATTAAAGCTATCAACTTCCACATTCAGAAAGAAAGGTATTTTTCTTGGAATGTCCATTATATAATGGGTGGAAGAATTAAAACATTGCAAATATAGACCTCTAAAGGTAAATAAAAAGTTATTGTTTTCAAAAATGGAGCATTTTCACCAAACCAGAGTGTTTTACAGCAGAATAATATTGTTATATGGAATTTTTTGAAATGTCATATCTCTCAAACTATATGCAGTCCAACTTTTTCCTCTGTGGGGGTTACTAATCGGTAACCTAAGATCAAACACGTTTCGACATGAGTTCATGGGCAGATGTGAAAATAAAGATCCTTTTATTTCATAGTTTTACAATTGTACTATTTGTATTCTCACACAGGACAACTTGCCTCATATGTTTCTCCACAGTTCGGTTCCACAGTTACCTCACCTGGGACCCGGCTGTCCTCCATGTTTCATTGTATATCTTCCACCTCACCTGTAAAGACCTACCAGATTTATTCAAAAAAAAATTAATTGTTGTTATTATTACACGTTTAGTATCTGGTGTCAATAAACAGGGCCTCTTAGATACTTCGCTAAGGGCAAAGTTGTATTCCTGTATCACTGGTTGTTCATTTAGGGGAATATATATATATATATATATATATATATATATATATATATATATATATATATATATATATATATACACACACACAAATTTGTATATAATTCCAGTTACCAACAGTCCTAAATAATTTAATGTAAGGTGTGTAGCAACAACCAGATCTACAGCTTTGTTGGAGAAATCGCTAGCTTGAGCAACTGAGATATGCCTGTGCAGAATTCAATGCACTTATGTGTCTGTGAATGGAATTGAGATACTGGGTCTGCAGTGGGGATGTATACAACACACAGCTGCCACCTGGTGGGTCACAAGAGAGGTGTAGTAATAATATTGCTCTCAATAATCAATGAATGTAGGTTTAAGCTTGAATAAATAGTAAAATATAGACTTTTTGCTGACAAAATCCACTTTGTAGTAAATTTCGTTTTGCCACCTCCCAATGAACCCAATGTTGCAATAAAATAACCACTCCCTAAACAATAGACCATTTGTTTATGGACCCTATGACAACTATTATTGTTCCATGTAAAACACTGACACTTACAATTAAAACCTTGCCAACTTTATTGCACAATATACATGTTTGGTTTCCATTATATAAAAATATATATCACCAATTTTCAGTTCAGTTTCAGTTTCAATGTTTTTATTGGCATCGTATAGTCATATTACAATATGTTTTTCATATACACCAATATTGTAAATACAAATAAAAAATACAGTGGCACATACAAATGAATAAATCGTCGTCCGAAAGAAGTGTGTGACGTCCATGAAGGAGGCGTTACAAGTTTGAGTATCAAGTTGATTTCAATGAAATGAAATAAAATGAGTCATACATAAACATCTGTGACTTAGATACGAGTTGAATACATCACATTCCATTCCATTCCAGTTGTCATGTTTACATGTATGTTCCCAAGTTACATTTATAGATGATGTGGGAGCCGTCCTAGGGGGACCGGCAGACGAGGACAGGTGTGGGCGACCCTGTTGCTAGACCGAAAATGTTTTTTTGCGGAAAGCCACTCAACTCCATAAGAGAGGGATAGATACATGCTTTCCCTGGTACCTGTGACCGCCTAGGGGAAATCAGACATTAGGCTTGGGAGAGTGAGAAATTTTCACCAAAAAATGATACCCAGAACATTCATAGATGATACATTGAAATAAAACCATGATAACAAAACACATAAATTCTGTTCTTATAATTATCCTCAACTTGATACATAATTGTATATTAAATCCCAGCCAAACTGACCTTGCCCACTAATGTTTCACTTTTGTAGGCCCACCCATCACCAGCAGCCATATCCTTGCACCTGCTGACAGAAGAAAGTGCTGAGATTCTGAATATTCAGAGAAAGTGTTAAACTTTAATGTGTTTGGGGAAATGTGTTAAAATACTGTAAAGCTTTTTTACAGTCTATGTGCGAGGGCTGTCAGCACACCCAAGACTGCCTGCAGTCTAATAGCTGGCCTTTGGTAGGCATGGGGCCTTGTGGCAGAGGTATACCATATAAGTACCTCTGAGTAGGAGAATGTGCAATGACATGTGTTGCCCCACTGTTTTGATGGCAGGTTACCCCGTACATAAGGGCCCTGCATGTGCACTGGTGTGTGGTGTGTGTATGCATGTGTGCCACAAGGAGCAAGGTAGATATTGATAGTTGTAAAAACGTTCACCTGAGGGCACCACGGACTGGGACCAAGGGGTAGATTCAGTGAGAGTGAGGCTTTAAGAAATAAATTAATTGTTGTTATTAGTACACATTTTGTATCTGGTGTCAATAAACAGGGCCTCTTAGATACTTAGCTAAGGGCAAAGTTGTATTCCTGTATCACTCGTTGTTCATTTAGGGGAATATATATATATATATATATATACATATACACACACAAATTTTTCTTTTGAAATGGGTATATAATTCCAGTTACCAACAGTCCTAAATAATTAATGTAAGGTGTGTAGCAACAACCAGATCTACAGCTTTGTTGGAGAAATCGCTAGCTTGAGCAACTGAGATATGCCTGTGCAGAATTCAATGCACTAATGTGTCCATGAATGGGATTGAGCTACTGGGTTTGCAGTGGGGATACATACAACACACAGCTGCCACCTGGTCGGTTACAAGAGAGGTGTCGTAACAACATTGCTCTCAATAATCAATGAATGTAGGTTTAAGCTTAAATACATAGTAAAATATGGACTTTTGCAAACAAAATCCACTTTGTATTAGATTCTTCTTTTTGCCCCATCCCAATGAACCCATATTGTAATAAAATAACCACTCCCTAACCAATAGACCATTTTGTTTATGGACCCTATGACAACTATAACTGAATTGTTCCATGTAAAACACTTGCAATTGATAAGACTTTGCCAACTTTATTGCATAATATACATGTTTGGTTGCCATTATATAAAAATATATATCACCAATTTACATACAAAAAGATTATGTACTAACAATGTATACAAATGTTACTACATCATAACAGTGCTATAAAATCAAATAAAAGGTCATCTGAAATGACTAAAACTGTGTACAATAAAAGTAAATTGGGGCTTTAGCATAGTAACTCTGTTTCTCCACATTAGATAAATGTGTGAGTTCACTTGGTTGGTAGTGAATAACCTCCATCTATAGGAATGACGGTCCCTGTGATGAAGGAAGCGGCATCTGAGCACAGGAACAGGATGGTCTGGGTGATCTCTGCAGGCACTGACACACGGCCCAGGGGAATAGCCTTCCCTGCTGTTTTGAAGTACTGAAATGAATTATATATTATCATGTTTATTTCTGTTTTGATTGTACAATGATAGGCTGACAAGAGCCTGCGATTCATTGTTGGGCAATAAGTGTACCGGTAACATATTTATGCAAATAAACTTGGTTAGTGCACCGACTAGGAATAAAAACAACACTTCAAAATGATATAGATATGCAAGGAAATAACAATGGAGTGTTATCCCAGGAACACTAACAGAATGCATTTTTGAATCAAATGAAATTGGTTCATTCCTATCTTTAAGATAATTATTGATTCATTGACGTTATTTTTCTGGTATATAAGAGATATATTGTAAGACAATATTCAGTTATATTGAAAGATGTTATCCCTCGATTGTCTAATTTTAATTTACAGATACATTAATTGATGTCTCAGAAATGAATAAATATATAGCTTACTAGACATGATAGAATAGGTTACACATGACTTGCTTTTCACAATAACAGATACACGTTTACATCTTTTGTCATGGGATAGAAACTCATGCTTACCTCATTATTTTGTTCTTGTGTTTGGAGGGTTCCATTTCGTACTTGGAATTTAGAAAACACTGAGGATGGACTGTGAACAAGAGGAAAAAACTAAGCTCAATGACATCCTGAAATCAATTACATTTTCTTAATGGTTTTTCTTAATTGATTACGAAAGAACCAATGCATCAGGGACGAAACCTCAATATAGCTATCAATACTTATTTATGTGATGCAAATTAGCATTCATACAGTTACCAGATCACCCTGACCAAATAATGAATAATACTTACCATATGGCATTTACACGTACACCTTTACTTGCCAAATCTGCAAATAATATTGGCATATATTAATAATATTTATTGATACCAACAGAATACAGCAGCGTTAAAAGATTAAATAAATGTATTAAGCATTGCTAAATTCATATGGTAAGATATGATGGAGTTTCCAAAGCCATATGATTTCCAATTGGATCTCCAAATAATACCCCTCTTCTTTATAGGTGGGTTTTTATGGCAGTTCCCTTTGTTGAGCCTCACTTGCCAAAATCTTTCGAAACAAAGGCCTTATGGATGAGGCACCCATGTTCTTTTTGTGTGTGCCTGTTTAGAACCCTTTAACTGTTTAAACATCCTATTTAATGTATTTAAATTACCTGCAGCAAACATCTTTGTCATGTGATTAAGGCCAGCTTTTGCTGTTCCATACGGTATGGCACTTGCATACTGAAAACAGAAAAAGAATAGACGATTCTCCTCTGCAAAATGTTAATTCAATTTAAAAATACCATGATGCAAATATCACTTTAGACTAAATCGTTTAAGAAAAGAATAACATCTATATGGAAAATAAAGGTAGACCAATGAATGTTGAATTCTTTGATCAGATCTGGTCCATAATTAGTTGGCTTGTGTTAGAAGGATGATAGATTGTAGCAGTAAGTGTGATAACTCACTGTCAGGATTCCTGCCACACTGCTCATGTTGACCACACTGCCTGCAGGAAGATACATAGACATATTGATAATGCAGATTCTCATCACCCATACATTGCACAGACAAATGCTGGTTATTAGCTAACACAAATATAGGGTGATTTAGACTCTTCTGTAACTACATATAACTACAGACAGGAAGTAAAGTCATAAAGATGTAATATGATACCTGAGGCATACAATCTTATTTACAATGTGTTGCATGGTTTAAACAGCATTATTAAGTGCATGATTTTAAAAGATTTCCACAAAATTTAATTGCCTTCAGGAAGGCTTTTGCTGTCATAAGCCAAGCAGGTACCATGTCCCTAGATTCTGGCTTAGCCTTTAATACAGTGAAGGCCAGTACAGTCAAGTAGTCAGATGATACCTCCCCTCTCCCCCTACTGCAGTTTGTGTAGTACCTTTGGATGCCTCCAGGTGGGGTAAGCAGGCCTTGGTGACGTTGAAGGTGGCCTGGATGTCAGTGAAGTTCTCTTCTATTGCTGAATATGATGTGGTTTCCAATTTTCCCAACCGCTTCACACCAACAATGTTGACCTGCAAGTGTGAAAATTGATCATCTCAGATAAGGATAAAAGCTAATCGCTAGACATGATATGGGTCCTAGTGGAGGAAGTGCTATGCACACATGCTAGGTTTGAATGCATACACTTTTTTATTATTATTGTAATTGTATTATTTTTTCCAAATGAAACACTTACAATAAAAAGAGCATCTACCAGAAACTAAGATTTTTGATTCATAAAGGTTCGCTTTGGAAGTAAATGAAAAAAATACTCACCAAATGGTCAATTTGGCCAAATTTCAAGATGGCTTCTACGACCAGTTCTTTCACATCCTGTTTACATGTAACGTCACCAAGCATGGAGAGAACCTAGTGAGGAAGGAACACATGAATGGAAATGTAAAAAGATAGCTCTCATGTTGTATAAGACTGTGCATCCAATTAAAAATACTTTGAAGTACTCAAAGTTAGTATAGCCGATCACTGAAGCTAAAAAAATCTTTTTTTCATAAAGTTGGGTCAAAATGACCAGAAATACCTCACTTCATATACCCAGTAAACAAAAAACGTTATACAACATTTTGTAACGTTATATAACGTTATATATACGTTTCTCTAAGGCTCCTTACTATGACATGATAATATCGCCTCTATTTCACCGCTATTTCAGCTCTATTTCGCTGGCGTCCACAGTGATAAAGAATAAATGGGGCGGCAGAGGGGCGATACTGTTTTAACACCGGATACTGTTGCCATGGATTTTGAGCTTAAGTGCTTACCCTCATAATCCTCCAATATATCCCTGATAAACCAAAGCTGAGACTAGTTAGTGCTATACCTTTTTCTGTGGATGTCCTTGTTCGGTGAGTTGATGATTTATCTCATCTAAACGTTCCTTATGGTTGTCCACCAGGACAAGACATGCTCCGTATCTAGCAAACATCAGAGCCGAGTCTCCACCTAATGTGCCTCCTGCTCCTGTTTGAACCACACAAAATAACTAACATCAGATCATTTTTCGAAATACAATATTTACTATGCTTAACTATAGGAAGGGCCATATTCAATGCCCCCCATTGAATACAATGTGGCCGTCAATGGGCAGTTTTTTCTTCATCAAATAGCTTCAAATAGAAATAAATTAACGCAAATGCCAACTATATTAAGGATACCTCTCTGCTGTGTTTCACTCATGGGGGCTGAGGCATAGCCCACTCAGCCTACGGCTTTATGGGATATGGCCCCAGCCCCTACTCGTGAAATACGGCAGAGACGGTATCAGTGGGCGTTGGCATTTGTCTATGTATTCATTGACCTCAAACGTTTGCTTTTTATACATGTCTAAGCAGGGAAATAGTATAGTAAATAACAAGATAAGTACATGTAATATCATGATGGCAATATTATAGCACCGTTAGCTTTCCTAATATGTCAGTTTATGTGTATCATCAATGTTCTGATGACTGCTGTCATGCACCTAATTGTTAAGAGGTAGTACTGCAGCAATAGAGCACTGAGTATTGGGTAAACTTTCCACAGAAATAAAAATCCAGGAAAATATGTCCATCGAGAATATTTATCTAGTATAGTTATAAAACCCCTACCTAAAAAAAAGTTGTAAATATAAGTTAATGCAAAATTGTAATTCTTAGCAAATTTGCAGAAATGTATACTGTAGAACCTTGTGTATAAGGCTAACTTGTGTATTAGCTGCACCCCTACTTTGGGCCGATCCTATAAGCCACATCAGCGATCTGGTTATAGTGATTTTAGTACTGCACCATAGTAGCAAAAACTGACATACCCTGATTATGGGCTGATCCTATAAACCACACCAGCAATATGATTCGCGCACTAGCCGCGGCTTATATGCGAGGTTTTAGGGTACATGAAAAATTGTACCTCTTGACACATTTTTAGTAAATGTCATCCCTTACCTGTGATCAGTACCACTCTGTCTAAGAAGCAGGAAAAGATGTTATTTATGTAGCAACGTGAGCACGCCATGATGGTTGCAGGAGCAATGTGGTAGTAATTGGTCAAATCTCAGCGCCTTGAATTGCAAGACTCAGGTTAAATAGCAATAGAACTGACTGTAAGGTTCAAAGAGTGAGTTATGTGGTGACAGCTTGAGAACTTTTGGTATCCTTGCATGTGGTGCCCGGTAGTCTCATTGGTAGTTGTGTGTGTGGAACTGTGAAGTAGAACTGGAAAAGTGAAGGTAGAATCTGTGGTTATACACTGTATTTTTGCATAATAGGGTATTGATGGGATGTTCATGTGGGTATGCTACCGGTAGTTATGGAACTGTGAGAACAGAAGCCAGTAGCAGGAGGTCATCAACCTGAGGGTCAGCATATTTTACATAGTTTGTTAACCAATACTTTTTTATCTTCTGTAACCTGATCATAACAGCAGTTGGTAGGAGGTAGGTAGCCAGTCAGTCATTGACCTCCAGGGTCTAACCAAAGGCGCAGCAGGTGTTACAAGATAAAAACATGCGGGTCTCCATCAGTCTGCATGCAGGTATACAGAGCCACGTCAGAATGGCTGACATGGCCGCCCATTGGTGCAAAATTACCCAATATTAGGCACCATTATGACGTCATATAGCAAACGTATGGTACACGGGGCATCATGGGTAAACTAAGACCGTGAGGTTTCCCAGGCTGTAGGTCTCAGACAGGGAAATGAATTTTCACTATGGTTTAATGTAACGTGACATGTGATAAAAAACTCCTAACCGGGTATTGAGGGAAAATCTCTTAGGAATGAATTTTATTAAAATCTGAATTGCTGGTTCCTTACTTATATGAATGAACATAATTGACCATATATGCAGTGAATGAATTCATTTCAGACCGAACCTAAATGAACTTTGAAATATACGCCCATCCCTGCAATAATCATAGATCTTGAGGTGCCATCTCAATCAGGATATGCTGAGGGCCATTTGTGATTTTTTACAGAATTATAGCAAATTTTCCAAACTATTTTGATCACCCAGAACTTCATCTACTATTTACTGCACTGATATTCCTAGGCTCCCTATACGCCCAACCTCTCAGTCACTAGTGCCTAACCTAGTTAGTCATTTTTTTGGCTCCCTATACGCCCAACATAGATCAGTTATTATTGTCAGGTTGGTCAGGACTGACCAACCCACCTTAGTCTTTTTATTTCCAGGGGGAGCCACCGAGTGGTCATGACAGGTGGCCCCAACTAGTGGTATACAAATACAACACACCAATGATTTTTGATTTTTGCAGTGTGTATTTATTTCATAAGATGATTTTCTAAATACAACAATCAAAAAATAATGTGATCCATTATAACATATCAAGTTGTGATGCATCATATCAGTAGGGACTAGTGCCCTATGTTAGTACATAGCTGATCAACATGACAAGTAAGTAATCAATATGATAGTGGATTATGTATGCAGAAACTTAATTAGGTTTCTATATTTCCCCGACACACAGATGAACCTAGGTTAGCCACTACTGACTGACCCCTCAGTCATTTTTGAATATAACTTTGCCATTATGACTAACACTCATATGACCAACCTAGGATAGTCTGAACTGACTAACCCTTTCAATCTATGGATTTTCAGTGTGCAGAGTCTTTCTTTCAGTAAGGATGTACTCAGTGACCACGGGATTCCCTAGCTGAGACCTGTAATGGTCCCTCGCTCCATGAAGATTTAGAGAGGGGCTGTATATATGGTCTATCAGTTAGGTATTGTATATTTCAGTTTTCTATGTAAAAGTAATCTTGTGTCCAGATAAGCTAATAGCTTGACATATTGATTAAATTGAATAATTCTGATATTTTCCACCTTTTTAACATTAGAGGGGGGCAACAGGGAGTTAAGCATCTCAAATTAAAAAGATATATCTGAAATCCATGTTTCTCATAATAAACAGCAACTTTTGAGTTGATTGTGACATATATCTGACCAATTTCGCTGACTAACCTCCCAACTTCTAATATCATTTCGACACCAGGCCTAAAACCCCATGTAAAAAATAAATGCCAAGCCCAGGACAGGGTAAATCTAATATATAGACGAGCCATTCTTGCGAAAACCCGCTTTTTTTGAATTTATTCAATTTTAAAAGCTAAAGTTACTGTACTAAAACTCATGGAAGCATGAGCCACAACACGCACCTAAACATGGTGGATCTAACTTCAAAATGGGCAAGGGTTAGTTGGGGGTGTCCTGTAGCATACAGTCCCAAGAAAATATCCAGAATCGTCACATGTTATATATTAACCCAGCTAGCAAAACTCATGTAAATTACATCATTTTTACATCATTTTCTGATTGGTGGTGACATCATTGGATGATGTCAATTGTCATTCCCAAGATGTCACATATGCAAGAAGTTTTACGTGTCCCTTTACATGGGTATTTTACATAAGTTTATTTACATTTTAAAAAATACATATCAATGATATGTTTGAACTTAATAATAATGACGTATATAATTGACCAGCTTTAGGCCTAAAACATGTCTGAAACGTATAAATTTAGACATGTCAAAAAGATGTGATATGGAGATATGTACATGACATGTTGCAGGGATGACATTTATACCAGTTTTGAGTATACCCCCCTCCGAGTAGTGATTATAAATCAGAGAGGACATTTAGGATAACTCTGAAAGATTGTAGACATCATATAGTTATGTCCATTTTATGTCAATGTATGACATGTACACAGGCACTCTGCATAGGAAGCAAACACCTGCTCTGTCAAAGACACTTTGCAGGCATTTTCCATTCCTTACAGACACATTTATCCTAGCCAGGAGGCCCAGATGTGATATCAGCCCAAAGCCAGAATTTCTTCTTATACAATTGCAAAGGATACAGAAAAGGTGTCCCATTATGTGCCTTGGCTGTCCAACTATAATTCACCAAGGCACTGTAACACAAGTAACACATTAAATGTTACTGAAGAAATTTAGTCCAATTTTGTCTCTTATTGCAGTATATAGAATTAATTTCATCCTACTTTTAATCAAGAATGGGGGAATGCTGATCAAAATGTGATCACATCGCAAAATGAGACGCCTAGTGTTGGAGCTCAGAACTATGATAGGATATAGTAATGTCGACTTATAGATGTCATATTCTGACAAGATTGTGATGTCATAAATATGTTATATTGGAATAAATCCATACTCCTATTATTTTGACGTCACAATCTTGTCAGAATATGACCTATTATAGTTCTGAACTCCAACACTAGGGGTCTCATTTTGCAAGGCTGTCACATTTTGATCAGCATTCATTCATTCTTCATTGAAAAGTTGGATCAAATTAATTGTATAAACTACAATGAGGGACAAGGTTGGACTAAATTTCCTCTGTGATATATAAGGTGTCACTTGTGTTACAGTGACTTGTTGAAATATAGTTGGATAACCAAGGCACATGGGTGGACACCTTTTCTGTGTCCTTTGCAATTGTATAAGAAGAAATTCTGGCTTTGGGCTGATATCACATCTGGGCCTCCTGGCTAGGATAAATGTGTTTGTAAGGAATGGAAAATGCCTGCAAAGTGTCTTTCACAGAGCAGGTGTTTGTTTCCTATGCAGAGTGCCCATGGACATGTCATACATTGACATAAAATGGACATAACTGTATGATGTCTACAATCTCTCTCAGAGGTATCCTAATTATCCTATCTGATTTATAATCACTACTGGGGAGGGGGTATACTCAAAACTGGTATAAATGTCATCCCTAGAACATGCTTGTAGATATCACCATATCACATCTTTTTGACGTGTCTACATTTACATGTTTTAGACATCTTTTACAGCTAGTCATATATATGCCATTATTGTTAAGTCCAAAGGTATCACTGATGAATATGTCTCTTTTATGTAAATATGTTTATATAAAATACACATAAATATTGTTACATCAAGAACCCATGCAAAAGGACAGGTAAAAACTTCTTGCGTATGTGGCATTTTGGGAACGAAAAATGATATCATGAAATTAGGGGTTATAGTGAGTGGGTCCATAAACAAATGGTCTATTGGTTATAGAGTGGTTATTTTATTACAACATCCCAGCTAACAAAAAAATGTTGTTTACGTGAAAATAATGTTCTAAAACTATATATAACGTTATGCCATAGTGAGGAGCCTCAGAGAAACGTTATATAACGTTGAATAACGTTACAAAATGTTGTATAACGTTTTTTGTTTACTGGGATGGGGTTCATTGGGAGGGGGCAAAAAAGAGAATTTACTACAAAGTGGATTTTGTTTGCAAAAAATCTATATTTTACTATGTATTTAAGCTTAAACCTACAGTCATTGATTATTGAGAGCAATGTTATTACGACACCTCTCTTGTAACCCACCAGGTGGCAGCTGTGTGTTGTATGTATCCCCACTGCAAACCCAGTAGCTCAATCCCATTCATGGACACATTAGTGCATTGAATTCTGCACAGGCATATCTCAGTCTTCAACAAAGCTGTAGATCTGGTTGTTGCTACACACCTTACCTTAGATCATTTAGGACTGTTGGTAATTGGAATTATATACCCATTTCAGAAGAGAGAAAAAAAAAGATTTTGTCAAGACCATAAAATAATTTCCAATCTTTACCTCTCCCGCAAAGGGAAAAAAGGGGACAGAGGGGCCTGTTGCACCCCCAATCAGAACTAAAGGGGGCTTAAATACCTCATACATAAAAGGCAATATTTAAAGATGGTTGGAGTGGGCCCCCTCACCCCAATGAAAATTTGCTTCCTACACCTCAAGCTGACCCCAACTCGTCTTTGGACGCGTCCGAGCGACATCGCTGGTATTTGAGGGGCCATGACCGCGTCACTTCCCCCGTATATTGGGGGGGATTCCTACGCGGTACCCATCTGCACTTTTAATACAACAGCACCAAGCGCACAGGAACTATTTTAACCAGCAACCTTTGGTGCTAGCGATGACGCTCGGGAATAGAGATCAAGGTGGGGCCAGCTTGCCCACACCTCTGTAGTCTAAGGTCTGCGCAAGGATGACTTTGACTCACCCATAGCACCCGTGTATATGCAATCAGTCAGGGGCGTGGCGACCGGAGGGGGGGGGGCCTTGAAAAATTCACACTTTAAAGATCAAGCCTAAAAAGGTCAAAATTGGCCAGAAACCCCTTTGCCCCCCCCCCCAAACTTTGAAACTGCTTGACATGCCCCTGTGCAGGAAACTGATAGTAAGAGTAAGTAAAGTTTACTATTGTACCCAAACAGAGCTCTTAGTCAATGTCCGACTAAATCTATGTACGGTCGACTTGTTTAATAGATGAATAAAATTTCCCTTTGGATTTTCGGAATTAGTCCTTTGCATATCAGTTAAAACATCACCTCCACTGCGCCGGAAACGGAACCTGGCACTGCAACAATGAAGATAATGTCTATAGAACTATGAGAGACGAGAAGGAGAGCCAAGAAAGAGTCATAACAGCGGCAGGCATGTAGCCAGAATGATTCCATATAGTCCGAACACTTGGCACTTACAGTCTTTCACTTTCACGTTAACACTTTAAGGACAGATGTAGCTAAAAGATGACATTTGTCGTCATGATGCACCAATGCCGCCCCGGCGGGTAACTCGTCAGAGCTGCATTGGTGTATCATGCCGACCCTCCGGTAGTGTCACAACCCCATGGGGTTGGCATGATACTTGAATGCAGGACTGGTGAGTTACTTGCCAGGGCTGCATTCATGCATCATGACGACCAAGGGTATGATGCATTAAGGCATGATGCCATCCTTAAAGGGTTAAGAGGACCAGATAATGACATCCACAGGTGGTAAACATTATAAACATGTTTACATAAAAGAACTTTACTTTACTTTACTGCGTGCATGTGTCCTGGGTAACCAGGCCTCTCTCCCTTTATGGTCAAGCTATGCTTTTTCCCATTGGTCGATTATTTCTTCGATTTTTTCTAGTTTTGTAGCAGTTTTTTTTTAGTTGGGCCGTTTCCTCTGTGAATATGTCCGTTGGTTCTATCTTTGTTGGGTCGTTTGGGTCTCCGTGTATGAATGTACATTCTTTGAGCAGATGATCCTGGGTTCCGTTTATGTGGCCACACACTGAAAATCTATAGGTTGAAAGGGTTAGTCAGTACAGACTAACCCAGGTTGGTCATATGAGTGTTAGTCACAATGGCAAAGTTATATTCAAAAATGACCAAGGGGTCAGTCAGTTGTGGCTAACCTAGGTCCATCATTTGTGTGTTGTATTTGTATACCACTAGTTGGGGCCACCTGTGATGACCACTCAGTGGCTCCCCCTGGAACTAAAAAGACTAAGGTGGGTTGGTCAGTAGTGACCAACCTGACAATAATAACTAATCTTGGTTGGTCGTATAGGGAGCCAAAAAATGACTAACTAGGTTAGCCACTAGTGACTGAGAGGTTGGGAGTATAGGGAGCCTAGGAATATCAGTGCACACCCTACATTCCATGGATGCATGTTTGTTCCTGCAGTTGTTCTTGGCTTTTATCATTTTGGTTCTGGCCATGAATATCCTCCTGGCCTGTGCTTTTGTGAGTTTATTTAGGTATGGCGACCTTGATGTCGCGGCTCCGGTCTTTTGTTCTTTCAGGGTCTCCTTTTATTTCGTTGGTCTCTTGATGGTTGCTTTCTTGATTGTTCTTTTTCTTGCTGCTTCCTCCATGTTGGCTAGAGTTTCTATTGGGATGTCTAGGTTGTTCGCTGTCGTGGATATTGTGTTTATCCAGTCTTTAGCCTCCTTCAGCCTTTAGGCTCCTTCAGCCTTGTTCTTTGTGTTCTCGATGTGGTCATCGAGGTTGTTTTTTGTGTTCATGGTCTCTCCTAAGTATTTGTATTGTTTTAATAGTTTTGTGGATTTCCATTTCGTTTAGCCTTTTGTTGTGGAAGTAAGTTTCTTTTCCCACCAGTAGGGTTTTTGATTTTTCTTGTCCGAAGACTATCCTTAGGGCGTTTGATATATATTTGAACGGAAGCTGGTGTAGTATGTACCGTAAATTCCCGCGTATAACCCGCGGGTTATACGGGAACCAAACCTCCAGTGTGGGTTATACAATATTCTCAAAGTCTAGGGGCGGGTAATACGAGGGTTTTTATTAGTATAGCACCGTACTAAAATGGCGATTTTCAGACCCCAGATGCGGGTTATACGATTCTCCCAAAGTCGGGGTGCGGGTTATACGCGAGGTGCGGGTTATACGCGGGAATTTACGGTAGTAGATATGGTACAAGTGAGTCGCTGTGTAAGTGTAAAGCCAAGGATAGCGTACCGTAAATTCCCACGTATAACCCACCACTGAACCCGCGGGGTAAACATGAGCCAATGCTCCATTGCGGATTATACAATATTCTTAAAGTCTATGTGTGGGTAATACAAGGGTTTTTGTAAGTATAGAACAGTACTGAAAGGGCGATTTTCAGACCCCATGTGCTGGTTATAAGATTCTCCCAAAGTCGGGGTGCGGGTTATACGCAAGGTGTGGGTCAGTACACAGGAATTTACGGTAATTGTCTAAGGCACCAGCGGAGGATAATTACCACTGTTCAATGATTATATAGCAGCTACTCATGCATATATCCATATCTGACTTTTGTAGTGTAACCGACCAGGTTTGTACTGTGTAACATGTACTGGGTATTGAATCCCCCCCCCCCCGTCAAGGGTTTTACCCCCCACCCCTAAACACACCACCTCCGCCCAGTGGTTAGAAAATGATCACTCCCTAAAAACCTCCACTCTCACTATTAACACTTTACCACATAGTAGACCAAAACAGCACTATAGATTTGACTGGTACACATGCTTAGTGAGTATGACGCTTTAAGTACACTACTGCTGTTTCTCCACATAAAATAAATAGTTATATCACATATTATATCTGTATGTGACATATCTTATTTATGTCTTTTGGCCAGAGAGACATGATTGTCAAGATTTAGATCACTTAGACATATTTTAAAGCAGGTCATTTGAATTAAAATCTCATTAATGTTATATTGTACGGACAGCTCAATTATCATGCCAAAACCATTTGTAAATGAGGTTTCATAAGCATGCACGAATCATGTCGGAAGGGCGTGAATTACTATGGCCTTCATTCTATTTTTGTCTCTGTTCCCTTTTCTATCTGTGTCTGTCACTTTCTCTGTCTGTACCTGTCTGACTCTTATCTGTATCCCTCTGTCTGTCTGTCTCGGTATCAGGCCTTTGGGCCCTCTGGAATAGGGGCCCATTGAACTAGGGCCCTCAGAACTGGGGCCCTCTAAACTCTGAACTAGGGCCACCAGGAACTAGGGCCCCCAGGAACTAGGGCCCTCAGGAACTTAGGCCCTCGGGTTCACTAGTTCCGAGGGCCTAAGTTCCTGGGGGCCCTAGTTCCTGGGGTCCTAAGTTCCTGAGGGCCCAGATCAGAGGGCCCCAGTTCAGAGGGCCCCAGTTCAGAGGGCCCCTATTCGAGAGGGCCCTAGGGCCTGGAACCGTCTGTCTTGCCCTATGTCGCCCGTCTGTCTCTGTCCCCGTATGTCGCTGTTTCTTTCCTACTCTCTACTTCTCCTTTTTTACAAACATCTATCTTTATTTCTGAGTTATAGGGAGTACAGGTACATCATAATATTGATCGCACTTGTACTTTGAACTCCAGTACAAAAAGATATTCCCTGTGGGTTTAAGTAATATACATAATTAAATAACTCAGATTAGAAAGGTCCCCCTACACCCCTCCGTCTCTCTGTCTCTCTGATATATGCCCGTCTGTTTGTCTGTCTCTTCTCGGTGTTTTCTAGAAGATGATGAGAAATATCCCAATCAGTGAATAATATTGCCAATGCATCCAAGCCCTAATATCTATAATCCCGTCAGACATTCGTCACAGAACCCTTACATTATAGATAATTACCATGGTTGTCAGGTTTTTCCTCGAGAGTTTTTCTCAGACAGAAGCAGGAATAATTTGGTGATTATATGAGTCCCCAATTGGATCCAGGACTCCCTGTATCAATTATAGGAAACGCTTACATGTATTACCTTGGCTTGCTTTGGTATCTAAGAGTATTATTCTTTACCTATATGTAACCATTTAAAGACGGCGTGTTGCTAAAAGAAATATTTGCCATCATGATGCAGCACCAAAAGCTGCTGCATTGGTGCATCGTGCTGACCCTTCAGGAATATCATCACCCCTGTATGGTTGCCATGACCCTTAATGCAGCACTGGGGAGTTACCCGCAGGGGCTGCATTCGTGCATCGTGACGATCGACAAAGGCCATAGCACATTAAAGCACTATGTACCCCTTAAAGGGCTAATAACCCTAAATCGATCGCGCTGTCATAGATCTCCAATGATAAGTACCAAAAGTATCTCCCTTCAATTCCTGGGGATGAAAGGGATGGGGAGACATTCCGAAACGGAGTCCAACTGAGGAATCACTCTCCTAATACGGTCTTGGTTTAAATCCGAGGTATTAACTCATTAAACTGCATTGAATGTGTGTCTGGGCAAACTGAGGACTTTCCTTGATCAAACCTGATGTGGGTTGCCTAATTTATAGTTTGATTGCCATTCTTGACCACTTAAGAATTGATCCAGTATATTTAGTATTACAATTGTACTAAAATGGGAGCCAAACATTGAATGTGTGTCTGGGAAAACTGAGGACTTTCCTTGATCAAACCTGTGTGCCTACGAAGTGAGGACTTCCCTACACAGTGTGTCCTCGCAAATAGAGGACTACCGTATTCGACGTAATAAGCGCACACCCCCTAATAAGCGCACACCCCCCGTTTTTGGCCGATTTTTATACTACAAATAACCAAAAAATTCTCAAATTTTGACCCCAATTAAACTCTTAACTACTAAAATGTGTCTATAATATTTTTTAAGCGCACTATGCGCTTATTACGTCGAATACGGTATATGACTTTGTCTGAGGTATGCAGACAGTGTATGCAAAGACTTGGGCTGAGGTGTGGGACATGCAGTGTGTGTGTACAAACTGGGGACTTGGGCTGAGGTATGGAACATACAGTGTGTGTATGCAAACTGGGGACTTGGGCTTAAGTATGGTACTGTCAACTATAATAGTCTTGCGATGCTGAAATGTTCAGGTAGGGAAACTTGAGATGTCATGTCAGAGGTGAATAAATGCTATTGTAATTGATGTCTGACATCCTCAAAAATTGATGCTGTTAATTATCCAGGTGCTGTTCCTTGCTGTGCTAAATATAATGTTTGATATGATATAATTGTTAAAGTTCTCCTCAAGCAATTAAACCTTATTGAATATTTTACAGAGTGAAAAAAGATTTCTCTGCTGTAAACTCAAGTATTGAGCGTGTGAGTGGCCTCACAGATGACTCAGGATGAGCTGGATCTGTTGCTAATCATGTACTGCCTTATAATCATCCGTTGGTCAATTCTGGCATCAGAAATGAATTCCTTGTTAAAAATTACCCTCAAGTCATGTGTCATACATGTATGCTATTCCATTTCAGGCCAGCAGGTGAGTGCGGGTGAGCAGGTGGGTGTGGGAGAGCCTTCTGTCCCTGACAAAAAGCGAGTCGGTCGGACCATAAACTGCGAAGATATTGGTGATACAATTTCGCTCTGCACTACTTTTATGCTGCCGCTGTGGGACTCACATACTGTCTTGTTGAGTTCTTGCAGAGTATGAGAACTGCTAGTGGTGCCACCATATATATATATGGAAAGAGAATTAAAAAGCTAATTTAAATAAAGTTGATGGTATTTTACATTATCCAGAGGGTATTTCAAATAATGTAGAGGGCATTTTTAAAGTGACATGGTCATATCACAGTGGAAAAAATGCATTTTTCTTTTCTTTTCGAAGGAAACATTTGTGCCCCGATCTTGCCCATGCATCCCTTTTGTCATCTCATGTCTATCTGCCACACAGGCTTAATGGTATACATTCACTCATGTCACAAAAACGTCTTAATCCTTGGTTCAGTCGTCATATATAACTCAGTTTACCCTGAGTCAAATATCAATTATCTGGCTTTTTAAGTTTAATATGTTGGAAAAAAATGGTCAAGTGCCATTGATTGAATAAGTGAAGATAATGAAGCCATGACTAAAAAGCCATATTAGGGCTTACTATTTTCATTTCCTAACTCTTTTAGGGTCGCATAGTGCATTATTTATCATGCCCTTTGGAGATTTTTTTGCATTTATGAACTTGTTTCTCGCCAAAAGCTGTGGAACCTGTATGCATGCTTGATCCCATTGATAGACTCCTCAACCATACATATGCGCAGTGAAGACCTACATTGTGGACATAAGGTCAAGTTAAAAAGTCCAAGTCACTTATTTGTGTAACTTGCACTGAACTGAACCCAATTGTCCTCAACTGGATGTCAACAATAAATTAAACTATGATATGAACATGACAAAACTCCCTCTATTTCGGACACCAAATACACTTTTAAATGATATTATTTTTGCAGCAAAGCTTGTTGCATTTATGCCGTCAAAAGAATGTGGTGTATTAAAGCACTATGCTACCTTTAAATAGTTAAGAGATGTGATTTTATTTAGTCATGCTACTTTTGTAGCATGGCATTAACTGTACCGATGATAACGTAATCAACTTAAACATAACATCCTTGAACAAAAAATCGGTTTCCTCAAATCGTATTAACCCATTAACAATGCCTCGAGGCTCTGTGTCGATTTCTTGTCATTTGAATAAATCGCCAGCTGGCACTGCATTGGTGCATCATGAAGACGATGTGGTAGCTGCATCAACCCTATAGTATCGGGCATGATGCATTCATGAAACACGCGCAAGTTGCAGCAAGGATTCTTGCATTTAAGCATCATGTCGACAAAAGCATGTTGTGTATTAAAAGATCTATGCTAGCCTCAAATGGTTAAGAGATTAAGAGGGATTTTATTTAGAGTAGCGATACTTTTGTAGTGTGGCATTAACAGGACTGATGATAACGTTATCTACTGTGTTTGGAAACATTACATACTTATAGAAACAATCAGTATTGATAAGACATTAAGGGTCTTATCTACAGTCATGGCCATTCTGTGGTAGGGTCAATATGGGGAATGAACGAAACAAAACAAATCTGTATCCTATTAAAACATTTGTATATCTTTAATATAAACATCACAATGTCATGCACGTACATTCGTGAACATCATTATCATCATCATCATACACAAATCACATTTTTCCAACGAGTGAAAACAACCATTTCCCACACCATATTTGTGATAGGATACTCACATTAGTATCATAACACATTGTCTTTATCTCAACATCTTAATTAACAGCGGTTCAAGGCCCCAGGTATTATAAAATATTTTATAGTTCTCTTTCCACACAATGATGTGTTATTTCACATCAGGTATGGTTACCCTATAGACTTGTCATAAGTAGTTAGTATCATGTGACATGCTTGTGCCCATACAACCTGTAAACCCTTTAGGGGCAGCATGATGCTTTAATCTGATGAGCCATTTCCTTGTATGATGCTTGAATTATGCCATTGTGAGTAACTCGCCAGGGCTACATTCAAGCATCATTATACCGACCAAGCATCATAGCGACAGGGTTGATACACTCCCTGAAAGAGTCGTAATGAATGCTTGAATGATGCGAGTCTACTCGCCAGGGCTGCATTCATGCATCATGCCGACCATGGGCATGTATATGTACATATATTAAACACTATGCGGTCCTTAAACAGGATTAGGAACATCCCAATATTTGTTTCTGAAATAAATAGACAAAGGCACACAACATTGGAGTCTAGAACATCGTTCTTCACGAGTTGGACCTGGGTTGTATCGCACGAGGTCTGAACGAGGGTCAACTCGTGAAGGACGATATATACAGATTCTGCTGATTGGGACGTTGTCTATTTGTTACAAGTGAAAATAATCTAACATAGACAACCACAGGCCGTGGAATACGGCTACACTATATATCCCCCATGGGAGTGTGGAATACGACAATTCCAACTGGTACTTATTCATGGTAGCTCGCATTCACAATGTTATAAATCTCGTTTGTACAATGAACATGTTTTCACTACCTTCAGGGCTCAGACCTTACACACATTCTATATATCTATCTGAGCAAACAGATCCAGCTTTGGAATGCCGGAACAGAAAATCGGCATAACTCCAACAGATAAAATACACACACCCATTATAATACTTCATTCTATAATATCAGAATATCATTCCATATTACATTTGTAGTTGGACCATGGCTCTTTAATTAATACATGAGTACATTCACATATTCAGTTGTGGGCCACCCGGGCCCATAGTTTGAGATATATATCGGTATATGGGCCACTGCGATCACTGACAAAAAAAATCACTCATCAATGTTGAAAGTTCACAAAAATAGCATATTTGCTGACATTTTACTCCTCCAAACAAAACGTTTACATACATATACTGACTGAATATTCCCTATAGAAATACGCGGAAATTACATCATGACATGGGCCATCCAGTCTCATGGCAAGATTTAGAGTGAAACGGCCAGACCATTGGCCGACAGTAGTGTCTACCCCTGCTTGTTTACAGTTACACCACCACACCAAACCAACTCAAACCATTCCTGACCCCCCCCCCCAAAAAAAAAAAAAAAAGTCGAAAAAAAAGTCGAAAAATGAAAATTTTACTTTGTAATTTTGTATTTTGTACTTATATATAGAAACATGGCATTTCACCTTATTTTGGTTAGAGCAGTCAGATAGGGAAACCAACTAAAGAAGGACCATTTTCTAATGAGATATCTATAGCCTACATTTTGTTTATTATGGTCTGGCCTTTAGGTATACTGGGTAGTAAACAACCAACCAGAATAACTTCCCCCAACACTGTCGATTGTGGGAACCAGGCCAACTAGGTTACGGTGGCAGGTGAATGGCAACTAGCCCAGTGAATGTAGCATCATTATAATATCATATACACCGTAAACACATCCCCCACCACTCACCTGGGGTGACGTTAGTACACACACAGCTTCAAGGGCCGCATAATGCTTTGATGCATCAAGCCTGTTTGTCGCCATGATGCATGAATGCATCCCTGCAGAAGTTTCAGAACTATCTTTTTTTCTGTAGGGCCCCCGGACATTGGGCATTAAGGGCTAGGGCACTCAGCATGAAGGCATTCAGAATTCTACAGTTACAGTACACTGTATCAGGGTGATTAAAACTAAGAACCAGGGCACTCAGAAACAGGGTCTTCATACATAGGGCTCCCAGAACCAGGGCCCTCAGAATTAGGGCCCTCAAACAAAAGCCCTCAGAACTTGGGTCCTCGGAAGCAGGACCCTTAGAACCATAGCACTCAGAACTAGGGCCTTCAAAACTAAAGCCCTCAGGACTAGGGCCCTAAGAACTAAGTACCTCAGAACTAGGGCCTTAAGAACTAAGGACCTCAGAACTAGGGCCTTAAGAACTAAGGACCTCAGAACTAGGGCCCTAAGAACTAAGGACCTCAGAACTAGGGCCCTAAGAACTACGGTAGGGCTCTAAGAACTGCACTTTCAGTGAGTTCCTAGCGTGATAAACCTGTTTTCGACAACAAACACTCGCTCACACCGCACGACAACTGTACATAATAGATATTCTATAACTCATGTGTGGAGGCACCTTTATCATACATAGTCATCATAGAGTGACGCGTATCAGGATGGCATAATGTCTTAATGCATCATAGCCTTGGTCCTCATGATGCATGAATGCAGTCCTGGCGAGTAACTCGCCAGTGCTGCATTGGTGCATCATGCCGACCCTACGGTGTTGAGCCACTCCCGTAGGGTCGGCATGATGCACCAATGCAGCACCGGCCAGTTACTCGCCGGGGCTGCATTAATGCACCATGAAAACAAATGTCACCTTTTACGACATTGATCCTTAAAGTGTTAATTAACAGCATGTATACATTTGTACATATCAGGTAGCCTTCACTTGTGTTCACAGCGGACGGTCAGAGACATTGAGTCGGAGGGCTTCAAGTATTCCACATCTGATATTATATTTATAGAGGTAGAAGAGCAACAACAGCAAATTTTGTTAACCCTGATACGGTCGCATAATGCGTTGATGCGCTATTTGTCTTCATGATGCATGAATGCAGCCCAGGTGAGTTAATCATCAAGGCTGCATTCATGTATCATGATGCCTAATCAGCGTAATGCATTAAAGTACTATGCGGCCCTTAAAGGGTTTAGAAAGACACTATCAGGTACAAAATGGCATTTACGGGGGAATCAAATTGTGCATTGGGCAGTTTTCCAACTTATCAAATTCACATTATTATTGCGGCAATAAAGTGCTCTGTAGAAAGTACGCAATTTATCTAGAGCAATCACAACTGTGGAGAATATTAAAACATGCCACAGTCTATAAAGTATTGCTATCAATATGAAATTTTAATTCAATCTACTTCATTCTATACCTGACAGTATTTTATGTTAACCCTTTAAGGCATTAATGCATCATACTCTTGGGCGTCATGATGCATGAATGCAGCCATGGAGAGTAACTTGTCAATGCTGTATTCAAGCACCATGCCGACCCTATGGGGTTGATACACTCCAAAAAGGTCGGCATGATGTACCAATGCAGCATCGGCGAGTTACTTGCCGGGGCTGCATTGGTACATCATGATGACAAATGTCATCTTTTAGTGACATGCTGTTCTTAAAGGGTTAAAAGGGAAGGAGGTATGTTGTGCGCCGTATACCAAATATCAAAAACCAGTTATCAGAGGCAGTACCCGTAGTATTTATACATCGTACAGATTGTACATCTTTGTCAAATAAAACTGGTTAACCCTTCCAGGTACCTCCAACATTCAAAAAAGAAAAAAAAAAGAAAAAATCGACCTACCCGGTACATACCCTAAATTTTTGGACCATGTTGCCTGAAACACACCTTTTTCTTTTTTTGGCCTAAGGTCATTCTTAGATAAGCACCATGGTACCTTAGACCCCCCCCCCCCCCACCCACCTTTATGGTCATGTATACACTTGTATTAACATTACAATTTATACCACCACATACTCAGATTACACAGTTTTTGTTTGGGTAGTTTTAACATCTTGACTGCCACCTCAGAAAGAAAATGGTGTGTTTCAAGTAACGTCCTCAGCCATGTTAAATAGACAGGTTGATTTTCGCCCCCAAAATCTTTTTTTTTTTTTTTTTATCTAATTACCCCTGTGAGGGCAAACTGATGCACCATGCAGAACCTTCGGGAGTGTATCAACCCCATGGGTTTAGTATGATGCATTCGTGCAGCTTTCAGGCAAAAGTACACATTGCATTAGAGCTCTATGCCACTCTTAAAGGCTTAGCAATTATCATAACCGATACTTTTACGACAACGGGTATCATTTTGATTATTACAAAACATCTCACCGGGTATAAAACGCAACACAAATTGAATGTGGTATTCACAAACAAACCGTATACAATATACATCAAATAGTTTATATCCGACGAGCTTAACATTTATCATGGCATATATACAACCTCTTTTTGGTGCGATTTTCAATTATATTTTCAATAAAAATCAGATCTTGTCGACGCCATGCACATCAAATATCTTCAAGAAACACATGGCGAAAATGAGGTAAATATTAAAACAAAGCGTTGTACAAAATATAAAGGCGAACATGGTAAACACGAGAAACACATAATATAAAAGTTCCAAAATGAGAATATTAACCATAGTTGGTGCAATACATACAGATAATATTATGTTACAAAAGCCTTTATTCACATTCTAGACTCATACCCCATTTACAACTAAAACAACAGAACTTGACAGATCTTCAGATTTTCCAGTCAGGATTTTTTTACTTGAGCTATAGAAATCAACAAATAAGATACATGTATAAGTGGTCATGCCAGGGTGGCCAGAGCAGGGGCCATCACAAAAGTCACCGAACTAGAAAAGCACATTGACTTCTCTCATAATTTGTCTCATTTTTGAATTGCGCCATTAGAAGTCTAGACGTTTGTGACCTGCTTAATGTCTATTTGTAAGGCCTTTGGTAGACTGGTGGCGAGTCCATATATCACTTTTTCGACTCCAGGGCAAATTTCAAACAGTGGTATGTATTGCAATACTAGTGTGCATTCAAGCATCATGCCGACCCTACGGGATTGAGACACTCCCAAAGGGTCGGCATGATGCACCAATGCAGCACCAGCGAGTTACTCGCAGCCCCGGATTGAGACACTCCCAAAGGGTCGGCATGATGCACCAATGCAGCACTGGCGAGTTACTCGCCCGGGGCTGCATTGGTGCGTTACAAGGACAAATGTCATCTTTTAGCGACATGCCGTCCGTAGAGGGCTAAAGGGTCACCAGTTCACAACACGTTGTTTACCTGGCGGGCAGGGTGATTAACACAGATAGTAGGCAGGATGGATTTTCCGGTGGGCGGCTGGGCGGTGACCTGGGCGGTGACCTGGGTGGGGACCCGGGATAATCCCCCTGTTTGCGCCGACCCTTCATGATGTGTCATCGGGCCGGGGAACAGATCTGTTGACACTAGTAGAAGTTACATATTTTGTCGCCTTTCAACCCTTTAAGGGCAGAATAATGCCTTTATGAAAGCATCATGCCTTTGATCGCCATGATGCATGCAATTGAATGCAGCCTTGGTGAGTAACTCACCAGTACTGCATTCAAGCACCATGCCGACCCTATGGGGTTGAGTCATGTCCGAAGGGTCAGCATGATACACCAAAGCAGCTCAGGCGAGTTACTCACCGGGGCTGCATTGATGCATCATGACAACCAATGTCATTTAGCAACATGCCGTCTTTTACGGGTTCACGACATTTTGTTCTACTCTTTAGCATCGTGATGCATGTATACTATGGCAGTATCATGCACGATGCTGATACCATGCGGTAGATGCACTACCAAGGGATCACATAATGCACTAGGCACTCTCGGCACATCACTCGCAGGCACTGTATCAAATTTATGCATCATGATGACAAATTATGCCACAAGTCGAGTCCTCCTAAAAGGGTTAATAGGTGTGAGGCGGGCAGGATTTCCTTTTTGCTTTCAGTTTTGTAAATCTGCCTTCAAGTTTGTAAATAAATCTTCACCTAAATGCACCAACGCCCATAAGGGGAGGGGGGGGGTAGTCAGTCTGGGTCCACCCATTTATGGTCCACAAATAGTTTGTAAATAGTGTGATATGTGTCACTTTTTACGTCTTAGCTAGAAATAAAGTGACTGGGGCAGAGGGTGGAAAACCGGTGTGGTTTAGATTTCTGAACCGGGATGTTATTTTGTTCCGAGAAAGAAACTACTGTACCGCAGGACAGGCTATTTTCACGTCATCTTTCTAATGCTTGATATTTCGAGACCCACCTGTCCCTGGCATTGTAAGCTTTATACAGGGCCTGCGCTTTATAAAGACCCGGCGCTCAATTATGACGGTACAGTAGCAGATGCCACCTTATGTAGACCTTTATTTTGGTCTGAAATAGTAGTAAACCCTACAATTGTAATAAATTCAGATTCCTACTAAACATCGAGATTCCAATCCCTAGTAAATGAATTCGGGAAATATTTTGATTTGGTCCCAACAGAGAAGTACACCTACAGGGCGTTGTCTCGATCGCCTCATCAGAGCAAGAAATGACCTCAAATTGTTAGTTACTCCCTCCAAATTGGATTAATTGATGTCGGTCAGTCTTTTTTTTTTTTGGTAGCTGGAGCCAGGTCATGCAAAACACACAGTACCGTAAAAATCAGTCTCGTGTATATTAAAGCGGCGACTTGTACGCGAGTCAGGCTTTAATTTGATACCAAACATGTGACTCCAGATGGGTGAAAGGCGACCTGGGACAATAATTCAAGTGACCTGGCGACTTTTTGACAAATTTGGTTCCAGTAAAATGGTCTAGAAAAGCGACTTTGTGACCTGGAGCCTTTAATTTTGGCGACTTTCTGACCTGAGGTGGGCCCCTCTGCACCCCCAAACATGCCTATACATGTATGTCAAAGTTTAAGGTGCTAGTTCACCTTACAGGTGAGAATTTACTGTAGTTAGTTCAGATGCCGACCTTAATAAGCAGACCGTGCAGTCGGCGGACGTGCACCAATGAGCAGCATAGTACTTAACCCTCTAAGATATTGACGGCATGATACCTTAATGTATTATGCCCTTGGTCGTCATGATGGATGAATGCAGCCCTGGCGAGTAACTCACATCATGCCGACCCTACAGGTTTGAGACAATCTGATCCTGAAGGGTCAGCATGATGCACCAATACCGCACCAGCGAGTTACTCGCCGGGGGCGGCATTGATGCATCATGACGACAAATGTCAAATTTTAGCGACATTCGTCCTTAAAGGGTTATATACACTGTGTGTACTTTTAACTCGGCAGTGCGGATTTCATGCACATTTCATGTATCATGTCGACCCTACAGGGTTGATACCTTTACAAAGGATCAGCGAGAAGACAAAGAACATGAACCGAGAGGCATCAGTCGGTCATTATTTTAAATATTGATGATTAATCAATAATGGCATCATAGTTACAGTGGTGTCTCTGTAAACTGGTCACCTCAGTTTCATGTAAAAGTTGACAGGTTACTAAATCAGGCTGGATGTAATCAAATCTGTCCAGTGAGATATCTGGCTGATAAGTGAGTCAACTGACTTATTGACGACCGATATATAGACTTGACGGGGTCAGAAACTGCCTTTTTAATTTTCAGAGAATCAGTATCAGACAAGACGTTTCACCACAGTGCTTGCGAGCCTTCTGGCAACACATGAACATAAAGCATTGAGGCATCATGCTGTACTCATTGAGGCATCATGCTGTACCCATTGAGGCATCATGCTGTACTCATTGAGGCATCATGCTGTACTCATTGAGGCATCATGCTGTACTCATTGAGGCATCATGCTGTACTCATTGAGGCATCATGCTGTACTCATTGAGGCATCATGCTGTACTCATTGAGGCATCATGCTGTACTCATTGAGGCATCATGCTGTACTCATTGAGGCATCATGCTGTACTCATTGAGGCATCATGCTGTACTCATTGCAACCCTAGTACTTTACTAAACATCCACTGCTACATACCAGGGATGAAAGTCGACTATGTCAACAAAACTTGGAAGATATAACATACATCATAACTCATAACTACATAGAACACTATGAATGTTTATGCATCCATAGACACATATCTAGTGCTGTGCAGCAGGATTTGTCATGTCTATATTCTCCTGGACGCTGTCTCCTGCTGAGGAGAAGCATTTGTCATGTCCATGTGGTCATGGACGCTATCTCCTGCTGAGGAGAATGGGAAATCTGTCCATACACTCTCCATGCATAGCACCTTAGTTTCAGTGGCTAAGCCTCATGTGAAGAGTGTAAATACATAGGACTATAGAGGAGAGAGAGGGCTTCAAGCTTTCTCAAGTTAACTTGAAATTGGCTGAGAAAAACTTGACACTGAGATCAGTGTGGTGTACTGTAGCCTGTCTGTGTATGTGTAGGACCACTGAGGATGAACCCGTGATCATTCTGCTGTCTTATTATATGTTTACACACACAAAATAAGTTTGATTGAGTAATTATCAAATATATCTCAAGAGAGCCTACAGCTAAATACCCTATATTTTTTGTGATTGAAAAAAAAACTTGATTTCAGGGAAAGACTTGAAGACTTTCATCCCTGGTTACATAGTCTACTGAATGGGGTGTCAATACAACATATTCTCAGCTCGACTACCGACCTCTCAGGTAGTCCCCATTAGCATGCTTCTCTGCATCGCGTGCCAATTTCCATCTGCCCCAATTACTTAGACCTTGAACGACATGTATCTTGTCCTTTATTCCTGGATTCGGATCAATGCCCTGTTGGCAACGAATGTGATTTATTACATGTGTATATACATATATATATCACATCAGACCCTCCATGTTCCTGATCTAGTACATGAGAAATAACACCATGTGAAGGGATATTCCTACTGTACACTGTGTCTCGGCCGCTGTATGGTCGGTAGGGGGGGGGGTGAATTGTTTTTGTCTGCTTCCAGTAAAATCTAAAATAAAGGGGTCTAGTTCACAAAACCTCTCAGAAAATGGCCCCATTACAGCGAGATGGGGCAGGATAGACTAAAGGGAGTGATCATTTTCCAACAACAGGAGGAGGGTAGATTTGGGGGTGAGGGAAATTTCGACCCCTTGAACCGGGGGGAGGGGTCAAAAGAATTTCACCTGTTTTCAGCTAAAAGTCCAACACGCTAGGCTACTGTACTTCAAAGGCCCCGCGCGCACCAATTTTCGACCCTCCGCGGGGGGATATAATTTTGACCTCCCCCCCCCCCCGCCCCCCTTTTGTCAAAAACTGATCCCTCCCTGAGGTGCGGGGGTGTCGTCTAGACGCACCTGTGTACCCGTACGTATATCAGCACGCCCTGATAACCTTGGCATTGGGGGTTCATTCAACCCAGCCCAGCATCTGTGTATATTTATACATCAGTAGGGAGGGGGGGGGGACTGCAAAGAGGACACGATAACAGCAAAACAAGCGACTCAATAAAGGACAGACAAGGGAGCGTTCACAAATGACACCGGCTAGTGGGTAGGGGGAGCAGGTATGTGGGTTTAGTGACAAAACGTGATTCAGGCTAATTCAGAGATGCCACTATCTAGACTACTTAAAGTAGGACATCTTTAGATTTTGGAAAGTGTTCTATAGATTAGCTTAATTCAATACAGAAATTCCAGCAACAAAAGTAGAAATTCCTGCAAAAGTAGGAAAAGTGGCATTTCTGGGTAGACATTTACGTGTACATTAAATTTGCCCTAAATGGTGACAGGGGGTTAGGGAGTGACATCATTTCAATTTTTTGTGAACGTTCTCCAGCGTTTTTCGAAGGTGAAATATTTTCTAATTAATTCTGGAAATATCACACAGGTAAGGTCAAACATAATATATGTAAAATCGAAGGGAAAATACTCAAAGATCTGTCAAGTTTGTAATTGTAAGCAATGTAACTAAATTACAAACAATGAAAACAGTAAGAAAGCACAAGATGTTCTCAGATTCAACCCTCATATCCAGACTCTCAGATCGCACTTATGCCAAACCAAAAGGGCAAAGTTGGCTTAAGAGATTTTGGGCACCGTATTTTAAGAAATAGCGTAAATGCCTGATTAAACGCAGTGGTTTTAAAAATAGCGCAGATCTCTTTCCAGTAATGGGTAACACAAAACTTCTATTTAATAAAACAACTACAGTACAAATATATGGACTTTTTTCTGTGGCCCCAGAATAAGTTTCCTTTCGTATTCTTTCTTTCAGACCTAGGATGTCAGATCTCAAAAGTAAAAAAAAATAAAAATATCAGATCTCCATGGCTGTCTGCCAGGTACTACCCTAGTTATATAAGCATTGAACATAAGACAATATATTAAAAGATAGGATACTTATCAACAAACATTTACACCTTCACCGGCCAGAGACTATTATATCGAGAACACCATCTTGGTTTATAGTCCTTAAAGTGCTCTAATGCATTATGCCATTTGTCATCATGATGCATTCATGCATCATGCTGACCCCATGGGGTCTGGTACACTCACCAAGGATCAGCTTGATGCACAATGCAGTGTCAGTAAGTGACTTATCACCATTGCTTTGATGCATCATAACAACGACAAATACACTTTAAGCTTAAGGCAACATGCTGTCATTAAAGGGTTAAAATACCACATATTTAAGGTCATGTATATTTGAGGTCTGTCTTCTCATATAAACCAAATGCACTTTGATACCATGTGTAGATAGTATAGCAGATGGGCATCCCTCACCATATGTGTTAGACATGTGTATACATGTAGTACATTCTATAACATATCGTCTTTACATATTGAACGTATCATGTCTTACTGCTACACATGCGATTCTCTATAATGTAGTGATCTGTGGTGTATAATTATATATAATCTACCCGGTATATAATCATTTATCTACATTATATATGTATATGTATATAACCTTATATAAGTGACCCACACTTTCCATACAAAATAGCACATGTACACGTCATGTTATCTAGGGTTTACCATCATCTTGTATTTATATCAACATCTAATATACCACAATGTCTATAAAAACCACTCACTCCACAACGGTCAAAATAACCCTTTAAGGGCAGCATAATGTACTTGAATGTCCCATGCCCAGATGTCTGCATGATGCAAGATCTGAATATAGCACTGGCGAGTAACTCGCCAGCGCTGCAGTCACGCATCATGCTGAGCCAAGGAGAACGATACAACCCTTTTCACTAAGCATGATACATATATGCATCAGTGGCGAGTTACTCGCTGACGCTGTATTGCTGCATCCTGGCAAACACGAGGCATTGAGACATGAGGCTGTCCTTAAAGGGTTATCATTAATCACACATACACTCTTATACCAAACACACTTATAAGAACACACACAGACACACACTGAGTGGTCGTCCACTCAGGACGGTTGGAGGCTGTGGTTCTGCTGATCGTCCATCAGAGGGTATTCAGCCATCTTGTTACTATGGTTACCATGGTTACCATGGTCACCCCCCGGCCGGGTCTCTGTGTTCCCGTTTAGGGCCAGTTTTTGATCGAAGGTTGCTTCCTCGCCGTCCCCACCCTCCATTTCTGTGATCGGGTGGCCATTTTTATCAATCTCCTTGCGGTTCCGCCGTGCTTTATACTCAATGATCGCGATTGCGATGAGCATCGGCAGCGGAGTGAAGGTGGCGACAATGATCGGCGACACCATGGAGAGATCCGCTTCCGGCTGTGGCAAGGTGAAGGTCACGACGAGAAAGGCGACCCCCGTGTTCTGAATCCCGGTTTCCACGGCGATCGTCTTAATCCGCTCCCAGCTCTGCCGGCATAGAAACGCGATCACCCCACCCAACACGAACCCCACATACGGGAGTAGAATCCCGGCGACCACCAGTTTAATGGTGAATAACCGGAATATAAAGAGATTCACATAAACCCCGAAGGTGAATATGAAGATTATGAAGAAGCAGAATACTGGCCGCAGCGTCTTTAGGACTTGCTTTGACCAAGCGGGGCGGAAACGCTGGAGGAGGATTCCGACTCCAACCGGGATCAGGATGAGGAGAAGCGAGTAGATGATGTTAGCGTAAGGAATCACGATGCGCGACGAGTAGTCGTCAAGTATCACACGGCCCAGGGTGAACAGCCAGAATGGGATCAAACCTGACGGAGAGAAAATATAGAACAAAGATTGATAACCTCTATAATGTGAGATTATTCAGAAAGTAGGCAATGCCAAAAGGGGGATGGGGTCCAGAACACACATACAGATATAAAATGACTGATCTCAAAAAAATGCTCTAAAATAAAGGTCCTCTATGGTAAATGTCTTCTTGACAAAAAAAAAACTTGCATCATTTTGACCGTAAATAGATTTACAGTGCTACCTTTGAAGTGTTACCAGGTAACAATTACAACTCCTAACTGACTTACTGGAACATTGTTGGAATAATCATATATTTGCTCTTCCATAGCTTCTTCATGAACACCCAGGACAGCCATAAATAATATTTATTGGTAAATGATCTATTTAGTCATGGTCATTATCAGTAATATTCAGATACATGTATTGTGTCTCGCATTTATCGGTAACATGAGGCGTAATTCTTAAGATACTTTGCCCCATATGTACTGGTCACAGATGATGATTGGTCATAATATCGGTAATTCTTAAGATACTTTGCCAGAGTTCTCGGTCAGACTTATCACTGTAATGTCTGGTAGCTATGGTAAGGTGGGATAATACTGAATTTGTTTGCTTTGTTAGCCTAGGACATCACAAATGCAGATTTATTGAATGAAGCCTGTTTTCTTTATGTACTAAGCTACGGTAACTTTTGCATTCTTATGGTAACAGCCTGCAGTAGCTTTCAGGTTACTATGGCAACTTCCATATTACTACAGTTACTTCCATGTTACCACAGTTACTTCCATGTTACCACAGTTACTTCCATGTTACCACATTTACTTCCATGTTACCACAGTTACTTCCATGTTACCACAGTTACTTCCATGTTACCACAGTTACTTCCATGTTACCACATTACTTCCATGTTATCAGTTACTTCCATGTTACCATAGTTACTTCCATGTTACCACAGTTACTTCCATGTTACCACAGTTACTCCATATTACCACAGTAACTTCCATGTTACTATGGTAATTTCCCTGTTATTACAGCCACTTCCACAGATTAGTTTCGTAACCTCCATGTTACTATGGTAACACTCACATTACTATCGTAACTTCCAAATGTTACTATGGTAACACTCATGTTACTATGGTAACTTTACATTGCCAGGGCAACTTCCACATATTAAGAGCTACTGTACCTTCCACACACTACTACAGAAAATTACATGCTACTACAATAACCACAGTAACTTTCATGTAACCATGGTAACTTACAGATTGATACAGTTATTTCAACATTACTACAGTAACTTCCACATTACACGGGTAACTTACCTAAGGCAGCCATGGTACTAAAGAAGGTCATGGTGACGGAGAGGGACACGTCCCCCTTGAGTAGGTAGGCGTACATGTTACTGGCGCCTCCCCCGGGCGCGCAACCCGTGGCAAACATGCCGAGTGCCACACCGCCCTGCAGCTTCAGCATCTTGATGATGGCAAACGCCAACTGTGGAGGACAAGAGGAACAGGGGGTTAGACACTGGGTTATGATAGGCTATGTTTGCATGAATGCAGTCCTGGTGAGTACTTGCCAAAGCTGCATTAATGCACAATTACAACGAACGGTATAATGTATCATCAAAGCACAATGCGGGCTTTGAAGTTTTATTTGATGAAGATGTGCAATATATAAATACTACCGGTACTGACTCAGATAACTGTTTTTTTTATATTTGGTATACTGCACACAAAATACCTCCTTCTCTTTTAACCCTTTAAGGAAAGTATGTCGCTAAAAGATGAGTAACTCGCTGGAGCTGCATTGGTACATCATGCCGACCACTCGGGAGTGTCTCTACCCTGTACGATTGGCATGATGCTTGAATGCAGCTCTGGCGAGTTACTTACCAGGGCTGCATCCATGCATCATGACGACCAATGGCATGATGCATTATGGCATGATGCATAAGGCATCATGCCACTCATAAAGGCTTAACGACCGGCTGCAAGTTCACTGAAGCGGTGAACACTTTAAGGACAGCATGATGCCTCAAGGCAGCGCTGGCTAGTCGCCTGCGGAGGCTGTATTGTAAATTTGTTTATTTATACTGAAGATGATAAGGTCACAGATCTTGATTTAAGCTATATCCAGTCGATGGGCGTTTTCAGAACTGATATTTGATTATGAATTCCAAAAATGTAAAAATAAAGTGTAAATTTGAGAAGATTCGGCTCGTTAGAGCCTTAGCATAGAGAGATAGTAAAGCGGTTACGACTATAGGTTTCAATGTTTTGGACATGTGTTGTTGTCCATGGCAGGTGGTATAGCCATATTGAATGGGGAATAGAGTCAAATGTGGTTCTTGGTGTAGTAAACATGTGTTTTTATCATATCACGATGAAATTTCTTATTGCAGGTGGTAAATCAAAGTCTCCTTTGTCTCCTTTGGTCACGGCGTCTGGTTGCAATATTTCTTCCAATCAATTTGGATCTGAGGATCTCCTGTGTTACGATGGGGGGGCATCCACTCACCATGACGCTAAAAAAAGATCTTAAGATTTCCTAAACGCTGGTGTATCATGACGACCCTCTAATAGTGAATTAACTCTGTATGGTTGGCATGATGCATGGATGCAGCCCTGGCGAGTTACTCGCCATTGCATTCCTGCATCTTGATGACAAGGATAGTAGCTTTTAAGCAGCATACCCCCCATAAAGGGTAAAAGTGTGTTGTATCATATACAAAGGTGGGCCGGCCCGATTATATAAGCCGCACTGACCATCTGATTAGGGTCACTTGTGTACTGTACTATAGTAGCGAAAAACTCTCGTATAAGCCGCACCCTGATTCTGTGCCGATCCTGTAACCCGCAAGAGAGATCTGACTCGCGTACCAGCCGCGGCTTATACGTGAGGTTTTACGGTAGTCACTCGCCAGCTGTGAGTACATCATGACCCTACAGTACTATCGGCAGGACAACAAAGGACATAGCATGTTAAAGCACTATGCCACCATAACCCTTTAAGGACGACATGATACCTTAATGCATCATGCCCTTGGTCGTCATGATGCTTGAATGCAGCTCTGGCGAGTAACTCGCCAGTGCTGCATTCAAGCATCATGCTGACCCTATGGGGTCGAGACACTCCCAAAGGGTCGGTATGATGCACCAATGTAGCACCAGGGAGTTACTCACCAGGGCTGCATTGGTGCATTATGATGACAAATTTAACCATTTAACGACATCCATCCTTAAAGGGTTAAAATGGTTGGCATATGGACGTGTCGGTCACGGGGGTGAACACGTACAGGGGGCTACTTTACTTTCTCTTTACCCCTTATACTGGAGCACTCATCATGACCACTGGACCCAATATAAATGGTGTATAGATATAATGCCTTTGTCGCTGCAATATTCTAGAAATGTTTGTGTATCGATTCTGAGGGTATGTGTTAGATAGACTACACCTGGACACGGTTCTTCCATATACCCACTGGCCCATAAGGTCGAGACGAGGTGTTATACACCGAGTCGCTGACCAGTGGGCAGTGGGTATGTGGGAGAAGCCTGGCCAGGTGTAGTCTATCTGATTTAACCCTCGGTTATGTGAGTGTATACAATTTACCCAAGGTGCGATTCCTTTGTCTTTGCCCTGCACCGTGGGTTAAAAAATGACATCCCTGTGCGGCATGTAGAACCCCAATGGCCGATGTGAGGCCATCAGACACCGGCCACAATCACCAGCCATGGCCTTTCCAACAGTGAAAGATTTTTTTCAGACTTTCCAATCAGAAGCAAAGCTATGGCCATGTAAACATTATTAAATGAATTTACGCATTTTAATCGATTATGTAAGTTATTGAAAAGTAGAGCCATACACTGAGGCATATGCCATCAACGTCCAGTAATATGGCCTGTGTAGAGGGTAAATGGCCTGTGTAGATGTCACGGTATAGGCCACATTGGATACATATTCAGCGAGGAGGTGAACTAGTATTGTGTGTCTATGATATCATTTCCTATGTAAGTATGAATGAGATGCATGCATGTTTGAATGATACCTTGTGAGATACAACTACAGTGAAAACTGACATAGAAAACCTGATTAATTGCCTTGGATAAGTGTTATGTTCCGACAAAATTCATGTTTGTAAAGTGCCACATAAACAACCTGAATGTAGGTTTCGAATAGTAAGAGACATATACTGTTAAGAAAGTAGCGCTTCTAATTAACTGTTAAATGATCGCCTATAGTCATTTGCCAGGAAGAGGACACGGGGAGACCAACTGAAAAGATGACTTTGTAACTCTTCCTGGAAATAAAAACCTTGAAACTTGAAACTTGACATTGGCCTGTGTGCATAACATATTCTTGCTAACACTGATTCCCACGGCTATGGTGACTAGTGGGTGAAATACACTTGGGATATTATAATCCTATCTGGCAGATTATAATCTTATCTGGCATCACCCATCCTACTATATGAATAATGCCATCAAATTACTTACGGCAAGTAGGAAATAAGCCACCCGATAATGCAAACCTCATTAAATATGGACCATGTATCTTTGATATTATACTGTAAATGTAATGCTTATTCCAGAGAAAATCTATTTTGTAATGCATGATATATATGCTGATCTTATACATCGTGGCTTCTTTTTGTGCGTCTTTTTTTTTTAAGTTTATTTTGTTTGTCCTTCACAAAAAAAGAATACTTTTTATGTAAGAATTCTACTTTATTTGTTGTTGTTTTTTGGCTGTTTTTTTAAAACAGTTACATATATTCCTTCGATATCATTTCATAAGTGTTTATATTGTATTATAAAACGGTTGGCCGTGCATCAGAGAAGCCACGTGACTGTTCGTTATAGAGTAACAGTGCACGCTGAGCACAGGGCCACAGCAGTGAATAGTAAACAAACCCAAGGAAAACCATTAAAAACCATGAAAACCTATTTTTTTAAACCATGAAAATTGTGAAATAGTTTTATAAAGACAATAGAACACTCTTTCTTCAAATCTCGACTCTCTGAGACTCTATAATACTCTGGTCCCAAGCCTTATGAAGGCTTGACACCATCGTGCATTATAGAGCAACAGAGAATCTCGATGTTAAGAAAATCGTTTTCTATTCTCTGATCAGAATCCCAATGCAACATAAAGAAACCTGGGATTCTTTTAGTTTTACAATGGTTTGAGGGAGACCCAATCTAGGGCGAGTTGCATATGGCATTAATGTTGCAAATACTCAAAACAAGGAAGAGGCTTCTCTGCTCGGTTCAGTACGTGTATATATGTGTGTGGGTGTGTGTGTGTGTGGGGGGGGGGGGGGGGGGGGGTCATGGTCATTCACGTCCTGCCAGTGGAGGCAGGTAACCATGACATGTCGCCATGGTTACCTGTAGAGTACAGGTCAGGTGTGTAAGGTACAGGTATGGTGGTCCTTTATTGCTGTGTACTGGTTGACACCGGCTGGTCATGTGACCTACTGCTACTCCGCCTCAGATATGTAACTATAGGGGAACCTTCACAAATGACGTCACCTGCTAGTGGTGGTGATGGGGGAGTGGGGAGGGGGGGGGGTGTTGGGTTTAGTGACGAAAATGTGACTTGGGCCATATACTTGTACATGGTCATTCACGTCCTGCCAGTGGAGGCAGGTAACCATGACATGTCGCCATGGTTACCTGTAGAGTACAGGTCAGGTGTGTAAGGTACAGGTATGGTGGTCCTTTATTGCTGTGTACTGGTTGACACCGGCTGGTCATGTGACCTACTGCTACTCCGCCTCAGATATGTAACTATAGGGGAACCTTCACAAATGACGTCACCTGCTAGTGGTGGTGATGGGGGAGTGGGGAGGGGGGGGGGGGTGTTGGGTTTAGTGACGAAAATGTGACTTGGGCCATATACTTGTATATGTTTAAGTATAGGCCAATATGTCCAAAGTAGTGTGTGGGTCTTGTAAAGGTTCTCAAAATAGGGGATGTCATTTGTGAACGTTCACATATGCACAGCTCCATGCACAGCTATGAGTCTATTGTAGACAGTACAGGTTTGATGGACATTCACGCTTGCTACTTTAAGGGCCGCATATTGCTTCAATGCACCATGCCCTTGGTCGGCATTATGCATGAATGCAGCCCTGGTGAATATATCGCCAGTGCTGCATTCAAGCATCATACTCAGGGGGTTTATACATTCTCAAAGAGTCGGCATGATGCATGAATGCTGCACTGGCGAGGGTTGCATTAATGAATGCATCATGACGATAAAGGGTATAGTAAAGTTCAAGTTTCAAATATGTTGATTTGGTCTAGACACGTACCTTTAACCCACGGTGGACGGCAAAGACAAAGGATTCGCACCTTGGTTATTTCGCATACCCGAGGGTTAAGTCAGATAGACTACACCTGTACCTTGGTATGCCTTATACCCACTGCCCACTGGTCATCGACTCGGTGTATAACACCTCGTCTTGACCTTGTGGGGCAGTAGGTATGAGGCATACCAAGGTACAGGTGTAGTCTATCTAACACTTAAACCACTGTGGACGGCTAAGACAAAGGTTTCGCACCTTGGTTATATTGCATACGGTGGTTTAAACAGATAGACAATGGTTATGAAAAGGTGAGTAGGATTAACCACAGCTTGCTGGTAGGGCGACTTGGGCTTCGCCCTCGTCTGGCCCCCACCAGCAAGCTGTGGTTAATTCTACATACCTTTCATAACCATTGTCTATCTATTACTTACACTAGGTCTTAATGATCTACCATCATAGTCCGTCTAGAGCGGTACTACAATTTACGTGCAGAGTGTGTGACCTTGAATTACAAGCAATTGGTGCACTCTGATAATTGGATTTATACAATGATAACACCTCGCACGCCCCTAGGCTAATAGTAGCTCTGCAGTACATAAAGTTTATGACCTAAGGCCAGCCAGATTCATAGATAGGTGTAACTTCCTAGAAGTGACCTCGGCCAACACTGGTCCTATGTGCGCATCCCTCACAAACATGCAAATTCTGCAGGCCTATGACTGCAGGCCTATCTCTGCAGGCCTATCTCTGAAGGCCTATCTCTAAAGGCCAATCTCTGTAGGCCTATCTCTGAATGCCTATCCTTGCAGGCCTATCCCTGCAGGCCTATCCCTGCAGGCCTAACTCTGAACGCCTATCTCTGAACGCCTATCCTTGCAGGCCTATCCCTGCAGGCCTATCTCTGAACGCCTATCCTTGCAGGCCTATCCTTGCAGGCCTATCCTTGCAGGCCTATCTCTGAACGCCTATCCCTACAGGCCTATCTCTGAACGCCTATCCTTGCAGGCCTATCTCTGCAGGCCTATCTCTGAACGCCTATCTCTGAACGCCTATATCCCTGCGAGTAACTCGCCAGGGCTGTATTTATGGAACATGCCAACCTGAACCCTACGGGGTTGAGGCCCTCCCAAAGCATCGGCATGATGCACCAATGCAGCACCGGCGAGTAACTCACCAGGGCTGCATTGGTGCATCACTAGGTGACATCCGTCCTTAAACCCGCAGATCTCGGTACCCCTCCACCGACAGTCAGGGCGCAGTCGGGACAGGTACTCAGCCCTATTTATAGGAGAGCTGGGGCTTTAAAGGGTTAGTTGGTGCAGAGCAACCAGCAGCAGTTCACAATGACCTCCATTACCAGTGATGTCCTCACCACGACACCTACATCCTGGAAAGCCTTGTACCCAATTTATCAGCGTCAGTGTTTCTCCCTAACCAGTGCATATATATATAAGGCCTAATAAAAAGAAAAAAGTTGTGTTCTGGTACCATGGCCAAAAATAAACAGGGTTCATTTTTTTTTTTGGGGGGGGGGGGATTTTACTTTAGTGAACAAATTAATTTCAGTGGTAAAATTTTAAAAATGTATTAAAAAATTAGGGTCGTCCCAAAAATGGGGGGTCGCTCGGGATACCGGAACACTACTTTTTTTTTTTTTGCCTATAAATATGGTAAATATATACCACAGAGAACTATGCCAAATTAAAACTAGTAGTTCCAAGTATTCCATTACGGCAGATTCAGCTAATAAAAGACATTAACCCACGGTGGACGGCTGAAACAAAGGTTTCGCACCTTGGTTATTTTGCATACCCGAGGGTTAAGTCAGATAGACTACACCTGTACCTTGGTATGCCTTATACCCACTGCCCACTGGTCATCGACTCGGTGTATAACACCTCGTCTTGACCTTGTGGGGCAGTAGGTATGAGGCATACCAAGGTACAGGTGTCGTCTATCTAATACGTAACCAACAGTCACCGAGCTCACGACAGATTACTGCGACGCCTGCATTTACAAGCCGACTCCCAAGTCGATGTAAGCTACCCTGGATATAATCCGATTTTCAATCATTTTGAACCTTCGAAGGAAGAATAGGGCTTGAATGGACAGTGTCCTTTTGTCGGGATAAGGCATTGAATACATCACTGGTCAAGAAGTTTGAGTTGCAAGTGGCTCGCCGGTATTGTATGATAGTGCACTTATCAGATTACGTTGATGAAAACTGTCTATTCACCATACGCCACCTCGACCGAATGAAAAAAAAGAGCGGAAATTAAAATTTGTAATATGGTGCATTATGACGACAAATGATATGATATTGAACACATGAGGCTTCAGGCCATTTTCTACTAGTTCACACTTCTGAGTAATACAGTACTTTTGGGATGCCATAAAACGTACGGTAGACATAGATGTATAGCTTCATGGACCATCAATTTGATTTATCAGACTCTACTTTTGCAAGTCATAATTCATGAGAATTTGTAGAGTCGGTTCACGGGTTTGTATGTGCGTCATATCTCTTCAGACTATTCACACGGCCATCATCACTGATGACTATTTAACCCTTTAAAGGCCGCATAGCGTTTTAATATGCTATGCCAGTGCTGCATTCAAGCATCATGCCAACCCTATGGAGTTGATACAGCGGTTCCTCCACAAGGCTCGGCATGATGCATGAATGCAGGCCTGGCAAGTTACTTGCCAGGGCTGCATTCATGCATCATGACGACAAAGGGCATAGCGCATTGATAATTGAAGCACTATGCGCCCATGGAAAGGTTACCCGGTAACTGTCATTTATGTCAGAGGTTTGTAACCTGACCTGCCGAGCATTATTTCATACGAGCAATATTTTAATCAAATCAACAAAATGTCGACGCACCATCATTGCGCGACATTGGGTCTGCGTCATAATGGTCCATAACTGGAAGCTGTCATCCTAGAAAAAAACAAGTTTGATGCGTCCTGAGTACGGTCATGGACGTGAAAGATATATCTCTATGGTACGGTACAGATTTTAGCATTCCCATAAAAAAGACCATATGAGATAGAAACTATATACTGTATTCGACGTAATAAGTGAATAAGTCAATAATGATTATGGGCACCTTTTAGTAGTTTAGAGTTTAATTGGGGTAAAAAAAGAAGATATTTTTGGTTATTTGTAGTATAAAAATTGGCCAAAAACGGGGTGTGTGCGCTAATTCGGTGGTGTGCGCTTATTCAATTCAATACGGTAATGTTATGTTCATTTTATCACTGCGACGTTCTCTACCCCTTGTATTCTTTATCGTGATCCCTCTCTTTCTCCCTCTCTTTCTCTCCTTGTTTCTTTATATCTTTACCTCCATCTTTCTTATTTTTTTCCCACAAGGACGTGTTAGGTTGTGCTCGGTCCCCACATTTGTTCATAATGTGATCTCCACATCTTCTCTCCAGTTTCTGTCTCCCTATTTCGCTCATTGCTTTTACCACTCCATGAATTGCTCTTACTGTAAAACCTTGCGGATAAGCCTAACTCGCGTATAAGGCCCACCCAGACTTTGGGCTGATCCTATAAGCCACACTAGGGATCTGACGATGGTGAATTTTGGTACAGTGCCATAGTAGTAGAAAAAGCTTGTGTATAAGCCGCACCCTGACCCTGGGCCGATGCACCGCTGATCTGACTTGCGTACTAGCCGCGGCTTATATACAAGGTTTTACGGTAGGTCAGACCTAAAGAAAAGTTGGTCAATGGATTTCACTCGCCTTATTTTCGGAAATGGATTTCCAATGCGGGCCTTTCTTTTTTTCAAAATTGGGATTTTCTTTTTGAAATTTTTCTTCTATGGATTTTCACTCGCTTGCACCATTTTTTGAAAAATGAAATCCATTAACCAACTTTTGTTTTTGGTGTGACCTAATAATGAGTTAATATTTGTAATCGTCGGATACAGGAGCTTTATGTGTTTGTCCCACAAATTCCCTGACCTAAAAAGTACGTCCTTTGGCAACCTTTCTGTCCGCTTCTGTTCACAATTTTAAAACTTTTCTGACTTTATATCAGATTTCCCTGACAATCGCGACATAAAGCCAACATTTTTAAAATGGCCTCCCAACCATTTATCCAACCTCTAGAGGATTCAGAAGTTCTCCGATCCCCCTTTGAACTTTAGTACATTGTATCACACTGGCCTTTTTGCCGAAAAGGGGGAATATTTTAGTTTATGACAAAAAATTTCCTAGAAAAAAATTGAAATTCCTTGACTCTGTCAGAAGTTGAAATTCACCGACATTTCCCAGACCTGAAACAATTCCCCCCCCCCCGACACTTTCCCTGTCGGTGGTAACCCAGCTACCTATTAAATGTGACAGCACACACAGGCCACACGACCACACTGAAATGTATAGCTTGTACTTCATGGTAGAACTGAAGGACATCTATTAGCGGTAGCCCTTTAAAGGCTGCATAGTGCATTATTGCGCTCTGCCATTTACCGTCATGATGCATGAATGCATCATACCCACCTTTTGGGAGTGTATCAACCCTATCGGTTTGACATGATGCATGTTAGAATGCACGTTGATGAGCCAAGTCTGCATTCATGCATCATCACGACAAAGCGCAGAGCACATTAGAGCACTTTGCAGTCCTTAACCCTTTAAGGACGGTTTGATACCTTAATGCATGATCGCCATGATGCATGAATGGAGCCCTGGCGAGTAACTCACCAGGTCTGCATTCAAGCATCATGCCGACCCTACAGGGTTGAGACACTCTCGAAAAGTCGTCATGATGCACCAATGCAGCCTCGGCGAGTAGTTACTCGCCGGGGCATTATGATGACAAATGTCATCTTTTAGCGACATCCGTACTTAAAGGGTTAAAGAGTTAAATATGTGTTGACGGGGCTGGTTTCACATGCTCCCCATGCACTGTGTAGACAGGGGTCTGTCAGCCATTATCCTCATTCCCTAATTTGTGTGGTCACATGTCACAGATCTGCAGACACCCTCACACGTAGCCCTTTGTCGCTAGCAGACCGCGGCAAAATTGTAGACATGGTGCATGAGTGGGCATGAGTGCAGCTCCGGCACGTAATTTGTCGGCGCTGAATTTGTGCATCATGCCTACCCTTAGATGTTGATACACGCCTAACAGGCTGATACACTCCTAACAGGCGCACCAATGCAGCACAGGGGAGTTACTTACCAGAGCTATGATAATGCAGCATGCGTTCCTTAAGGATTTTTCGAAAATTTGACAAGGGAAAAAAATGGAAAAAAAAGTAGCCTATTTATATGCGAACTAGCAAAACCTTGACATCTAGCCTTTCAAAAAGGGTATTTCTCAATACATGTTTACCTTCATGTGATAGGCCCAAATAGGTATTTTCCAAGCGTCCCCCCCGCCTTCTGCCCTTTGGGAAATATTTTGTGACCCAGCTCCCAAGGTAGGACAGCTTTTTTTCCCCTCTACCCTTCCAAAAAGCTGGAGGTAAAAGCCCATAATCCAAGTTATTAGAATAGAATTACCTCAGTGACATGCCATCCTTACGGGTTTTTTTTGTATTTTATTTATTTTTATTTTATAAAGCACTATGCGGCCCCTAGAGGGTTACCGAGTTCTGACACCATGTGTGGCACCAGTTGGTGTGGGAGGCTGACGCTGCTGGTGCCAGTCGACCCGTGCTGCTTGTGGGAACAGACTCCACAGGTTACTATATGTCAAAGGGCAAACGCGTCGATGATTTTATGCTTTTGAGTGGTGGGGCGGCAAAATGGATTGACCACTCATTTTTGTAGTGCTGTGAAACAAATTATGCCACCCCACATTTACCGTAGGATGATCGAATCCAGAATGATCAAATTCGTGAAATGAGCTGAAGACAAAAAAAAACACTATTTTTACACAGTTTAACCTCCCACATCAGACAAAAAACCTACTCAAACACACTTTAACCTCATACATCACTTAACCCGTGGTGGAGGGACGGTGGAGGGACAGCCAGTTAGTTAGACACGCCAGCCTGACTGGGCGAGAGTTCAGAAAGGGGAGTCTCACGCTTCCCACCAGCCGCTGGTTGATGTAATGATTTAACCCTTTAAGTCTTTTAGGGTGACATAAGGCATTAATCATTTAATGCATTATACCCTAGGCCTTGGTCGTCTTGATGCATCAGAGAGGTCAGATAGGTCAGTGTGTCTCAGACAGGTCGGATAGGTCAGTGTCTCAGATAGAGGTCAGATAGGTCAGTGTGTCTCACTTAGAGGTCAGATAGGTCAGTGTGTCAAGTAGAGGTCAGATAGGTCAGTGTGTCTCACTTAGAGGTCAGATAGGTCAGTGTGTCAAGTAGAGGTCAGATAGAGGTCAGTGTGTCTCACACAGAGCTCAGATAGAGGTCAGTGTGTCTCACACAGAGCTCAGATAGAGGTCAGTGTGTCTCACACAGAGCTCAGATAGAGGTCAGTGTGTCTCACACAGAGCTCAGATAGAGGTCAGTTAGGTCAGTGTGTCTCACACAGAGCTCAGATAGAGGTCAGTTAGGTCAGTGTGTCTCACACAGAGGTCAGATAGAGGTCAGTTAGGTCGGTGTGTCTCACACAGAGCTCAGATAGTGGTCAGTTAGGTCGGTGTGTCTCACACAGAGCTCAGATAGAGGTCAGTTAGGTCAGTGTGTCTCACACAGAGCTCAGATAGAGGTCAGTTAGGTCAGTGTGTCTCACACAGAGGTCAGATAGAGGTCAGTTAGGTCGGTGTGTCTCACACAGAGCTCAGATAGTGGTCAGTTAGGTCAGTGTGTCTCAGGGAGAGGTCAGATGTCAGTGTGTCTCACACAGAGGTCAGATAGGTCAGTGTGTCTCAGACAGTTCAGATAGGTCAGTGCGTCTCACTTAGAGGTCAGTTTATAGGTCAGTGTGTCTAAGGTAAAGCTCAGATAGGTCAGTGTGTCTCAGGTTAAGTTCAGATAGGTCAGTGTGTCTCAGGTAGAGGTCGAATAGGCCAGTGTGTCTTAGTGAGTTGGCTTGTCTAAGACAGGAGAGTATTTATATGATGTTGGCAAGCTTAGGACATCGAACAAAGAGAAAACACTGCACGTTTCCTCTTCATATAGCAATCTTGGTGATAAAACTAGCTGCATTCACTGTCCCAGCAAATAGAGTGAGAATTGCAGCCAAACCATTATGATCCCACTTCTATGCTCATTGCGTTTACATATTTTACGAGACTTATTCATGAATGGTGCACTATCAGCCTTCCAAGTACCTTGGATCCCCACACTACTTACAGAATGCTCCGTCAGACCCAGGTGGCCGGGGGACCTGGAGGATGCATAGGAGGCTCTGCTGATTATACAGCATGTCCAAAGTCGGAATGCAGCTAATAATTGAGTTGGGCTTCTACGTGGGAATTTACGGCAATTTACCATGCTACTTACTTTTGGAGTGCATGCTATAATTCCCCCATTAAGGATACACTGTAAAGTACTTTAAACCACGGTGGAGGGCAAAGACAAAGGAATCGCACCTTGGGTATATTGCATACCGTGGTTTAAAACAGATAGACAATGGTTATGAAAAGGTAAGTAATAGTTAGACTATGGTTATGAAAGGGTAAATAGAATTAACCACAGCTAGAAGGTTATGTGAGTCTAAGTGGAAATAACCAAGGTGTGAATTCCTTTGTCTTGGCCCTCCGCTGTGGTTTAAGTAGGATTAACCACAGCTTTCTGGTAGGGCGACTTGGGCTACACCCTCATCTGGCCCCACCAGAAAGCTGTGGTTAATTCTGTATACCTTTTCATAACCATTGTCTATCTATTACATACCTAGGCCACATCGGGCATTGTTATTGGGCTTTTATTTCCCATACTAGTGTATTGTGCCCTATCCTCCAAATGTAACAGTGTACTAACACTTGGAACACATTTGAGTAGGATTTAAAACATGGGAAAAAGTTGAACCATGTCACTTTAAGTGCTAAAATAGGACCTTGAATAAGCGCCCACGAGAAAAAAAAAATCTTGTTCTATTCACATTCTGTGGTCCTTAAATCCTATGAAACCGAACTGAATTGAGAGAGGCATTATTTATTGTTAAGCTGATGTGAGTGCAGAATAAAGACGTCCTTCAGAGATTCCCAGTTCAGGGATTATAATCCATTCACATATACATATAATGGTGTTGACTCATAACAAAGTACTTATGTTCCTAGAAATGTTTGTAGAGGAAAGTGAAAATAGGATACAGTGAGCTAACAACACGGTGATAATAGGAGTCATAGATTGTATGTAACAGTATACGCACGTCAACGTGTTAAGCAATGCCCCCTTGACACGTTAAGGATGGTATGTCACTAAAAGATGACAATTGTCGGCATGCATGCACCAATGCAGCCCTGGAGCAAAACTCGCCGGGGCTGCATTGGTGCATCATGTCGATCCGTTGGCAGTATCTCAATCCTGTAGGGTTGGCATGATACTTTAAATCAGCACTCGCGAGTTACTGTCCAGGGCTGCATTCATGCATCATAACGACTGAGGGTATGATGCATTAAAGCATTAAGTTGTCCTTAAAGGGTTGAATTATTCTCCCAAGTTAGGAGCTTAGCTTATAAACGGGACTTTATGGTAAGTTGAGTGAGTTCAGAAAGGTCGGTGTATATTATTATACTTTGGCCTCAAGTGGCTGTAAAGGGCTCCATTTGAAAACAGTACAATAACTGGTAGACACTAACGCTGAGCCAAATGCACATACATACCTCTTAGTCCAGGCCCGCAGTTTTCTTTATAAATAACATTCCCACGGGTGGCCCACAGGAGTATTTGGAAGACATTGAAAGAAAGTTTACTTGACAACTAATTATAACCATGCAATATATCGGTGGAAAGAGGGAAACGTGCCTGAATTAGCCATATTGGTCCCACTCTATCCCATAGGCTAGTCCGGAATATGTACATGTTTTTCTTTTAGACGAAACATAATTTTGACCATTGGCTGTAGCTTTATAGGCCTGGGTGGCCCGCAGCCGAAAAGGTAAGTGTCCCAGTTTTTCGATTACCAGGTATATCGATTTACCTTACTTTAGAACAGTGCTCAACTATATTATGGTTTCACCCTGTTTCAGTTAGCATTTGAATTCCGCCAGAATCCAGTTTTAACATTTTAAATTGTTAAATAATATCATAATTTCACCGCGAGGTATTTGCTGGTTTTGGTCGGAATACTTACACAATTCTTCCAGTTTCAGAAAGATAAATCTTTAGGCTTTTTGTGAGAGACCCAATGTATCGATGGAAGGTTTTCTCGATGTGATAATCGGAATTCGGGAAATGTTGATTTATCGACTTTTAGGGAGGGTGGATGGGGTGGTATCAATGATGTCCCTATTTTAAACATTTTTATTTTATATGAAGCCGAATTACCTACGTTGGGCTTATAAGCAAGGTTTTACGGTAGTCAGAATAGGTCTATGGTACAAAAGTTGCCAGCTAATTCAGGGTAACTGAATCTAGATCATGGTGGTGCACTGTTCATACAAATATGACCTGTGTTCTCCATACCCTTAGTATATCACGGTACTCCTATTCATTAGGCTTGTATTTACCTATAAATTTCAGGGTTTACAATAGGATCAATAAAATGAATACGCAATATGGATTACCGGTATCTCATATTGTATGTACAAAGTCAAAATTTTGGATATTTTCTAAGACAAACTGTTATAAACTGGAATCTAGCTTTTTATTAAGGGATGTTTGTGAACATTTTAAAACGTTTATGCTTCGAAAGAAAATATTCTGTTGTGACCCTTAGGTTTTCCTATGACTACCGGGTACCTGTTTTTATTATTTAGACATGTCATAGATGATCTCCTCCTAACATCAAATAAGTTTGGTTAGTATTTTAATGTTGCTAAAAAGAAATAGAAACGTATGCCTTTGAGGACGCTCGCCTTCACAACACCAGTACCTTACTCAACTGATAGTTCTATATGTCATATATGTGCGGAGAAATAGACTGTGTCCCATCTTGGATTTCATTGAAAGGCGTAAGTTGTTGCCAATTTTCTGCCAACAAAACATTGAAACGTCACACGTCAAAGAGAACGGCCTGAGCGGTTACCTGACCAAGTTCAAGTTCAAGTTCAATCTATTTTTACTCCAGATCGGTTACTTAATCGAACCAAGTTCAAGTTCAAGGTCATATATTTTTACTCCAGATGGGTTACTTAATCGAACCAAGTTCAAGTTCAAGGTCATACATTTTTATGCCAGACCGGTTAAAGCCTAAGCAAGTTCAAGTTCAACTATTCTTGTCACGGTTGATATATATATACACAGAGAGGTGAGGATAGGAGATAGACATGTAATGGCTTGACTTAGCTTTATATAACCTTGTATCAAATTACTCTATTTTATAACCTACCTTTCACAAGAAATCACAAGAAATAATTTTAAATGAAATAACCCACTTTAGTTACGGTCACCATTTAATGTCGCACATGTATATTGTGATTTTTCTGTGGAGACGAGTGCCGAAGCGTCTTTACCAGCCGCAAAAAAAAAGTAAATTGTTATTTTGTCTTGTGTGAAAGTAAAAGTGCCTCTTAGATGAGGCTTCTTCACGCATGGGCTTTTAATATGTTTGCTGGCCCTCTCAAAACATTCTGGGACCATGCTTTATCAAATCTAATTCCTTTTTTATTGCTTACATAAAAGAGAATAATTATGCCATGATCTACCCAGTAATTTAAAATAGCGCGGGAAATGGAGTAGAGCACAAGCCCGGACGCCTGGGGACGCGCTTTTTTCACAAAAGCGCCGAGGCAAACTACTAGTAAACCTTTCAAAGTGTGATTTTATACTACATGAATAGCCCGTGCCTCGGCGGATCTAATTTCCACGGCCCAGGACTTTCTATTTTGTGAGTATTTTGATAAAATCTAAGTGCTCGCCCAACTCCAACGGGGACAGCGTCTCACTACTGCTAGACAACCGCCTGCGGCCGCTCCCAACATGGAGAGTGGTCGACCAAAGCGGATTACACGCAAGCCAAGGTGCTGTAATGTGCCTGATTGTTCCCAACACCTGAATACACAACCTGCAGATACTCAGAATATCTCCACTACGAACAACAGGAAATCTCAGGTCAGAAACAATGTGGTAACTAATGTAAACGGATCGGGGGACGGCCATGTTGCTACGCTTGGAAAGCAATCGGCCATCTCCGTACCGCTCCCGACTGTTCCCGAAGCCATGCATACAGCTTCGGAAACCACCTCGGCTCCTCTCGGGTGTACTTCGTTCCCGCCAAAACCCAGCACGTTTCCCGCTGAAACGATCGATGAAAATTCAACTCAGGAATATTATGAGCAATCTACAGTAGGTAATGTGGTTTCTATTCCCGAAAACTCCTTTACTGATATTGATGGCTCATCGATAATACTTGAAAATTGCTCAGATGGCGAAATGAGCACTGAATGCGAAACCACGGAACCACTCAAAATGGCGGCCATATCCAGTATCCCGGATGTAAACATAAACGCTAAAAAGTTTAACACCGACAAATGGCTCGCTGGATCCAACTCCGTGACGGGCTCAACTCTCACATCCTCCACCCCTGTTAAAAATGCCTCAATAGGGGCACAGACTACAGAGGTGACAGTCTCTCCTGCGTCTAGTCTTCTCTTTGATTCCTTTGAATCCATACCGGACGCAAAAAGTGAAAATGCCGACCGTGAGTGGGAACAGGAATCCAAAACTAAACAGCCTACTATTCCTCTACAAGCCTTAGCTCGAGCAAAGGAGCTGCTAGCAAAAGGCACGGCGGAGGCTTACACCGCAAAACTAAGGAAAAGGCAAGTGAAATGTGTTCCCATCTCCCCGTTCCTAGCTAGTGGGAACTCAGTTGAGTTCTGTTCATCTTCATCGTCCACTCCAACTCCTACCGTGAACGACTCAGTTGAGTTGTCTTCATCTTCATCTTCACCGTCACCTTCACCAACCTCTACGGCTGCTACACCTTCCTCTACGGCTCCTACTGTCTTGGTGCCACTTGACACAACTGCTGTCGCCTCCCCCCCTCCTCCAGGAGAGGCGACAAATATGTGTCATAAAAATGGAAACTCAACCCTGGACTACAAGCAAAAAGAGTCATGTCGAATTTTAACCGACAAATTGGTGGAGTTAAATCTAGTTCAGTTACAAAGTGTTATTTCTCCAACTAACCCCTCGCCTGATGTTCCCTCTGACAGTGAGTGTGAATCACAGTCAAAATATACAAGCGCCTCTCAAAATCCAGATCCAGGGAATGAGACCCTAGATCTGGTCCTGAATAAAACCACTGCAGTGTATGCAACTAAAGCAGTGATTCCCCCCAGAGGTAAGCCTAAAACCAGTGCTATAGATCTACACGAAACTTGTAACACTAGTGTAGATCTAAATGATGAAAATCTCCCCCCCTTTGTGGAACTGGACTCAGTGGAGTCCATATCAACCTCAAGGATGGAGAAAATGGATCTCGATCCCTTTGGCCTTGACCTTCCCCCTCCACCGCCTCACATGGGGTCAATCAGTGCAGCCCTCAACAAACATCGCAATGATACAACTGTGAGTATATCCTCAATGACTACATCTCTACAAGAAACCAACGACAAGGTGGACTCAATTGAGTCAAAAATCAAAATCTATGCAGAAAAACTCGCTAAACTAACAGACAGGTGCACAGATATCACTGCAGCAACAAACAATAATGCAGATATTTCACAGCTCGACTTTGAAAAAGTAGAAGAAAACCTGAGCGATTTAAGAACAAAGACCGCCTCCCAAAAAGCACAAATAAGGAAAATAAATGAAAAAATTGGGAAAATGCCAACTGTGGAGGATAGAATAACAGCTATAGAAGACAAACTGGCGCTACTTCACTCATCGCCCACTGACTCCAGAGAGTATACTGATGCTACAAACTTAATGAAGAAAAAAGCACAAGATCTCCAAAAATCAATATCCACCATTGAAGGTCTGAAAAAATCAGCACATGCAATTGGCATCAAAATAGATGAATACAAAGAAATCTCTGAAAACAGTCCGGACGTGCCAAACGTCATCTCAAGTATTAAAGCATTGCAACAAGATGTGACAGATCTGAAAAATGCACAAAGCACCCACAATATCCTACTGCAAGGCCTTAATGAAGTTAAGGTGCTCAGGGCTAGAGTGGACTCCATGGAAACAACTCTTAAAGAGTTGACAGGGAGAAACACTGAAAACTCCATGTACTCTGAAGCAGCGAGATCTATGAACACTGTAAGACACTCCACTGAAAATCCGGGGAGAAATCTGGTCCTGTATAAATACTCTGAATATCAAAATGAAGACATGTCTTCACTCAAGACCTCCATGCTCAATCTCACAATAAAGATTAAAGCTCCACTTGACAACGCTGATATGATAAGAGTAACGAGGATGAGGAAACAAGGTGCCAAAGTTGATATTCATAAACCGGCTCCAATTTTGATTGCATTCAGTAGTTATGCGGCAAAAGCAAAATTCGTCGACAGCTTCCCTAAGATGAAGCACCTGCCTAACATGAGAAACTGCTCAATTGAGCACATCGAGGATAAAGAAACTAGGAGTAAAAAGTCAACCCTTCGACAAATTGCAATCCACCTGAATGATGAGAAACTAGTTGCACCTAGTACTGACACAGAAATCATAATAGAAGGACAAACCTATTCTCTTGAAGATGTGGACAAAATACCTGATCTCTACCGTCCAGACCACCTAAAGCACAAAAGTTCCCAAACACCTTTGCAGCCCCTCTAGATCCGAATGAGAAATTTGATAAAAAAATACCTACTCTCACAAAGGGATCAAATGTGTCTTCCTTTCAACTGACTGAGAACTCAGGGAAGATGGATATTGGTACAAGTCAGATGCATATAAGTCAGATGCCCCCTACAAGCAGGCAAACCAACTCCACTTCACTTGCAGCTTTGGATCTGGCGAACTGTTCTCCAAAAAATGTATCAACCATACCCATAAAGAGCCCAAAAGTTCCACAAAATGCTGAATATGATGTCCCACATGTCTACCCCCATCTCAGGCAGACCCCTCTGAATGTATCGTCAAAGGTATTTGTTCCCAGGGCGCAAACAGGCACGACACATCTAGGAAATCAATCCTCAGAGCTTCCCCCCTGTCCAAAGAGAAATCCACTACAAGACATAAATGCAAAGTCTTATTCCCACTATCCTACAGATTCCCAAAATGGTTCAGCTCACTTGTATAACAGCTCATCGACTCATGTGAGAAACTCTTACACTCATTTGAGTGCAAACTCTACTTCTAGTTATATGTCAGGCCTAGATCAAAGCTGCTCTGCTCAAAATATAAACCAACAAAATCTGAATCAACCCCCACCCCCCCCTGAGAGGGAAATAAACACCGGGGTAAAATATGCACAAAATGGGTATGAAAACACAGTCCATTATCCACAGAATGGGCCTCAGTATACAACTCCCAGAAATTTAGAACAAGTCTCGCACAGCGGCAGCACTCTGTATGGAACTCAGCATGATGGAAAGCAGAGGCAGAACTCACAGCAAAATGAATACAGTCCACAACAAGTGCCACCACTGCAATCTGCACCACATAGACCGCAACAGAGAGCAACATACGCCAACCCACAACCTACAGCAGCGCCAGCTAGTAGAAATCAGCCAAACTACAATTCAGCGTACTCCACGGCGCCGCAATCTGCCGCGCCATCTGACGGGAACTCCGGAAAGCGCAACGACCACGTGCGCCCAAGTTTCGTATCCGCACAGAAAACTAGAGATCAAGAGGAACATGTGAGAGAAACTCCTAGTGGCATTATATATGCCGGACATACTGCTTTTTTAAGTAATTTTTATATGCAGGACCTGTCTTATGTTGATAACACTGGCCGCCTACTAAAGTTTTGCTCGGTTGAGCAGGCATACCAGTATCTGAAGGCGGAACACGCTGGGGACCAACGAGCAGCGGATGCTATCTTACGTCTCAGAAGGTCGTCGGACATCAAGAAGGAAGGTGGATTGGTTGTGCACACAAACAAAGCTGAATGGGACGAGCACAAGATTGATCTAATGTTGACACTTCTACGACTCAAGTTTGCGCCAGGTACTAACAACGCAATCAGATTAGCAGCAACAGCCCCGCTCGCTCTCTGGGAAGCCAGTGTAGATCCATTCTGGGGATCTGCAACGCCCTTCAGATTTGGAAGGCACACTCCCTTCGATACATGTGATCAAATCTTTGGAAAAAACATTCACGGGAAGCTGTTGGAAAGAGTAAGGTTTGAAAATCAAAACTCCTTTGTCTAACCTCACTTAATACAATGGCTGTTGCAAATCGGTATGACCCGACTAATTGCATTATGATAGGGGACTCTCGCTGCAAAAAACTCTTTAAGGAAATAAAAGAGAACTACTCTGGATCAATTTATGTGCAGGCTACTGGAGGAGCAAAAATTGAAGACTGCATACCAATGTTAAAATCTAGATTAAAGCGGAGTCATACAGACTTTGTCATCCTAGCCCTTGGTATCTGTGACATCACGGAAAAAACCCATGATCACATTGCCTTCAGCCAAACAGAATCCCACTGTGTCAATCAAATCAGTACAAAATTTGATAAAGTAATTGATATGATAAAACAAGTCTCACCTTGTACGAAGGTGATTATTCCTACAATTTATGGGGTGGATCTGGCTAAGGCCAATCAGGGAATTGCCCCCGCTCATGACCAAGCCAGGTTGGAAAGAACCTTAGTACGTATAAACTATAACATCATGGGCTCAAACTTGGAACAAGGCACTGCAACGCCTCATCTTGCATCACTAGTAAGATACAACAACTCCAACAAGGGTACAATCACTCACAAGTACACCAGGCTACCTGACGGTACTCATGCAACTCCGCCCCTGAAATCTAAAATTGCCAGACTTCTAGCTGCATCTCTGGAAAAATCAATCAAAAAAATCAAGCAGGCGGAATCTTGCAACCTACCCATCCCCAGGGAAAAGTGCAACCATGTCAAGCTCACGAGAACTCTGCATGGGATATACAAGGCCTCTGATGACAACAGATTCTCTAAGCATAGAAGCCCCGCCACTCACCGACGAGTTCACAATGTTAGCGGATGTAGCAGTTACACCAGAGCACAGATGGTATGGTCTAATCGCAGATTCTGAGTCCACCTAAGGATTCCTGCTGCTCCATTTTGTCCCCCACATCCAGCTCCTTGGAGAGGAGCAGCTGTTGAAAACTCATTCGAGTTAAGTTTCATATGTTCACTCAGTTGAGTAAACACCAAGTTCTCAAGTTCAGCATCTCTATCTCAATTATGAGATTAACCACTGTTACTTCAAGGAAGTCTTAATTCTTACAGTTGTTAAAAAATGAAAATACAAAAAAATATTTCATGACGTGTTCATTCAGATTACCTCGGGCAATCTGCATATTATGTGTTTAAATATTGTATCAAGAACAAAATGGCAACATGCCGACTGCCACTAATCACACACCTGAGGACTTCAACATGAACGCCTCCGCCACCACTGCCTATGTATTCCTGTACCGTATCATCTGTGCACAAAACTCATTTGAGTTTATAAAAGACTCATGTGAGTCAGCTCCTGTGCAAAACTCAGGCGACTTCACAACAAAAACTTCTCTCTACGTCTCACCTACCACCTTTGATGCACACCTCTACCGTATCATCTGCGCACAAAACTCACTTGAGTTTGCAAACAGACTCATTTGAGTCCGCTCATGTGCAAAGATCTGCGGTAACAACTGGACTCCCAGACTCCCCTCAACATGGCAGTGTCACGCTCCCTCCAGCAAAGTCTACACTGCTGGAACAACGCGCTGATCTATCATAATGTCTGACACAGATAAAATTGAATTTCCTCCTTTAAACTGAATGGTAAATTAATACTCAAAATGTTGTAATAAATTTTTGAAATATATTATACAACACATTGATGTCATGTAACACTGTCTCTAGTATAGGAGATTGTGAAATATCATATCCCCCCCCTAAAAATACTGTAATACGGTACTGATAAGGTTCTTATAGGTCTCAAATAGCTCTCCCTGAATTAATTAATTTTCTTGACAGGTGACACACGCCTAAAAATGTACTATTAAACTGTTTATCTTATAATTTAAAACCCCCCAAGGCATTATCCGAAATCTTACAAAAGCCGAGGGAACCGTATATATTAAAACCAATCTAACACTGACTGTCAACGCAGCCAGCCTTACATTGGTATCAGTTGCTGGTTTCAGAACAATAACACTGTGCCGCACACCTAGTTAACGTTATTGTTGAACATAGAAATTCTGGGGCGCCCCCCCCCCTTGTTGTTGCTGGGAACATTTTCATATTACTGTTACAAATCTATGGTTGAATTTGCATTTTAATCATCAAAGCTGTGATTACATAGTGCCTGGTATTCGGATTTTGATCATCTGTTTTACGATCAATAAATATATTTACTGTTTTTGAATCTCTTGTTCGACATTTAAAATATAAAATGGCTCAATCCAAACTCAATATGGCTCAATCCAAACTTGTTATAGCTCCGGTCTCACATGCCAGAGGAATAAACTTCGTACACCTCAACTGTCGAAGTATGCATCCCAAATTTAAAGAGATAAAGCATACCTTTAATGAATTTGAAATTATAACTTTCTCTGAATCTTGGCTAACAGATTTGTACGATGCGGCCTTGCTCTCATGGCCACACAAGAATCATCATCGTATTGACAGACCTGATAGAGCTGGTGGTGGTTTGATCTGTTACTTGTCAAACAAATATTTCTCTCATTCCTCAAAGATATATGAGACTAGTGTTATAACACCGGATATTGAATGTCTCCATGTCAAAATAACGGTTCCAAATAACAAAGCTATGAACATATTTACAGTATATAAACCACCTAAGGGTGATGTAAATGAGTTTATTACACATCTCACAAAAGCAATACGAAGCTCAAAAGGTGAAATATGGATTTTAGGAGATTTTAATGTCAATTTTTTGGATCATGATCATACAGATACAATAGCTATTAAAGACTTCTGTAGAGACTTCCATCTTATGTGGCTTCTACAAGAGGTTACCAGGCCAAATCCAAAGGGAGGGCCGGGTACTTGTATAGATAATATTCTAACAAATTCCAATTATGTAGCTGCATCCAAGGTGGAGGATGCTTTCATTAGTGATCACCTCCCGGTCACTGCTGTAAGAAAAAAAGGGAGAAATGGGTTTAAAAAAGTTGAGATAACCGGTAGATCATATACAAAATATAGTAAAGATGACCTAGAGTCACATTTAATCGCCCAAGATTGGTCATCCTTTTATAACTGTGAAGATGTAAACTCTATGTGGGATCAAATAGAAAATAATATAAATTCTTATCTTGATAATACATGCCCACTAAAGACCTTCTCTGTCAAAGATTACGGTAAAGTTTGGATGGACGCTGAGGTACTCATAAGAATCAAAGAGAGAAATGAACTGATGCACAAGTTTAAAACTTACCATAGATTCGATGATTTTCTCCAAGCCAGGAAGGCCAGACTAGACATCACTAAAATGACAAGAGTAGCACATAAGAATTATATTACGGGGAAGTTAGAGGATTACAAGGATGATGCTAGGAAATTCTGGGCAGAAATAAATAAACTAATAAAAGGACCCAAAGCACCTATATCACCGGTACTCCATGATCAAAATACCAAAGGACTAATCAATGATGTACCCAACTATATAAACAATTACTTTAGCGACATAGGGCCGGAGCTGTACTCAAAGCTGAATTTACCGCCCCATACATTTACTGACGTAGATATTAACCACTCAGCTCCACTCCCACCCCCACCCAATTTCAGCACTGCTGACGTACTAGCGCTTCTTGAAGAGATTAATCTATGTAAACCGTCTGGTATTCATAATATCTCAACTAAAGTTTTAAGAGATGGGTTGATAATATTATTACCTCAAATAACTCACCTTTTTAATATTTCTGTGAAACTCGGTGTATTTCCAGTAGACTGGGCAAGAGCTGTTGTAACCCCAATACCAAAATCTGGGGATCTGCACAATGTTACCAACTGGAGGCCAATATCCATCCTCCCCCTTCCGAGCAAAATTCTGGAAAAATTAATGAAAAAATATTTTATGACGACAATAGAGGAAAGAAATCTCTTGTCCCCTCTACAATATGGATTTAGAACAGGCTGTGGTACAAATGATGCTATATTGGATATTGTAGATGATTTTTACTCGGCAAGAGATAAATCACAATTTGTAGCTACATGTTATATCGATATTTCCAAGGCGTTCGATTGCGTAAATCACTCCCAGCTTCTCACTCAAATAAAAGAAGCTGGCTTTCCTAAAAATATTATATACTGGTTTAAATCCTATCTAGAACATAGATCTCAGTGTACAAAGGTGGATGGAGTAATATCTAGTCCTAGGAAAATGTCCTTTGGAGTCCCTCAAGGGTCAGTCTTAGGCCCAGCTTTATTCATCTTTTTTGTAAACAGCATCATAAACTCACCAAAGGTATCGAGGATAAAAATGTATGCAGACGATATTGTTTTGTACTCTGCGCATAAAAATCCATCTACTGCCCTTCAAAGGCTACAAGATGATTTACACATTCTATCAAATGCCTGTACACTAAAAGGACTCACCATAAATACCAACAAAACTAAGTTCTGCTGGTACTGTCCAGAGAACCAATTTCATAGATGCCCTGACACCCTACCAACACTTGATGGTAAACCAATAACTCTAGTCAAAGCATTCACTTATCTGGGTGCCACTATTGACAGAGGCTTAACCTTTGAGGACCAAGCAAAATCTGTCCGTGACTCAACAAACTTTCTGAATTTCAAATTGGGCAAAATCAGACTAAGCATAAACACCGATATTGCAATATTAATATTCAAACAAACAATCTTACCAAAGTTTGACAACTGCTCCTTCCTTTTGGATGGGTGCAAAAAGAAATGGCCAGACAAAATTGGGAAAATTCAAAACAGATCCCTCAGATGCTGTTTACGGAGGAAAGTAAGGGGTAACTCTATTGAAAAGTTGCATGCAGACTGTGCTACCCCCATGCCTGCGCTCAGGCGTAAAGAAATGCTGGTCTCCCTCTTCTTCTCTCGTGCAAAGAAACTGGTACAACCAATTAACCCCAGAACCAGAAGTAACCACCTCCCCGTCTTTCAACTCATCAGACCAAAATCTGAGTTTTATAAGAAAAATCCTTTCTATCGTGGAGCGTCTGCTTGGAATAAACTCCCTCCCAGAATACAGACCATCACTGATAGAACTAGCTTTAAGTTGCAGCTTAAAAAACATTTAGGTACATATCTAAAAAAACCTAAGCCTAAGTGTAAGAAGAAAAAAGGAGACATTCTCCTCCCCTGTACAACACCGGTATAAACCAAAATTCAAGCTGCTTACAACAAATCACCTTCAACTCAATAGAAGGCTGTGTGTAAATATCTCAAATTAGTGCTTTAAATTATTACTTGTATAAATGTTATATCATCTACATTGTACATTTCCTATCATATGTATATACCCCACTGTTTGATACTGATAAAGTGAAACTGGTCAACTGTGCCCATCATGAGTTACGTTAACCTTGATGGCGCTGGACTCCGAAAATATGTACTGAAAATCATGGCAATAAACGTGTTATGAGTGCATAACAAAAAAAAAAAAAAAAAAATTAATTACAGGTAGCTGTTGTACTCGCAGGACCGCGGACCGCGCTGGATTTTAGTTGAAATTACTTTTTCCTGTTTACAATACCGATTTACTCCCAGAACTAGGAAGGCAGGGTTTAAATACAATACCGGGTACCACTAGTTTAAAGAGAAATCAAAATGTCCTATATGGTATGGTCTACAAGATGTTTTTCTCAAACTGGAAGTTTGTATTAAAGGCGGGGGGTTTACTGTAGATATTTGGTCATCCTTTTTATTCATACCCCGATAATAAATTTTCATACACCCCCCCCCCTCTATATGAGCAACCACAAACGAATAACTTCAAAACTTGTGGCGGTTATGGCAAGGCGAATGGGTAAACTTCCAAACCCTTATGTTTTCCCAAAAAGCATTGTTTTTCGAAAGTGTACCCCATTCGCTTTGCCATAGACGTGCCTCTACATGGGTCCCCCCAGTATTGACAGTGTCGCCGTGTCGATCTTTAGCAAGAGGGCCGTGTCACTGCGTCGATTTTTATGTGTTTAGCATATATAAGGGCCTTATAAAGATGCCTATGTCCGTCGATTTTTAAAAGGGCCGTGTCGCCTGTGTCGATTTTTAAAAGGGCCGTGTCGCCCGTGTCGATTTTTACCCATGTAGAGGCACATAGACACTCCTCACTGAAGTCTGAGCCTGTGAAAGGCCGTTTGTTTTCGTCCTGGGACTCACTGGTCCGTTCAATCGTCGCATTACTTTTAATATGCCCTGGATAATGACTAAATCTAAGCAGTCTCGGACTCCAATACCAACACATCTGCGGGTCCCTCTGCTGAGTATGGTATGGGAGCAGACCTTCATCTCACTTGATACCAATTTGCGCCAGTTTGGTGGCGCAAATGGGTGTGTATTGGTCAATACACATCCAAGTACAGAGAGATGCTAATCAGTATCAAAGGGGTAATAAAAGTACCTGGGGGCTACTGTACAATTCACACTTATAATTGACAGAGGTAGTTGGAAAATATGTATTGGAATGGGATGATGGCCTGCTCCCAGGCTATCCAACTGGTAGGATAGTCGCTGGCCGAGGCTGAAATCTAAGGGTCTCATCAGTGCTTGTCGCCGTAACCAGCGCACCTCCCTGCAGACCCCTATAGAGGCATTTTGGTATCAAATGGAAGCTGACACTGGTTTGCGTACAACCCGCGGGTAGTACGTGGGTATTTACTATATATGCAACAGGTCTTTCATTTACCGTTTGTCAGCACAGTAAGGAGGAGGAGTGTGGCCCACCTAGATGCTGTAGGCCAAAAGAAAAAGAAGTTGTGTTCAGGTATCCCTACTAGCGACTCTATTTTTGTGGCCCTACCAATTTTCTTTTTTTCTTTTTGGAAGGCATGTTTGGGGTTTTCTACCAGAAAAAAAAACATTTTTAACCTGAAACTTTTTTTTTTACTGAAATTATACGAAAATCGGAGGATTTTTTGTCTCTAAATCCTTGAAAAAAAAAGGTAAAGAAAAGAATTCGACCTACCTACCCTATTTCTTTTGGGCAATGTTACCTGAACACAAATTCTTTTTCTTTTTTGCCATACCACTGTAGATCAGATGTGCAGCTCCCACCATAGCATTGATTGATTTGTTTAACGTCCTGACTTACAGAACTGTAAGGAAGTCATCCACAAATAGTGGTAGTCTACCTCAGGATGAACTTGTATTTAAATGCTGTTTTCCTAGTATAGGCTATAGCAATGATCCCATCTATGAGATGAGTGAACAAATCTATGGGGTGAGGCCGGGGGTGAGGCACTGAGGGAGAAAACTGCTACCCGGGCATGTCCCCAACTCTTTTCGAAGGGTAGCGAGTAGCTTTTACTTGCCTGGTCCTACATACCTTGACTAGTACCATAGGCATAGAAGGTGCGGCCAGATAAACCATGGCCTTTGATATCTCAGACGTGGTTCACTGAGGAGAAATCACAAGGCAGACCACCAGAACGAAGGCCTGGGCCGGCGCATATTGGCAACTGAACGGCTGCTACCGTAATACTGTTTGATTACTGACAATCACTGCAGTCCATCACTTAGGAGTCACTGATCCACTCATCATGTATTACAGTATTGTCTCAGAGAGTTAGAGATCTCTCTGGTTGTATTGAGCCAGAGATGCTACTCATTACTTGATAAAAAGTAAGAAGGTCCAGGCCAAAATATTGCAAAGCATTACCCAAACACTGTGGCAGGTCCTTTAGAAATGTATTTATTTTGTTTCAATGATTCCAGCGGCGTGCCAATCAGTTTCAAAGTGTGTGTGTGGGGGGGGGGGGGGGCAAGGGGGGTTTCTGGCTTGACCCCCCCCCCCCCCCCGGTTGCCACGCCCCTGAATGATTCAAAAAGGTTGGGGGAGAGTCTGGAATCCTAGGGCTCGCCTACCCCATTCAGATAATTCCCAAACCTATGTTTCTAGAGCAAATACATGTGACTTTTGTGAGTAGATGATGAAATCCCAGAGAGAATCTCTGCAATACACATGCAATACACATCCCAAAGTACGGGAGTGCACTTTTTTTTGACAACGTGGGTCGTGGGGGGTAGGCTTACAGTAGCAAAAACTTGCCCACCCTCACCCCATTGGCATTGGCATTGTTAAAATATGAGCACTCCCTACTATTAAAAGACAATATAATTTAATTTTTACTAAATAATACTCACCACAGGCATAATGATATACTGGCATGTCATGCCTATAGCAGGAGCCACGGGGCGTCGGGTAACTTCTTTGATCACCTCCAGGTCGATCTTACATCCCATCCCCACATTGGCCATGAGGATAATCAACACTATGACAACCAAAAAGATGGTATCAACCACCCTATGTTCTCTCACCACTGAGATATGGTACTCATAGTCCAATACCCTCAATGCATTCCCTGTTTGGCTGTCTATATGGACAACTGTTTGTGTGAGAGGGATATTAGCTTCTGTAGAGTTTGATACTGATCCTTGCTGGGGGTGTGTAGCCCCAGAGGGACTGGACCTTGGGCCTATTTCTGCATCAGTGGAGCCTGAGGGTTGGACCGCCCAGTCGTAGGTAGAGTCCAACTCCTTCTCGGCTATCGAGAAAGTCAACACTGTCCGCCCAAGGAAATTCCCCTTGATTGTAATAAACGTCTCATTGTGACTGCTATTAGAACTAGAGTCCAAACCTAATGTGATCTCATCTGGTAGCTCAACAGAGGCTACTTCGGTGTCGCTTGAGGCGACTCGTAATTTCACAGGTGGAATGCTTGGGCCGGCTTCTGAAGATGTCGCTTCTGTAGAGTAAACTACCTTCGCAGTATGGTCCCGAACCAACCCTTCGATGAGATTAGGCACGAAATTCACGAACACCAATTGGTTCTTTAGGGGCACTTGCAGGCGTCCGGTGTTGTTATTTTGAGGAGAAAGACTTGTGAATGAAGAAGGCACGCTTAGAACTACGTAGAGCAAAACAAGCACACACCTCGCCATTTTGGCCTTGAATGTGTTGACATGCTGTTCGCTGGTTGGTTACCTCACCGACGTAAAGTACCGCCGCACGCCGCGCACGAGCGGGACTGCCCGCCGCGCCGCCTCGTAGACAACTTTGGAACCAACTATGGCAACAAAGTTCTTGAACTAGTTTCTTCAGGGGTCGAATTCTTCGGAATATTAGAGGTTAGTTTGCATTTTGGATGATGTGACGGTGATATAGTGGAAGACTGTGTATCTTGTTTGTATAATAATTACAGAACACGCTGGTAAATCATAGTTATTTCCAGATATCAGCTGACAGTTAGTGAAAAACACGTATTATCGCCCAGTTTCTAAATCAGACACCACTGTCAGTGTCACTCACTGTCACCACCTCACTGTCCTCAGTGACTCATTCAGTCACTGGGTGCACTGACTGTTTTACTCAGGCCATTGACCACACTCTCCCTGACACTGACTACCAGCCTATGATAACTGACACAGTATTAAATTCAGTGTTACAGTACTGACTGACAAACTCACAAGGAAGGTTCTTTTGAGTGCACAGTATGATTATGTGAGTATGGCCATGAATCCATGGGGTATAGTACAATGGATGAGAATCACCATAGCATAGCAGTCTAATCTCTCTGCCATGGATCACCTGGTGAGAAGATTAGGAACTAATGGCAGTGATGCAAATTACACTCTAAATGACCAACTGGAGAAAATTAATTCATCCTACTTAGAATTATCAGATCACATTGATTCAAAAAGTGCTAGAAAGCCCTTGATGTGTAGCTTTTAACTGACCATGTTTTATTAAAATGTTAAAAGGGGGTGTTTTGGGGAAAGGGCCCCCAAATTTTGGAATTTTTCAAAAAAATTGCCGAAATTCCCACCCCCCCAAAAAATTGTTCCCTATCTGATATCAAATAGAAACCCTTTCGGTTCCAAAGTATGAAATCAGGGCTTTCCAACCATCTTCGAATGATTGCGATATGAAAATTCTAAGTGGCAAAGAAAAACTGTCCCGTATGGGTCACCGACCAGGCCGTCACCCTTCAAACCGGACAATTTCTCTGAAAATGACCAACTGGAGAAAATTATTTTGTCCTACTTAGCATTATCAGATCACTTTGATTCAAAAAGTGCTAGAAGGCCCTTGATGTGTAGCTTTTAACTGACCATGTTTTATTCCAATATTGCAAGGGGGTGTCTTTGGAAAAGGGCCCCCAAATTTTGGAATTTTTCCAAAAAATTGCCGAAATTCCCACCCCCCAAAAAAATTGTTCCCTATCTGATATCAAGTAGAAACCCTTTCAGTTCCAAAGTATGAAATCAGGGCTTTCCAACCATCTTCGAATGATTGCGATATGAAAATTCTAAGTGGCAAAGAAAAACTGTCCCGTATGGGTCACCGACCAGGCCGTCACCCTTCAAACCGGACATTTTCTCTGAAAATGACCAACTGGAGAAAATTATTTTGTCCTACTTAGCATTATCAGATCACTTTGATTCAAAAAGTGCTAGAAGGCCCTTGATGTGTAGCTTTTAACTGACCATGTTTTATTCCAATATTGCAAGGGGGTGTCTTTGGAAAAGGGCCCCCAAATTTTGGAATTTTTCCAAAAAATTGCCGAAATTCCCACCCCCCCAAAAAATTGTTCCCTATCTGATATCAAATAGAAACCCTTTCGGTTCCAAAGTATGAAATCAGGGCTTTCCAACCATCTTCGAATGATTGCGATATGAAAATTCTAAGTGGCAAAGAAAAACTGTCCTGTATGGGTCACCGACCAGGCCGTCACCCTTCAAACCGGACATTTTCTCTGAAAATGACCAACTGGAGAAAATTATTTTGTCCTACTTAGCATTATCAGATCACTTTGATTCAAAAAGTGCTAGAAGGCCCTTGATGTGTAGCTTTTAACTGACCATGTTTTATTCCAATATTGCAAGGGGGTGTTTTGGAAAAGGGACCCCAAATTTAGGAATTTTTCCAAAAAATTGCCGAAATTCCCACCCCCCAAAAAATTGTTCCCTATCTGATATCAAATAGAAACCCTTTCGGTTCCAAAGTATGAAATCAGGGCTTTCCAACCATCTTCGAATGATTGCGATATGAAAATTCTAAGTGGCAAAGAAAAACTGTCCCGTATGGGTCACCGACCAGGCCGTCACCCTTCAAACCGGACATTTTCTCTGAAAATGACCAACTGGAGAAAATTATTTTGTCCTACTTAGCATTATCAGATCACTTTGATTCGAAAAGTGCTAGAAGGCCCTTGATGTGTAGCTTTTAACTGACCATGTTTTATTCCAATATTGCAAGGGGGTGTCTTTGGAAAAGGGCCCCCAAATTTTGGAATTTTTCCAAAAAATTGCCGAAATTCCCACCCCCCAAAAAAATTGTTCCCTATCTGATATCAAGTAGAAACCCTTTCGGTTCCAAAGTATGAAATCAGGGCTTTCCAACCATCTTCGAATGATTGCGATATGAAAATTCTAAGTGGCAAAGAAAAACTGTCCCGTATGGGTCACCGACCAGGCCGTCACCCTTCAAACAGGACATTTTCTCTGAAAATGACCAACTGGAGAAAATTATTTTGTCCTACTTAGCATTATCAGATCACTTTGATTCAAAAAGTGCTAGAAGGCCCTTGATGTGTAGCTTTTAACTGACCATGTTTTATTCCAATATTGCAAGGGGGTGTCTTTGGAAAAGGGCCCCCAAATTTTGGAATTTTTCCAAAAAATTGCCGAAATTCCCAACCCCCCCAAAAAATTGTTCCCTATCTGATATCAAATAGAAACCCTTTCGGTTCCAAAGTATGAAATCAGGGCTTTCCAACCATCTTCGAATGATTGCGATATGAAAATTCTAAGTGGCAAAGAAAAACTGTCCCGTATGGGTCACCGACCAGGCCGTCACCCTTCAAACCGGACATTTTCTCTGAAAATGACCAACTGGAGAAAATTATTTTGTCCTACTTAGCATTATCAGATCACTTTGATTCAAAAAGTGCTAGAAGGCCCTTGATGTGTAGCTTTTAACTGACCATGTTTTATTCCAATATTGCAAGGGGGTGTCTTTGGAAAAGGGCCCCCAAATTTTGGAATTTTTCCAAAAAATTGCCGAAACTCCCACCCCCCCAAAAAATTGTTCCCTATCTGATATCAAATAGAAACCCTTTCGGTTCCAAAGTATGAAATCAGGGCTTTCCAACCATCTTCGAATGATTGCGATATGAAAATTCTAAGTGGCAAAGAAAAACTGTCCTGTATGGGTCACCGACCAGGCCGTCACCCTTCAAACCGGACATTTTCTCTGAAAATGACCAACTGGAGAAAATTATTTTGTCCTACTTAGCATTATCAGATCACTTTGATTCAAAAAGTGCTAGAAGGCCCTTGATGTGTAGCTTTTAACTGACCATGTTTTATTCCAATATTGCAAGGGGGTGTTTTGTGAAAGGGACCCCAAATTTTGGAATTTTTCCAAAAAATTGCCGAAATTCCCACCCCCCAAAAAATTGTTCCCTATCTGATATCAAATAGAAACCCTTTCGGTTCCAAAGTATGAAATCAGGGCTTTCCAACCATCTTCGAATGATTGCGATATGAAAATTCTAAGTGGCAAAGAAAAACTGTCCCGTATGGGTCACCGACCAGGCCGTCACCCTTCAAACCGGACATTTTCTCTGAAAATGACCAACTGGAGAAAATTATTTTGTCCTACTTAGCATTATCAGATCACTTTGATTCGAAAAGTGCTAGAAGGCCCTTGATGTGTAGCTTTTAACTGACCATGTTTTATTCCAATATTGCAAGGGGGTGTCTTTGGAAAAGGGCCCCCAAATTTTGGAATTTTTCCAAAAAATTGCCGAAATTCCCACCCCCCAAAAAAATTGTTCCCTATCTGATATCAAGTAGAAACCCTTTCGGTTCCAAAGTATGAAATCAGGGCTTTCCAACCATCTTCGAATGATTGCGATATGAAAATTCTAAGTGGCAAAGAAAAACTGTCCCGTATGGGTCACCGACCAGGCCGTCACCCTTCAAACAGGACATTTTCTCTGAAAATGACCAACTGGAGAAAATTATTTTGTCCTACTTAGCATTATCAGATCACTTTGATTCAAAAAGTGCTAGAAGGCCCTTGATGTGTAGCTTTTAACTGACCATGTTTTATTCCAATATTGCAAGGGGGTGTCTTTGGAAAAGGGCCCCCAAATTTTGGAATTTTTCCAAAAAATTGCCGAAATTCCCAACCCCCCCAAAAAATTGTTCCCTATCTGATATCAAATAGAAACCCTTTCGGTTCCAAAGTATGAAATCAGGGCTTTCCAACCATCTTCGAATGATTGCGATATGAAAATTCTAAGTGGCAAAGAAAAACTGTCCCGTATGGGTCACCGACCAGGCCGTCACCCTTCAAACCGGACATTTTCTCTGAAAATGACCAACTGGAGAAAATTATTTTGTCCTACTTAGCATTATCAGATCACTTTGATTCAAAAAGTGCTAGAAGGCCCTTGATGTGTAGCTTTTAACTGACCATGTTTTATTCCAATATTGCAAGGGGGTGTCTTTGGAAAAGGGCCCCCAAATTTTGGAATTTTTCCAAAAAATTGCCGAAACTCCCACCCCCCAAAAAAATTGTTCCCTATCTGATATCAAGTAGAAACCCTTTCGGTTCCAAAGTATGAAATCAGGGCTTTCCAACCATCTTCGAATGATTGCGATATGAAAATTCCAAGTGGCAAAGAAAAACTGTCCCGTATGGGTCACCGACCAGGCCGTCACCCTTCAAACCGGACATTTTCTCTGAAAATGACCAACTGGAGAAAATTATTTTGTCCTACTTAGCATTATCAGATCACTTTGATTCAAAAAGTGCTAGAAGGCCCTTGATGTGTAGCTTTTAACTGACCATGTTTTATTCCTATATTGCAAGGGGGTGTCTTTGGAAAAGGGCCCCCAAATTTTGGAATTTTTCCAAAAAATTGCCGAAATTGCCACCCCCCAAAAAAATTGTTCCCTATCTGATATCAAGTAGAAACCCTTTCGGTTCCAAAGTATGAAATCAGGGCTTTCCAACCATCTTTAAATTATTTCAATATGATAATTCTAAGTGGCAAAGAAAAACTCTCCCACATAGATCACCTATCACATGTAGTTCCCTTTTTTGCCACCCCCTTGGAGGTGGCGCTACTGTCAGTCATGTCACTGATGGAGAGCCAGCAGGTCTACTTGCGAATCCCTGTACTTTATATCCCTGATGAATCTAATCATTAATGGTATGGCCGAGTGCTAATTTTTTAACAATAGTGGGGGCGGGGGGGGGTGAGCGCGCAAAATTTCTTCAACCTCCCTAGAGGGCTCAACATTTTTTACCCCCCCCCCCCCCACCCCCCCCGGGCAGGCCGAAAATCCTGCGTTCGCGCCTCTGTGTAGCATAGTGACGCGTGGGTTTTTTCTTAATACCCCCCCCCCCCTAAGGGCCAAGAGCCTCTTGAAGAGGGGTCTACATTTTTTACCCCTCCCCCCGGTCAAGGGGTCCAAATTGTTTCCCCCCCCCCATCCCCCACCCACCCTGTTGTTAAAAAATGAGCACTCCCTTATTGAATTAAGGGAGTGATCATTTTTTAACAGCAGGGATTGGGAGGTCAGGTTTCTCGCGGGCCGTGCAACATTTTTTACACCCCCTGGTCAACGGGTCGAAATTCGCCCCCCTTCTTACGGGTCGAAAATCAGCTCGCTTAAGGGCCCCTTGAAGCATTGTAACGCGCAGGCTTTTAGGCCCAAAACAGGTTAAATCCCCCCCCCCCCCCCCAAAGAGGGGTCCACATTTTTTACATCCCCCCCCCGATCAAGGGGTCGTACTTTTTTTTGCCCCCCACCTCCCTGATAAAAAATGTTCACTCCCTAAGTGTTTATCGATTTTGCGCTAGTTGCCATGGAAACTGACATACTTTATCTGGACAAATATTACCGGTACATGGGGGGGGGGGCGGGAGCAAAAAAAAAGAAGGGAAAAAAAGCTTCTTTACAGGGCAAGTTTGGAGCCAACATTTTCCAGGGGGCAGGAGCAAAAAAAGCATGAAAAATCCCTCTTTGGGGCTATCAAATGACAGTAGCTTGAGAAATATCCCCAAACTGAAAGGCCATGTTGAGTTTTGTCTCTTTTTTTTTAATCTCAGCAGGTGAAAAAAAAGCAAAATGCCAAAATTCCCTTGGGCCGTGCCGGGTAGGTACAGAACCAAAAGGGTTATGCAGGATATGCAGGATGTTTTAAAATCATGCAGGATACGGATGTCGAAGCTTGTGAGTTTGTCCCTATTTGTAAGCTAGTCTGAAAGCTCAATTCTTGCTATCCGTCCAGTAGAGCGGAGACCTGAACTCTGGGCCTTTATAGATGAGATGGGGGTCTCCAAAATGGAGGCCAAGTGCATGTGGACTTCACTACAGAAATACAGACAGTCTACCCGTCTGGTGTTAATGTACACTAAACCATGCTACATGAGACAATAGGCCCCTAGCCATGTTGAGACAAAAATCATCCACTCAGAGACACTCGACATGAATTGAAAGGCTTGTCGATTGCACTTATAATATAACGTCAATAACATTCAGAGGAGTAATATACGGGAGTTTATGAGAGTTATTATAACCGCATTACAATTTACACATGCAAAGCCACTTCTCACGTTTAACGCTCTATTATGTTTTGTTATTATAGGAAGCCAACCAAGAATGATTGATTGAAGTGAAATAAAACTATTTTTTGCATCTTATTAAGACCAGGCCATGAACGTGAATACTTTAATAGAATGATATTTAGATTCATGACTAGACTTTATAGGGGCCAATTAGTGCTTGTATGTCCTTTGTTCACTTGCTATATGCGTGGGAGTGTATCAACGCCACAAGTTGAATGTACCGGGTAGCTTGATTTCAATTGAAACTACCCGTACTATAGTATAGGTGTTCCAAAATATTTGCAAAGCACACTGTGCACAAATTAAGTCGAATACAGTACACTCCATGAAATTATTTACAATACAAGATGTCATTTTTAATTCTTTTCCTACTTTTGAAGGAATTACTATTCTTTCGCTGGAATTTCTGTATTACATTTAGTCAATATTCATACATACCGTATTCAACGTAATAAGTGCACGGTGTGCTTAAAACATGATTATGGACATTTTTCAGTAGTTAAGAATTTAAATGGGGTCAAAAATTGAGATATTTTTGGTTATTTGTAGTCTAAAAATCGGCCAAAAACGGAAGGGGGGTACGCTTATTAGGGTGTGTGCGCTTATTACGTCGGATACAGTAATTTGAACAAAATGTCAAGTTTTCCTTTTTTTTCTCTAGTAGGGAGTGGGATCTCTTGGTTATACACAATTAAATATTCTTCTCAATATTCCCATTCCAGCTTCATCACCATCAGAGCCATTACCTCTCATCATAATGCAAGTCATCATGCCCAAGGTCACAACATGACCTCTCCACAGAACCACTCCTGACCCAGTTTACGCTGGTTCCTCGTGTCAAGTACTTGATACCGGGAGCCAGCGACCACACCGATATGGAGACGTCGTCGGCGGGAGCGGTAATCGTGTGTCCGTCAGAGGAGACGCTCCGGGTTGGGGTTCAGACCAACGTGAAGTGTGGGGTGCCGGGATGCGAGCGGGTCTTCGCACAGATGTCTGCTCGCCGCTTCCACATGGTCAAGGTACACAAGATCATTGAGGTAGGCCCCAAAAACGTAGGGTCGGCTGAAGTACCATGAAACCTTGGTTATAAGCCTACCTTGGAAATAAGCTAAATCAGAGTTTGAGAAGAAAGATACGGCTTATGATAAATTTAAAAAAAGTGTTATTGCAGTATCGTAATAAGAACACATTTTACCTAAAAAATTATTCTTAACACGTTTCTGGTAGCTTAGAGCTTATTTGGGTTGAAAACTAGACATATTCTGAATGTTTTATAGTCTAAATTGACCCAAAAAGGGCAAATGAAAAAGCCGAATAAATTCAGCGTATAACTGAGGGTTTACACTATGTCGTTTCTCTGTCCTCAGACTGACCAGGATGCGGCGTTGGAGCACCACGGGGCGGGGGGCGGTGTTTCAGGGGCGCGGGAAGCGAGGGACGTACGTTACTACTGTCCCGTAGCTAAGTGTAAATACACCCCGCGACTAGGCCGCTTTTTCACATCCATGAAGAACCTCAATCAGGTACACTTTTTTTTCCCTTTTTTTTAAATTTTTTTTTCATTGCAAAATAATCTCCATGTATTCATTTATTTTACCAAGCCTGCGATTTACACTTAAATTGAGTAATTTGCATCCTTTGAATTGGCTTAACCATGTAGCGGTAGTATGACACAGTTATAGCATCCAGACATTGGCTGCTCACATGGTTGAACCTTTTAAGGACGGCATAATGACCCTAGATAAGCATGTTTAGTATCAAATTAAAGCTGAGTCTGATTCATCTGATGACAAGAAATACAAATTTATTAATGATAAGGTTTAGTAGATACTCCCAAAATCTTTTCTAAATGTGCTGTACTTTCAACATTGAATATTAGCTTGTGAATAACAAATTTATTAATTTTCTTTTGCAGCACTACCGCCACGTGCATGCTGAAAAGAAGTACAAGTGCTCGCGGTGCGGTCACGGGTTTGGTGAGCTGCGGTCCCAGGTGCGGCACGAGAAGTCGTGTGGGCTGAAGTTTGTGTGCCTCCAGTGCAGCAACATCTACAACACTAAAGACGCCCTACAGACCCACTGTACCCGCACCGGCCACCGCTCAGGGTTCTCTGCCATCAATAAGTGAGTATTGCTCCCCCCATAGATATCGGGTTTTTGGGGTTTTTTTTCTTGGTTTTATTTCATCTTTTTAGATATCGTTAATTCTCGCATATATTAGTATAACCCACATACATGTATAGGCCTCTATTAAACTACAGAGAACTTGTTACCGTGACTGCTGTGTGTACACTGACACAGTTATTTCATTTCCTGTTCCGGTTCTGCTCTCGCCACTTTGCTTGTTCCTCGCAAGGTATGGTGTGTGGGTGTGTGGTCACTGCCTAAGTCTTATGAGAGATTCCAAAAATAACATGGCTGCGCATATGGAGAAAACCGAAATATCGCTATAAGTCACACCCCTGACTTTGGAGAGATGTGGTTCTGGTTTAGCCCACCAGGTGTCAGCAGTGTGCCACAGGCTGCACTGCTGTCCCTAGTGTCAGTTTCACTATAGAAAACCAGTAAGGCCCATTGAGGCTCTAGACTCCTAGATTTGGCACAGCAACATACTTTTTAAAATGACAACATAATACCGGTGGGAAACGTTGACAGAGCACCATGTAAAGAAAAGTAGTATACAGATAGGGGGTGGGTCGTCTTTAATACAGTCAACTGTTGATAAGGCAATCAAATTTATTGATTTGGCTCACAGCATTCTTTCCTTCTGAGGGAGGTCCTTTTATCGCAGTAATAAACTTGAAGAGAAAAAATCCAAAAAACTCTTTCGAAGACTTGAAATTTATCTTATGTTTAAAGTTCACGCCCACACACATTTGTTCCCAAGTCATCATGGTAAAGCTTGCATTTCAAGTTACAATGCATATAGCTTTACTCCCATAGATACTGACCCATTTCCTACTTTTATGATCACTTAAGTACCTCCTCCTTTGTTCACATGATTGCATGCTCAATTCACACAATGGTCATGCTAACCCATTAACCTTTAAACCAACCCGAATAATTAAGTATGTACAAGTATCTGTTTACTATCCTCATTGAAATGCATGAGTTGATATAAAATATTCACCTGATCAAATGAAAAATGAATAATATAAATGAATAAAATCATCTTCCTTTATGCCTATTTATGCCCGCAGGTGGGGTTTTAATTCATTCGCACAATCACTGTGCCCCTTTTAATCTGCAGGCCTCCCAAAAGACTTAGTCTATTGATTTTGGTACTTGTCGCCATGAATTATAAATGAATCTGCCACAGAAAACCACCATCGGTCTGGCAGAGCCGCGCCCCACGAGCATTAGTGGGAGGTTTATTTGTGAAGGTTGCTCTGTGTATCATTGACTCGTGCCCTGGATAGGGTTTATATAGGGGTGGGAGGAGAGGGAGCCTATTGATAGGTGCTGGGGGATGAGTGGGGGGGAAAGGGAGGCTATTGAAAAGGGATGGAGGAGAGGAGGGTGTGGGAGTAGGGAGCTGAGAGGCTATGGGGCTGGTATTTTGGCTCTTGATGGTGGGGAAGGGGAGGTTTTGAAAAGGGGGAAGTAGGAAGAAGAGAGCTTAGAAGGAGAGGTATTTTGGTCTTTGATAAAGGGATGGCTGGAAAGATGGGGAGGGGTATGGAGGACAGGAGGATGGAGGCAGGGGTGATCTCGTAACTGTTGCAGGGGGGGGGGCTTAATTGGGGTGGAGGAAGGACTGAGAAGAAGGGGGTATTCGAGCATTGATTTTAGTATTCTTTATATTCTAATGTGGGGGAGGGGAGAGCAAAAAGTAATACCTCAGACAATCATTTTCCCTGAGCTACATTCTTATGCATCACTTTTACATGTGGCTGCGAGGATAAGGATAGGCAAAAAACACCTCAGCTGCTAAAATCTCTGAATGCCCTATGTTAACTATTGATTTTTAAGAACCCCCTGAGTTATTACAATAATTATAAATACTGTGTTTTTTCTTTATCACAGACATATATATAGGATGGAGCAAGGGAGGGAATAACTGCACAGTACAACATAATTTGTTTAAATCTTGTTTCATAACACTTTTCTATTTATTCTTTCAGCATCGTGTTCCGGGATGCAGTCAGTGGGGACAATTACGTGGCTGCTCCAGTGCAAGAAAACCTTGTGCACCCCGCTGAGAGAAAGACCACCCCACTATCTACATCCACTGAAGCTTTATCAACAACAACAACAACAACACTGTATCACCACATACCTGATACACCACAACTATCAATAACTGATGACTCAGCAAAAACAACATGTCAGCCATCATCAGCTCCAGCACAGGCCCTTTTAGCAGCATCTGCAGCACCAAGGTCACCACAGAGGTCACAGCTGGTGACAGAACAGTTAGTGAACACAGAACCAGGCTTGGCCAGACCTCAACATATAGCAGACATCTCAGAGCTGCCTCATCAGGAGCTTGTAGCAATTCATCAGTCAGCAGCACAAGAAACCTTGTCCAGGCCACAACAACAAATGGTAGAAACCTCCAAGGTGCCTCAACAGCAGCTTTCTGTCTTACAGTCTGGACAGTTGCAGCACAGTTCAAGCTCTCAGAGTCATCATATTTCTGCCTCTTCTGAACAGCAAGAAACTTTGCTATCTCAGCAGGTGCAGGAAAACTCTCATCAGCAGCTTGCAAGGAAAGATTCATCACAGCCACAACAAGGTTCTGCCATTCTCGATCATCATCATCCAATTCCTGCCTGTTCTGAGCAGCAAGAAGTGGAGACAGAGTCTCCAGAAGTGCAAGAAATCTTTCTTCAAGAGGTTACATCAAAACAGTCAACACAAGCACAACAAGCCACTGCTATTGTGGATTATCCTTCACTGCCTGCCTGTTCTGGTAAGCAAAACATACCAATGTCTCAGCAGGTACTACCACAGCAATCAGTGCTGGCAGAACAACCCAATGACAGCCTGAATCAGCAGCACCCCTCACTACCTTCCCTTTCTGTTGAGCAAGAAATTCCTGCAGCAAATCACTTCACTTTAGAAGCTCAAAAATCCTTATCCACCCCCAGGAAACCTTCTGGACCAGCCTTTATTCTACCTAAACCTAATGCCCTTTATATGCCAGTGCAGGTGCAAAGTAATCGGGACAACATGATTTTTGGTGGACAATCCGGTCCAGTCATTTTGATCGTCAACAATGCACCACCCCCGGAGCCTCCAAAAAGACTTAAGACATTAGCACCGAAAGTGACCAGAGAGACTGGTTCCCAGTCCAGGGTAAGATCAGTTTATAACAGTAGGAGTGAGGGAGCAGTAGGATTTGCAAGAGAAATGGAAGTCCAGACAGAAGAATCTCAAAGATATCAGGAAGTTGTGGAGACGAGTAGTTTGTCGATTCAGACGATGCCGTGTCCTACATTTCTCGACATGGCAAGCAGTGACTTAACAACTCAGAAAGTAGCAGAGACTCAGACAATGTGCCACCCTCAGTTGGCTGTAGAGACACAATCAAAGTCATCCCAGGTATCTCCTAATCCAAAATTGAAGCAGACCCATTGTGGTTCCACCAGGACAGGAAACAAGAACTCATCTGCAAGGAGGAGTAAGCAGAAGAGGAAAGAGCAGACGGAAACCGGCAGTCAGGCTGGGTATTCGACACATTCCGCAGATATTGCTGTGACAGTCCCAAAGAAGCAAAGAAGGCGGCAAAAAATTGGTAGTTCAACTCTGAGAGATGCAAGGAATCAAAGTCATGAGCCATCATCATTGAGTATAGTGGAAGCAATTGGGACGCATGCGGAGTATCGCAGTCTGCCATTATTGACTCAGAGTGAGGGTATATTAGCAGGACATAGAGTATCAGCGGCAGTGGGCACTAGGCCTGAACTTCCGCAGTTTGAGTCAGTTGGTGTCGGGACGATGTCCACACCCCTGAGTCTAAGTGATATAAATATAACGGGACAACCGATAATGGTTAGCGTCAGCACCGACATGTCAAGAGCCAACACCAGCGTTGGCACTATGCCGAGTCCACCCCTTCCTGAATCCAACTCCTACAGCAACCACTTCACACCAGTTTCCATGAACACTATTGGCACCGACCCTCTCCCCGGCTTCTCAGGCTCCTCAAAAGACTTCACTCTCTCCTCAGTGTTCTCGCAGGAGACTCAGACCTCATTCTGGGCAGAGTTTCAAGCATCCATTGCAGAGAGCAATGCTACACAGACCATGGAGAGTTATCTAGCAGACACTGGAATTAACGGAGATCCGCTGAATATGCCGTCTCTGATGGAGTCGGGTGTTCAGACATGTCACGCACAGAACTCACAGACCCAGACATGGCCAACAGCAGACACCGTCTCTGTGGGCGTTGGTACCTCGCTCCTCACCCAATCACATTCCCCGACACTCTTTGAGGGAATGGAGAACGACGGGCTGTCGAGATCCATCGGAATCGACACGCAGCTTTTCGATGATCTCTTCCCAGAAGTCAGTTCTCGGTCAGTGGCCATTTCCACGCCCCTGTTGGATAGTATGGAGAGTAGTCAGCAGTCTGCTGGCATGGAGAATGTCATGTTCCGCCCTATTGGACAAAGTAGGTCAGTTGGTGTCAGTCCCTTAGGTCATCATGACCTTAGTGAACTTGACTGCTTATTAAGGTCAACTGAAGGTCAAACAGCCGCGAGTTGTCAGACGACCTTGAGTGAAGGTCAGTACAAGTGTATAGCCACCGCGAGCGTGCAAACAGACACCGACTTTGAACTTCCTGTTTTCCTAACGGCCGCCTCCCAGACCTCCACTTACGACCCTTCCCTAACCCACATGGAGACGCAAACCGTCGACATGTTCAGTCAGCTCCTCAGCAACATGGAAACTCAAACAAGCACCGACATTCTTGCTGACCTCAATTTTGCCAATATTGAGACTCAAACCACCATGTCCCCGGGTGCTCCAACGCAGGCACTAACCAGTGTGGAGACTCAGACGGCTCCGACATCATCGGCCGCTGTGAGAGACGCAGGCTCAGTGGCCGGAAGCCGAATGTCTGTTTACATTGATACGGAGACCCAGACGCGGCTTCCCAACTTACACCTGACAGAGAACTCACTCACCGACTCACACACACAGACCACCGTGCAACAGTTCGCCTCTCTGGTGGATGAACTAGAAAAGAACTAGGAAAACTCTTGCAAGGATAACCTCTTCTTAGGCAAAAGACACAAACAGGATCAGTGTTTCATGCCCAGTCAAGGATAAATGCGAGATGGAGACTTAAGGGAGGCGAGGGTAAAGTTCTTTGGTTTTCAATTTTCCTGAATAGAAATTGACGGGCAGTTTATAATCTCAAAGAAAAAAAATCTCGAATCTTGAAAATCCATAAGTCGGCTTTTTTTTGTATGGTTTATATGCAGAAACGGTGTAAAGCTGAACTGTCAAGTGAGTGCATATTATGAAGTAGGAACATGAGATTGGTCAATTAGACATAAAAGCATTCCTACATGTATCCGACTATCTAGGTGTTAAAATACTTACCGTGGTTATTGTTTTTGTTTACCATATGTAGCATAGATTCTGCTATGTTGTGGTTCATTGTATTTGACCATTGTTTAAGTGATTTTTAATTATACAATACTAAAAATGTTCAATATTTCTTGAATGAAATTGCATTTTGGTAGAAAACCAAATCTCATATAAATGAAATGTAGACAACCCATTGCTTACGGACCAACATGGAGTTCTTTTCCTCTGATTATATCATTTTACCTCATGAAACATTACATCTTATGACCAAGTGGCTATGAATTATTCTACCTCTAAGAAAATTGACCATTGTGTTCTTTTGTGTACTCTTTGTAGACTGCCCCCTTTTGTCATTGCAATGAATATGTCCTCTCCACATGTAGCTAGTAAGATAGCATTGTTATACCTTCCAAATATAACTTGAGTATAATACGCATGGAACAAAAGGTACCGTAAATTCCCGCGTATAACCTGCGGGTTATACGTGAACCAAACCCTCAGTGCGGGTACTACAAAATTCCCAAAGTCTAGGTGCGGGTAATACGAGGGTTTTTGGTAGTAAAGTACAGTACTAAAATCGCAATTTTCAGACCTCTGGTGCGGGTATTAGGGTTCTCTCAAAGTCGGGGTGCGGGTTGTACGCGAGATGCGGGTTATACGCGGGAATTTACGGTATATACATGTTCGCAATCGGCGATGTGAACCATCCATCTATTTACCCCCGTACAAGCCCTCTTGAAAGCAGACATTCTTGTATGTCTTAATACTTGACTGCTTGTGCAGTTTTGTGCAAAATCTGAAGCTATTGAACAAGTGAATATATGAAGTTTGATGAGATCACATGCAGATGAATGAACAACTAGATACTTTGTGTGCTATATTGTAAATACTGTGATAAAAGATGCTATAACCCTACAGCTTGATATATAGGTTGGCATCCTGTTCATAAGACTAGCTGGTCAGGCCCAAAGGCAAAGAGCAGCGATCTTAACATTATAGGAGATATGCACTGCGTCTAGGCACCTGGGAATTCGCCCCTTCTTGCAAAGCTTACTGACTCTCCAGTACAAGTTGGAGTACAGTGTGGACAGTGCTTTCATGCATCGTGCTCTTGGTTGTCATGATGCATGAATGCAGCCCTGGCGAGTAACTCGTCAGTGCTGCATTCAAGCATCATGCTGACCTTATGAGGTTGAGACACTCTCAAAGGGTCGGCATGATGCACCAATGCAGCACCGGCGAGTTACTCACCGGGGCTGCATTAGTGCATCATGACGACACACGTTATCTTTTAGCGACATGCGTCCTTACAGGGTTAAAGGGTTAGAAGTTTCCACTTTGATATTAATTATAAGTTGTAATTAGGGGACCAGTAACCATGATGGTGAATATTCTATTGATTGTGTCTGTTAATTGAAAATTAAGTTTGAGCTATGTCCATAAGTTAATTAACACCCTTGATAATGCTTCACAGTCAGGGGGCTGGCCAGCTACTTTTACCTGGACTTTAATTAGCAGTTATATAGGAATCTATACAAATTCTGCTATTTGTGCGACTATACCGTGTCATTAATGTACCTGGCAATGCCGCTGTTTCCATGGCAACAAGCTATATTGAAATTTTCAGTGTTTGATACAGGAATAGATTTTTTTAAATGATATGATGGAATTCCTGCTAAGATTGATTGCTCTGTGGTATAGAGAAAGGTGCCATTGAAATAAAGTGCTGTAACATGAATTACGTTTGATATTGTATTTATTTCATTTTTTTAATTAGGATGACACCTTCCAAGAGATACCCAGGATTTTGTTATCGGTGCCATCCCTAGTTTACACCCCCTCCATCCATATTCCAGTCATGTCCAAGGAGGCTAGGGATTGTTCATTTCTTAACAATAGGGGACATTGGTGGATATCAAAAGTGGTAAAAAAAAACAGGTAAAATTTGTTCGTGCTTCATATTGCTTGAAATTGGTGATATCGTAAATATATGTTTATCACCCCCTTTTGCATGCTAAATATCACTCTTCAATAAAACAGGTTTGAGAGTGCTTTGCAAAATTCCCAATACTTCAGGAGATCATTCTTAACTCACTTACATAGAGAAGTTCACACATTATTCCCGTTGAAGGTGCCAGTAATACCCAACATACTCACACCAATATCAACCCTTTAAACATGCTTTAAACCAATGTAGTATACCCCTTGTCAGGATTCATGAATGTAGCCCTAGTAAGCCAGTGCTGCATTCAAGTATCATATCGAGGCTACAGGGTTGATACTCTCCCAAAGGCTTGGCATGGTGCAAGAACAGACTCACAAGGGCTGCATTCATGCAACATTACAATAAAGGATACAATGCATTAAAGCACCACACCGCCTTTAAATGGTTAAAGGTAATCTGTTTTGCCCCTGGCATGGGAATATTTCTCACGCTCCATACCAATATTGATATGGGCCTGATTAGCAAGTTGATTAGCGCACCTGGTTTATAAGAGGTCAATGCCACTTCATCACGTCAATAATGCAGAGTACATATATGGGGGCAATTTGATCACAGCGTAGCATGCATTGCCTAAGACCACTTTGAAAAAGTTATATACCTTGCAGATTAAGGGAGTGGTATGTTTTCTTAGAACAGAGGGTATGGATTTGAGGGTATGTATACATGATAAAGATGTCACTCCTTCTTAGCAAAGAAAAGATTACAAGGCAAGAAGAACTATCTTCGTAAAAAATATGTTCCCACCCCTTCCCCAAGCAATCTTTAACGACATAATTTGGGATCCGTGACAATAGGTTATTAACATAAACCAATCCATCAGCCTCTATTATGATGCTGGGATGTTGAAAGGGTCTTGTAATCTGCTGCTATCAGGTATGGTGATTTGGCATGCTGATCTCAATGGTAGAATTGATCTGAAGGTACTTTAACCCTTTAAGGGCAGTAACTATAGTGCTATTAATGTGCTATGTGAATAAGGTCCTTTCTCATCATGATACATGAAGGTAGCCTGCAAATAATTCACCAGTGCTACTTTCATACATCATGCAGACCTTGTGGGTCTGATACATTCCTGAAAATTCAGCATGATCGATTCATGCATCAAGGCGACAGGGTACATAGCACTGGAAGTATTAATACAGAGGTAGACATTAGGTTGGGAAGTATATACATTATTATATTGATTTATTGGGTTAAAGAAGGACAAGTGAAACGTCAAACAGTCAGCCATAGCCAGGGCATGTATTCTGGCAGCTACAGCAGGTGATTAGCTCAGTGTACCTGACATAATGGGGAGGGGTACCCCCCTCAGATCGGAAAGTCGCCGAAATTAAAGGGCTTAAGTCGGAAAGTCGCTTTTTGGACTATTTTTACTATAGCCAAATTTGTCCAAAAGTCGCCAGGTCGCTTAAATTAGTGCACCAGGTCGCCTGGAAAACAGCCCAGGTCGCTTTTGACGCCTTTGGCGCCACATCATGCTTTACAGCACTGTGCTCTTTATTATCATTACAGACATTAATTCAAGTCTGTGTTATCATGGTGCATTAATGCAGCAAGAACATGTAATTCGCTGATGCTGTAAATCATGTCTGCGCTAAAGGTTTGATACAGCATTAATACACCCTCCGCAGGGTCTGCATGATGCACAAATGCAGGGCTGGTGAGCAATTAAATGGTACTTGATGCATTATTATGACAAATGTAGCAACGCCAGGGCTGCATTCATGCATCATGAAGATCAAGGGCATTAGCCAGGGTGATTAGGTGTTGATTGATCCCCTCTGACTGAAGACTGAAGGAACTGTTCCCCCTGCCTGTGGTGTGGTTAACATGCTTTATAATTAAAGTCAATGATGTTTGAAAAGATGTAAATATATGGAAAACCCTTGATCCTGGGCCCCTCATTGCTTAACTTACATATAGAAACATTTCGATTTCCGCACACACCAGGCAAGCTTCTAAAGGATTTGCAAAATGCCCAAATGGTGTCGCCACCAGTTTTTTTAGGTTTATCCTTTATAGTATTTAGCTACTGCAGTGGCACACACAAACATACACACCTACACACACACAGGTGAGAAATGCCTAAGGTACTGTATGTGCTATATGTACAGGTGTGTTTCTAGCTGATACTGACCTTGACCACCTGTTCATTGGTGTTATAAACTCTTAAAGGGTAGCATACTGCTTTAATTTGATGTGTTAATTTGCAAGTTATACATCAGTACTATATCCGTGCATCATCGCATATTAAGTCACTGACTCTTAAGGGGTTAGACCAGTCGGACACCTTTAATAAGTGCTGATGAATTATTAATCATGGATATTCCCACTACTTCCCAGATGATTCTGTTTGGCATAAATCTGCTTATGGTGGGTTGTGCTAAAGCAGATGAGACTAAAGAATGGGGGTGCAGAAGGGTCCCTCCCCCCGAGGTCGGAAAGTCGCTGAAATTAATGGGTCTAGGTCGAAATATCGCCAGGTCGCTTTCACCCTCTAAAACTACCCTCACCTGAGAGTCAGGGTAGTTTTAGCGACAATGACTCTCGCTTTTCTGTGTGTGTTTGACCCATCTGCAGCCACAAGAATGACCTGTGCATGTGCCCACCGACTGATAGCTATTGATCGGGTTTTGTGTAAGAAAGCTGGGTTTGTTCCAATGCAAGAGTACATGTGGATATGAATATATGTGACAAAAATGGATTGTTCTAGGCCTTTATAACTATTCAGAACATCTGTTTTCTGTTCTCTGAAGTAATCATATGCATTGCCCCCCTCTCACCACAAATTATTAAAAGTTATAAATGCCCCTAAGGGAAGACCCTCCTTTTGGTCTATTGCCAATAATGTATGCACAATTGGTGTTCATGAGAACATATTTATGAGAAAAGTTATGCTATGCTTTCAGGGTAATGATGATGCGTCTGGTTGATACAACAGGTGATTTATTAATGATTTGCCCATGAATAAAGCAAGCTGTTGAACTTGATGCACTCTATATTATGTCCTGGGTCCTGTTTCTCCACAAATTTGCGGAGCTCCGCAAATATATACGGATGTCCGCAAATATATACGGAGGTCCGTATTTGTATGCTTAACTACCAAAAAGACGGAGCTCAATAAATATATTTGCGGACGTCCGCAAATTTGCGGATGTCCGCAAATTTGTGGAGAAACACCATCCTGCCAAGTTCTCATAGAAGATGTTTAGCTGAGAAAGGACTGATTGCTCCCTGTACATAGAGCACATAGAGCTTGAGAAACTAACTCCTGTTGCTATTAGCTTAAGCCGTGGCCTTAAGTCATCCCTGCTTTATTACTTTACTTTTATTTTTCCCATTTTTGTGAAAATTGCTGCTTTTACATTCTGATGCATATGTATATGAAACTGAATGTATAATAATTCCAGGTCATTGACCTTTATACTAGCTATGGAGCATCGAGATACATATTGACCGATGTTATAGAACTGTGGTGTACTGACATTCTTACCTGCCAAGTGTAAACCTTTAAACACAGCACGATGCTTCGATGCACACCCTTTCTTGGGTGGGTAACTCACCAGTGCTGCATTTATGTTGCCCTATGGGGATGATATTGTCATATGAGAATATAATATATGAGCCAGGTAAGTTTTCAGGTCTTGTTGGTAGTTGGTATTTATTACAAGATGACAGCAGTAGTACAGTAAGTACAAGTAGGTTCCACTCAGTCACACATATCCACACAATAGTATAGGGCTAACAAAAAACAAAAACGATATATAATGTTATATGGGGTCCAGTACACTGTCTGATAGTTGGGCATACTGTGACTGCAGAGGGGTTTTCGGCGACCTGGCCCAGCCACCTGCAGGTCTAGACAAAAATCATACCCCACGTTCATACCCAGGCTTTAAAAAGCATATCCCACATAGTTTTAAGCATATCTCGTGTAGTCTCCTACTGACCCAGCATTTTACCTAGTATGGCTAAGGATAGTATCATTAGGGTTGTTGTTTACTGTAGTTATAATGGATCTTGAATTATACAATATTGGCTCTAACCTTTTAATATTAATGGTGCACTATCTAGAGAAATAAAGCTGTAAGACTGCAATAGATATGGCTGTGTCTCATGAGATGGGGCAAAGTGTGAATGTCTTTGACCGGGTGCCAGCTTTGAAGCAACAAGGGACGAACTTGCGTAGTCACTGGGCGCCGCCCATTCTATGCATAATCTTATTCCAGAAAAAGAAAAAAAAAGAGAGAGAGAAGAAGGGGGTGCGGGGGCAGAGCCCCCGATATATACAGCAATGTTACAAACTTACAGTGGTGTCATCTCAAGGATAGGTATCACCTGGACACTGATTAAGATTACGCCAGAAGTGGCGAATACGGAGTAAGAAATGGGCGGCGTCTAGTGACTACGCAAGTTCGTCCCCATGTGCATTTTTGACCGGGTGCCAGCTTTGACCGAGTGCCAGCTTTGACCTGGTGCCAGCTTTGACCGGCTTGATAGAAAATGGTTTATTTAGGGCAGATTGAGATATAAATGGGCTACTAACTACTAATGTAAAGTGTTGTAACATCCTTTAACCTTTTCAGCCAATTTTTTTCTTCAAATGCCCTTAATAAACCCTTTTCTATCAAGCCGGTCAAAGCTGGCACCAGGTCAAAGCTGGCATCTGGTCAAAGCTGGCACCCGGTCAAAGCTGGCACCCGGTCAAAGACGTTCACACTTGGCCCCATCTCATGAGACACAGCAATATGCTTAAGACCATGTAAGATGCGCTTTTTAAGACTACGCGGAATGTGCGTTTTGTCAAGGCGCACACTGAAAACCTCAGGGTCTTCATATTGACAATACCAAAATTGACAACCTTAGGCAGTCAAGGTGACAACCTTAGGTAATCATTGTCACAACCTAAGGTAGTCACATCTGAGCCATTCAGACCAAAGTTGTCATAATGACACACATTAATTAGGTTGTCAGAATGACTACCTTAAGGTTGTCAATATAAGTATTGGCAATTTGAAGACTTAAAGTCATCAGTATTGACAACTTTCAAGTTTCTTGGTTGTCGGAATGAAAACTTTAGTTGTCACACAAAAAGGCACATAGCTGCCACCCAGTGTTAACTATGTTCATCATGAGCCATTAGCAGAGTTGTCTTTATATCTTCACCCACTACTTAGATCAACTAGAAATACACTAAAACTATAAAAGGGGTACCTGCTGGAGAGGGGGGCACTGATTAGAGACTACATTCATAGAGCATTCTCAGCACTGCCAGCTGCCATAATTTATTATGACAACCCAGTTCGTCATTATGATGAGTTTCAGTTTCTCTGGGTTTTCAGTGTTCAGACTCAGGTGGCCCATACTTCGTACCCTGGATAGAGTCTATCATTAACTCTGAGATATAAGAACCATTTACGGTACCTTCGTGTTTCAATAAACTTTTTGTTGTTGTGATACATGAATTCAGTCCAGGTGAGTAGCTTATAAATGTTGCATTCAGGCATCATGATGATCCTATCGGATTAGTACACCACCAACATGATGCCCGTGAGTTACTCACCAGCAGTACCTTGATATATTTATTTGAATAAACCAAAAATCAAAAGAAAACTATTTCAAGTTGTTATTTCTTTTATTGGGATATCATAAATCTAGATAAGATGTGGGTGACTTTCTGCATAGTTGACTTTATTTAATAGTGTTCCTTATGTGATGCTGTGTGATATTTATATTGGGTTGTTCATTTTATTGCAAGATGTAGACAATGTAAGAGAGGGACAGGAGTCACCTACAATGATCCTTACCCTTCTCTCAGCAGCAGGGAAATGACACTTTCACCCCTACCTGATCACCCTTACATTGTATTAATAACATTGAAAGTAATGGTAACATGCCAAGATATTTATCATCATAATTGTATCATACGTGTTATTCACATATATTGCATACTTATGGGCTTGATCTATTTCTTTTTGATCATCATTCTCACTGCAGGCAGACTATATTCAAAGCCCGTCCAGGTAAACCAGTTGATACCTTCACCATAGGTTGTCGAGCCATAGAGTCCATTAAGATTTGCCCAGTGACATTGATTGTACCACCAGCCACCGTTATCCCGGGCTGCACAGCTTACGTTGGGGTCCGCATGCAAGTCATTGTCACGGTCCTTCGTGCTGAACTCAAACCCACTATGTCTATAAATACTCAGGCTGTCTCCTGTCAATGATGTAAACAAACAAAAATTATATCATAAAAACTTCATCTCATATTGTAATAATATTTCACGATGTGGTAATGAAGCACGTTTTGTCACGTTTTTCCTGGTATTCTCTTTTTTCAAGGAGAATACGCCCATACCATTATGATTTGATAATTGTTTTATATATTTTCATTTTGAAAACATGTAAACTATAGACTCATGCAGGGGAAAAATGGGTGAATTTCAATGATGAGGTTGGCATTAGCAGAATGTAACAATATTTAGATGGGCAACCATGTAATATCAGGAGATGCACCAGACAATTACATGTCAAATCATATAAATCATAATACTGGGTTTTGAAGTCTTATTTGTTTTCTAGTCAGTTAAACCTGACAAAATCTAAAATGCTGCCCTTTCTTGGCACATGTTTATTTGTTTGTTTTGGAGATAATCCTACCTGGTGGAGTGCATCCTTTGAAGCCAGTCACAGTTAGTTTGTAGTTAGACAGTTCATCATCCACAATGAAGGTATCATACTCTGCAGCTGCCAGTGTCCCGTCCTCTTCCTTAATCAAAGTAAGTATATATCTATAAATATGTACAGATGTATTGCAACAGGGGCTATGAGGGCGGCACATGGCACATTTTCTGGGTTCTTACTGTTCATGAAATACATTTGATTGCCATTCATATTATTGTTTCATTCTGTGCCAGATTATTAAGTTTTTCAGATTAACCAACCTCTAGCTCTACGCGCAGTCTGTAGTCACCGTCCTTGGTCAGCTCGTGCAGCTCGTCATTCCCCAGCCAGAACTCCCCCGCTGGGTCTCCAAACCCGGCCTTGTACTCCGCCCAGTCACGGTAGAAGTCAACACTGCCATCAACACGTCTCTGCACAACCTGCAGGTCAGGCAAAGAAAAAACGTTGGTTTTGTTCAGCTCATGGTTGATTTTTATTTTTGTTATAATATTTATGATGGTAGCAGTGAATTAAAAATTGTTATAAGTTTTGTTCAGCTAATGCCCCCATGAAATGAGATTTCTTTATACTAAATACATTTGGAGATAATTTGTCATTTGTGTTTCTATTCAGTTTTCTCAAACTTCAGCATAGGGCCAATGAAATACCTAAATATGATATGGACTAACTAGTTAGTACGACTATTGATCGATCTGATATGCGCACTAGCCACGGCCTATATGCGAGGATTTACGTTATACCATCCTTAAAGGGTTAAACATGACCAGAAAGCACCTACCGTCCATGACCCACTGTAGGGCCCCACACCCCCTACAACTGATTTGCTGCAGAAGTCTGTCGGATCTGGAAAATAGCGGGGTACAAGTTACAACCATATCATAGTCATGTTATTTGGACAACTTCATCAATCGATAAATGTCATATTGAATATCTGTTTGAAAATTCTGTGCCATGTGAAGTTTGAAAATTAACAAATTATGGATGAGCACCTTACACTAAAGTCCCTTTTTCCAGATCGTATCCCAATTATGTCAGTATTAAAATCATATTTGAAGAGTTTGGTTCCAAAACGCAATAAGCGCAATTTTGAAAAATGACAAGGTTTGTTAAAGGTGTTGGGCAGGAATATTTGAATGAAAAAAAACACACACAAAAAAAGAAAAAAGAAGAAAACACACAATTTGTATACAGCAGTGGATTTACTTGTTGGAACTACATGGACTTTGAGCACCCTATTCCCGGATAGAGGCTAATCAATTTTTGCCCCCTCCCTAACAAGCACTTGTTTTTTCTAATAACCCTCCCTATAACTACCAAGCCCCGCCCCACCACCCCTGAGCTGGCAATAAATGATTTATCCCCAAGGACTCAATGCCCATGCTATGTTAAATTAGATAACAAAATTAGGCCTACCTTCTACCATGCTGTAGTAGTGATATCCCACATAGGACGCAGGTGGTTTCTGAGTGCCGTCAGATTGTATAAGGACACAGTTGTCCCCCTTCACAGCGCCATCATCATCATCCCTGAACCCAAACCTGTAGCAAGCCATAAATTTTGGAACTCTTGATAATAAAGTTTTAAACTTTGGTATTGTAACAAATAATCATTAAGTTGAAGCAATCTAACAAGAAGATGGTCGATGCAGTTCAAGCTGTGTCAGATAATGCAGGTAGAATGCTTTTTGCGCTCTTGCTTTCTGTTGAAGGACTACCACAAGTCAGGAATAAAAGGGCCCTCCAAATGCCCTTGTGTTCTGTAATATGTGACTAGAATTCCTAAAACCAGGCTCTTGTTGCAGACTAAGGAATTTGAATAAGCAGTTGGAATGGATAGTACAGAATATTAGCTTTCCGAATATATGCATTTAAACTTATGATTTTTTCGTCAGATTGTAGAATGATTGTAGAAAGTGCAAACATCAAGTTCTGCTCTGCAGAACATTTATTTCCTCAGATTTTAGACATTAATTACACAAATCACTATTTTTATTTAAGGTGAGCCTAGGCAAGCCTAGCCTGAATGCCATGTTATGGCAGCCCCATGTCAGAAAGCACTGGCGCCCCTAAGGATATGGGAGGATAGGGCCACATAGGTCACCCAAGAAAGTATCTCATGTATACCCCTTGAGGAAAGTGTATTTGATACATTTTGATAGTTGCCTGTCCATATTATAGGCAGAAGACCCAGGTTATACCACAAATTTAACACAAAGTTCAGAAATTATATTATTTTATATTAGGCTAAAACATATAATGTTTGTATACTAACCCGACACAGTGAGTCTCCATTCTGCAGGAACGCATACACGAAAGAACATTCTTCTGGCCATCCACGACAAAGTGAGTTTTACCCGCTACCTGAGACAAGTCCAGCTGTGTTTTTTGATAGTTGACACTGGACATGCTCCCTGTGCTGACTGCCCCTGCTACAGACAAACTCAGCAGCATCAGCAGCACTAGTGGGGAGGCTGATGCCATGGTGTCAAATAATAGTCCTCAAGTCTGAAGTCTCAGGTCTGAAAACTGCCTGGAAAATGGCCTGAGTTGGTAGGTTGCCAAACACTCCCCTGCAACTGCCCAAATGGTGCCCGCAGCAGGTATAAGAGCAGCCCAAGCCGGAGCCAGTGTATAAGGGAGTGTCACTATAACGACCACAGATACTGGGAGCGGTCATTATTTAAACAGTGGGGAAGCTTGGGTCAGTAATTCTTTGCGTGAATGTATAAAGATGAATTCAGTTCCCCCTGCAATATGAATCTAGGGTTGGCATGATGCATTCATGCAGCACTAGGCAAGTGGCTTAACAGTATTACAATAATGCATCATAACACACAACTTCTCAAGTTTCACAGAGCCCCAAGTATCAAAGAGCCCCTCCCCTTTACACATGAGTTTTGAATTTTCATAGTCCTCTTTTCATGAAAGAGGTCATGATTAATAAAGCTCTAACCCATGAGCATGAGACATGACTGATAGTGGCTGATGATTAATAGGATCCAAATATCAGGGGATAAACAGAGATAGATTACATGCCTGCATAATGAATCGATTTGTCTAAGAAACTTAGGTTCCATATTATGAAAGAAATAATATAAAACATCTATATTGATGACTTGTGTTTGACCTTCTGTACACTTCTCTTAACGTGTAGCCACATATGAGATGCATTTAACAACTCACCTACAGTACAAAGGACCGCCTATCATCTACTCTACACCCCCCCCCCCCATGTAACAAGAAATGATCTGTGCATTTCATTTTGTACCAAGGTGTTTAGGTTCAAGTGTACCATCTATGTGTGGTCACACAGAAAGGAGACTCAGCACTGGGGCAGATGGGGCCTCCTTTCTGCATGCATTGTTATGTATTGTTGCTGTGCTACAGTATAAAGCAACAATATCCAGAAGGTTGTTTTACTTAAGAATATTCTACATCCTTTCTTCATACATGTGTTATGTGCTGTTGCTATGATACAATACCTAATACAGATACACATGGGACCCCAACCATGTTCAGGTCTGATTGGATGTATGTCTGTGTATACATAAAAGACTAAGAACGAGAATACATCCCCATAGCGACCTCTGGGTCAGGAAGCCATCAGAAGATCAATCACAAGAAGCAGTTGGACAGGAGGCAGCCCAGTGAGCCCTATTGACAAATTGACACACTGATTATGTGACTCGATAAAATCATCAGGTGGCCAAACACAACATGCTATATTCATTTATTATAGTGCATATATATTATTGTTATATAGTTGCTCTTCTACGTTTTCCATAGCGAGAATGCCATACTATATCAGCTATATATTAGATTTGATTGGTTTCATATACATCTATCACTCACCCCATCTAGTAAACCATGCCCAAAAACCTAGTTTGTTAATCCAAAATGGTTTTATCGAAAGTTCTTCATTTTACATGTATTGTCTGCTCTCTATATGTAATGTCTGCTCTTTACATGTATTAACCCTTTAAGGACAGCATACTGCCATGATAGATGATAAGTCATGATTTTTGACCCTAGATTACGAGATACGTTGTGTCGACATAGAGATAATATAGAGGTAATATTAAGTAAAAGATGTGTGCCCAAGAAAGACAAAGAGTGAGCGCCAGGAGCTATGTCCAGAATTATTATGACGAGTTTCAGCTTCCCTGGGTTTTCAGTGTAGCAATACAGGTGACTGTAGCAATTTAAATAGTTGTAGCAATGCAATTGGCCTTAGCAATGCCATTGCCTGTAGCAATGCATTTGGCTGTAGCAGCACGCAATATAAATGGTTATAGCAATACAACTGGGTACAAATAAAATGTCAGATCTACCTTCTCCAATAAAGGGAAGTGACTGGCTATGAATCCCCTTATTATCTTTTTAGAAATTCAATACTTACTATACTTTAGGATAGGAAGCGCTGTACTCAATGCCCCCCCCCCCCCCCCCCATTGAATAGAATGTGGGCGTATTCCATGGGTTAAGGAAAAGTTGTCTTTCTTTCATCAAATAGCTTCAAATCACAAATTTACACAAATGGCAACTGCATTGATAGTGTCTCTGCCCTATTTCGTAGGGCTTTGGGGGATATAGCCCCAGCCCCCACTCGTGAAATATGGCAGAGACGGTATCAATATAGTTGGCATTTGTATATATATTCCTTGAGTGGCCTAAAGTTATCCCCATAGAGCCACCTGCTCTGTTCTGAATCATTCATGTGCTGATCCATACATAATGTGTATTATACTAGATCATTATAAATGTACTTATACCTGGAATGACCTGGGAGTGAATGACCGGCTCATTCCAACCCTGGAGGAATCTAAAACCAACGTACAGGAAGAAATTCCTAGCCTCTCTTATAAGTAATTTTATATAGCTTTCCTATGAACCTGTTATACATTTACATACTTGCTTTTTCCTGTACCATACTATATTATGTTTTTATTGTACTGTTGCATCCCTATTATACTTACATTAGCTTTGTGACTGTCTGGTACCTGCCAACTACCTGTAAACTGCAATACATAGTATACTCAGGAGCCAGGAGAATATAGGCACCGCAAACCCGAAAAGGAGCCTAACCTGTTTATCTCCTGGTTAAAGATTACCTTTTTTTAAAAAAAAAAAAAAATAATACAGAAGGTCATTAACTGTTAAAAACATGAAATGTTTTAAGAAGTTTGCAAATATTTGCTTTGCTAAAGGCAGAGGGCCTAGGTCCTTCTATCAGGTTTTATTTGTGTAGCATTGCAAGCAGGAAGGATGCTCCGCACAGTGATCCAACTTCTATATTTTTTCTTCATTTTGTATTTTTTAATGAAAGGTTTTTAAAAGGTCAATAGTCATATAAAAAGTATGTTTAGATTCTTTTGATTTTGAATACAACAAACATCCAGTAGATTTGCAAATTACTGCCTCAAACTTTTCAAATCTGCGAAACAATATTTTTAGACTATCTATTGAAAAAGTTAGGTAGGAAAATATCTGGTGTTGGTTCTGCATGTTCTGCATGCTAGGTATGATAGGTTAGCATGAAACGCACCTTTAGCGCTTTAAAGACTGGCCTTTGTCATCATGATTCTTGAAAGCAGCTCTGGTGAGTAAAATTGTAACACATTAAAGTACTATGTGGACCTTGAAGGTTACATAGATCTGAGGCATACATGTAGCACACATGTGTATAGAAGAAACCCGATCTACCTCTTCTACCTGTGTAAAGGTGTATCAAGTCTCACTGTTCATTATCATGTTTCTGGTCACATAGCCTAGCACCACCAATCACCCTGGAGTTCTGTGTGAGAGGTATGATCAGCCTGATGTTGTGTCAGCTTAGGCCTACAGAAGGAGACCCTGTTTACATAAAGACCTACTGTTTACAGCCTATATATGGCTACAGAGAGAGGTGCCTTCATATGTACTATTTACTCTCGACCTATAAGGGCTAACAAAACAAAATGTTCACATTACAGGGAGGGCAAACATGGAACGATTTAGAGAAATCTTACATAAAACGATTTAACAGGGGGTCTCTGTACAATTCTCACCTTCAATTCAAGGCCTTTAATGCTGGGCAGGTGTGCACTAGAGAGGTGACGACACCAAACACCTACAAAAGTCCACCCATTGCTCACTATGCCTGAAAAGAAATCCCAATTCATGAAGAAAAAACAGCAATTAATTACTGTTTTGGTTTGTATGGTTTACATGAATTGCATAGTGACAATGTAAAAATGATAAAATGATAGATTTGTAAAATTAGTGTATACGGATATTTAGAATTAAGAACATGAGATTAGTTTGATAGATATGAAGACAGGCATATTCAGAATTCTATTGATAGTGCCTATAAATTGATAATTAAGTTTTAAGTTGAGTTTGAGTTTTTCAAAATTTTTATTTGACACAAGTTCCATTACAAGTAACGTCTCTCAAACGAGGTCAAAGGATGGCTGAAGCAAATCAAGTAATATTACTCAAATATATACAGATAGATATTGAAACCTCAGCTGTTCAATACACAATAAACACATACAAAAACACAGGTAGCGAAGTGAGATGTCATTATCAATAGATTTACAAACACGGCAGGACAAGTTATGTAATATCACACTTTGGTATTATAGCACTTCCATCACTTACTTTTATAATTGGCTGGGAAAACAGGACTCATAGGGACAATACAGCTGATATTCCTGTCATATTATCACAACTCCTAATTAACACTTAAGTTACATGGAATCACGTAACACTACTCAAATAATGACAGATTACATCAGTCATTTTCATTATTACTCTTTCACGGCTCAATATAGCTCAATATACCTCAATACATGGAATCACGTATCTTATCTTATACTGAGGGCTATCATCATATATGCCACACCCAATCACTTACTTTTCATTTTCCTTTTCATTTGCCAAACATCCAAGAGGACTATTTTAACTTGAGATCATTCTCATAAACAGACTGTGTGTAGCCTGATTCTGTACTTCGGCTGACAGCTTTCCCCAGATCAGGCTACCACTATATAATGGACTCCTCTTATACAGGTTGTCTTTTGGTCTTTGCAATTTAATCTTTCTTTTATCATTACTACGCAGTACACGTACATCAGCTACTAGGTTATTCACATCCCGGGTATGTTTGTACATCAAACTGAGGAGATGCTCATTTCTTCTAGTAACTAACCTATCACACTTGCAGGTTGTGTGCAAGACCGCCCTACTAATCAGTCTTGGGTCCCTAATCCCTAACGTAGTGCGTAGACAGTGGTTCTGGAGAGTTTGTAACTCATCAACACTACTGTCCTTTGCACACTCAAGCGCAAAGTCGCAGTAGTCAAGGACCGGGAGAACCATTTGTTTATACAGGGTTAGAGACAAATCATTATCCATAACCTTTTTAGTTCTCCTCATGTGTCTCAGTTTTCCTTTAACAGAATTATGCACTCTTTCACAAAGTGGCTCAAAACTACATACATCGTCAATCAGTACACCTAAGTAGTTAAAGATCTTTACATTCTTCAGAGCTTTACCTTTTAGACTAAGACGATATGTGTCATAGTTTATGCCATCATTCTCAGGATGACACCACAACACATGAGACTTATCCGAGTTTATGGTCAGTCGGTATTTATCACACCATACGGATATACGTGAGAGATCCTCCTGTAGTAGCAGCATTGCCATTCCCGGATCTTTGTTCGCTATACACACTGCCAGATCGTCGGCATACATAAAGTGTACACAGTTCCTAATATTATCTACTATACTATTTATATATACATTAAATAGTAGGGGTCCTAGAACAGACCCCTGCGGTACTCCACAGTTAATATCCCTTTCACTCGATTTACACTCATTTACTACCGTACATTGTTTTCTCTCGGTCAAATAACTCTCAAACCATTTGACAGCAGTTATACCACAACCAATTTCAACAAGTTCATTGAGCAGTACTGAGTGATTTACAGTGTCGAACGCCTTCCTTAGATCAAGGAAGACGATCGACACTGTATCACCCCTATTCCTGGACTCATAGATGAACTGTATCAGTCCAAAACAGGCGTCCGCGGTTGACCTTTCTGGCATAAAACCAAATTGACACCCATCTATGATGTCAAATCTCAGAAGATAAGTCATCAATTGGTGATGTACCGCCTTTTCAATCATGTTTGACATAATACTTAATTGGCTCACTGGACGCCAGTTTGTCACCTTACTGCTATCTCCAGCCTTGGGAAGTGGCGTAACACTTGCAATTTTGAGACTTTTAGGAAAAACTGATTTATCTATCGACGTATTGATTAAACATTTCAGAATTTCTGGCTGGGCTAGAAAGAAGTCTTTCACCACAGTAGTCCTTACATGTTTAATACATGAGGATTTATTAGTCTTAATTTTCTTCGCCAATTTCGTTGCTTTAATAGTGTCAATACCATCTAGAACCATGGTTGGCCGGTCTAGTTGTGCCTCCGCCCTTCTCACAGATGGGTCAGGTCGGTGGAAGGCTTCAGCCAGGGTCCTGCCAATCTCACTGTAGTAGGTATTCACAAAATCAGCAGTATTGTCATGTGGTACTGACACACCATTATCATCAATCAGGGAGATAACATTTTCCTTCCTCGGTCCCTTCCATAAATTATTAAGAACCGCCCAGAAACGTTTAGGATCATCCCGAAATCTATCCAATTTTGACTTGATGTCACCCTTGATATTCTTTATCAAAAGAAGCTTCACCCGTCTATCAAGATCTCTGATATGAGGCAGATGTACATTGATAGTGCCTTGTCGTACTTTTCTACTTTTACGTAATAATCTGTTTTTTCGACTAATCAAAGTCTCAACCAATGGCGTGAAACCCTCAGGGCGTGCAGCACTAATTTTCATCTTCTTAATAGGGTGGTTAGTATCTAAGTATGTCTTCAACTTATTTACTATCTGTGCAACACAGTCATCAGGTGACAATGATCCATCCAGTTGCCAGTTTTCACTGAGAACAAATTCCCTAGTTGCCAAAGGTGAATAGTTTTTGTACGAGCGACATTCAATTTCCTTAAAGCCAGTGATTTTCACAGCGGGTGACTTCTTCTTGACCACATACACCGGGGCATGGTCCCCATTCAGATCATTTAAGACGCCGAACTGACTTACAGATTTGCAATTTGTGTAAATGTGGTCAAGAGTAGATCTTCCCTTGCGGTGAAAATATGTAGGTTTAGTTTGTAGATATTTTAGTTTCCCTTTTTTTAGGAATTCAAACATCCTTCTACATTTCGCACTATTTCTCTGTCTCGTATCCACATTCATATCACCCAATAACCAAATTTCCTTATTCCTCATATATGGTAACTTAACCAATTGCTGTAGCTTTTTATAGCATCGATTAATATTACCATGAGGCGGGCGATAAATAGTAACAAGCACTCTCGTTTTATGCCCAGGAAATCTAGTTAATAGACCCATACACTCTAGATCAGGCGTCATGATACTAAACTCATTCAGCACAGTAGTGTACGCAGCATAGTGTAAAGGTACATATGAGGCTACACCACCACTCTTTCTGAGAGCATTAGGTCTGTCGTTTCTGTACAGCTTATAGCCTTTCAGGTCGACAAACCAGTCTGCATCACCATCATCAAGCCATGACTCGCTAATACTTATGTGATCTACATCAATGTTTAGTTTACGTAATTTATTGACTTTATCACACAAACTTTGAGTATTCATATTTATCATGCGTAGGCCCTTTTGTCCACCCAGCTCTTCATAGTTATAATATGTCATCACACACTCTCAAGCCCCAGCCGTATCTCACATGACATGACACTCTACCTGAATACACATACACAAAAAAACTTAGCAAAAGTGAAAACATATAAACCTCAGGCGCTGACGAACAGGGCACTGAGTGAAGAGTATCCGCATGCTGATGCATTATGCTACCCTAGAAAAGTGCACTCAAGGTTACAAAGTAAACATCAAAAAACAATACACCAATTACCAATTACCAATTACCAGCTCAAAACTGACAAACAGAATTACGGTCAATAGTATATAATCAGACCAATCTTTACATGTACTAAAGAATCACCGCTCTGATTTTAACTGAATTTACAACAATATGTTTATCAATAATTCAAATCACAAATTTGATGTCACAAGATTCTATAATATATTTGTTAGCTCAACAATTTCAATAATTCCAACTAACATAGGCTAATTTCTGCTGTTAATATATTAAACACAGATATAGCAGAACAAACGGTTTTAAATAGAAAGCTGTACTTATAAGTTTAACAGCCAAGGCTCTTGCTGTCAGTTACTTCACGTCTATCAAATTGCACAATATTAGGGATACACTTGATAGCAGGATTTCCAAACTACCCTGAAATAATGTAGAATAATCCAAATAGAGATGTTTATATTATAGAGCGAAAAAGCCAATTCCCCCATCTTGGATAATTTTCACATACAGGAGCCATGTATACTACTACACATTCAATAGATTATCAGTAACCTCAAGTCATTTATATTTTGTAATCAATTATACTTTTAGTAAATACAGTAAAACATCTAGTTCATTACATCACTTTACTTTCAATAATTCGCAGACCTTTTGATTTGCTTTGGATTGCTCACAGCTACATCACAAACAGGTATATCATCATGTCGAATCGAAAAAAACAGTCAATTTTAGTCACGATATCTCATGTCCCGACTTAAAACGTCATCTCTCAGTATACGTCATGCCGAACAGTTCATGTGTGTTTGACGTAGACGTAAACGTAGACGTAGGCGTAGATATAGACATAGACGTAGACGTAACCCCGCACTTAATTTCGTCCGTGTAGTGGCGTAAAGCACTCTAGCTTCATTCATGTAGCATCGTAGAAATTGACACGACACAGTTTGCACCACATATGTTCTTGCTACCACTTGAAGGATGGAATCACCCTGGTCACAACTTGAAGGATGGAATCACCCTTATAATCCAATATTGAGTCACAGCCAACCGGCATCGATCATCTTATCAATACTTCTGATCATGAAATTTGTCGTCATCTTGTGATCATCATGACAGGCATGTACACCATCATGTAGACGCCAGTACTTGTGTGTCCAACCATTTGATGTGTGATACCTGTGACAGATTCTCTCCAGAAAGGTGGTCATTGACTGGTTCTTCAAGTTCATAACCTTGATTCCATGATTGACGCCCATTACAATGTCCTCACATAGAGATTGATGCGGATGGCTAAACAGTCCATTGGCCCTAGCCAAGTCTACTCCGTAAACAGACGAAATCATGATTTTGACACCACTATTCGCCTCAGCAGCCCTCTCGATTAACGCCTCATATTTATGCAAGACGTTTACTATTGCATATTCAATATTGATGTGACGTAGGGACACCTTACGTGGATTATGGGTGAGCTTGGTGATGTCATTTATACCAGCCATAATAATTATCGCATCTACCGGGGCTGGATCATGTAGACGTGTGACAGTGTAGTCTGTTACCACATCTATAGTGGCACCCGGAATGCAAGTCACTCCCCGTAGGTTTGGCATTCGTGGTATAGCATGAAAGTCTAAGTGCCTTGTTCTGGAGTCTCCTACAACCTCAATGAGCGGTAGTGGATTCATACTTGCTTTTGTAGACAATTTCCGTTTATGGAGTAACGTCACACTGGATATCCACCGAGCTTTCTGTCAGATTTAAGCTGTCATCCCCGCATACGGTCGATCCGCCATCACTCTCCGCGAAGCTCTCGTGTGAAGTCTCGTCCTCCTCGAGATGTACGCTTGCACTCTCCAGCCGCATACTCACAGTTGTTACGGACGCCGTCGCTATGCCTTCACTCTCCACCAGATGTTCTGGCTGGTTTGCCGCCGCTTCTCGCTCCATTTCTAGACGCCGTATACGCGCTATATACTGCCCTCTGAGCGCCACTAACAGCTTCCCTAGCTCATTTCTACCTTGATATTTACCCGTTCTATATATTGGATCACCGTATCTCGCTTTACCTGCCCAGAACTCATTAGTAGTTGCTTCTACAAGAGCAAGACCATCAGTTTCAATTAGCGAGTTTTTTAGCGTGGGGTTTTGTACATATTTCTTCGAGAGAGCAATATTCATGGCTCCCATTTTCACGTGATTTGTCCATTCGGCAGAAACATCACACCCAGATGCTGCCCTCTTGGCCTGATATCCCGTTATAGTGTGCATAACATCGTCAGCTCTCTTTTTGTCCTTATTTTCAACACATTTCAAGAATTGGTATAACTGTTCACTTGAGTGAAAGGACCTACCCTCGTGTGTAATTTCACATGGGTAGAAGTTACTAAGTACACATCTGGCTCCACAGAAGGTGATACCAGCTTTGGTGGTTTCCATCTGAAGGGGGCCATTGAATGCAATACGCAGAGCTTCCTGCACTTTCTCCTTATTGGTCATGTCATGTACACTTTTCTCACTGGGTTGAGACTCAGGATTACCATCTGGCACGACATTGTTTTTTGGAGCAGTAGTCTTCCGTTTACCACCAGGTGTCCGTCTGTCGGCCCTTGTGGTCATTTTGTTAGACGATTTTGTAGTTACTGGCTTACTCATATGTGTGTCTGTTACCGGTACTGTTGCAGTCGCAAAAGAGGCTGTGTTGGGGGGAAGACTGATGGCTATGTCCTGCCCCTTTAAGGCCTCAAAAGCTTCAATCGTTTCCTTGGGTAACAGACTTTCAGCATTATTCCCCACTACTACCTGTGTTGGTGGTGGTGAGGACAAGTCACTACCGGTATGACTTGTAGTCCTAGATCTCCAGTCTGGATCGTTGTTGGCATTCTGGTGGAATCTGGAATAGTCATTATATTCTCTACGTCTGTCCATAGGGTGTTGACTGGTTAAATTCCTATCAGTCGTCCTCCTGTTGTCATGTACATGATGGGGACGTTTATGTCTTGCATATCTCGCCCCATGTGCATCAAACCAGGATGTCTACATTAAAATTAAGACCATGCATAATTACTTGACAATCAGGGGGCGGACCAGCTAGTCTGACCTGCGCCATGTTTATTTACCAGGTATATATATGCATCTATACAAAGACTGCTGTTTCTATGTACCTGTCATTAATGCACCTGGCAGTGCCGCTGTTTCCATGGCAACATGCTATATTGGAATCTTCAGTGTTAGGTATATGAATGGAATATAACATGTTATGATCAATTTCCTGCTAGTATTGGTTGATACGTGTTATCATCTCTCTTTGATCTTCTACAAAGCGTATCTATTCATTATTTGTTTAAACTAATAAGACACGCTCCAAAGTTTGTTACCAATAACTAGAGCAATGGCCATCTCCAGTTTCCACCCTCCATATTTTATTTCAATATGTCATTTCCAGAGACTTGCTTGAAATGGGTGATAATCTATATATTTTACCACTCCCTTTTACATAATTTAAGTTCTCTTCTTTGATAAATGCAATAGTTAAAAGATCACCTTGAGATTTCAGGTTATTCTGTACTCATTTCCCTATAGTAGAACACACAACATTAGCACTAAAGGTGCCAATAACATCCCACATCCTCTTACACCTTGGGTAGGCCTATTGAACCTTTATTTGCTGCATAGTGTTTTAATTAATGCACTATTCACTTCATTGTCACGATCCATAGATGATAAAGGATACTCCCCCAACAGATCGGCATGGTACAGACTTGCCAGGGCTGTATTCATGCATCATTAAAATAAAGGGAACAATGCAGTAATAATACACCTCACAAGAAAGAGAAATTTGCAAGCGAGAAAATAAGGTGAAGAAATTGCTCATCTGGGAAGATATCTTGGAGAGATTGTTGTAATTAGCATAATTTTAATAGCATTGTAACAGAGCTTGTGTTGTCCTGTCCTGTTTTGTCCTTCCTGTCTATGTTAGTCTGTCCTGTCCTTTGTGTATTATCATGAAAACCTGACATCCTTATACAATGTAGAGAATGCATGACCCATATACTGGGTAGACATATTTTGTCGGGAAAAAAACATAGCAGCTTGATAAATGTACTCACCTGTAAACTACTTTATGGAAAATAAAAGAGCGCTGCTCATTTGAAAAAGAAAAGATGCACCACACAGCCTTTAAATGGTTAAAGGTAACCTGGTTTGCCCCTGGCATGGGAGTATTTCCCACGCTCCATACCAATATTGATATGAACCTGATTAGCAAGTTGATTAGCACACCCGGTACGTAGGAGGATCAAGGCCATTTCATAACGTCAATAATGCAGAGTACATATATGGGGCAATTTGATTACAGAGAAGCATGCATCGCCTAAGAGCTCTCTGAGAAGTTATTCATCTACCTCTTGCTGATTAAGGGATGGGTAACGTATTTTAGAACAAAAGGGGGGATTTGAGGGGCGAAAAAGCCTGTGTACTTACCATATGTCATAGACAAATTGGACCCTTTTTTGCCATGCTCTCTTGAAAAAACACATTTTAGCAAAGAAAATAATAGGCAACAAGAATTATCTTAAGAAAAACAATATATAGTCCTCCCCCCCCCCCCCCAACCTATGTAGTAATAAAATAATATGGGACCCATGCCGATAGGTTATTGTCATGTACCAATCCATCAGACTCCATAATGTGGTAATGGATTGTTCAAAGGGCTTTGTAATCTACTGCTACCAGGGATGGTGATTTGACGTGGTTTAAGCAGTGGCGTAGGAAAAGGGGGGGCCAGGGGGGCCCGGGCCCCCCCAATCACTGAGGAGGGGGGGCCTGAATATGTTTGGGCCCCCCAAAAATTTGTCAAGACCCCTCAATAAAAAACACATACTTTCCTATCCTTGGCTCTCTTGCATAGGAAAAAGTGGGGTCAGAGGGGCCTGGGCCCCAAATCAGAACTAAAGGGGGCTCAAATACTAATTTTCTATACAGTTACAACATAAGCAGTTACAATATATCATGCAAAGCAGTCGATGCTTAAACTTAGTTGGAGTGGGCCCCCCCAATGAAGATTTGCTTCCTACGCCTCTGTTAAGTCAGAATTGATCTGAAGATACATTGTTAACCTTTTAAGAGTCACAGAGTGCTTTGATGGGATATGTAAATAATGTCCTTCATTATCATGATTCATACATGCAGCCAAGGTGAGTAACTTGCCAGTGCTACATCCTTACATTATGCCTTCCCTACAGGATTGATCGACTCAATGGTGCATAAATGCAGCCCTGGTGGGTTATTCCATAATCCATTCATGAATGTATCATGCTGATGAAGGGCCTAGCACATTAAAGTCATATGTGACTGTTATAAAGGTAGTAATACAAAGGTAGGCATTAGGTTGGGAAGTATGCAGATCATACATTGATTTATTGGTTTGAGGAATAACAGGTGAAACATCAAAGAGACTTCCATAGCCAGCTAGGCCATGTGTGATAAAGCTACAACCGTTAATAAGCTCAGTGTATCTGACATGATGCCCTTTGTTATCATGATGCATAAATGCAGCTAGGGTGAGTAGTTTGCTGATACTGCATTAGTGCAGGCCTTTCTATATCTACTACAACTTGGTTGAGTGATTGGGTGTTGATTTCCTGCCACTGTCAATGTCAATGATGTTTAACTGAATTGTGAATACCAGCTATATGGAAAACCCTCAATCCTGGACCCCTCTGTGCACAATTGGCATGGAAATATTTAGATTAAGCTTCTATGGGTTCTGAAAATGCCCACAGGGTAGCGCCAGCCGTTTTCAGGTTTATCCTCAGTATAACACAACTGTAATGGCACACACACACACATACACATATACAGGTGACTCAGGTGAGACATAAACACACACACACACACATATACAGGTGACTCAGGTGAGACATAAACACACACACACATATACAGGTAACTCAGGTGAGACATAAACACACACACACACACATATACAGGTGACTCAGGTGAGACACAAACACACACACACACACATATACAGGTAACTCAGGTGAGACATAAACACACACACACACATATACAGGTAACTCAGGTGAGACACAAACACACACACACATATACAGGTGACTCAGGTGAGACACAAACACACACACACATATACAGGTGACTCAGGTGAGACACAAACACACACACACATATACAGGTGACTCAGGTGAGACATAAACACACACACACACACATATACAGGTGACTCAGGTGAGACATACCTCAGGTACTGTGTATGACGTATGTATAGGTGTGTTTGCACCTGATAATGACATTAATGGCATCAATAACATGCATACATATTATAATAGAAGGCAGTGTTCACAGGGGGAGGGTTGAATTTGCACATTTCTTTTCACACAAGTGGATACACTCATGTGGGACACCAGAGGGTACCATCGTCTTGCGGCAGCATGCATACATAGCACATAGCCTATAGCGATGACTCTGGTTTCTCCGTATGGTCGGCCATGTTAGTTCTGAGCTCGCAATCTATCGTGAGACTTAGGCAGTGACCAGACAGTCACACACCATAGCTTCCGGGGAACAGGCTACAATACGAGAGCAGAACCAAGGTCTCACGAGATTTCTGGTGTCAGTGTATACAGAGTGGTTGCGGGAACAAGTCCGATCCCGGTATAGCCCTATACATGTAGCACTTTCCAAAAAGAAGAAAAAGGGGGAGAAAAGAAAAAGGAAGAAACGACAATATTACTAATATAGTGGCGCGCCATCTGACCAGTATTTAAGGTGATGGTGAGCAGCGAAAAATAAATGTTATAGTCTTAAATGTTATTAACTTTAAGATTGTAAAGTATTTAAGATTATAGATTTTAAGATTAGAAAGATTTTGTTGTCCACGCTCCCACGTGAGTATGTCCTGACAAGCCTTTTCTCACCCCCTACAGTGAATCCAACCCGTCGGGTCGGCATGATGCTTGAATACAACACTGGTGGGTTCCTCGCAAAATTAACATATACCCGGTAGTGATAATTTGACTATTCTAGTGATGAGTTAGTAAGCAATTATACAAGGATAGTGAGAGGGTACTAGGTCGATGAGGGATGATTACAAAGGGCATAGCACATTAAAGCACTCTGCAGCCCTTAAAGGGTTAATAACTGGTGATGAAATATTCGTGGATAATACCACTACTTCCCAGATGTCTTGGCAAAATTCCTTTTATACTGGGCCGGTTCCAGAATGAAGTAAGCGCTATTAAAATTCTATTACCAATATATGGTTGTGTGTTTGCATGTTCCCACCAATCTATGTGGATCTACATTTATTACACCTTGCTAGATTAATAGCCAGTGGAATAGGAATTGTGAGAATACCCACTTTAAACTGTTTCTATGTTGTATGACGAAAATGGGTTGTTTCCAAGTCTATACAGATACAGGGCCAGCAAACTTTCTGTGCATGTGACAAACAGAATTCACGTAGGACTCTATACCTTTTCAAGCCCTGCATTTTGTCTATATACAAAAGGAAATGAGAAGCATTGCACTGAGATTTACAATTAAGTAAATTTAGCAATTCTAGAAAATAAAATTGTAAACTCATTAACGAGTGCATCATAGAAAATGCTCAGTCTATTAATTTTCATCTATATTTTCTCTTTAAAAAAGGAAAGATTGCCCTCATTAATTGTTTCACGTCTTGTGTGCCTGAGGCACTGGCAAAGTTTTAGAGATGACGTTTAGCTGAGAAGGAAACTGATTGTCCCGTGTATCGGCCCCTAACCCATAGCTATGGAGCATTGAGATGATATTGACCGATAACCAGACTGCCATTGAACTGTGGTGTACTGACATTCTTACCTGCCAAGTGGAAACCTTTAAACACAGCACGGCGCTTTAATGCACCATGCATATTTTCTCTGGTAAGTAACTCCAGAGTGATGCATTGATGTATCATACCAATCCTATGAAGCTGGTACACTCCTGAAATATCAGCATGATGCACCAATGCATGCTTAAAATAGTCACTCACCGGTGCATCATGCCAAACAAGAGGCATCGTTTTTGAGTCATCGTCTGGTCTCTCTGGTTATAAAGGTACATATGGACCCAGCAGGCGATGCCGTCATTACCTTATGTCGATCTGAGGAACCCACAGGCCACAAGCACAGCTGGCCCGGCTCCTACCAGGTATATATGTTAGAAGCCAAACTATAATCACCCTGTCACCTGATCTACCAGATATGTTGCAAGATACAGCCTTGCGCTATACTTCATGCAGGACAAATAGATATATCTAAAATTATCAAATCGACCGCTCATCTCCTTTCAGAATAAAAAGGGGAGAAGGTGGGTAAGAATCCACTTCATTTTTTTTGAGTGCTCTAAAGTTATCCTCGTGAAGCCACCTGCCCTGTTCTGAATCATTCATGAGTTCATTACCTTCTGTACATAATGTATGTACCAGGCCATATAGAAGGTCATTAACTATTAAATACATTAAATATTTGAATAGGTGCCCCCATAATGGCTTAGCTATATAGGTGAAGAAAGCCATGGCTGCCCAGTTCCTTCTCTCATTATTCATTTTTTACAAGCATTTCAAGCAGAAGGTTTGCTCCACAGTGGAATCCTACTTCTATCTTTTCTTTTTGTGTTTCAATATGTTTTTAATAAGGTCAGAAGTAACATGAAAAGTATGTTTGGACATAACAAATAGGCAGTACATCTTGTAGCTGACCTGCAGGTCTTTGATTCGACCTTTTCAAAATATATATGCTAAACATTATTTTCAAACAATTATCTAAAATGCTGTTGTTGAACGGAAATGTATACTATAGGTAGGAATATATCTGGCCATTAATCTGATTGTTTTGCTATAGGTATTGTATGACAGCATGAAACATTTAGCGCTTTAAGGACCACAAAGTGCTTTGGTTTGCTACAGCTCTCTGCCATCATGATGCTTTGAAAATGCAACCCAGTAGGTTTGCCGACCATTTGAAGGCATGATACATGACTGCAGACCTGTAGCACATTGAGGCACTATGCAGCCCTTAAAGGGTTAGAGACCAATGCATAGCACACGTGTGTATATATAGAAACCCGATACTCCTCTTCTACCTGTGTAAAAGGTATCAGGTCTCACTGCACATTATCATGTTTCTGGTAACATAGCCTAGCACCACCAATCACCCTGGAGTTCTGTGTGAGAGGTATGATCAGCCTGATGTTGTTTTAGTTTAGGCCTACAGAAGGAGACCCTTTTTTATAAAGGCATACAGTGCACAGTTACAGAGAGGTCACATTCTATATGTGCATATGTGTACTATTTGCTCTTGACTTATAAGGACTAACGAAACAAAACACATTACAGGGAGGGCAAACATGGAACCGTTTAGAGACTTGGCCTCACACTTACATAAAACTAGCTAACATGTACATATACCTACTAGCTGGCAGGGGGTCTCCGTTCTCTTCACAATGGACCAGTTATAAGTGTAATAATGCCTAACACTGGGATGCACTGGAGAGGTAACGCTAAAAACGTGCATATATTTAAGGTTTACCCAGTACTTGCTACTACCAGGGTTACATTTCTTTGAATATTTTACGTAACAAATATGATATATCTATAGAGATAGAGAGAGAAATGAAGGGAGGGGGCATTTCACATATAATTCAGGTTCTCATGCAAAAACATCTGTAAGTATGGCCTCTCAGGTGCAGGTATGTAGATGTATGCATGTATGCAGGGTGTTAAAGGTGGTCACAAAGTCAGCCTAAGTCAGCATGTATACATATGTAAACCTCCACTACCTGAGTATTGGCAAACTTTACACTAACTATGGGTCTAGACCCTACATATTCAGGAGTGAAGAAAAGTATTTCCCCAAGTCTTACGGACATCCGAAAATAGGACCCTTGAGAACTGGTTTATAGAATAATATGGAGATTAAGATATATAAACAAAAAGAGAAATGCACCAATATTTAATACCAGAACTCCAATATCAAGAGTGGTCATTTGACTTGTCACAGCCTTGGCATAGATGACTTTTGAAATTTGGTATGGATATAATATGTTGTAAATTGCCCGGCCTATATAAATACAATACCATGGGTATTTACAGGTCTGTATACATGGATATTATTGTGATCATATACATATAACACATTTGGATATACGACCTATATAAAGCTATATCTCTGCACTTGAGCAGGTGAGCTCTTAACCCTTTAAGGGTTGCATGGCAATTTGCAGGACCAAATGTCCTGTGGGATGAAAAAGTTTTCGCAAAGACTGGCATAGTGTTTTGTTTTGATCTGCCCTTTGTTTTTAATATGCCTTAATGCAGCGCTGGTGAATAACTCACCAGTGCTGCAGTCATGCATTCTAATAAAATCACACCTAAGGGGTTGATACACTCCCGGAGGGTCTGCATGTATGTTGCATGAATGCACCATACAATGATACATGAATGCATCATGCCGACAAAGGGCATATGGCTGAGTCCATTTAGATTGGACTAACAGCTCCCGGGTGACCATCTCAGATTTCATCCTCCTTAGGATGATAGGGAAAAAATGGTGCACGGTACTTAATGTTATTTCGCATAGAGAAAATGATCACCAAAGATGAGTATTTTTAACAGTTGAGCGAATTTTCTTATTTTGAAGAAATTATTTCACCAATAAGGAAGCCCGGAAGGATATAGACACTATATTCACATGAAACATATTGATCTGCCTGTTCAGAAAAAAAATATTCCAAGGTCTTTAAAGTAATTGCACATAGATAGAATGGCCACCAAAGTTGAGTCATTTTCATAAGTGACCCAACTTTACGACCCCCAGTGCCCCCTGGATTGTCTTTTTCCAGCGATTCTTTGCTCAATACATTAAAACTGTATCTGTAGTTATTACTTTTGACACATATCAGTATGTTTTAATCAAAAATATGACTTGAGTGACACTTCCAAAGATTGACTTTTTCTATTTACGCCTCATTTCTTCCTGACTTTGGGGTCCTCATGCACCTACAAGTTGATGGATATCCACAATTCTACACATCTTGTCCCATGTCTATATATATAGGAGTTGGTTGGAATAGCTGTGTGTCTCCTAGTTGACAGAGTTTTCAAATGAGAAATGTCTGAAAATGGACCAGCCTTAAGAACTGATTTTGATGAGCACACCCTCCTTCAGTTGACGAGGCGCCATTCGTAAACCGTTCAGAATTTACAGATGACACTCGGGACATATTGGGCTATCATCCTACCAAATGAGGATAAAACCTTAGATGGTCACCTGGGAAGATCTGCCGACTCTAGTCCAATCTAAATGGACTCAGCCATATATTAAAGCAATGTGCGGCCCTTAAAGTGTGAGTTATTACACATATACCTGACTCATATACCTTAATAGTCCACATGCCCCCCACTATTGGACAACCTCCCTTTGCCTGTATAATCTCTTGCCGCCTGATCCCATGGTCATAGAGGTTAAATCCACAGGGGATTAGTTTATCGTTAAGACCTCTATGAGCTTATAATTATATAGCCACCGAGCAAAATTACATTTTCGCAAGGTGCAGTGGCTTGCCCTAGTCCTCACCAAAATGGCTCGGTTTTCACTATAATGGCCCACAAACAAAGTAATTTTCCTCCCCAGCTTTTCTCCCGAAAACAATTAATTTTCTGTCAAAACTTGCAAAAAAACCTGCTCATTCTTCTCCCTCATTTTGTAATACACTTCTCTATACCTTCTATGTGACTCTTCATATAGCTGTTCCCCCGTTTGTTCTTTTCTCCCTCCACCTGTTTCTTCTGAATTCCTCACTGCTAACACGTACATTTTAAACTTTACTCTCATGTTTCTCATTTGGTTGCGGTATGTATCTTACAATTCCTGTTATAACCAAGTACTGTACAAGTTCCCCTGTATACACTATAAGAGGTCCGGCACTACTTCAGCTGGCACCACTCCTTTCAACAGTGTGCACCTATTCCCACGTATAGGAATTAAAGATCACTTCAAACTTACAGAGGCTGAAAGGTGTTCAATTTAACAAGGTTCTTAAGCCAAAAAGAAATAAAAGGCAGGTTTCAGGTCACATGGGAAGACCAGGGTCGGTAGGTCGGATATTTTTTTTATTCTACTTTATTTCTTTACATGAAAACCCCTAAAAATGACCCAAACAGTGTAAAAATATGAAATTTTCTTCAAAATTGCACCAAAGAAAATAGGGTCGGCCCTGTCTTGCTATAAAAATTCCAGTCATGAAGTATAGGTAAAAAGTTTTAAAGTTCATCTACATCTTTAAGTTAAATGGCATTTATTTAATGACTAAATGGCACACAATAAAGGTTTTTATACCAATTTAAAGCTAAGACATCATGGAATATGAATTTTTCATTACAGAAAAAAGTTCTGAAAAATTGTCGATTCTGTTGCCATGGCAACGAGGATTCTAAAATGTTGAAATTTCAAATTTTTCACTCTTTTACAAGGCAAAGTTGCCATGACAACCAGAGTGACCCCTTTTAGCTAAATGTTTCAAGAGGGGTAGTTCAGAAACTAAATTATCTTTCAAATGAGACCATTTAGGGCATTGTATCTATTCTGGTCTCTGAAAAAGACTCATTCAAAGTTGGTAGCGAAATGTTGAATTTTTGCATTTTTTACCATTTGGCTCAAAATGGATATTTCACCCCCTTACTTGTACAGCATGATCAAACGTACCAAAAACATGAAAATTGACTTGCAAGGAGGATTTATCCCACATTATCAAGCATAATGGATCTATGATGAACAATCGATGGTTCCTAGTACAGTATGTCTACAAAATATTACTATATTGCAAGACTGACAACAATAGTAACCACAATTAGCCCTTGAGAAGTATTGCAGAGTGTCCAATTCTCTTAATGGTATTTATGTGTATAAATGCCCAAAAAGGACACTTTCCCACCAATTAATGATGAGAAAAACATAAATTGCTCAACAATTATAGATATTTTACTTTATATTTATGGTATATATGCATGTACATGTATTAATTTCCTGGAACAAAAGAAAACCCTTCATAGCCTAATTCATGCGGGTATACCAGAGAGGCAAAGTAGGTGTATTCAATGACCGTTTCTTGGTGACTGGAGCTATAGGTTCACACGCGTGACCTGAGATAAAGCTTTTTTCATTTGGCCTTAGGACAACACCAGCCTGTTGAATGAACACACGGCTATACATGTATACCTCGTGCATATTGTGGCATTCAATATAACTTTAGCATATCTTAAAATATTATTCATTCTAGGTATGTTTCCAGATCAAATGAAAGATCCTTGAAATGTCTAGTGATAAATGTGATAACACAATCATACAAGATTGGATATAATAACATGAATATCATATCTATATTCCCAAATCCTATAGTATTGCTACACTTGCATATTAAATATGTGTGAAATCCCAGGGTTCTGTCCCTATTGTATTATGATCTATTATGTGAAACTGTTAAGGTGTAATGAGCGCATATTATGTTCTGTGCCACAGGTCTACTAAGTATTGGGTAACACTAGCATTGGCCTAAAAGCTTTAGAGAAGATTAAGTGTTTGTATACGTCCAATGCACAACCTGTAAGGCTCCAATTAGGCATAACTCTAGGTCTCCATAGGCTTGGTTTATGGATTATGTGTACCTGTATTATTTATTATCCCTTTCTCGCTACTAGAGGCATGCCATTTTCTGAATGTCTGAAAATTTATCTGATGTCTTAAAACTGATTTTAGAAAATTATGCAGAATGACATTTTCATCGTGTTAGATACTTTCTCTAAAAAGCAGAAACTTTAGAATTTTAGTTTAAATTTTATTTAATTTTCAGGTTCCACTGGTTATGTTTAAATAAGTCACACTGAGACAATTCTGTAAAGGAGTTTTGGGAGTATTTACCTACCTTGCCAATCTTTAGAATATTTTCTGAAAGGGATATGTGAAATGCATGGGCTACAATCGATTCTCTTTGGCCTGGGTATGATATGGTATGCATAGTGAGGCTATAGACGCGTTTTAGATGTCTCTGTATGTAGCTGAATTAATAAATAATGATGTTCTATAAACCAGTGCGGTAATCCAGGCGTGAAGCGGCCGGAGTACTGGAGGGACCGAGGGACCAGTGTTAGGTTATAGAATAGGATATGGAAACATCTGGGAAATGGCCGCCCTTATACGGGCCATTATATTGGACCCCTAATCATTAATTGATAGTCCTCCCGTACTGGTGGTGGATCCAGCAGGGCACCCATGGTATTTAATTATAAAAATAATAATTAAATTGGGGGCGCTCATAAATGTGGATTTCAGCGTAGTTCTGAAATAGTAGTGGCAGAGCGCACACCACCTCGTCTCCTTACTCCCTGGACCCCTAATCATGTTATAGAGTGCTATTGAAATACAGCTGTCCATTTATATTGACCCTTTAAGAACGGCATTATGCATCATAGCCTCATCTTGCTTTGTCGACATCATGCACCAAGGCAGCGTCGGCGAGTAACTCGCCAGTGCTGCAATATCTAAAGCTGGTGTTTTATTTAAAAGAGTAGATTAAATACGTAAATCAAGTTGCTATGAAGTATTTTTATTCTTCGAGGTATATTCCTTTTTACCCCATTTTTTTTCCAACATATTTCTCACATTTATTTTCTGTCATTTTACAAAGTTCACATTTGTGTCGACGTCAACATTGTGCAATATGCAAAGAAAATCAATTATGTAACTTAATGTATGCTTCCTTAACCCTTGGGATTAACTCTTTAGGGCCCGCACAGTGCTATAATGCGCTATGCCCTTTATCGACATGATGCTTATATATATATACCCTATATATATATATATATATATATATATATATATATATATATATATATATATATATATATATATATGCAGGCCTGACGAGTAACTCGCCAGGGCTACGTACATGCATCATGACGGCCTTACAGAGTTGATACACTCTTGAATGCATGATGCATTAAAGCACTGTGTGGTCCTTAAATGGTTAACCCATGCGACAAATCCTCTGCATTATGCAAGTCACATTCTCAGAAAAGTGGAAGCGGAACGCGATTTCATTTTAATGTTCCTGTTTTGACATTCCCAGCCATACATATACCACTACCTTCCGGTCGAGAAAAATATAGGAAATTCATTTTGGTCAACTTTTTTTTTCAGGAAATTACTACAATCTTTTTTAAAGTTAGAAATTCCTTCGAAAAACAGTAATTCCGACAAAACCTCAAAAGTGACATCTCAATTTTTTTTTAAATATATACATTTGTATAAATCCCCCACCCTCCCCAACCTCTTCCAACTCAACCAAAGAAAATGTTTGATTTTTAATATACAAGAAACCAAACTTCTTGGATGTGTGATTTGTCAGGCAACATAAACATCTCTGTGCAAGTGTATCATCGTGAAAACACATTAGGTCATCTTATGACGCTTGTATAGAACATAGGATAAGACACAAAAATAGACAATTCATCGTCCTAACATGTACTTTGTACATAAACATTGAGGTAACATTTTCACATTACTAAAATATCTCCAAATTTCTGGCATCACAATATGTGTATTATAAGCCTTATTATAGTAGGTAGTATGGGGTGGAAACATGTAAAAGATTACACGGTAACTATTGGCAGGATCGTCTAAGATTGTCCTTGCAATTAAATCAATACTAAACATATCTATTATTTAGGGTACCAAACACGGAGCTGTATTTAGTTTGAAAAAAATAACACATGTTTAAAAAACAACAGGAAGCATAAAGCACCACCAATTACAAGTTTACACAAACTCTGAGTTTCTAATCTGTGTGAAGTTTGAACAGGAGCTTACCATTAAAACAAATGACGTTAAAATAACGTTAGGATCATTGGGGCCCATAAAAGAGCCGGGCTTTACGTATTGTTTGTCCGGAAATGAATTTCCCTGCCCTATTGAATATTGTGTCTTTTCTAACTCAAGAAAAACAACATATGTTTTAAAAATTGTCAACGTTATATCAACATCATTTACCTTATAGCTAAGGCACTTAATTCACGTTGGTGCTAAACATTGTCAACGTTGTATCAACATCAATTTACCATTATAGCTGAGGGCCATCACTTTGTTTTTAAACATTGTCAACGTTATATTCATCTGAGGCTCTTAGCATTGTTTTTAAACATCATTAATATTATATCAACGTCCTTTGACTTGAAAGCTAGGGCTGTTAACGTTGTTTTTAAACATTTTCAACGCTACTTCAGCGTAATTTTCCTTCATAGCTAAGGCTCTTAATTAATATCATTTTTAATCATTTTTGATATCATATGAACGTCATTGGACTTTAAAGCTAGGACTGTTAACGTTGTTTTAAAACATCTTCAACGTTATATCAGCGTCTTTACCTTTCCAGCTCCTATACATTTATGGCTCTCAACGGTAAACAATGTTAACTTTATATGGACGTCATTTACAGCTATGGCTCTTAACATTAAACACTGTCAACGTTATAATAACGTTGACAGTGTTTGATGTTAAGAGCCATAGTACTTATATGGACGTCAACTGAGTCTCTGGACTAACTACAGAGGCATGGGTAGCGCTGGGACGGTGGGAGGTGTTACCGCCTGAGTGGTTAGGATTAACAGGTTGTATGAATCATTTAGACTTAGCGGCCACAAAGACGACTAGTCCTCACTGACTTCAATACGCTCACCTGGCCAAACCGCAGCCAAACCATCGACTCACCCCACCCGCGTGGCTACAAGTCAGCCACGCGTGGGGGAAAACTCAAGCGCTGTTATAATCAAGAAAATAGAAAATATATTCTTATACTGATTGCCACTGCTTGAATTCACAGTATGTTTGTATGGTTTTCAATTTGGTACAATATCATATTGTTTGGCACATATTATGAGGATATTATGGGAAATATTTAGATTTGTGTAGTAGGATATTTTTTATGACTTCACACTTTCGTAGTATCGTAGGGTAAGGTGAAGTGCAAAATATAATTTTTTAAGAATATGTCAGTTGGCGTAGTGTTGAAAATAGGATACTTTTTGTCACATTGATACTGGTCTGGATACTTGTATTGTGTATATCTTAGTGTGCAATCAACCAAAACAAAGGAGATATGCACCCAAGAGTTGATTATAGGAGAGCGGACACATATTGCACATGGTTTACAGTCACATTACAACAAAAACTAGATTATCTCAGAATGCTGGCTGGTATAATTAAACATATCTTTGCTTAAGTCAGAACAGAATGTATATCCATGAACAGCCCTACTTATATTATATTTTTCTAATACACCCTACCTTGTTATAAATATTATACAAAAAATAGTGTTCACAGTTGTTTTTTTAGCGATAGGCGTCTCCTAACTGACGCTTCTCGTGTCTCACAGGCTTTAAGTCACATGTACTGATATTACATTGAAGGCACATAGTTGGCTCATGTTATGCAAAATATAGACTATGTACATAAATGGCACAGCGGAATGCTACTGGGGCTCTCTTGATTACTAACTCCACTATAGTAAACTGTACATCCTAATAATGTCCCATGAGTTACATTGACATGACAGTGTTCTCAATGAATTACAGTATCAACATTAACTGACTGAAATTAAATCTTAACTGACCATAGGAAAGCATAGACCTCATCCCTAGATTGAAATATTGTGAACCTCTGACGTATAGAAAATGTGTTCTCATTTAAGTCCAATTTTTCTGAAATTAAAATTTAATGCATTTTTGATAGAATTCAGTTGAAAGTGCAGAGATGTCACTCCTTGGTTGACATAAATCTGAAGATCTCAAGGAAATTAACATAAAAAAATTTAGTTCAGAAATTCAGGCCAAAAGGTAGGAATTCCTGCAAAGGTAGAAACAATAGCATCTCTGAAAATGTATTTTACCTGACCTATGTGAACCCTGGAACCTGTTTATCCAGTGTCACCCAGAGATGATGTACCACAATATCAATAGCTCATGTCATATTTATATCCGCTGCGACACCTCACAGTTTTTCCCGGCCACACCAGGTATAAACCCTTGCGCCAGTGAATCGTGACTCTTCTCGCGCTTCCTCTTTGTGACTGTCACCTGTATGTTCTCTGAGTTACCGCCAGGTTTACTCCGGGTGAACAACCCCTCGGCGACAATAATGGGTGGGTCGTCTTGGTTGTAGACCCCGTTGGTGGTGAGTTTGCGGTGGTTAGCCCGGGCGGTTGTGTACTTGAATGAGCTGTGTGTGGCGACGGAGGAGGGCGGTGCGGAGTGCGTGCTCACCAGGTACTCGCGTGCATGGAGTGCTGGCTCTTTCCGCAGCGGCGTCTTGGTGTGCACGATCTGTCCGGTGGGTCTTTTCAGCACCAGCTGGTCAGAGGATGAGTTCACTGAGTTTGGTCCTGATGCAGCGGCCGCGGTAGCAGCTGCCGCCGTGCTCACATTCATGGTTGACGCGTATTTGGGGATCTTAACAACATCCCCGTTATTCGCAGTGTACTTAATAAACACAGTTCGCATCGCGTCGTCATCTTTCAATGTCCGCATGCTTCTACTTGTATCCTGATTGTCACTATCCGGCTCATCCCGCGCACTAGTTTTCCCGTTAATAGGACGCACAGATAGATACTCCTCCCCGACAGGCTCGGTGAATAGCGGCAGTCCGCTGAAGTCCATGTAATGGGCGGATTTCTGCCCCGGCTCAGATTGAGTCCGAAACGCTGGGTTTGGGGCGTTTCCATGAGCGCTATCCTCCGCATACTCCTGCTGCTTTTTCTTAAGCAAAACTTGGTCTCGCTTCATCTCCTCTTCAAGACTGTTTAGGCGCACATGGAAGCTATCCATGTAGTTGTTGTCATTTACCGATTTACCCATTAAGGGTACGTTAATCGGGGGGAGCTCCACTGGGGTTCTTATTCGCCGGTGGAACAAGGGGTCCTTGGGGGGTCTCCCCCTTATGTCGCCTTTATCAGATCGAGGATGCCCCCGACTGTCTAGCCTCCGTTGCTCGACTGCTCGCTGTCTGTTTCTTTCCGCTTGTCTCTCGAGCTTCTGCTGCATTTCAAACTCTTGCCGCAGTTCTCGTTGGATCTCCCTCTGCAACTGTCTCTGCTCCGGAGACAGTTTCTCCATACTCCGAATCGTCCGTGCGAGCTTTCCATCTCGGTCGAGTTTGTTCTCGATCTTGGAGGACCGATACCGGCCATTATTGGGGATGTACCTATAGGTGGTTTGCTCCACACACATCCGCCAGAGGGCAGCAGTGGTGAACAATGACTCAGGATTTTTCTTATTGAGTTTACTATATTCCTCCACCCGGTTTCGAGCTCTAACTTGGACCTCGTCCGCCGAGTGAACTGGAACGCGCTTTTTGCGCTGAACAATGACTTTGGCGTTAGGCGCGACATCCTGCCATGCCAAAATTGAGTCGGATAATTCAAAGGTTATGTTCTCTGCATAGTTACAATCCACTTCACCATACTCATCATCTACTTCCAATAGACTCTCAGATAGACCACGCTCATTGATGATGTGTGAGAGTCGTGTCGCTGTGTCTGGGTCGATGCTACTGCACATGCGTCTGTTCAGGGAGTGCGTCACGAACTGCGGAGACACAGTGTTACGCGACATGATGAATTAATACCTGGCACTCCGTTATGAGAATATCACCTTGGTTTAGTTATAACCTATATCATATTGCCTAATTGTACTGGCCACGTAATATTATGCACTATTCAATTGTGTGCTCACAATTGTTATACATGGGACTAAATAAGCCATCAGTAAACCAAAGGCACTTTCCTATGTATATTCTGTACTCCTTGTAGGCTATACTAGAGGCATATACATGGTAGCTAGTGTTTCCTCTCTGATCTGAACAACATGTATACCCTCTTCACAGCACTATTATCGACTGCTAAGGTGCAGTTTGGTCCAGGCTACGTTGGTCCAGGCTACTTCTCTCCCTGCTGCCGACTAAGTCCTAAGTCCTGAGACTGGGCCGCTGTCCAGTTCACGACACACAATGGACTTAAGTGAGAGACTGTGAGTGGCCTATCAGCCTATGATTGAACTAGATGGCAGGGGAGAGGGAGAGGGAGGGGAGGGGGTTAGCTCAGCATGGTCCATATCTCCATGTTATTGTTGATTGTATGGCACCTCAACATGTAGCAACTTGAGGTAAGCCGTGGCCCTTTGCCCACTACACAGCATGCTTCCTTGTGGTTCAGCCAACTTAATTTAGCTCCATATGCTTCTTTGTATGGGCTAGTTATGTATATGGTCCACCATATAATACATGTAGGCCTAGTACCCTGTATATAGTGTATTGGCCTCTGAGTCCATGCAGCCTATTGATCGCTTCCTATAGTGTCTATGACTCCATATGGTGTGTAGCCTAACCAGTCCTTGTCAATATTGAAAGTATTGAACGTGAAGCCTATACATTTAACAGACGTCTAAGATAGCCTTATTATGTTGATGGTGTTATTGCATGTTGATAATAAAGTCCACTGCTTGTATCCAGTTTTACTGAAATAGGTTCCTTATGGATTATGACCATAATTGCCTGTTGAGTCTTTGAATTATATCCTAAATCAATCTCCATGGTTGATCTATGATCAAGGTGTCCACATTTTATATCCTGTATAAATTGCATGATATCACACATGTACTATGTCTATGATCATGTAGGTGTGAAGTGGTGGTGTAAAATAAAGCTATCCTTGCTCCTTTACACTAGCTTTTGTGGCAGCAAAACTGCAGACATTGAACTTGGAAGCTCTGTATTCCCTGTAGGCCTCTGCTCTACTCCCAGGAGACCCCCAAGATAGACTTCACTACCTATTATTTATCAAGGTGTTGTCTGTGCCTCACAGGCCACTGATCGGGTATACAGCTCTCAGTGAGTCTCCATTAGCTCCTAAGGCTACCTGGGCCCCCGGCAATTTAAGGCCATATTGATCCAGAGATTTAGGCCTGGTTCTATGTCTAGACCTGCCCAAGTTGGCCAAATAAGTGCCAGTGGTGACAAATCTGGTACTGTTCCATAGTGGTATAGCCGCGATTGATTATTTAGCATGTCCACATGATATTGCCATTATTGTCAATGGTACTGGAGTCCAATCATGATCCTCGTCATGCGTGCTTGTGCCATGGCATGCTATGGCTAAAGGGAATCAGAATGAGTCAAATGACACTGGCCTCACCACTTCAACTCCTGCCAGTCTCTTCCCTGCCAACAAACCAAAATGTCACACACGCCTAACTTTCTGAACGTGGATTGGGTGTCCAGTGTCCATGAAGGCGGAGCCCCATTCAGTTTCAGGCGATGGCCCCGCCCCCTTGACCGTCCCTGCAATGGGCACCTGTCAAACTCACTCCCACCTCGCCCTGGAGTTCCTCTGGGTAGTTAACTCGCTGAATCCCTCTCAAAACGCTATCCCATTTTGCTAGGGATGCCGAATCCCCTTCAGTGCGGGTTTAGTGGGCCCAGGAGTACATCAATCACGGAGGATTATCGACTTTTAGTCCTTGGTAACTACAACCGGAAGTGCAACTAGGAACGCCAACTTAGTGCGGGCTTTTCACGACAGGTGGCGCCATGTGCCAATCTGGTGTGAATTAAAGGTAGTCAGTCGTAGTATTTAAAGGTGTACATGTGCATCTGGAAGTGAGTCACCTGGTGGCAAAACTTAGTTTAACGAATAGGCCTATAGGCCCTATTAAAATACCAAATTGGGCATTGAACTTTAAATAAATTTTAATATGTCTCACCCTCCTGATACACTACAGCATTGGCCCCCCACCCAATTTTCAAATGATGCTGCTGCCACTGAGGGCATGGGGAATGCAATACAGGAGAAGATGGGTTAAATTAGGAAGGGGGGACAAGAGGAAGGGGTAGATTTACCCCTGACTGGTGGCAACAAAGGTAGGTGGATCGCTTGTATCAGAGATACTGTACCCAGGGATGGCGCGCAGGTTCTCGGCGCTATCTCTACTCCTCGATAAGGCCGCAAAATTGCGCAGGGTGCAGTGTAGATTTCAGACGTACGAGCGGTCCATGCGAGCCACCGGGAGTGAGGCGAACTAATGCCAGTCCGTGCATTTGTTTCGTGTGGGTACCGTAGGCGACCAGTTATTGCCAGATTTAAACATATATATAATTTTCCCTCGGCCACACTTCAAGTGTTGCCGTGGTAACTCGATGAGAAGGAGGCCGCCCTGCGCATGCGTAGTCAGTTGGACGCTCGTGCAGAAGTCGTTTTGGTCAACCATCGACACTTCTGTGTAGAATTGAGCTAGGTAAGTATTTATTTAGTGGTCAGACCACTATTATGTATGTGAAATTAGTTCTTTGTGTGCTCGTGATCACAATGTGTTCATTTGAGACTGCTGAACTAATGAATTCTTTTGTTTTTTTGTTGTGACAGATTCTGGGTGCTAGGACGACCTTCGGGGCGCCGTCACCATCTGTTCAGCAAGGACTCTGTCCAAGTGCCAGGTCATCCACAGTTATTTCCTTAATGGGAGCTGCAGCTGACTTAATCTGAATTAGTTATCGCACAAAATGGCGGCTAATGCAGAGGGCAAACCATCTGGTTATGTAGGCCTACCTGGCAGCGATGGCGCCACGGTGATTACAACAACATCAGCGTTGGGAGGTGCGCCTACTTCGACGGTGACGTCACTGGGAGCGCTTGGTAACCAAGGCGGCCCTACGCAACCACTTGGGCAACCAGTCGCCAACAACCTAGCGGGTAGCAACAATGGTTTGTTGCCCGGTGGGCAAGGCAGTCAACCTTTCAACGGCAATATGTCTACTCCGTGGCAGCAACAACAACAGCCACAGCAACAGTGGAACTGGGGGCAGCAATATATGGCCCCTCCGACCTACAACACTGGGTTTGGATACCAGCAGCAGTGGGGTGCACCCATTTATCAACCAATGCACCCTATGCAGCCACAACAGCCTTGGCAGCAAAATTATGCGCCTCAGCAGTCCTATTATAATTATGGACAGCAACAACCCAGCCCCTATCCTTACTACTATGGATATCAAGAGGAAGAGGAAGAGGGTGCCGTCTCAGAGGATTCAGAGGCCGGCAAATCAGATGGTAAGAGGAAACATGAAATATCTGACAACTCTGAGGATGATTTGGGGGTTACCTCCAAGCCAGAAGGAGCGCTTAAAGCTATGTTGGCGGCAAAGAGATTAAAGAAGAAAGCGGCTTCCAAAGATTTTGAACTAGAGAAAGATATGGCAGATCTTCTGGATTTCATTTTTGAAGATAGAAGGGCTAAGGCTGAGTGGGATGAGTTATTCAAGATCTACCCACAGCCCAAGAATGTCCAGAAAATGGTAGTACCGATACTGGAAGATGAGCTCAAATCTGTCATTGAGGATCATCCAGACATCCAAGCAGCAGAGAGGATGGTGGAAAAGCTTCAGGGCTACCTCTTATCTGCTTTGGTGGCACTGACGCCACTGGGGTCGCTGATGCTAGAGAAAGGGGGTTCTGACACGGCCCTCAATAAGCTCACCAAAAACCTCACAGATGGTTTTCAGCTCATTGCAGCGACCATCAACTGCCTCACCACTCGACGTAGAGAGCAGATTAAGCCAGCTATCCTTAACGACTACCAGAGATTCTTGGCTAGAGCTGCTAAGGAGACCAACACTGGCAAGTTCCTATTCGGCGGAGACCTTACAGAGAACAAAAAGAAACATGACGCAACCAAGAAGACAGCTGAGAGCATGTCTGCTAAGGCTGCGTCAAAGGCTGCAGCTGCTAAACAACAGCCACAGGCCCCACACAAGAGAGGTTCGCGAGGGGGCCAACACAAGCAAGCTAACAAGTCCAGCTACCATACCCATGGGGGTGGTGGTAACCGGTTCCCTCCCCCTCCGCCTTACGGCAGCCAGGAGATGAACCAACCCTTCCTGATGCAGCAGAGGCACCCAGGCCCCAGATTCAGGGGTCCTAGGCCCCAGACTGGACCAAACAACAAACCGGGTTTTCAGAAGCGGGGGTCCCGCTAACTACACCACAGGTGGGTACCCCCTTGCTATCTAACACTGTTGATAACTTTAAAGCTGGTTGTATTGCTAAAAGGGTTGACAATTGGTTCAAGATTACTAAAGACCCTTGGGTGTTGGGAATGGTCCAAGGGGTGTACATTCCACTGGTGTCTGAACCTGTGCAGGAAAGAGTGCCTTTCCAGTTCAGGATGACACAGGAGGAGCATAGGATCATGTGCGGAGAGATTGACAAGCTGTTAATAAAGGAGGTTATAGTACCAGTTGACCCTACCCCAGGACAGTTTGTCTCAAATGTCTTCCTAAGGCCGAAACCAAATGGGCAGCATAGGCTGATTTTAGATCTCACAAGGTTTAACAAACATGTGCAGTATGAACATTTCAAAATGGCCACCATGCAGACGGCACTAGACATGATTAGGCCCGGTTGCTTCATGAGTTCCATTGACCTACGAGACGCATACTACAGTGTAGCGGTTGCTAGCGAACACAGGAAGTACTTGAGATTCACTTGGGATGGCCAAATGTATGAATTTGTGGCCATGCCAAATGGATTATCTTGTGCACCAAGAATTTTCACCAAAATTCTGAAACCTATCTATGCCAAGCTTGGGAGCAAAGGGGCTCAGTGTTTCCCATATATAGATGATTCGTTCATAATGGCCGACACTCAAGAGCAGTGTGCACAAACGACTAGGGACCTAGCCAGCATGTTAGACAACCTCGGGTTTGTGGTGCATACAGAGAAATCGGTGATGGTGCCGGACACACAGGTCACATTCTTGGGATTCAACTTAGATTCGGAGCAAATGACAGTCACTCCTACAGTGGATAAGTTGGATAAGTTCAGGGATGCAGCCATTGATATCCTGGGTAGGGATAGGCCCACCATACGAGAGGTAGCAGGCATTGTGGGTTTGATGACGGCGTACGCCCCAGCAGCCCAGTATGCTAAAGGACATATCAAGGGGCTAGAAAGGGAAAAGAACCAGGCCTTGGAAAGATCTAGAGGTAACTTTGATGGGAAAATGAGATTGGGAATCAAAGGAAAACAGGACATCTGGTGGTGGCTGGAGAACTTTAGGGTAGGAGCTTGTAAAGTAATTACCATGGGGACTCCAGACATCGAAATCTATACCGACGCTTCGGATGACGGCTGGGGGGCCCACAAGGGACTGATCACAGCCGGGGGTAGATGGCTTGTCGATGAAGAACAATTCCACATCAATGTCAAAGAAATGATGGCCATTAGACATGGACTGAACAGTCTGGTGCTGCAGGAGGAGTGTCATGTGAAAGTTCACACTGATAACACCACTGCACTTGCCTACGTCAAGAATCATGGGGGAGTTAGATCAGAACCATGTAATGATGAGGCCAGACTCATCTGGGAGTGGGGTGAAACTAGAAAGAACTGGATCACCATTGCTCACATTCCGGGGAAGTTGAATGTATTGGCTGACTACAAGTCGAGAAAGTTTTCAGACGATACTCAGTGGGAACTCAACCCTAAACACTTCAAGAGAATCTGTAGGGAGTTTGGGGTGGCTGATGTAGATATGTTTGCATCACGAATCAACACAAAACTTCCGTGCTATGTGTTCTATGACCCTGAACCTGAATGCCATGAAGTTGATGCATTCACACTTGACTGGTCTAACGGATTTCTCTATTTCTTTCCGCCTTTCAGCCTCCTCGGTCGAGTGGTCCAGAAAATAGAGTTGGACCAAGCCAAGGCCGTAGTAGTGACACCGAAGTGGAAAGGACAGCACTGGTGGGGCAGACTCTGCACCATAGCAACAGCAAAGATCGAGTTCAGAAAGAAAAAAGACAACATCCTACCACACGGAAGGCCAAACAACTGGAAAAGACTAGGGACTTTAGAACTGGCAGCTTTTCTTATTTGCTCAGAGTAAGACTGAGGAAGGAAGGCTATAGTGAGGATTCTATAGGGCTCATCCTGGATGCCTTTAGGTACAACACAGAGAAAACGTACACAACTTATATTAAGAAATGGTGTGACTTTTGTCTTGAGGAAAAAGTGGAGATCCTAAACCCTAACATACCGGAGGTCTGTGCATTCCTTGGAAATTTACAGAGATCAGGGTTAGGACATAGTGCGCTTAACACGGCGCGTTCAGCACTCTCAGCAGTGCTCCCCCCTATCGGGGGTATACCAGTAGGACAACATCGTGATGTGTGCTGGCTGACTAAGGGGGCGTATGAGAGGAAGCCACCAGGGCCCCGTTACCCAACGTTTTGGGATGTACAAAGTGTTCTAAGTTTGTTAAAGGTTTGGGGGTCAAATGACAAGTTAACCCTCAGGGAACTTTCTATGAAATTAGCCATGTTACTGCTGTTAACTACCTCCCAACGAGGACAGACAATCATCGCATTAGAGATGACAAACATGAAGTTTGAGGGCAACAAAGTTGTGTTTAGTTTGTCAAAGTTGCTGAAATCAAACAAATGTGGGGACAGACTTAGCACAATACAGATCAAGGAGTTCACCTTGGATCCTAGAATTTGTGTAGTAGCTACCTTAAAGGACTACATTCAAAGGACTGAGAATCTCAGACCGGACTATGAGTCACAACTGCTTATCTCATCGATTTTTCCCCACGAGGGAATTTCCAGAAACACCCTGGCAGTGTGGGCTTTGCATATTATGGATTTGTCTGGTATAAACACTGGGAAGTGGAAATTGCACTCTACTAGAGGGGCTTCCACAAGCAAAGCAAAGAGTCTTGGGGTTAGCATCAATTCCATCATGAAACAAGCGGGGTGGAGAAGTGCCACCTCGTTCGCTGTCTTTTACGACAAGGAAATTGAAATGGACCCCACAGATGTCACTGAAACACTGTTGTTAAATGCCTGAGAGTATCTTGTTATGTGCATTACTGTATTCCATGTTGGCATTGATGCCCTTAAAGGGAATTGAAATTGTTGGTAAATCAGAAATAAAACTGTAAGTTTATTTTCTGGAGTTGCAGGCAATTTTATTAACTTAATACATTATTCATATAATTCATTTTAGTTGAAGAGTTTGTTCATCCACGCTCTAAACTTCTCATCGAGTTACCACGGCAACACTTGAAGTGTGGCCGAGGGAAAATAGTAGAATTTGACAAGACTTACTTGTTAAGTTGTAGTAAAATTAGGATTTTACCGAGGGCACACTTCGTGGTGCCGGGGTGACTAGATGCCCTGCCCACCCGGTAACCCTTCTCATCTAGCACATTAGCTTGTAGGAGGACTTTATTCTATATTTTATTTTTGGGTATTATTACCACAAGGTACACTGGGATTAGTGGTTAATTTTAATTAATTTTAGTGAATTTTGTGGATTCACCTCTCCAACTAGCTCTTAAGACCTGACTACGCATGCGCAGGGCGGCCTCCTTCTCATCTAGTCACCCCGGCACCACGAAGTGTGCCCTCGGTAAAATCCTAATTTTACTACAACTTAACAAGTAAGTCTTGTCAAATTCTACTATTAATAAAGCAGTGTCTAGTTTGGAATTATGAAGAAAAGGGACTGCTAATAGATGGTGCCAATGCTAAATATTGAGAAAGAAAGTATGATTTCGCCACAATAAGCCATTTTGCGGGATGGTGCACAGAGCGCCAGTGTTGGTATTACCCGCACACGGATCAATGCCAGACCAGCGTTTGTCCAACTGCCTCGATTTAACCATGACGAGGTGGAAGGCCATACCTAAATTGATAATTTCTTAGAAGAAGTATGCCCTAATCCATTTCATTCATTATTTTCATGGATTGAGAGTTTCAATATGTGGTGACTGGCTCTGACGTCTCTGGCTACACTGGCACCCTGTGCTGCTGTGTTTGTGTCTCTGTGGTTTACATGCTCTGCTTTAGTGCTTAGCCTACATGTAATGTAGATCCCGTGTTCGAGCCCCACCCTGGGTTGACTAAGCCTCAAATGAGTAGTGTTATGTTCGTGAAGTTACGTGGTTTATTCATAGACGGCATCATGTCGTAAGGTTAGTACAAATGGCGTACGTGCCGCCGTTCACGGGGATTCGGCACTCGTAGTAGGATAGACGTCGTCGTCGATACAGGTACACAACACTCCTCCACACTTAATATATATGCTGGAATAAACATATGATTAGACATCACCTTATTGGTGTCAATGAACTTAAAGTCTTTGAGTCTTTTATCTCTTTGAGATTACTGATAACGATAACTCTTATCTTTATGTAATGTTACTTTAACATGAACAGTAGCGTCAGAAACACAAATATATCAGTCTCTGAAATAGAACAGTTATTTAGGCACATAGTCATTGAACTTTGCTGGAGCCCTTCTAGGTCTCACAGATACACGTCTTGGAGACGGCACTCTCGGTGGAGTAGCAACCACCTGGGGTGGAATAGCTCTAGGTGGTTCCTCATAGGTAACCACGTCTTCCTGTGGCATGGCCGTAGCTGGCGTTTCAACAACTACAGGGTCATTACCACCTTTGGGTATATCACTTATGATATCCGTGATTGGCCTTTGCATAGGCCTGAGCTGTTCGTCATCAATGTCATCTTCGATGGCTTCGCCGGACTTTCGAAGATGGTCGACATGGACGTAACGGATGTTACGGCCGATTCGTACCAAGTACTGTACGGGACCCTTCCTAGACACTATGGATCCTGGTACATACTTTACGTCGGTGCCTCGGCAGTTCTTTACACGTACTCTTTCTCCTTTCTCGAACTCTCTTCAAGCCTATTTAGCTCCTTCTTTACACCGTCTGTGAGGTTATAGACAATGGAACGCGCCTTTTTGAATTTTGGCGTGGCATCTGGTTTTAACTCAATTGTCGCTTCAAAGCCCTTTATCTCTCCTATCTCTCCTTTGAACACAGACTGATACTCATGCAGGAGCTGTTCCAGGGGCGTTGCATGTATCGCGAAGACATTTTCCCAGTCTATCCGTATGGCTTTTAGCCAGGTCCGTCCGAATAACGGTGTACGGACGCCTTTCGCGATCACCAGCGGCAACTGTCTCTTTTGACCCTCGTACTCCACATGGACGTCGATTTCACCGAGTAGCTCAACTTTGTGTCCGGTGTACGATTTTAAGTTGATAGAAGCTTCGCGTAACTCAAAGTCGGGGAAGAATTCTTTGTAGTCGTCCTCACCGACAATCGAAACTGCCGATGCCGTGTCTAAAGCAAATGTCATTTCGTTGTTTTCGACACGGGCATTCACTGTTATTTCTCCGTATTTTCCGCTTTTAACTTCAAACAGTGATGCGTAACTGACCTCTTCCTCTTGTTTTTCGTCGTCATCGACGTAATGTGCACGGCCTTGGCCTCGCCCGCGACCTCTTCCACGGCCACGGTATGGACGTGAGCTACCTCTCGACTGAGATTGACCTTGAGCAGACTTCGTTTTGCAAGCCTTGGCAATGTGTCCTATTTTATCACAGTTGAAACACTTTTCCGTTTCGAATGGGCACCGGCCCTCGTGGTCGCCATCACAACGATAACACTTATTTTTAGTGCGGGCTTTTCCTTTGTTCTTGTAGCTACCACGTTGAACCCGGTTGACCTCATGGGTAGGCCCCATGAGCTGATTACCATGGCTAGCCGTGTCCATGGACGTGCCGATATCTACGGCTTTCTCCCATGTCAACCCTGCCCCCAAGCCTAACAGTCTGTTTTTGATCGCAGGGGATCTCAACCCGGTAACCAGGCGGTTTCTTAGCCTCTTTTTAATTTGGTCTTCATCACCAAACCCGCAGTGTATGCTGATTTTTTTAGAGCCACTATGTAGTCTGCGACAGACTCATTATCACCCTGTCTCCGCTCATCAAACTTGAAGCTCTCGATTAGCTCATTGGACCCTGAGGTGTAGTGATTACTAATCAATGTAGTTAGCTGGGCATATGTTTTGGTCTCAATTTCAGCAGGGGCACACAATGCAACCAAAAGATCCACTACCTCAGGTCCCACCATAGATATGAAGGTATCAATTTTTTCATCATCCTGGATTTTGTTTATTCTCATCCAAGCATTAAACCTTCTTTGATAATTAGCCCATTTTTCTTTATTGGGACTAAACTCTCCTATGGCACTCACAACATTCCTAGCTTCAGCCATAGTTTCTAGATGTAGACTCCCAGCCTCAGATTCAAGATCACTTATTTCAGAGTCACTCATTTGTAGATCAACACTTGTAGATATAGGGCCTAGCCTACACAAATGCACAGTCACTTTTAGTTTCAGAGATCTACTTTCACTTTCATGGAGTTCACTTTCACTTTTGGGATCTGGAGTCTACTTTCAGTTTCAGTTTCAGGGACTTCACTTTTCACAACCAAGTTTTCACAGTGTATCAATGGGAGTTCATCCAATTTTGGTAGGAATGGCTTCTTGGCCTTTTTACTTAGCTTATAGTCGATTTCTGCAGGAGAATCACTTTTAGTGACAGCAAGAAAATCGAGTTTTATGCGTGAGTTCTTTGGATCCCATCCTCGTTCGCCATTGTTATGTTCGTGAAGTTACGTGGTTTATTCATAGACGGCATCATGTCGTAAGGTTAGTACAAATGGCGTACGTGCCGCCGTTCACGGGGATTCGGCACTCGTAGTAGGATAGACGTCGTCGTCGATACAGGTACACAACAAGTAGCACTAGAGATTTATCTCAAGGGTGCGAGTTAAGCAGGAGGCAGTGACAAAAAGGTGTAAAAACCTTAGCGACCATCAAGTGACTCCCGTGGGCACTGTGCATGTATCCTGAGATCAGATAATAGTAGTCTGATATTCTGTGAGGTACACCTTCTGAAAGCTAGGGGTCAAAGGGAGATTAGCACCCAGCGCCATGTGGCAGAGCCACAGCCCAGAAAAAGACTTATCAAGCTGACTGATGTCTAACATGATAAAGGCAGGCGTATCGCTTTACTTAACTTTAGGCCTAAGGGTGGGGGAAAGATCTTCGATGCATCAAAACCACCACCCCCTCTTAAAATTTTCCATAGGTGGACACTGCTACAATTTTAGTACAAAATTGTGGAAAAGACCTGTTGCCCTATTTAGGGCCATCTCTCTTCATAATGCCTTTTGATAAGGCAAATAATTTTATTTTTACCGGGTAGTTAAATATGTCAAGGTGCCTTTCCTGTGACGTCCCCCACTTACGCCCCCCCCCCCCCCCACAGGAAATAAATGGACTCAAGTAAGACAGTCCATTCCCTCAAATATCACATGTAGGTCTACAAATGTTGAAACATGTGCACCTCAGGGGGAGCTGTGAGCCTTTGCTAATGTACTGTTTTTGTGCTTGTGGGGGGGGGGGGGTCCTGTCTGGATAACCTCATATTTTGAGGGGGGTCAAGGGTTGCATGACGAAACATGACAGAGGGGGGAGGGGGGGGGGGGTCAAAAATGGTAAAAAAAAAGCATGACGTCATTTATGGATGACCCCAAAGTACATCATATAGACTGAATATGGCGCTGGGGGTAAATCCCTAAATCCAACACGGCGACATGACCTTTTCTTAAAATCGACATGCGACACGAGGCCGAATGACATGCGACATGAGGCTTAAAAAGATAGTGACAGGGGACATGGACATTATTAAGTGACATAGACATGTGACATGGCCATTTCTTAAAATTGACATGCGACATAGAGACCCCCCCCCATCTATGCCAAATGCATACAAAAGCGTACATGAAAACGGGGGGGGGGGGGTCCAGAGCCATTTTAGCATACTCTTTAGATCTACCGTATTCGACGTAATAAGCGCCCTGGGCGCTTATAAAACTATTTTTGTGGTAGTTTTAGTACTCAAGAGTTTAATTGGCTCCAAAATCGGGAAATTTGAGCCTTTGTTCTAGTCTATAAATGCCCCCCAAAAAGGGGGGCGCTTATTAGGGGGAGAGCGCTTATTACGTCGAATACGGTATACGCATTTTCACCATTTTTTGTGAGAGAAATCAGGGCTAGGCCTATCCAAACATTACTTTTTGGTGAATAAAACTGACTTGTTTTTTTTTCTGTGGAGGTGCGTACATAATGCAAAATGGGGTGAGGGGGGTCTATTTTCTGTGGAAAAAAATGCGTAGCCTACATACTTTATGGGGTGCAGAGCCAGAGGGGTCTCTCCCTGTCAGAGGTCGGAAAGTCCAGGCCCGGGTGTCCAGGTCGAAAAGTTGCTCTTTTGGGCACTTTATCCTAATGTCAATCTTGTGCAAAAGTCGCCAGGCCGCTTATATTAATGCCTTAGGTCGGAAGTCGCCTCCAAAACAGCCCAGGTCGCCAGGTCGCTTTTTAAAAGCCTTTTAACCCATCTGCAGTCACCTTTTAAAATATGTGGCAAATAGGCCCTATGGAAGCCCCCATCCTAACCCCCAGCACTCCCTTGTCGCTTGGCTGAAACAGGGAGTCGGGGCCTTGCCGCCTTGTCCATTTTACCCTCTGGGCCCCTTTATGTATGTTTACCGGAGTTATATCTTAGACCCGGTCCCCGGGACCCGGTCTTTACACCAGCACGTCCACAGGTTTCAGTTTATATCCCTGAATTTTAGCGCGGGAGAAAAGGGACGCGGGAAACCGAAACCGCGCAGTGCATCCTGGGAGATCCGTGCGTGCTCCCGAGAAGATGCGCTGAACCACGGCACTTCGTTTATAAAGGTAACTTCACGCTCTAAATTGACAACAAACCTTGACTGTGTGCTTTATCACAAGCTATAGCGTCCATGTTTCGGACAGGGTGTGTTGGAGGAACTGTACATTCGTAAAGAACTGGCATTGAAGAGATAAAGGGCGTGATGAGTGAGCGATAATATAAGAAGTTGGCGTTAGCTGGTAAACATTTCTGCTTCGAAGTTATGAAGTGTGACTTTCCTTGCCGTTGCAAGTCAAATGTTTACTATCCTTTAATGTTCTGAGGCTGCTATATCCTGTATGACAATGAAGTGATTAACCAGAAGAACAATGAACACAATAGACATTCTAGAAAAGAAATTAGTAGAACACTGAAACTGGTAGATCTATAACCATGTTGATAACCATGGCATAGGCATGGCATGGCCATGGGTCATGGTCGCAGACCGGATAACATGCTATCCGGAATGAAATTAAAGGGTGTGGTAAGGGGAGTGGTCAACAAAATGGAAACTGAAGGGCGGGGGGTAACCTGTGTTCCGATGTGATTTGTACATCCCCACCCCCATGATGGTTGAATAATTTACCTCTATAAAAACTAAAAGTCTAATCTACTGCATCTCCATTTATAATTTTAAAAAAATAGTAGACAATGTAGACATTATATGTAGAACCAAGGAATTTGATGTGATCATGTCTATGGTAGTACCGCTACCTGTACATCATCCTTTTAGTATAAGGACCATGCATCTGATGCAGGCCTATACAAATGTATCATGTTATCATAGATATGTATATATGCTATGTATATTTATGATGTTGTCATTATATTTGGATAATTGGCATAATTGTGAATATTCTTCAACTTCAGCTTGTCACGATATTGACGTCATGGCGGCTGTCAAAGTTGGAGACAGGGTGCACCTAAAGATCATTCAGGTAAAACACATTAATAAGTATCATTCACCATGTTTCTCCAATGACTTGCTGGCAAGTATCTCTCTATGACTGCATTGGTGCATCATGCCGACCTTTTGCCAAAGGCTTTGGGAGTGTATCACTATCAGACCTCGCAGCACTTGTAAGTTTCTCTCCTGGGTTGGATTCATAGCGACAAAAGGACAAAGTGAATTAAAGCACTATGTACTTAAAGGGTAGGGATGTCATCGATACCCCCAGAATCGATACACCGACATTTCTAAAATTCCGATTATCGCATCGACAAAGACACTATATTGATACAGCATTTGCATAACAAATAGCCGCTTAATTTATTTTCCTCAAACTGCAAAGATTGTGTAAATATTCCATCTAGAACTTGCTCTTTATTCAACTTGAAAAATGGTGACCATTGTAGGCCCATAATAATGAGAAAAAAGGGCCTCAGATTTTGCTCAAAAGGCAAGTGTTTATAGATGAGGAAGGAAATCAACAGATGAAGATCCCACTTTTCAAGGAGATATTATCTATTTTTGTTATATGGAAATAAATTGATATAATCGAAAAATCGAAACTAAAATAGTGATAATCGAAATCGAAATAAATTGGATGTCAATGACATCCCTATTAAAGGGTTATTAAATGCAAGTGCAAGCGTGATTCGTGTCCCTTGCGAAAAATTACTTTTCCTGCTTTGACGTTAGCTTTTCTGGATAAACTAATCTCGTGCTAAAAGTAGACCAATAGACACTATGTCCTGCCTTTTGTTGAATATAGTTCATTATAGTATTATTATTATTAAATACAACATAATTTATTGTAAGTGTTATGCATCTATTTATTTCTTGTTCTCAGATCGAGAACCCAGGATGTATCTGGGCGACGGAGGTTGTCGGGGAGAGCGTGAACGAGCGGGTTCAGCAATACGATGACCTGAAGAGGGAAATGAACATGTACTTCAACGACTTCTCCACTCAGAGGGTTCCTGTATCCAACCCTGTCCACAACCAGGTAACATCTAAAAAATATCATCCCTCCTAGAAAGGCGATGAATTAAAAAATATATATATATATTCACCCTTATTGTACTGATTTTAGCCAAAGTTAATGCTCTTTTATGATTTGTCCAAAGAAAATCCTATTGTTGACAAAATCCTATTGCAATGTGACTAGTAATGTATCAGTAACAGTTCTTGTTATTGGTTTAATAGTAGTAATTTTACATACTCACTTTTAACATATATAGCATATAAACTTTGTCCTTGGCAGGTGTGTATCGGGAGACGGAGTGAAGATCGTGTCTGGCACCGAGTCAGGATCGAAGACCGCATTGGAAGTTCTCGAGTGTACTCGTAAGTTTGATGAATTATATGTCCATATTGGATGAGCACTTTGCAGCCTTTAACCCTAAGGACTGGATGGTGTTTTAATGCAATATGATTCGTTGTCCTGGTGTTCAACAACTTTTAAAAGTCTCACAGATGGTATGATTATGGGGCCCTAGAAATGTAGTATACACCATTGTACAGGCCGCACCTTATATAGGTATATTTGCTATCAAATGAGACACCACAGCGTGTACAAGATAATTTACGATAACGCGCGTGTCTTGTCGTGTGGGCAGGTGCTTCATGCTGGACGAGGGTCTGACGGAGCCGTTTAACCAGGAGTGGCTGCGGCAGGCCCCGCCCCAGTTCACGCGCGCCCCGTGGCAGGCCAAGCACTACAAACTGGCCGGCATCAAACCGCTGTCACTACAAACCAGCATGGACCTCACCGTCTCCAAACAGTAAGTTGTTACACTCAAGTTACATACCATAGAACTTCTCATATAATCCTAACTCATGTATTAGCCACACCCTTAACTTTAAAAAATCATATTATTGTACTGATTTTAACCAAACATTATTTAAAAAATCAAATTCATAATTACTTCTGTAAAACATATATATATTATTATTATCACTATTATTATACTTATATGATTGATACGCCTGGAAACTATTGTACTAAGCAAGATACAAATTTATCGAATATCATGAAAATGAATAAATTTGTTTTAAACAAAAAAAAAAATATATAAGCCGCGCCGAGGTTCTTATTATGGCGATTTTAGTACTGTAGTATACATCTAAAAACGCACCTATAAGCCACTACCCCACTTGTGTGCCGATCCTATAAGCTGCACTGGTGATCTGACTTGCATACTTACTAGCCGCGGCCTATGCGCAAACTTTTACAGTAGTCGAATTACACATGTATAATTCAAGGAACCGCTGTACCATAAACTGAAAGTGCTTGCCAACGTTTGTATTGTGCCCGAGTCGTGTTCTAGACCCTTACCCAGTATCAACCTGAAAGATGTCTATGTAGTAACAAAACAAGGAAAGAAATAGTAAATAAATCTTCTTTGTAGACCGGCGCGGAGATGGGACCCGATCGCTACCACCTTCATTATGAAGCAGCTCAAAGGTCAGTATTCATGTGTTACGCCATAATCGAGAAACACACACACTGCATTTGTACATCATGCCAAACCCTTGTAGTGCCCCATTATGGGTTAAAAAAACAACACAGGGTTTTAAAAATCAGCACGGGCAACACATGCCTTTCAGAGATGGACAGACACAGAAATATTCGGGATAAAAATTGACTTATAGATATTTTTCTTGAAGTGCCTATATACATAAGAAGTGACGTAGTGACACACTGTCTCTCCTGAGAAGAGATGCAGTGACACGGTCAAAAATCTTAACTACCCATGTAGAGGCACTGCTATGTTAACTCGAGCTTTTCTCACCCTTACAGGTGACCCTAACCCAGAGGCGGAGGTGATGCACGTCCAGAACACAGACACGATCCACGCACGGCTCTACGTGGGGGCCGACCGGGTGTGTGTCAACGACCAACTAGTACAGCAACAGTACGCCTACAGCACTCAGCAATATAATACACCAGGTAACTGTAGTAGTAACTGTAGTGGTACACACCAGGTAACTGCAGCAGTAACTGTAGTGGTACACATCAGGTAACTGTAGCAGTAACTGTAGTGGTACACATCAGGTAACTGTAGAAGTAACTGTAGTGGTACACACCAGGTAACTGTAGCAGTAACTGTAGTGGTACACACCAGGTAACTGTAGCAGTAACTGTAGTGGTACACACCAGGTAACTGTAGCAGTAACTGTAGTGGTACACACCAGGTAACTGTGGCAGTAACTGTAGCAGTAACTGTAGCAGTAACTGTAGTGGTACACACCAGGTAACTGTAGCAGTAACTGTAGTGGTACACACCAGGTAACTGTAGCAGTAACTGTAGTGGTATACACCAGGTAATTGTAGCAATAACTGTAGTGGTACATGTAGACTAGTGCAGCAACAGCACGCCTACAGCACTCAGCAGTATGATACTCCAGGTAACTGTAGCAGTAACTGTAGTGGTACACACCAGATAACTGCAGCAGTAACTGTAGTGGTACACATCAGGTAACTGTAGCAGTAACTGTAGTGGTACACATCAGGTAACTGTAGAAGTAACTGTAGTGGTACACACCAGGTAACTGTAGAAGTAACTGTAGTGGTACACACCAGGTAACTGTAGCAGTAACTGTAGTGGTACACACCAGGTAACTGTAGCAGTAACTGTAGTGGTACACACCAGGTAACTGTAGCAGTAACTGTAGTGGTACACACCAGGTAACTGTAGCAGTAACTGTAGTGGTACACACCAGGTAACTGTGGCAGTAACTGTAGCAGTAACTGTAGCAGTAACTGTAGTGGTACACACCAGGTAACTGTAGCAGTAACTGTAGCAGTAACTGTAGTGGTACACACCAGGTAACTGTAGCAGTAACTGTAGTGGTATACACCAGGTAACTGTAGCAATAACTGTAGTGGTACATGTAGACTAGTGCAGCAACAGCACGCCTACAGCACTCAGCAGTATGATACTCCAGGTAACTGTAGCAGTAACTGTAGTGGTACACACCAGATAACTGCAGCAGTAACTGTAGTGGTACACATCAGGTAACTGTAGCAGTAACTGTAGTGGTACACATCAGGTAACTGTAGAAGTAACTGTAGTGGTACACACCAGGTAACTGTAGAAGTAACTGTAGTGGTACACACCAGGTAACTGTAGCAGTAACTGTAGTGGTACACACCAGGTAACTGTAGCAGTAACTGTAGTGGTACACACCAGGTAACTGTAGCAGTAACTGTAGTGGTACACACCAGGTAACTGTGGCAGTAACTGTAGTGGTACACACCAGGTAACTGTGGCAGTAACTGTAGCAGTAACTGTAGCAGTAACTGTAGTGGTACACACCAGGTAACTGTGGCAGTAACTGTAGCAGTAACTGTAGCAGTAACTGTAGTGGTACACACCAGGTAACTGTAGCAGTAACTGTAGTGGTACACACCAGGTAACTGTAGCAGTAACTGTAGTGGTACACACCAGGTAACTGTAGCAGTAACTGTAGTGGTACACACCAGGTAACTGTAGCAGTAACTGTAGTGGTACACACCAGGTAACTGTAGGTAACTGTAGATGTACATGTAGACCAGTACAGCTACAGTACGCCTACAGCACTCAGCAGTACCAGGTAACTGTAGTAGTAACTGTAGTGGTACATGTAGACTAATACATCAATCCAGTGTCCCAGGTTGGTGCTGGAGATATTTGTCCTCGACGTAGCAATTGAAAAAATCGCTGTCATCTTTTTCAGAAACCTCAGCTGACGAGAGGGGTTTGTTGAGTAGTGTGCCCAAACCAACAAATACCGCTCAAAGTAAAGCTGTCATTCCTGAGGTGGTGAAAGTACCAGAGACAAATAGCGTCCCCTCCCAATTAAGACCCCTTAATGGTGGAGCGGCTCCAGTCCAGACTCCCCCGAGGGGCATCGGTAGAGGCATCCTCGCACTCCCGCAGATGAAGATCTCCACCCCTCCGAGCCCTGGGTCGGGGTCTGAATCGGTGCCCGCAATATCTCGCGACCAACGTAATAGCCCACGGCAGGGTATGGGGCGAGGCTTGCAGAATATGCCTGGGTTGAAATCTGAGGTGGTGTCCGCGCCATTAGTCGGTATAAAACCGCTGACTCATGCAAACCCAGTGCCTCCGACGACGGTAAATGCACCCGATCAGGCTGCATCAGTGGGGACTGGTAGAGGCCGGGGGCGGATCGCCATGATGGCCGCACTCGGAATACAAAACCCAAGTAGCGACTCTGAACCACAAGTTGATTCACAATACGAGGACATGCCCCAACTGGAGGAAACAAACATTAATCTCACAGCCTCTGGGGACTCATCTAAGGTAACTCACCCAGGACCCACCAATAACAATAGTGCCCGCCAGCAGAGTGCCATGGGCGCCAACCTAAAGGGAGCCTCGGTGGTACAAAGTAAACCTGAACAAATTATGGCTAAACTTACTGGTGAAGATAACACAAAAGCTACTAACCAAGGAAAACTTGTCTCGCCACCTCGTGTTCAATCAAAACACAGTCCGGGAAGGGAGACTATTTCAATACCGAAAGTCATAGACAATGCCACCTCACGAATCCCAAACCTGGGACGCAGCAGTTCCTCCACTGGTAGACACAGCGGAACGGATTCCGACACGCAGCTCGAATCACGCTTGCCAAAATTCGCTCAGCAGAAGAAAGCGGAAAGTAGTCGTGCTGGTGTCGCTTCACGGAGAACAGACCGCGGATCGGGGTCAGATTCACAAACTGAACCACAGCGACAAAGAGTTAGTCAGAGGGCGGGCTCGGACGGACAGTCGGATCCAGCGCGAGATGCTGAGAGGCCTAAGGCAGTCAAGTTTAGTGATGGCGAAGAGACTCCAAGACCAAGGTAGGTTTCGTTACTCTAAACCTTTAAGGACAGCGTAGTGGTTTAATTTAGTATACCATTTTATTTGAAGCTGCATGGGAGTATCCCTAGCGAGTAACTCGCCACTGCTGCATTCATGTCTCATGACGTCGATACCCGAAGGGTCAAAATGATGCACACATGCAGTGCCGCAACTTATTCACCTGCGCTGTATTAGTGCATCATGATATTACAAATGAAGCCTTGAGGCATCATGCCGTCCCCAAAGTCTTAGAATTTAGGCCACACTAGAAAATATTTGTGTAGTAATAAGTGCATTTCCCGTATCATGATAGATCCCATTCAGTTAGTTTTGAAAAAAAAGGACAGGAAAAAAACTTTGGAATCAAAGGGAATATTTGCAGCAAAGTGAAGGTATCACGCCAATATCACATGTATACTTTCAATGTCTTTCCCAAATGAATGAATTGATTGTAACCATGATTCCCTGTCGCTAACAACGAAAGTTGCTTTGCGACACAGGAGAGTCGCACGGTACCAGCGGCCACTTCCGTTCGCGCATGCGTCAAGGTGGGACGCGACCGGAGCTAAGCTGCGACAACCATGGTAAGTTTTCGATGTTTTTACCGGAATATACCTTATTTGTCGCATAAATTTGTTATATTTGACGCTTCTAGAGGCATTGGGGACGATTTGTCGCACAGGAGGATCTTTTCATCGACTTTTAGCGCTAAATTTGAAGCCAATGCGACAAATACACATATTATCGCTCACCGGCGTGGCCGAGGCTCAATTTTAGCGCTAGACTCGTTGGTTTCCCAAATCGTCTTCTCTACTTGCCTCTAATTGCGTTTATTTGTGACAAAATTGGAGGCAACAGGGTGTATTGGTGGCAAAGGAAATTGTCATCCATAATTTAGAAATTTAGGAAATTGTCGTCCAAAAATATGAAAATATTTTCAATGTCATCACTGTCACACTGCTGTCATTTTTGACAGTGGCAATTCAGGATGACACCAACTTCTAAAAAAGACCAATACACCTATTTGCCTCCAATGCTTACTGTGTAAGGGTGCCTGGTGTTAACCAGCACTTTCTATTTATTTAGAAGTTACACTTGGCTTTTTCATGCTTCTGTCTGTAAGGGGTGAACCTTAATGGCTCTGCTATTGCATCCTGATGGATATTCAGGCAACCAGACAAGGTGACAACTCATTACTTTCAAGCTGAAATTAGCTTTAACCTGTATGTGGACTGGAAAGTTACCAAGACACATACCTTATGCCCAAATTTTTTACAAATTTGGAGATTGACTGTTGAGCTTCTGTCTGTAAGGGGTGAACCTTAATGGCTCTGCTATGCATCCTGATGGATATTCTGGCAACCAGACAAGGGATAACTCATTACTTTCAAGCAGATTTAGCTTTAATCTGTATGTGGACTGGAAATTCACCAAGACAGATACCTTATGCCCAAATTTTTTACAAATTTGGAGGATTGACTGTTGGAGTTGCCACTAGGATCCTAATAAGGTATGTGTTATAAGAACCTGCTTACACTAAAAAGCTTAAACCCACTGCCAAGGGGCAGGGTGACCTAGCTTCTGCTTGCTTTCGGTTGAAATTCAGCAGTTTTACTCCTTATACCTGCACCTGTTTAGGTGGCAGAAGGAAAGTTGAGTGTGTACAGGGGAAGGTTTATACACTTTGGAAACTGTGTGAGCAGTTTTGCCAGGGAAGTATAAACTACTAGTGACAAAGAAGCCGCTGGCTCAGTGGAAGCTTCGCTGATAAGTTACATCAGTCCCTCCCAGACTCCTCAAGCCGCGTAGGTTGAGTTGAAGACTGGTTGACCGATACAGGTCAGAAGAGGAAGTCACAAAAGCTTGGTGAAAGCAAACTCTGCCTAAGCTTGTCTAATAGAAAATTTTGATTTTCTTGCAGAGTGGAGTAAAGCTATGGGACCCTACCAACAAAAAGGTCCACACTCTGCAACAACAGACCCAAGTGATTGCAGCACAGGTGCATGCTTCGGAAGAGATTGAAACTCTCGGGTCAGTGACGATGGAGGACCCCAAAAAGTCAAAGAAAAAACGTGTGACTAGGAGAGAGAGGGATGAGGAAGCTGAAAAGGAGCGCGAGAAGTTAGCTCAGGAGGCTAAGAAAAAGGCCAAAGCTCCCTCAAAAGCTCGATCCGAGGTTCCAGAAGTGACTAGAACACCTACAGTCAGGGTGTCAAGAAGTCGCTCTGCAAGTCGCTCCGCTAGTCGCTCTGCTAGTCGCTCCACGAGCAGGTCTGCTAGTAGGGATACTAGGAGCAGAAGCCTGTCCCGTACCAGGACCAGAAGCCGGTCCCGCAGCAGGACCAGGAGCAGGTCTCACAGAAGGACCAGGAGCAGGTCCCGCAGGAGGACCAGGAGCAGGTCCCGCAGGAGGACCAGGAGCAGGTCTCACAGAAGGACCAGGAGCAGGTCAAGAAGTAGGCGATCAAGACATGGTCACGGAAGCTCCAGACATGGTCGTAGCTCCAGAAGGACCAGGAGCCGGTCGAGAAGCAGGACCAGGAGCCGGTCTAGGCATGGGGGGTCGAGAAGACACCACCGGAGCCATGACAGAACGCGGGCCAGAAGAACGGCCAGGTCCCGATCTAGGACGCCACGAGCTCCCAGACCCGAACGACAAAAGAAGTCGCGAGAGCCTACCTGGGCCCTTAGTGAGCCCCCCGAGGGAAGGTCCCCCAGCAAAGATCCTGTCACTTCTGAAGATGAGACTGGAGGGCAAAACCCTCACAACTACTCCTCGTCTGAGTCTGAAAGTGACCACGAAACCCCAAAAAAGGGAAAGGACAAGAGTTCCAGGAAAAATCCGTCTGAGGAACCTGAACCAGAGAAAGACGACAGAGCTTTCGGGGGGAAAAAGGCCGGAGACTTTGCTACCAAGGCTCAAGAGCTTCTAGAGAAAGAAGACGGACCTCCCAGAACGAAACCTGTTGACCCGGCCCTGGCTGCCATCGTACAAAAGCTGATCCAATGTACGGTAAACGTAAAGGCCGGAGACGAACTCACTGCCAATTATCCGGCGCCGAAGAATCTCGATTGTATGAACATACCCAAGATAGATGAGGCTGTGCGGCCTAACTTAGAGAAGTATCAGGTCACTGCCGATGACTACATGGTCCGAGCCCAAGCTGCCATACAAGCTGGCGTGACCGCTATCATGCCCATCTTCGAACTGATAATAGAAAAAGGGGCGGAAGATGAAGCCCTTAATGCAACGGCAAAGGGGGCTTTGGATGGCCTGGAATTGTTTGCCTATGCGAACAACACTCTGACGAGGAGGAGACGAGAGATGCTTCGACGAGGCCTGGCGAATGATGTATCGCAGGCTATTATGGAGTCACCCATGGGAGGGGAGTACCTCTTTGGACCGGCCATAAAGGTAGCTGTGGAAACCAGGGAGCAACTCGAGATCACTAGAAAGGCTATATTGAAGAGGAAAGATGGCCGTAGAAACAGGAAGACCAACCGAAAGGATTTTGGCGGAGGCCACAGGAGTTACTCCAGGGAGAAGAAATCCCGATACCGAGAAGGGAACGAGCGACGAGACAATCGACGAGAAGAACGTCGAGACGACCGACACGACGGAGGTCGAGGTCGAGGTCGGGGAAACGGAAACGGGAATCGCGGGAGCACTCGCGGCCGCGCAAAAGGCGGATACAAGAACAAGGAACGACGATAAGCTCTAACAGCTCGGTAGGTGCCACAACAGATGGTGCCCCTACACTAACGAACACCCCTGATAACTTTTGGGCTGGACAAACGGAAAATTATTTAGGACCATGGGAGGAGGTCACGACCAGTCGTTGGGTGTTGAACAATGTACAGGGAGTGACAATACCTTTCATCGAAAAACCTGTTCAGAAACGTCCCCCAAAACCCTATGTCCTAAAAGACACGGACCCTGTTCAAATAGATAATGAAATCGAACGTATGCTGAACAAAGGGGTTATCGAGAGTGTAGAGAGTGAACCTGATGAGTGGATCTCTTGTATATTTCCAAAACCTAAGCCTAATGGGGAATTAAGAATTATACTTGATTTGACTGAGCTTAACAAATTGGTGCCTTACGAGCACTTCAAGATGGATAGTTTGCAAACGGCCCTAGACCTAGTGCAACAAGGCTCATACATGAGTTCAGTGGACCTCAAGGATGCTTACTATACGTTCCCTATCAGGGAAGCAGATCGGAAATACCTGAAGTTTCAGTGGGGGGGAAATCTCTACCAGTATAGAGTTATCCCTAACGGTTTGGCTTGCGCCCCACGAGTGTTCACCAAACTGTTGGCCCCTATTTTCGCTGCATTAAGGCTAGAAGGCTGCATAGCCTTTCCGTACATAGATGACACGTTCATTATAGGGGACACCTATGATGAATGTGAGAGGTCCACAAAGAAGCTGGCTGAGCTCTTTGACGCTTTAGGTCTGGTCGTTCATCCGGTAAAGTCTGTCCTCAAACCGTCTACCTCGCTAGAATTCTTGGGTTTCCTAATCGACAGTCAGGAAATGACTGTGTCCCTTACTGAGGCTAAAGAGGGTAAAATCCTAGATGCTGGGACTGAATTACTGTATGCCAAAAAGCCAAAAATCAGGAAGGTAGCGGGGTTGGTAGGGTTGATGACAGCCTATACCAAAGGAGTAGAATATGGGGGCGCTCATATCAAAGCTCTTGAAAGAGACAAGAACTCAGCCTTAAAAGCTAAGGCTGGGGACTATGAAGCTTGTATGACCATCTCTGAAGAAGGGTTGGAGGACATAGACTGGTGGCTGGACACAGTGGGGCACACTAGTTGCCTCATTCGGAAAGGCCCACCAAACAAGATAATAGCTACTGACGCTAGCATGCAGGGCTGGGGAGCCTGCTTAGGGGACCACACGGTTGGGGGCCGTTGGTTGCCGGAAGACTTAGCGCATATCAATGTCCTCGAACTCCAGGCTATAAATCTAGCCCTTCACAGCCTTGGTAATGTCCATAAGAAGCATATCCATGTCAGAACAGACAACACAACTGCCCTTCATTATGTCAACAAAATTGGGCTGAGGCAAGGGAGTCCTGGGTCACGGCTTCCTTCCTTCCTGGCCTGCTGAACATCAAAGCCGACAAGGCCTCCAGGGTGTTTAAGGACAACCTGGAATGGCGACTCAGTGATCGAGTCTTTCGTCGGATAGTCAGGAAGTGGGGGAAGCCGGACTGGGACTTGTTTGCCTCACGCGCCAACAAAAAATGTCCCAAGTACTGCTCCTGGAAGCCTGATCCGGGAGCAGCTTGGGTTGATTCCCTGGCGATGCCTTGGGGGGATATTAACGCCTACGCTTTTCCCCCTTTCAGCCTCGTTCCAGCAGTCCTGCGCAAGATCCGAGAAGAAAGACCTAGCCAGATAGTCTTGGTGGTGCCGGACTGGCCTCGCCGCGCGTGGTACCCAAGGGCAATCCAAGGGGCACGCGCGGAGATCCCAGTCCGGGCAAGAGCCGGGAACCTTGTGCCAGCAAAAGGGGAAGGGGGCTACATAGGAGGACAGCCCCTAAAGGTTTTGCTCTTCTAGAGTGGGACCTTGTACAAAATGAGGGCTGCGACAGGGAAACAGCTAAATTCCTGCTAGATAGCTGGTCCACTGGAACCAAGAAGGTATACGAGACATACATAGGCCAGTGGACCACTTTCTGTTTTTTGAACAAAGTTTCCCTGCGCTCCCCTTCCCCCTTCGCAGTCTGTAAGTTCCTCAGACTGCTTTCGGACAGAGGCAAAGCCTTTGGGACTGTCAACGCAGCTCGTTGCGCGTTGTCTGTCCTTGTTAAGAGGCTGGACAACGGGAGGACCATAGGCACCCATTACTGGGTGTGTAGGGCCCTCCGCACCACCTACAGGAGAAATCCTCCTTCTCCCAGGTATAACACCTTCTGGGACGTGCGGGTGGTGTTTGACATGTTCTTGCGTTGGGGTCCCAACGAGCAGCTGTCTCTCCAGTACTTGGGGTTTAAACTAGTAGTGCTCATACTACTAGTTTCTGGCCAGCGGGGCCAGGTCATCCCTGCTCTGGATCTCCGCAATTTGGCGTGGTTGTCCTCGGGATCAGTAAGGTTTGTACTGAAGGGCCTAATGAAGACAGCTCGCACTGGTGAGCCTCTGAAGGAACTGGTCCTGGAACCGTTCCATGAGGAGGAACGCCTCTGCGTTGCCTGTACCCTGAAGTGCTACCTGAAAGTCACGAGGCCACACAGGAAGGACAAGGAAGGGCGAAGGAAACACTCGCTCTTCTTGTCTTTCCGCTCGCCATTTGGGGAGATCTCGCAAGACACATCTAAAAGATGGGTCTTGGCGGTGCTTACCGCAGCAGGGATCGACACGAGGGTATACCGAGCTCACTCCACCAGGGGTGCTAGCACCTCTGCTGGAGGGAGACTCGGTGTATCTACTGCTGTACTGCTTCGCCATGGATCTTGGAAAGGTGCCAAGACCATGGCGAAGCATTACAACAAACCGATTTCAGACCCCAAGCCTCCAAAGACTCTGGCCAGGATGCTCTTGGAGGACACCATAGAGTGACTGGGTTTAAACTGATGATGATTACTGAGGAACTGCATCTGCAAGGGGTGTTTAGGCCTCCCCTGCTTTTCTTTGGGGCTGACCCTCCTATTAGCATTATAACTGCTACTATATCTCATATAAGTTACATACTGGGAGCAATTTTATGCTCATGCCTCCACCGAGTATGGTGCTAGATAAAACTACTAGTTTATTTTGTTGGCCACTGCCAGAGCCACTTTGTTACCTGTTATGATCTGACTTTTGTCAGGTTAATAAATACTGTCTAATTATCACCTATGTACCGAGTCACAGTGTTCTGTGGGACAGGGATAATTGATAATGAAATTGAAAATTTCTAATACTTGCCCCGAGTCGCTAGGGGTGAACGCAGTGGATTGACTGCACTTTAAAATCTCCTGTGTCGCAAAGCAACTTTCGTTGTTAGCGACAGGGAATATAAAATTAATCGAGCACTTACCTTAGGTTAGTGTGAAGATTAATTGTTGTTCCCTGAGCAGACAACGAAAGTTGTCTGCAGCGTACACAGGCCCACCCTACCTACCCTAGATGGAATTGGGGGTTTTAACTGGGCCAATACCAATCTACAACAAATCTGAAGACATAGACATAGAAGGGGGTTTTCCTGTGTACTTTTCAATTTACAGACAATCCACTGCTCGCTTGCTCCGGAAGTGACCGCTGGTACCGTGCGACTCTCCTGTGTACGCTGCAGACAACTTTCGTTGTCTGCTCAGGGAACAACAATTAATCTTCACACTAACCTAAGGTAAGTGCTCGATTAATTTTATATTAACTGCCCCCTCCTGTAGTCGCCCCGTGGAGCAGGACCTCTCACCTCCCAAGTCCATCCTGAAACCCATCGACACCACGTGTGCACTGGAGAACCAAGACCGCGACTCAAGGTACGATTGCTAATACATTATTCATAACACTATAAAGGCAGCATAGTGCTTTCAATGTACTACACTTTTTTGTCGTCATCATGCATGATGAATGCAGTTCTGAGGAGTGACTTGTCGGAGCTGCATTCTTGCATTATGCCGACTCTACGGTAAATTTTGTGTCGTAAAAATATGATTCATTGTCTGATTGATGTCCAAGTTTCTATTTAAACGTGAATATTATTGAGAGAAATAAAATGTCTGGAAAAGAAGAACAGTATGAGAAGATCTTTAGATAGTCGATTATGTATATCTGTGTCACATACTGGTATTTGCTCAAATTCATGAAATATTTCTCAGAAATATGCTACATTTGACATCAATATCCAATGAAAATTGAACTCATTTGTGCCATGTCTGTTACATTTAACCAGTAATTGTTGTCGAGTATGAGTAACATTGTTGTTTGTATTCCACCCGTACTGTAGGAACATGTTGTGAGTATTTGTTAGTTGAAAATATTATTTGCTTGGTGGTTAAGAACTTGCTGAAGTATGCCAACCGTACATATGCTTTCATTGCTTTCGCTTGGGTATAACATTTGCCATTTGGTGTTATTGCTATTTAATGGAAATAACTAAACTGCTAGTTCTTAGTGAAAGAAACATAGAGGAATAATTCAAATCATTGCTGGGATTTACGGTAATAAAGATTTACCATAAGTGCTATCGATTTTGCTTTTGTGAGTTACATTTTCAACTGTTTATACATGTAATATACTTTATCCTTTTTCCTTCCAGCCCCGAGAGGGACGGCGAAGAGTCAATAGCTATATATGGACACAGAAAGGAGTACTTGTAAGTACACGTTATTCCTGTCCTAAAAAAAATCTACATTGTAAATACATAACTGTATTTGCGTCTCAACTTGATATGATTCATGACCCTGTTCGCCATAAGGCCAATACCATGCTTGGGAGCAAATAAACAAATTTTATTTGAAACATCATAGGATTGTCATTGTGGGCTGGGAGGCAATTGACGCCTATGTTAAAAAATATGAGCACTTCCTTAGATATTTCCGACATTTAATACTCGGGTACTGGACAGTGTAGAGCGTGAGAGAATTAAGAAAATTGCACACATTTCTAATCGACGTTCTAGTAGGGGAAAAGCTCTTTAGATCATTATGTTTAATACTATTTATAAACTTTGCCCATGGAGAGAGGCTGCTGTACCACTTGGTACATCTAACTGTACCAGTGGCGGATCCAGGATTTGGTAAAGGAGGGGGCGCGCCCCCATTTCTAGGCAAAAGGAGGGGGCGCACCCCCTATTTTTGGCCAAAATTGGGGTCTAAAAAAGACAATTAAACTCTTAACAACAGGCCCCCCCTCTAAATCCGCCACTGCTGTACTGCTACCTCAAAAGCCCTTGTATAACCCGCACCCTATATATAGGCATGTTTGGTATCAAATGAAAGTTTGGTTCACATATAATAGTAGCACGCAGGAATTCATGGTATAAATTATTTTCCCTCAGGGACCGCTTACTTCACCATGGGGCGGCGCCTGACTCTGACGTGGAGCTGCTCACGTACTACTCGGAGCAGGAGGTGCCGAGTAACGACGACCTGGGGGTGCTGCTGGACGGGGACATACAGCCCTCCTTCATGCAGAACACCAAGCTGCTCTATGACGCCACCATGAACAAGGTGAGCAGGAATTCCTATTTTTTCTCTTGGACTTCTGTCATAAATTATGTTTATTTCCTTATGACGCCACCATGAACAAGGTGAGGGTTAGATTTAAGGGCTGCATAGTACTTTAAAGCTTGACTGTCATCTTTGAAGTGAGGCCAAAAGCACTTTTGGATATAGTTCAGTTTTCATTCACAAGAGGGCTCTTAAGGGCTGGGAGCTCAGCTCTTACAGGCACAAGATAGGGTGAATATGTTGTAGCTGGACAATGCTCATGGTCCCCTGTCCAAACACTGCTGCCATCTGGTGGAACTGTTATTTTAGTCTATGTATGGAAAATGCTGAACTTATTCCCTGACGGCCCAGCTTTAATGTGCCATGTTCCCTTTGAATCTCCTTTTGGACGAGCTGTTTGGAATAGCTCATCAGTTGTTCCCATGTGTAAATCTAAGGGAACTTTTAATTGGATTTTCAGCATTATTTTTGAACCGATTCTGGGTGTTCTGTTTAGATAATACTTAGGGATGGTTAAAGAAAATGAATTCACAGAGCATATATATTGAATATACATTTTTCAAGTTATTAACCTGCATATACCTATACTTAAACATTGATATATTCTATTCAAGGGTTTCTATTGGAACATTTCAAGATATAACGCAACTTGTTACTCGCATCCCTGATTTAATTTGGATGCTGTTACAATATCTATGTACCAAAATTCTTCATTGCAGTCAAAATAATGAAAATATGATCTCTTAATGTCCCTCTCCTCTCTACCACAATACCAGGTGATAGACCGGTTAGACATCATACCCACCAACCTACAGAGTTACTGCTATATCCTACCATGTTACTTAAACAGGTGATAGACCGGTTAGACATCATGCCCACCAACCTACAGAGTCACTGCTATATCCTACCATGTTACTTAAACAGGTGATAGACCGGTTAGACATCATGCCCACCAACCTACAGAGGTACTGCTATATCCTACCATGTTACTTAAACAGGTGATAGACCGGTTGGACATCATGCCCACCAACCTACAGAGTTACTGCTATATCCTACCATGTTACTTAAACAGGTGATAGACCGGTTGGACATCATGCCCACCAACCTACAGAGTCACTGCTATATCCTACCATGTTACTTAAACAGGTGATAGACCGGTTGGACATCATGCCCACCAACCTACAGAGTTACTGCTATATCCTACCATGTTACTTAAACAGGTGATAGACCGGTTGGACATCATGCCCACCAACCTACAGAGTTACTGCTATATCCTACCATGTTACTTAAACAGGTGATAGACCGGTTAGACATCATGTCCACCAACCTACAGAGTTACTGCTATATTCTACCATGTTACTTAAACAGGTGATAGACCGGTTAGACATCATGCCCACCAACCTACAGAGTTACTGCTAAATCCTACCATGTTACTTAAACAGGTGATAGACCGGTTAGACATCATGCCCACCAACCTACAGAGTTACTGCTAAATCCTACCATGTTACTTAAACAGGTGATAGACCGGTTAGACATCATGCCCACCAACCTACAGAGTTACTGCTAAATCCTACCATGTTACTTAAACAGGTGATAGACCGGTTAGACATCATGCCCACCAACCTACAGAGTTACTGCTAAATCCTACCATGTTACTTAAACAGGTGATAGACCGGTTGGACATCATGCCCACCAACCTACAGAGTTACTGCTATATCCTACCATGTTACTTAAACAGGTGATAGACCGGTTGGACATCATGCCCATCAACCTACAGAGTTACTGCTATATCCTACCATGTTACTTAAACAGGTGATAGACCGGTTAGACATCATGCCCACCAACCTACAGAGTCACTGCTATATTCTACCATGTTACTTAAACAGGTGATAGACCGGTTGGACATCATGCCCACCAACCTACAGAGTCACTGCTATATTCTACCATGTTACTTAAACAGGTGATAGACCGGTTAGACATCATGCCCACCAACCTACAGAGTTACTGCTATATCCTACCATGTTACTTAAACAGGTGATAGACCGGTTGGACATCATTCCCACCAACCTACAGAGTTACTGCTATATCCTACCATGTTACTTAAACAGGTGATAGACCGGTTAGACATCATGCCCACCAACCTACAGAGCTACTGCTATATCCTACCATGTTACTTAAACAGGTGATAGACCGGTTGGACATCATGCCCACCAACCTACAGAGTTACTGCTGGCCGGCCCTGCTGCGTCTCCGTAACGTGGTGGGTGTGTCGAGTACCTACCGCCCCGCCCCCACCACCGGCGGTGCCAAACAGGGCGGCACCACCTTCGCCTACCTGGTACCACTTGTGGCACAACTACGGCAGAAGAGTGTCTACGCCGGAGTGCCACAGGGAGTTGGGGTGAGTACTGTTTCGTAGAGAAATACAGGTACCGTATTCGACCTAATAAGCGCCCTCCCCCTAATAAGCGCCCCCCCCCCTTTTTTTTCAGATTTTTTCCCCAGATTTTTTAACAGGTTCCTCCGATTTTGTAACTGTTTTTCACACGTTGTATGAATTGAAACACTTCACACCTGTGCAGGTGTTAAGGCAAAGCCAGGTGTGAAGGCATAGGGCTGAGTAGAAGCCTTGTAGAGGCTACTGAAGTGAAAAATTACAGCCATGGGGGGCGCTTATTAAAATGAATATTTGGGGTCGATTTTTCCACTTAAAATAATATTTTTAAGCGCCCAGGGCGCTTATTACGTCGAATACGGTATACCCAACTGTGGTTAAAAACGAACTGATATAGATGTGTATTTGACATATCATATTTATTGTAACTTAGTAAACGCACATACTTTGATAAGTGCACGCACGCTCTTTCTCGCAGAACTTCAACCAACAAATTATCTCGAATCGCTAATTGGGCACAATTCAATCCTGAAGTACTAGAAATGTAATTTGATGATATAAGATCATGGATGATTGACTGCTGTAGAATTGGACTACTGAACGTTTGAATACCTTGTCCCTTCCAGCCCCTAGCGCTGGTTCTGTGCTCGTCGTGGGAGAAGGTCCAGCTAGTGTTTAATCAGGTACACAAACTGCTGGGACACGACATCCACCTCCGCACCGTCCACATTTACGGGGCAGGCAACGAACACAACCAGGAGGTAGGTGTGCAAAATTGGATTTCAACGAATAAAATTTTCCTTTCTATTCATATCAAAGACATAATGCTTCATTTTGTTTCGGGAGTGTTTTACAATATTAAAAACGAAAGTTATAGTGATGGCAACGTCAGTGGTTTAGTAAAAATGCTGTTCTAGAATTAAATTGAATTTATCTATTAACCTAATAAGTACCGGTACATCAACTTTCGTATCAAAATACAACATTAAGAACATTTTTAAAGTCTGTAAACCTAAATAGAGCTGTAAATGTAGATATACTGTATGGATAGTATTCCTTAATTTTGAAAGAATCAAATTGCAACCTACATGAAGATATTGGCCGATCATCAGTTTAACATCCTGCTCCCCGTGTATTACCTAGGTGCGCCTCATTAACGGGTGCGAGCTGCTCATAGCCACCCCCAAGTGTCTCATCAGGATGCTGGACCGCTCCATCGTGGAGACCAAGCGACTCTGTCATGTGGTGAGAAATGTTAACTATATTGCAACAGTGAGATAAATTTTACCTCGGACACCACGCTAGTGGTTTCGAGGTTATCCAGGAGAGTGGAAGCGAGGCTAGCGCATGCGTATCGTCAGTTCCGGTAGCGTTCCAGTTGTTGCGACTATCGTCGGGTAAGTTTTCAAGCGATTTTTATCGCTTTTTATAATAAAACAACTCCTTCGGGGAGATATCTAGGTGGTTTCCACTTAGAAAACACACCAGCGGACATATAGGTATCGTTCTGCAGGACGATTACCGTCCGCAAAGGTGAAAAATTTCCGAAATGACAAGTCAAACCATGGCGGACTCGTGAGATTTTGGAATCTGAGTCACGCAGACGAACTTTTTCGGAGATTAATCATATTTTATCGTTTTTATGACGATATCAATACAAAAACAACCCTAGCGGCCACAAGCTATCGTTCTCCCGGACGATAGTGGTCCGCAGAGAGGATTATAATCGAAATAAGACCAAAAAACAAGATCGGCGAGTGAACGCTGTCAGCGAACGCTGCCGCCATTTTGGATTCAAGTTGTTTCGCCCTGCGCGGACAACTCGGTCTTCGATTAAAAGAATTTGAAAATAATTCTTCGCTATAGCGTAGTTTTTAGCGGAAATGGATCGTCTTAGCGCCATTGTCGTCGACTTTGGGCCTTGTTTTGACGAGATTTGCTTAGTTTTAGCGCTAGAAGCAATAAAAACATCGCCGACAAACGGGCGATAATAGGGGTAGTTGCCGGGAACGCTTCTAGCGACTGTACCAAAAGTAGTGAGACATTAGTTATTCACAACACGGGCGGACTATGGTCTGTTCCAAAGCATATGAGATGACAGCTCTCAATATTGTTGGCGAATTCACTAGAATTCACTGATAGCATATGGTTGCCGGGAACACTTCTAGCGACTGTTCTAAGGCATTTGAGACTACAGCTCTCAAAAACATGGGGGAGTTCACTAGAACTCGCTGGTATCATTTTTTCAAAAGTAGTGAGACCTTAGTTCTACACAATAAAGTTAACCTATGGAAATCCAGTTGAAGCCGTAGCCACTGTAGGGTCTGTCATAGCCTAATATATTTTTTATGGATATAAAAACAGTATGATCTGGTGCTAATACTTTTTCTTTTATATTGTTTACAGAATCACCCAAAATGGCATCCAAAGAAAAAACTGAGAAGGCAGGGTCGTCTACCCGTTCCTCGGGCAGAGACAAGGATAAAGATACGGCTTCGGTCACATCTAACTCCTCGAGGGCCTCCTCCAAGAGCAAAAAAGATCCGGATGTGGTCAACCTGGCGGAGGACACAGACGGTAATGCAGGTCAGGGCGGGTCAGGTCACGACCCGAAACTTGACCCAGCGACGCAGGCGTTGATGAATCAACGCATGATCCAAGAACAGACCAACCAGTTCATGCATCAGCAGCAGCAGATGATGGCAAACTGGTCGGGCATGGGTGGCTACTCGGGTATGGGTGGCTACTCGGGATTCAACCCGGGATATGGCAACCCATCCTTCAATCCCTGGAACGCCTATCAGTTCCCGGGACAAGACTGGCACACTGCAGCTGCAGCAACAGGTGATGAACTTTTGAACTCCCTCTCGGGGACTAGACCTGTTCATGAAGTCTCGGACTCAGAAGGCTCGGAGGACGAGCAGGCTGAGCCTGATGCTAAAGTCGCTAAAACAAAGGAGTTACCGACCCTGAAAGCAGGCAGCATGGCTGACATGTTTAAGGAGGAGTCGGAGAGCCTGACCACGTCGGAGTTAGGCAAGGAAGTCAATCCTCACCTAGCAAAAAGATTTGAGAACTATTTCTCACAATCTTTCGACAAGAAGAAATTTGAGGCGATAACTTCAAAGTACCCAGGAGTAGTGAACATTCCAAAATTGCTGGTCCAAAAAACAGAAGAAGAGATCTTTATGGAGCTGCCAGCGCCAATAAAGAGTCTAGACAAGGATCTCCCCCTGTGTTAGTGGGGACCTTCATGATGGGGGCATGAAGGAGTAGAATAACTTCATCGGGAGCCTTCCATAATACCAATGGGCATACCGGATTCGTAAAAGGCGACAAAACCTGAGGGGTCTCGTGCCTTACTGCTGTGATCAGTCACGTAAGCTGTTTGGCAACCGCTGCCCATATGCGCGGGCCCGGGCCTCCTTGCTGGTGGTCTGACATGGGATCTCTCCTCAGTGAACCACGTCTGAGATATCAAAGGCCGTGGTTTGTCTGGCCCTGCCAACTATGGTACTAGCCCAGGTATGTAGGGCCAGGCAAATAAAAGAACACTTGCTATCCTTCGAAAAGAGTAGGGGACGTGCCCCGGTAGCGGTTTTCTCCCTCACCTCATAGATGCGGTCATTCATTTCATAGATTCGATCATCCATAGATGCGGTCACTGCTGTATTGGGCAAGCAGCATATAAATACCTGTCCTACTACTGCAAGGCAGACTACCACTTTTTGTGGATGACTCCTTGCCAACTTGAGATGTCCCGTGAGGTACTTGATGTACGTCTGGACGTTAAACAAATCAATCAATCAATCAATCAATCAATCTAGACAAGGATCTGCAGGATCTTCAAACAGGTGTCATTGCTGGACTCTCAGCCTTCACCCCGATGATCAATGAAATGTTGGAAAGGGGGGGCACGGATGACACGCTAGACAAACTCTCGCCTACTGTCATAGACGGAGTGAGGAGTTTGATCATGACGAATGCCTCCATCGTCAATAAGCGCACAGAGATCCACAAGCCCTATATCAAACCCGAGTTCCTCAGAGCCATTACAAAGGTAAAGGAGGAAGAGAAAGATCCAGCCTGGCTCTATGGGAAGGTCGTTGAGGTCGCGGTGACCTCCTATGAGAAGACCAAAAAAGCTACTCGTGGGGCGATGAAGGATCAAACGACAAAGAAGGCCCAAGGGGCTCCTTCAGCGTCAAAGAAAAAGAAGTACAACAACAAACCGCAGGTTAAGACACCCTCGCAGAACAACTTTGGTGGGTTCCATTATGGGGCGCAAGGCCCACAGTTCGCCACCCCATTCCCACAAGGTTTCCAACAGCAGAGCTTCGGTCAGGGGTTTAACCCCAACTATAGAGGCAGTCGGTTCAATCCCAACTATCGTCACCCGTTAGCAGGAACCAGACAGAGACAACCAAACCCACCAGCCGCTTCGAACCCTGGGGTGCAGGGTTTTGGCAAGAAGACCCCCAAGAAGTAGAGCAGGTGGGTGAGTCTGACTTTATTAATTCTGCTCAAAATTTTCAAGCCGGTAACACTGTTAACTTCTTAGAAATGTGGGGAAATTTTACCAAAGACACATGGGTGTTGGAGCAGGTCGGAGGGGTTAAAATCCCTTTTGTGGGTGATACCACTGATAAGAGCTCTAAGTTTCCACTAACATTCAATGATGATGAATCCACAATTGTCGATGCTGAAGTTCAAAAGTTGTGCAAAAAAGGTGTGGTAGTACCATGTAAACATGTCTTGGGAGAAGTAGTCTCCAATGTATTTCTGAGACCCAAGAAAAATGGTGAATACAGAATGGTGCTGGATCTCTCCAGACTGAACAAAGTGGTTGAATATGAACATTTCAAAATGACCTCGTTAAAGACCGCTTTAGAACTCATGCGAAAAGGGGCGTGGCTTTGTAGTGTTGATCTTCGAGATGCCTATTACACTGTACCTGTACATGAGGATGACCAAAAGTATCTCAGGTTTGTCTGGAGGGGGGTGTTGTATCAGTTTACAGCACTGCCCAATGGACTAGCCTGTGCCCCAAGGTTCTTCACCAAAATATTGACGCCGGTGTTCTCCGAGCTCAGAAAGAAGGGGAATGAATGTTTCTTCTACATAGATGACAGCTTCGTTATTGCTGACTCACAACACCAGTGTAGGGAGTCAGCGAAAGAGGTAGCCCAAGCATTGGATTCGTTGGGGTTTGTCATACACCCAGACAAGTCAGTGTTAGAGCCAAAACAGTCTATTGATTTTCTAGGGTTTACCCTAGACTCAAATGAGATGACAGTCACTCTTGACACAAGACAAGATCGACAAGTTCCACAGAGCAGCTTGGGGGGTCTTGTTGAAAAAGAAATCGTCAATCAGGGAAATAGCTGGCCTCATTGGGCTTATGGTGGCTTATACGCCAGGGATTGACTATGGGGGAGCACATTTGAAGACCCTAGAGAAGGAGAAAAACGAGGCTCTGAAAAGGTGTGCAGGTAACTTTGATGCACTGACGCGCCTCTCGCAAGAATCCCAGAGGGAAATTTTCTGGTGGCTAGAAAATATCCCAGTGGGAGTCAGAAAAATCAGAACTGCCTTAGAACAAATTCTGGTAATCACAGATGCATCTGATGCTGGATGGGGTGCCCACAGGGGCACTCTAGCTACAGGGGGTAGATTCGCCGAGAATGAACTCCCGGATCACATCAACGTCAAAGAGATGTGGGCCATATTGTTTGGTCTACAAGCCTTAGTACCAGAGACAGGGGAGGAGATTAGATTACTCACTGATAACACTACAGCATTAGCTTATGTGAAGAACATGGGTGGACTAGTCTCACCTCAGTGTAACGCAGTCGCCAGACTTATCTGGGCGTGGGCTGAGGAAAATCAAAATTGGTTAACTATTGCTCATATCCCGGGAGTAGAAAATGTGTTAGCTGACTACAAGTCTAGGAACTTCAATGATGACATTGAGTGGGAGCTAGATGACAAGATCTTCCTGAAGGTGTGTAGAGTATTGGGGAAACCAGAAGTGGACTTGTTCGCGTCTAGGCTAAACCATAAACTTGAACTGTTTGTCTCATGGACCCCTGAACCAGGGGCCTGGAGACATGATGCTTTCTCATTCCCATGGACTGATCATGATTTCTTCATCTTCCCACCTTTCAGTCTCGTTGGGAAGGTCCTCCAGAGAGCGTTAGAGTCGAACACCAGAGGAATCCTCCTCGTACCGGACTGGCCGGGTCAGCCGTGGTATTCTAGACTGCTAAACCTCCCCGGAAAGAGACTGTTCTTCAGGAAAGGAGGGAGAAACCTTCTACCGCACGGCAAACCAAGAAAGGAGGAAGCCATGGCCAAGTGTCCACTCATAGCGTGCAGACTTTGAAGGAGAGAACGGGCGGTATGCCCTTTATAGCTGAGAGACTACGTAGGGAAGGATATAGTCAGGAGACAATAGACCTTATTATGTTGTCGTTTAGGTCGTCTACCAAAGCTCAGTACACAGTCTATTTAAAGAAATGGGCTTTCTTCTGCATTCGAAATAAGGTATCAGTTATGTATGCTACTGTACAAGAAGGTTGTAAATTCTTGACAGAACTAGTAAATAAGGGTTTGAAGTATTCAGCTATTAATTCAGCTAGATCTGCCTTGTCGGCACTGTTGCCAAAAGTTAATGGTAGAACATTTGGGTCAATACATGAGGTGACCCTGGTATGTAGAGGAGCTAGTGTGAAGAACCCCTCAGGTGGTAGATACGCCGGGTTCTGGGATGTCACAGACATCCTAGAACTATTTCAGGAGTGGGGTGACAACCGGGAATTGTCACTCAAACTGTTGTCATTTAAAGTGACCATGTTATTGTTGTTAGTGACAGCCCAAAGGGGTCAAACGATATTAAACCTCTCACTGGAAGGGGCGGATATTGACAAAAAGGAGATAACATTCTACATGAGTACGCTATTGAAGCACAATAGACCAGGTGACACAATGGATGTGATCACGGTACATGCATTTGAAGAAGATGTTGATGTTTGTGTGGTGGCAGCGTTATATATGTATTTGAGACGCACCAGGAAGCTCAGGTCAAAAGACCCGGTGATAAGTAAGAACTCTCAATTGTTAATCAATGTTGTGTCACCATATGGCCCGATCTCGCGGGACACCCTGTCACATTGGACCTTGGGGGTCTTGGACCTTGCAGGAGTGAATGTATCAAAATTCGGGAGAAAGACGAAGTTTGCGGCTCACTCCACTAGGGGAGCTAGCACGTCGAAAGCAAAGGCATTAGGAGTGCCCCTGAACATGATCATGAAAAGGGCGGGCTGGAGAAATGCATCCAGTTTTGCCAGATTCTACGACAAACCGATAGAGCAGGACCCGAACGCATTCGGCCAAGCTATACTGACTGAAGCATTAAGAGAAAGGGAAAAGTCAAAAAAGAGAAAGAACTCTCAGAAATTGTGATGATTGTAAAAGTTGTGACCTGGGAGGAATTTATATGTTTTTAAATAAATTCTAGGGTGTTATGAAACAACTGGTTGTCAATTTATTCAGAATAGAAACATTTATTCCATAAAAGTTATCTACTGAATATAAATTACAAAAATTCTCAAAATATTTATGGGAGATGAAAAATTAACAGATATGACTCTGAAGTCTCCTGGATAACCTCGAAACCACTAGCGTGGTGTCCGAGGTAAAATTGTGAAATTAAATGAGACTTACCAGGGTAAGGCGATATTTGATTATAATTTTGCCGAGGGCACCATGAGTGGTGCAGAGTATACAGGCCCACCCGCCCTCGCCTTGGTCTCGAAAGATTATTCAAAATCAAAAGAGATTGATATTTATATATTTTTACACAGCAAAATCATTAATGTGGGAATTCATTTAAATCCACAAAATGTGCTGATTAATTTTCTATCTTATAAATATTTAGTCTCTAAATTCTGACGATACGCATGCACTAGCCTCGCTTCCACTCTCCTGTATACTCTGCACCACTCGTGGTGCCCTCGGCAAAATTATAATCAAATATCGCCTTACCCTGGTAAGTCTCATTTAATTTCACAATTAAATAGACAATACAATTTACCCCCTAAGGGGGCCGCTTAGTCGTTTACGTTTATAGCTGGTCGCCGGCCGTCTAAGGGCACTTAGTGCTTTGATTAATGCATTATGCTCTTGGTGAATGAATGCAGCCATCGTAAGTCTACTTGCCAGGGCTGCATTCATACATCACACCGACCCATCAGGCGTCTTTATCAACCCCGTAGTGTCGGCATGATGCTTTATAATGCAGTCCTGCTAAGTAGACTCCAGGGTTGCTCCCATACATCTAAACAACAGAGGCACAATGCTGCCCTTATAGGTTTAAATCTAAAATTAAGTTTAAAGCAGAACAACGCCCCAATGCAGTACCGGCGAAATGCAGTATACAAATGCTTTGATAATAACATTACGTTAACCTATATGTGTGGTTATTGCCTGTAGGTGCTGGATGACGGAGACAAGTTGATAGAATACCAACAGAAGGAGGTGAGTCAACATGTTCATATAGTGTAAAACTGTTTTAAACAAATGTCGAGGCCCCCTCAGTGATTTTACCCCATTACCGTAGTTGTGAATTGAGAGATATTCCTAGTACAGACATATCTGCAGTACTTTCATGTTTAAAAAAAATTAAAATAACCCTGTCAAAATAAGGAAGGGAAGTCAGAAACTTTCAATCTGGAATCTTTGTAGCAACTCTGTAAATTCAATCTGAAAAACACCTTTATTTGGCTCAGATCACTAATATTGAACCGTATTCCAGGTGGAGGTGTCAAAATAAGCAAGGGAAAGTCAGGAAATTTCAATCTGTAATCTTTGTAGCAACCCTGTAAATTCAATCTGAAAAACACCTTTATTTTGCTCAGATCACTAATATTGAACCCTATTCCAGGTGGAGGTGTCAAAATAAGCAAGGGAAAGTCAGGAGATTTCAATCTGGAATCCTTGTAGCAACCCTGTAAATTCAACCTGAAAAACACCTTTATTTGGCTCAGACCACTAATATTGAACCCTATTCCAGGTGGAGGTGTCAAAATAAGCAAGGGAAAGTCAGGAAATTTCAATCTGGAATCTTTGTTACAACCCTGTAAATTCAACCTGAAAAACACCTTTATTTGGCTCAAACCACTTATATTGAACCCTATTCCAGGTAGAGGAGATCCTGACGCGGTACGAGGACTGCATGGAGACCCAGGAGGAGCGCACGGCCCCGCGTCAGATCGTGCTGATGGGCAAACACTGGACGCAGGCCGTGCACAACTTCATGCTGCGACACCTCCCCGACCCCACCGTGGTCATAGCCTCCATGGCCGAGGGAGCCATCTACTGCCAGGTCAAGAAGGTAGGCAGCTGGTTATTTGAAAACTGACTGACTTTAATCGGTTAGGCCAAATAAATAAAAAAGTTTGTTTCAGGTAACACGGGGAGAAACTCTAGGGTCGGTAGGTCGGATTTTGTTTGATTTTTTACATACCCTGAAATTGACCCCAAAAAGTGTAAAAAAGGGAAGATTTTTTCAGAATATTTGTAAACCAAAAATTTACCCCAAAAAAGTGTAAAAATATAAATATTTCTTTAAAATTGCATAAAAAAAACCTAGGGTCGGCCCTGTTTAGATAGGATCGGTCGGGTGACCTGAAACAAACCTTCTTTTTTTTTTGGCCTTATGTAATATGGTTTGTAGGTTCAAACTTTGATGGCTTGCAGATTGATTAGTGCATAGTCGTCATGATGCATGAATGCAGCCATGGCAAGTAACTTGCGAGTGGTATATGAATGCATCATGCGGACTGAAGGGGTTCATACCAGGCTGTCGACGGCCCTGCATTGATGCATCAAAAGGCACCTTGAGACACCATGCCGTCCTTAAATTGATCACTGATAATACAGTCAACTCCCTCCTAACGGCCACCCCTCTATAGCGGCCACCCCACCAATGCGGCCATATTTGAAAAGTACCTACCATGTTTCCCTTTATTTTAATGTAAATAACTCTCCCTATTGCGGCCACCCCTCTAATGCGGCCACCCCGCCCTGCGGCCACCGATTTTACAGTCCCAAATGAAGAATTACTCCCTCTAATGCGGCCATGTTTAGAATAATTCTATGAAAACTTGACATGTATTACCGTTTACATGTGGACTCTGGTCACGGTAGACACTTGGCCCTTGGGGGAGGGGGGGGCTAAGGAGCCCCAGCTTTAACACCTCGCTTTCCCAATTTCAAGGCACTCCACCCCCCTCCCACCTACACACACACATTATGGGTGTGGACCACTAAAATTCGACACAGCGACATGGGCCTTTTTTTGGCTTAGTGACATGCGACATGAGGAATATAAGAGATAGTGACATGGGACATAGCCTTTTTTTAAAGTCGACATGGTGACATGGCCATTTCTAAAAATCGACAGGGAAAATTGGGACCCTCCATTCAGACCCCCACATTACGCTCATGTTCTGACTGACTGACTGGCTGAGAGCTGGGGGTCTAGTCTAGATGGGGGGTCCCCATGTCGCCTGTCGATTTTAAGAAATGTCCATGTCCCTTGTCACTATCTTTCTACTCCTCCTGTCGGTAGGAAATGTCCATGTCCCCTTCGATTTTAAGAAATGCTCATGTCCCTTGTCACTATCTTTTTATTTCTCCTGTCATTTGTCACTAACTTAGCCCCATGTAACCTGTTTTAGGGGTCTACCCCCATAGAGGTGACGGTCTATTTTCATTGTAAATCGGAGTACCCCCCTCCCCCTCCTCCATTGTCAAATATTAAGTTCCAGAATTTTTTATTGTCAAAATAATATATTTAAGAAAGAATAATTCAATGACATGTATTTCCGTTTACATGTGGACTCTGGTCAGGGTGGACACTTGACGGGGGGGGGGGGGGGGGGGGGCTGAGGAGCCCCAGCTTTAACACCTCGCTTTCCCAGCTGCAAAGCACTCCCCCCCCCCCCTCCCCCCCTACCCACACACATTCCGCTCACGTTATGCTTGACTGACTGACAGAGGTGACGGTCTATTTTCAATGTAAATCGGAAACCCCTCCTATTCCATCGTCAAATAAGTTCCAGATTTTTTATTGTCAAAATAATATATTTAAGAAAGATTATGTTGATCAAAATTAAAAAGCCTGTCATACTTTAATCTTTTTCACACTATTCCGGGACACTATACTAGTTTAAATACTATAAGGAAAAACTTATACTTAACATCTCTAGCTCTAACTTTGTGTTCCATGTACTCCATAGCGCTGACTCCCTCCAGTGCAGCCACCTCGCTAATGCGGCCATTTTTGGATAGTCCCAAGGGTGTCCGGATAAGAGGGAGTTGACTGTACCGTAATAATAGGTTCTTGCTGACCTTGCAGATTGTGCGTGTTATCCGTGCAGACCAGCGCCTCACTCAGATAGCGGGAATGTTTGAGTCGTCCACACTCAAGAAAACCATCATCTTCACCGACTCGCCACTCACAGCCGAAGCTGTGCACGAGGTAAGGGGGGGATCTTTCTCTTGATTCAACATTTGCTACCGTATGGTACCGTAGTTGCATGATAACTGGCTGAAAAGTTGATAATATATGGCTTCCCATGTATCAGGAAAAGTCAGAGCATATCATGGAAAATGGTATATTATAACATCCTTTAGGCTGCATAAAAAAAATTAATAGCTTTACAGACACCGCCCGCACCCTTAGAAAAGGGCCGCATAGAAACTTTTTTTCATTATTTTACAAAAAAACACATCAAAACCCCCGCATCCCTGATAAAAGGAAAAAAAATAACATTCAAATTTCCGCCCCTATTTGAAAGCATACTGAAGCCTCTAGTTGGTCGATTTTCATGAACTTTGCAGTTCTGCACTCCCCGGGATGCCTTGTATAATCATTAAAGGGAGTGCTCATTTTTTAACAACAGGGGGGGGGGGGTGGTAGATTTGGGGGGGGGGGGTAAAATATTTGGACCCCTTGACCGGGGGGGGGGGGTAAAAAATTCAGACCCCTCTTGGGGGGGGGGGGGCAAAAAAATTCAACCTGTTTTGAGGGGAAAAGCCCGCGCGTTACTATGCTACAAAGGGGCGGGAACGCGCGCGATTTATGGCCTGCCGGGGGGGGGGGGTAAAAAATTTCGACCCCTCTAGAGGGGGGGGGGGGGTGAAAAAAATTTGCACGCTCCGCGCGAAATCTCACCATCCCCCCCCTGTTGTTAAAAAATGAGCACTCCCTAATGTCCTACTAAATTTATTTGAGAATCCCCTGAGTGGCTACAATACTGTTGACATATCTCTGAAGCATCTCAAATAACGTATACATGTAGGTGAACATTGGATTGCATTGACACTTTTATAGTGGGATAAATTGATTTTTCACTTGGCACATTTATTGGCAACATGTTATCTTCTTTCTAATTCTTTAGGGGTAGATCTAACTGACTTCCAAAAAAAAAAAAAAAAGGAACTCCCTCCCCACTTGAAATGTTTAAAAAAAGAAACAGTCACCTCCCTCGTGGTCTAGAAAATCAATAACAAAATAAAAGAAAAGCCTCCCTCCCTCACCGTATATTTTCGGAAAGTGTCCGCAAAGCTGATAATCAATTTTATGCAGCCTTAGAATATACCATTTGCTTTGTAAATTTATAATATTTTCCATTGTGCTAAGCCCCACCTCTTAGAGATTTTTTTCAAAGTATATAAACATAGCCAAATTTGGTAGAAATATCAGGGAATTCCAATCTTTAGATATTGTAGGTACTTTTCCAATGGTAATGATTTTCTTCTCTCGGCAGTCGCTGACCACACTGAGTGTGTTTGCCATCTTGTGTCACGAGGACCTGCCTCTTACCGCCCAGGACGCCGCGCGACGGGACTGGGCCGCCCCCGCCAGCCCCTCCTCACCGTCCATATTAGGTAAGGACCGCCCCCGCCAGCCCCTCCTCACCGTCCATATTAGGTAAGGACCGCCCCCGCCAGCCCCTCCTCACCGTCCATATTAGGTAAGGACCGCCCCCGCCAGCCCCTCCTCACCGTCCATATTAGGTAAGGACCGCCCCGCCAGCCCCTCCTCCCCGTCCATATTAGGTAAGGACCGCCCCTACCAGCCCCTCCTCCCCGTCCATATTAGGTAAGGACCGCCCCCGCTAGCCCCTCCTCCCCGTCCATATTAGGTAAGGACCGCCCCCGCCAGCCCCTCCTCACCATCCATATTAGGTAAGGACCGCCCGCGCCAGCCCCTCCTCCCCGTCCGTATTAGGTAAGGACCGCCCCCACCAGCCCCTCCTCCCGTCCATATTAGGTAAGGACCGCCCCTGCCAGCCCCTCCTCCCCGTCCGTAGTAGGTAAGGACCGCCCCTGCCAGCCCCTCCTCCCCGTCCGTAGTAGGTAAGGACCGCCCCCGCCAGCCCCTCCTCCCCGTCCGTATTAGGTAAGGACCGCCCCCCACCAGCCCCTCCTCCCGTCCATATTAGGTAAGGACCGCCCCCGCCAGCCCCTCCTCCCCATCCGTATTAGGTAAGGACCGCCCCCGCCAGCCCCTCCTCCCCATCCGTATTAGGTAAGGACCGCCCCCCCGCCAGCCCCTCCTCCCCGTCCGTATTAGGTAAGGACCGCCCCCCCGCCAGCCCCTCCTCCCCATCCGTATTAGGTAAGGACCGCCCCTGCCAGCCCCTCCTCCCCATCCGTATTAGGTAAGGACCGCCCCCGCCAGCCCCTCCTCCCCGTCCGTATTAGGTAAGGACCGCCCCCCCGCCAGCCCCTCCTCCCCATCCGTATTAGGTAAGGACCGCCCCCGCCAGTCTCTCCTCCCCATCCGTATTAGGTAAGGACCGCCCCCCGCCAGCCCCTCCTCCCCGTCCGTATTAGGTAAGGACCGCCAGCCCCTCCTCCCCATCCGTATTAGGTAAGGACCGCCCCCCGCCAGCCCCTCCTCCCCGTCCGTATTAGGTAAGGACCGCCAGCCCCTCCTCCCCATCCGTATTAGGTAAGGACCGCCCCCCGCCAGCCCCTCCTCCCCGTCCGTATTAGGTAAGGACCGCCAGCCCCTCCTCCCCATCCGTATTAGGTAAGGACCGCCCCCCCGCCAGCCCCTCCTCCCCATCCGTATTAGGTAAGGACCGCCCCCGCCAGCCCCTCCTCCCCATCCGTATTAGGTAAGGACCCGCCCCGGCCAGCCCCTCCTCCCCATCCGTATTAGGTAAGGACCGCCCCCGCCAGCCCCTCCTCCCCATCCGTATTAGGTAAGGACCGCCCCCCCCCACCAGCCCCTCCTCCCTGTCCGTATTAGGTAAGGACCGCCCCCCCGCCAGCCCCTCCTCCCCGTCCGTATTAGGTAAGGACCGCCCCCCCGCCAGCCCCTCCTCCCCGTCCGTATTAGGTAAGGACCGCCCCCCCACCAGCCCCTCCTCCCGTCCATATTAGGTAAGGACCGCCCCCGCCAGCCCCTCCTCCCCGTCCGTATTAGGTAAGGACCGCCCCCGCCAGCCCCTCCTCCCCGTCCGTATTAGGTAAGGACCGCCCCCGCCAGCCCCTCCTCCCCGTCCGTATTAGGTAAGGACCGCCCCCGCCAGCCCCTCCTCCCCGTCCGTATAAGGTAAGGACCGCCCCCGCCAGCCCCTCCTCCCCATCCGTATTAGGTAAGGACCGCCCCCGCCAGCCCCTCCTCCCCGTCCGTATTAGGTAAGGACCGCCCCCGCCAGCCCCTCCTCCCCGTCCGTATAAGGTAAGGACCGCCCCTCCTCCCGTCCATATTAGGTAAGGACCGCCCCCGCCAGCCCCTCCTCCCCGTCTATACTAGGTAAGGACCGGGCCTCCCCTCCTATATATATTCATCTATATTCTAAAAGAATAGGTAAGTCAGGAGACATGACTGTACCTCTAGTCAGTGACTCGCCAGGGCTGCATCAGTGCATCAATGCTTGATGGTCGGCATGATGCACCAATGCAGTGCCGGTGGGTTATGCACAGGCGCTGCATTGGTGCATCATGACGTCCAATGTTACCTCCAGGCATCATGACGTCCTTAAAGAATTAATGATACATTTTTATCGTTTCTCCACTTAGTTATGACTGACACGATGTTGGGCGAGGCGTGGGAGCGAGACGCTGAGATGGTGATCCACTACGACCCTCCGCTACGTAAGGAGTACTTCGGGCCCCGACTCTGGTGTATGTACAAGAACTTCCAGCACCCTCTCCAACCTGAGGAGGTGAGTGGGAATCAGCACTTTGACACGAACCTAGAAATAGTTCTAGCTCTGGCCAGTAGAACGAAGCACCCAACTTCGTGACTCTAAAATCAAACTAGAAATAACCAAAGAGTTTCCAAAGCGTTATATACTTTACTAATAATGTAGCCCTGGCGAGTAACTCTCCAGTGCTACATTCATGCGCCATGCCGACCCTACGGGGTTGATGTATACATTCGCGAGGCATGAATACAGCCCTGATGGGCTTGTACATGTAGTAAGCCAAGGCTGCATTCAGGTTACTTTATACTATAAGTCTATAAGCTAACCCACATGTTCTACATCCTCCAGGAGCCCAAGGAGCCCACGTCCATCCTGTTGGTGACCGAGGAGTGGAAGCCCTACATTAGTCTGGTCATTAAGGACCTGCGCCACTCGGACCAGCCCGTGCCCGACGCACTCAGCTCGCTCGCTGACCGACTCATCACCAGTAAAGAGAAGGACAAGTACACCGACCTCTGCAGGGCCTTCAAGGCATTCGGGCGCTGCAGGTGAGAAAATGATTCAGATCTCAATGTAGGGCATGACTTAAATTATAAAATTGTGATGCAGCTAAAAGCTGTTTAAAATACTTAAGTACTGTTTGAGGATGGAATCAAGAATTGGTTGCATAATTTATAATTTCATGAAACATCGCAGAATTTGTTTTGAATGAATAATGTGTTTTGAAGAGCAATGAGTGCCAGCTCTCAAAATTGAACTGTGCATCTTGTTCTATTGAATATCCAAGCAGTATTTGTTGCTGAATTTGGTTATTTATGAAACATCTGAGAGTCTTTCCCTTAATATATTAATTGAAATGTTAATCATGTTGTATTATGGATATGATATGTCCCTGGTTCTATTGTATATTCAAACACTTGGGTTCTTTTAAAATGTCGCCAAAGTTTTGTCAAGTGTGTAAATGGTGTATGTTGCGTGTTGCAGCACAGAACACTCGTGTACGGCCCGACACAGCATACAGCGACAACTGGACACCCCCGGGGTACAGAAACTGCACCAACCCCTCCCCAGCAGCGGCGACAGCAAGGTCAGTGCCTGTATTACCGTTAAGTTATTTTCTAAACTTTTGTATCATCGTCCACCTTCTGGTCAAACACCAGGATTGATTCTCTTGCTGGTTTCAGCCATCTTCTCACATGCATAGCACATGTATGCCTTTGTGGACCAGTGACAGACTTTAATCCCAAATATCTGCTGACTTACTTCTATCTCACGTACTGTAAATTCTCGTGTAAAACTTAAAAGCCAAGACTTGTCTAAGAGTCCCACAGTGCGGCTTACAAGATTCCCCAAATGTGGAGGTGCGGCTTATACGAGTGTTTTAACCTGTATAGCACAGTACTAAAGGAGTGGTCATTTTTTAACAACAGGGGGGGGTCGGAGGATTTTCGCGCGAGCGGGTCGAAATTTTTTTGGTTCCCCCCCCCCCGCAGAAGGGGTCACAAATTTTTCGGTTTCCCCCATGGCAGGTTGAAAATGAGCGCGGCCGACCCCTTTGAGCCACCAACCCCCCCTCTGTTGTTAAAAAATGACCACTCCCTAAAGTCAATACAATTAGGCCCCCTGGGTGATCTCCCCAAACTCAGGGTGCAACTTGTACGCAAGTTAGGCTTATACCCAAGTGTTTACGGTAATCTGATTACTGAGGACTTTTATACATTTACGCTTTTGAATTTGATTCATTTGACTGATCCCCCCAGATTGGACTGACCTGTGTCACATTTGACTCCTTAAACTTGAACTCCTGATCATTCTGCAGGTGCTAATAACGAGTGTGGAGGACGCGAACCGGCTGTGGGGTCGCCTTCTTGAACACAAGGGCAGCGGGAAGCCGACGGATCACCGAGCTGACTACACCAAGTTCTGCTTCGCCATGCACATGCACTACAGCGACCCCGAGAATAGGACACCATGCGGTGAGACGATCTGATGTAGAAAGTTAATTGATAAGGGGGTGGTCATTTCTTAACAATAGGGTTGGGGAGGGGGAGTCGACCCAGATGTTCACCTGTCTTCAGTGGAAAACCCAGCGTGTTTCGACACTTAAAACAGCAGGCGGTATTACTACTGGCACTAAGCATAAATCTAGCGTCTTAGAGAATCGTACGTATTATTAACACTTTTATACCGTAAAGTTCTAAAAAAAAGGATACTTATTTTACAGAGACAGTTGGTAGTAAAATGTCTATGTTTCATTTTACTCTGTTGTAGACTACCCCAATGAGGGGGAGCTGTACGTAATGGAGGACAAACAGCACACCTACAACAGGTACCGTGTTCTATAGCATCACACACCCCGCCACACATTACACCCCTATCATATAATTAACCTAATGCATCATGCCCTTGGTCGTCATGATACATGAATGCAACCCTGGCGAGTAACTCGCCAGGGCTGCATTCAAGCATCATGCCGACCCTATGGGGTTCAGACACTCCCGAAGGGTCGGCGTGATGCACCACTGTAGCACTCGCCGGAGCTGCAATGGTGCATCATGACGACAAATGTTATCCATGCCAAACTAAGTACATTTAAAATAATGTCTCGGAGTATCTGGGTTCTAACTCTCCCGTCAGCACCACCTAGTTGTGCTGTCGGAGAACAAGGGAGAAGACACCGGACCGGAAGTAGTCAGTTGCGCGTGCACATTCGATCAGACAAGAAGCAGTGAAAGAGCTCCGGTGAGTTTGTCGATTAAAATGTCTTTTTTCAGCACAAACTCCATTCTGGGAGTGTAAAAAACGCGTAACTTATCTCATGAAGATGTGTTCCGTTTCTGGTTGGCGGTGTTAACCAGTTTTATTATTGTATTTTGCAGAAAACTGGAGTTTTGCTGCAGATACGCGTGGCGCTGGACGCCGCCATCTTGGTTTTGACGAAACCACGAGGTTTGAAAACTGAAAATGCCTAACTCTAATGACCAGTGCTCCGTTGATGGAGAGTACAATGAAGATGAAGAAGGCTGTGTGGTGTCAGAACAGCTGGAACAAGAGTTACCAGAAGATACGGGGGAGACAGCGGCGGCGAGTGTAGCTAGTGCCGCCCCGGGTGTCACCCCGGCTCAGCGGGCTGCACGTGGCCGTCACCCCCGGTCACCCACCCGGCAAGGCCGGTCAACATCTCGGCGAGGTCGGGAGCGGATTGACTGGGAAGTCTCGGCAGATGACTATGATACTGTGAGTGATGTCGAATTTCTGAGAAGAGAAAGGATAAGATTGGCGGGATACAGCAAGCAGTTAGAGGAAAGGCGTCAACGCATGAATCAAGAAGATCAAGAGAGGCGTCAACGCCGTCACATGGCGGAAGATGCCGGGAGTCATGTGAGTACCGCTGGATCTGCTGCTAGGCGCAGGGACCACTCTTTGTCTCCTGAAAGAGAAACTGGGCGTCAGGGTGGCCAAAACAACCCTGGAGACTCTGATTATGCTGCAAGTTTCCTGTATGATGATGAGTTAATGAATGACTCGGTCTCCCAAGCAGGTGTCAGGACGCTGTCAAGACACTCGAGCCCGCTGTCAACTGCACCACGTGTTGCTGACGGCGAGGAGGAGAGCACAGTCCGCCCAACCAAGAGAGCTGCCCCGGTGGCAGTTCCTAAGCCTGCTAAGAAAGCAAAGAAGCCCGAGGTAGTGGAAGAACAGGCTGAAGAGGAGGTAAACCCTTTTGAAAATTGGGATGATAGTCCTTTTGCGGCGGCGGCACAGGCAGCAGTTCAAGAAGCAGAGAGAGAAAATGTGTCAGGGGAGGTAACCCCGGGCATGGCGAAGTTGCTGTCGACGTTCCACCGTAACTGCAAAGATCTCAGCAAAGCAAAGGAGCTTGTAGCTAAGTACCCTCCACCAAAGAATGTGTCATCTTTGGTGGCCCCTCGTATGGATCAGGGTTTCTACAGATCAGAAGAAGTGGATTATTCTACGAAAAGGGCAGATAAGGAACTCCAGCTCACTCAGTCGGCCATTTTGGCTTCCATCGTGGCCATTCTCCCCATGCTAGAGTTGGTGGTCAGTCGTGGAAAGAAAGATGCTCCCCTAGCTGAAACTGGACAGGCAGCAATTGACGCTATGCAGTTGGCATTTTATGCTAATACTTCTGTTGTTCGACGCCGTGGCCAAGCCCTTCGCCCAAATCTTGACCGCAGAGTTGTACATTCAGTGGTTGAGGCAGATGTAAGTGGGGATAACCTGTTCGGTGCAAATGTAGAAGAGACGGTCGCCCAAGCCAAGAAGTCTGATAAACTGGTGAGGGATCTCATGGGACCCCCAAGAGCCCCCCGTGGAAGAGCCCCTCAGAGAGGCCGAGGTGGGCGTGGCCGTGGAGGACCACCCTAGCACCACAACTCAGGCAGGGGGGGTTTTCGCGGAGCCCCTCCTCCAGCTCGATTGCCGAGGAGGACGCAGGGGAGGCACGGGCAGAGGTGGTCGACGAGACCCTCGAGATCAGGGTCACCACAGCCCGTTAGAAGGAGCTTACCCCCAAGACAAGCACTACAAACGGAAAGACGACTAGAGGTGGGTCATGAAGGTGTGTCAAATTGTCATTTAAAACCTGTGCTTGATGTGAATGAACTTGTGCATACACCTAAAAATTTCTGGGCTGGTCAAATTACCCACTATGTAGCACAGTGGGCTGACTATACTGGAGATCAATGGGTGCTGGAGCAAGTGAGCGCTATGAGAATACCGTTTGTTGAAGAGCCAATACAAGTGTCTGTCCCATTTCCATATTCATTAGGAACGGGTGAATCAGAGGCGATTGATATCCAAATTGAGAAAATGTTGAGAAAAGGGGTAATAGAAGAAACTGATCATACTCCAGGGGAATGGATATCGAATATATTCCCTAGGCCTAAACCGGATGGGGAAGTGAGGGTTATTCTGGATCTGACACAATTGAACAAATTGGTAGAATATCAACATTTTAAGATGCATGGGCTGAATACAGCTCTGGATCTTATGCAAACTGACTCACATCTCGCTTCACTTGATCTGAAAGACGCTTACTATTCTGTGAAGATCCATGAACAGGATAGAATGTACCTACGGTTTTATTGGAGAGGGAATCTGTACCAGTACACATCCCTGCCCAATGGACTGTCGTGTGGACCCCGGTTTTTCACAAAAATTTTGACCCCGATTTTTGCTGAAGCCCACAGGCGGGGAATTGAGTGTTTCCAATACATTGATGATGTGTTTATCATTCATGAGACGTATGAAGGGTGTGCAACATCTGTTAGAGCCCTGGCACAACTGTTAGACAGTGTGGGATTAGTAGTTCACCCTGAAAAATCCTCACTTATACCTTCCACCACAATGAAGTTTCTGGGATTTATGTTAGACTCCCACAATGGGGTAGTTTATCTTCCTGAGGATAAAGTGGGGAAAATGGAGGAGGTCACCGGGACCATGCTGGCCACGGAATTCCCTACCATCCAATCTGTGGCAGAACTTGTCGGGTTGATGACAGCTTACACTCCTGCGTTTGATTATGGTATAGCTCATATCAAGGTATTGGAAAGAAACAAGAACTCTGCGCTTGTTAGGACGGGGAGGGACTATAGTCAAACCATGACCCTCTCTCTAGAGGCCCGGGATGATGTACTTTGGTGGCATAACAATGCAGCTCATGCAGTTAGGCAAATTAGAAGGGAACCCGACTTGATAGTGGAAACAGACGCCAGCCATGGTGGCTGGGGAGCTGTGTCCAAGGGAGTAGAAACGAATGGGAGATGGGCAGCTGATGAGATGGCCCATATAAACATTCTAGAGTTGAGAGCCATTTTGTTGGGCATTCAGTCTTTTCTACCATCAGAACCTACATTTGTGCATGTAACTACTGATAACACCACAGCGAAAGCATATGTAAACAAAGGGGGCGGGGTCAAATCGTTGGACTGTCATCAGGAAGCAAAAGAAATTTGGGACTGGTTGGAAAGGCATGGTCATTGGATTGAGGTTTCTTTCATACCAGGGTGTCAAAATGATGCGGCAGATAAGGCGTCGAGGGTGTTTGCCGACAACTTGGAGTGGTCGTTGAGTGATAAACTGTTCAGAAAAATCTGTAATGTGTTTGGCACCCCTGACGTTGATCTGTTTGCATCCAGAGAAAATGCAAAGTGCCATAGGTATATGTCATACAAGCCTGACCCTGGATCCATACATGTGGATGCATTTACTGCAAGTTGGACTAACTGGTATGTGTATGCTTTTCCTCCCCCCAGACTACTGCCCAGAGTGCTCAGGAAGGTACAAGAAGATCGCCCTCAGAAGGCCGTTATCGTTGCCCCGCAATGGGCAACAGCTCCTTGGTTCACTCGGCTACAAGTCAGGACGAAGCGAGGAATGACGATCGGGCGAAAGAAAGGAAATCTGCAAGTCAATCAGGATGTCGAAAGAAGATTCCCAAAAGGATTGGGTTTGATTATTTCAGAGATTTAGAATTTCAGTTAATGAAGGAGCTCAAGTGTAATAGAGCTACCGCCAGGTTCCTGATTGAGAGCTGGAAGAAAGGGACTCAAAAGGTCTACAATCAATACATCAAGAAATGGTTCACTCATTGTGTAATTAAGAATGTAGACAAGTTAAGAGCCTCAGAGGCTAATGTGTGTGACTTTATCAGGGAAATGTCAGAGTCAAACTACTCATTTGGGGCTGTAAATGCAGCACGCTGCGCCCTTTCTGTTGTGTTGCCCAAAACTTCTGCCCAGGACACAATGGGCAGAAAATACTGGGTGACAAGGGCAGTCCGAGCGGCCTACCTTCGAAATCCACCCAAGCCCAAGTATTCATACTTCTGGGATGTAAGACTTGTATTTGACACACTGAAGTCTTGGGGAAGAAACTCACAGATGAGTTTATGTAGGTTGGGACGAAAAGTGTTGTGTCTTATGTTACTAGTGTCAGGACATCGTGGCCAGATGGCCCTAGCATTAAGTCTGAACTACATGGAAGAATGGGACGACGGATCTGTCTCATTCACGTTGCTTTTCCCCATGAAGACAGCCAAAACAGGGGAGAAGCTTACAACTGTTAAGAATTGTTCTGTGTTCTGAACAATAAAAGTTCTGTTATTTGAAATCAAGATTTCACTTTTTATTTAATTAGTGAAGTCTGACCCGGGAAAGCAAAATTGGGCTTTGAAATTCTCCCTTGTTCTCCGACAGCACAACTAGGTGGTGCTGACGGGAGAGTTAGAATAGGTAATTACCCGAGGAACTTACCTTGGTTAGTTATGAAGGGGAATTGATGTTCTAACGATGCCTCAGCACCACTAGTTGGGCTGAGGAGGACGAGGGCCCACCCTCCTTCCCCTAAGGCAGGATAGTAAATAGAAGATTAAAAGTAATTACTATTCTAATTGTTTTTATTCCAATTTAGCTTTCCCTTAATGCTCCCGCTCTAAACTGACTACTTCCGGTCCGGTGTCTTCTCCCTCGTCCTCCTCAGCCCAACTAGTGGTGCTGAGGCATCGTTAGAACATCAATTCCCCTTCATAACTAACCAAGGTAAGTTCCTCGAGTAATTACCTATCCATCTTAAAGAAGGCCCCTCCCGCCCTATTCCGTTACTTGCTCTAACTGTTTGTTTTTTTCCTATTTGACAGAGTTCAGATCGTGAGGATCATATACAAATACAACACGCGGGTCATAGAGCAGGTCCATGTAAGTACCTTGCACTCTCTGCTATCAAATAGACTTTACAAAATCTAGGATGGTAATATGTCCTATCTCTTAAATTTACAGCAGAAAAAACTTCAGAATATTATTTCAGAGTTAAAGATGACGCATTTATTTTTGGTTTGTAATGGTTTTTATTGTCTTCCACAATATGAACAGAGTGATTTTAGACAATGTTATCAACATCAGTTAGTACATATACAATCTTAGGTCTTACCAATAAGTATAATCAGGATATCCTTATATTTAATGCATATACATGTAAGCAGAGAGCCACAGTTGAGATTTCCATAACTGTATGTTTACAGTGGTTTGTATACTACACTAAGGCAGTTTTTTGATATTCCATGTACAATCGTACAGACCTATCATCGGGCTACATATATTGACTCTTAGGGCAGTCTTATCGTATTCATGTGTTTCTTAATACAGAGGTTAAATACAATCTTAATTAGTGTTTAAAATAAAATTAAAAACAAAAAAACAAAAAAAAACAAAGAAATAATAATAATAACCACAAAAGAAAACAACATGTTTATGAACAGCAATACAGTGAAAATAGATGATTAGTACAAGCCATATATTGGTACAAGTCTCATGCAAATCACAAGGAACATTGGAGTAAGATAAGTTCTGTGGAGAAGAAGTTCACAACGAGAAGGACAAGAGCACAGAGGAGCAATGCATTTATTTACTCTGTGCATCAGATCCTCAGGGGATCATATAATCATATAAGAGAGGAGAACTTCAATGGCGGGAGGATCATGACATAATATCAGCTATTTCTATCAATGAATTTGATTGTGAAGGTTACATCAACCGATGTCGCCTACATAGTCACACGCTGATTCCACCATGCATGGTGCACATGTTGCACAATAAGTTATTGGTGAGTAGCAGTATTGAGAACCGGAGCGGTTACATCAATCAATGTCGCCTGCTGCTGGCTCATCAACAATACATCAGATTATCAACACTATTAATGCTTTATTGCAAATCACCTTGCCCTTTGCCATACAATGTACTTGATGTTTGCCGTAATAGTGGTAATACTATAATGATATAACACATACCGTAAATTCTCGCGTATAAGCCTAACTCGCGTATAAGCCGCACCCCTAACTTTGACAAATTATATAAGCCGCAGAGGGGGTCTGAATATTGCGATTTTGGTACTGTAGTATACTAACAAAAACTCTCGTATAAGCCGCACCCTATATAGGCATGTTTGGTATCAAAAGAAAGCCGAGTCTGACTCGCGTACAAGCCGCGGCTTCTACGCGAGAATTTAAGGTATATGGTAAAATAAGACTTGCCTTTATAACCCCTATGACTTCATGTTACCTTGTCCATGTGTCTAACAGGTACGTATGGTGGACAGTGGCACCCTGGTGGCCGTCGACCCGTCTGAACTTCTCGTCATTCATCCCAACTTCCTCCTCATACCCTTCCAGGTATGGCTAATATTGGAATCTACCAAAGAGGATTCTCATCTTTGAAGTATTAGTTGTTCACATCAATTCTCTGTATTAGCCAGAATTCATATCCTAAACATATTTATCCATCTAAAAGAATATATAATATTAAAGATGCACAATGTTCTAATAAATCCCAAGACCTCCAAAAAATGCAAGGAATATTAACAAGTACATTATCAGCAATTTAAAGCATGCACAGTACTTTAAAGGCCCTTGTCGTCATGATGCGTGAGTGCAGCCTTGGCGACATGAAATGCCACCCTTTAAGGAGTAAACCCTATGTGCAATGTCTCTGTCCCCAGGCTGTAGAGATCTATGTGTGTGGTGTGAGGCCGATAGACGAAGACCTCAAGTGGACGAACCACGCCACCGACCTCGTCTTCAACCAGGTGTTTGGGAAGCAGCTGGACGGGCGCGTCGTCCTAACGTGAGTAACTCTATAGGCCGCAGCGAGTCTATTTAGCCATTAAATATGCCTGCTCAGTGGTACATGGATGCAATAATCAGAGATGCCACTTTTCCTACTTTTGTAGGAGTTCCTACTTCTTGGCTGGAATTTTTGTATTGAATTATTCTACAGAAGATTGACCAAAATTGTAAGATCTCCTACACTGGACTGAGGGGCATCTCTGATACAACCCTGGCAAGTACTAAGTTAACCCCTGTCTTCTTCCTGTGCCCCCTGCAGGCTGGGTAACATGCTGTTGCTGAAGATTTACCCTTTAAAAGCATCAAAGTGAATTAAAGAATAATGAGATTATGTGGTTGAAGATTGAAACCCTTGTTTGTGTGCAGGCTAGGTAACACCTTATGGCTGGACCCCCTGGTGAAGCGTGAACTACTGAAGGAGGTCGGCACGGTCATCCACTCTGTCGCCTGCCACAACTGTCTGCTCAAGAACCACCTCGCGCTACCCAACCCTCAGGTCAGTTAACCCTTTACACACAGCGCAATGCCTGAGCAGTTAATGTTTGTTAACCCTTTAAGGATGGCATGTCGCTAAAAAAATGACTTTTGTAGTCATGCTGCAGCAATGCAGCCCTGACGGTTAACTTTTTTTTACCATACATTTATGTGCATCTACATGGGTACCCACAATTTTGACCATGTCGCTGTGTCGATTTTTAGCAGAAGGACTGTGTCACTATCGATTTTTAGGTAAATAAGAACTTAGAGAAAAATCCCTGTGGGTCGACTTTTTGTCCCCGATTGTCCGTCGATTTTTAAAAGAGCCTAAAACGGCCGTGTCGCCATGTCGCCCGTGTCGATTTTTACCCGTGTACAGGCACATTTATAACCAACTTCCTCATGGTTTATCTTCTTACATGAATCCTCTGAGTTAGAAATAGAGATAAGATGGGGATTCTCTAAGGTTTCATCCATGTTCATGTTTCAGCACATGGAGTTGTTGTACAAGGCGTGTAGAGGGAATGTGGACCTGCCTGAAGTCTTGTCTCTTCACGAGGTGCCGCACATGGCTTTTGAGTAAGTAACCTGCCACTACCTATATATATGTGAAAGCTAAATCGGCATTGCACTGTTATAGGTATCCATGGATTGGTCACGTTTCAGCCCTATGGGAGCTTAAGCATTAGGCGTCATGTTGACTGTAAAAGTGGAAGGTGGAGATGGCACCGAAATACAAATGTGCAGCTATTTTGCTCCAAATCCACATTAAAAATCCCATTTTCTTTTTGTTGTGTTTTACATGTAAAGCACTATAACTTCAGTAAGATAGTAGGACCAGATGGATAGAAAATTGGACAGTATAATGCTCTGAACGGACAGAAAACGGGCCAGGTCAGGTGTGAGTAGTATATGAGTACATTGAAAGTTGCCTTTAGGTCAGGCTATGACTATTCCCCTGATTTAATGGCTGTAACGGCCAGAAATTAAATCATGGCGATAGCTATAAAATTGGCCATAGCCATGATGGCAATAGTTTCCCATGGCCCTTACAAAATTAAATCAGGGTGATAGCCCGGCATTGTACTACTTGGGGTATCCAATGTGCGGGGTACAGGGTTGGTCAAAAAGTGGAATGTGAACTCAGCATGGACAGGATGGACCTCACCACATGTCCCGCTATATATAGCAGTTAGGTAGATCTGTGCAGGTAGAGGATGGCCTTGAGTGGCCAATATGGGCGGTGGTGAAATGAACAACTATGTAATTATAATTATGTCTAGACGAATCAAAGGGCCTCCTTCCTCAGCCATGTGTTACCCCCTACAGTAGGACACAGGAGGGGGATAGGGTTGTCGTGGTGTACTGAATAAAGGGCATATCGGCCTTTATTTAGTAGAGTAGGAGTATGGGAAAGTCAGCGTCCATTTTCCACTGAATAAAGGGCATGTTGACCTTTATTCAGATGAGGTCCTAAATGACCGAAACCTTGACTCGTTACCCCACCTACAGAAAACTAAGGAATATGCTAGAAATATCTTTGGTAATTTAAACCTATGCTTGGAGACTGTATCACTGTACCCAATAAAGGATGATGTAATAATCCATTGCATCTATGGTAACAACACATGCACTGATGATGTCATAATGATATCACAGCATGTTGCTAAGGAGACCTGGTCTGGTCTGACTGTTTGTTTATCATCAGTCATCAAGGTAGCACAGCAGCGAGAGGTTGACCCTCATCCTCGTTTCCCGAAATTGACCTTTATTCAGTGTTAGAAAAATAAGGGGTCCTGTATACATGTACTGGTAGATAGAACAGTGTACCACTACTCCCATCTTCCCCTATAGGGGAGAGAGGTATGTGGTACGTTTTGGTACAACTTAGCATTCATTTTCTACTGAATAAAGGGCATATTGGCCTTTATTCAGTGTTACAAAAGAAAGGGGTCCTATACATGTACTGGTGGGTAGAACAGCATATTTTACAAAAGCAAAGGTCAATATCCCCTTCATTCAGTCACAAATCTTTCCCTATGAGAGAGAGGTTTGTGGGTAGAGCAGCGTACTACAACTCCCATCTTCGCCTTATAGGGGAGACAGTAGTAGGTATTCACATACATGTATAGGTGGGTGGGGCAGCGTACCACAACTCCTATCTTCCCCTTATAGGGGAGACAAAAGCAGGTAGTCCCATACATGTACAGGTGGTGGGGCAGCGTACCACAACTCCCATCTTTCCCTTATAGGGGAGACAACAGTAGGTATCCACATACATTTACAGGTGGCGGGGCAGCGTACCACAACTCCTATCTTCCCCTTATAGGGGAGACAACAGTAGGTATCCACATACATTTACAGGTGGTGGGGCAGCGTACCACAACTCCTATCTTCCCCTTATAGGGGAGACAACAGTAGGTATCCACATACATGTACAGGTGGGTGGGGCAGCGTACCACAATTCCCATCTTTCCCTTATAGGGGAGACAACAGTAGGTATCCACATACATTTACAGGTGGCGGGGCAGCGTACCACAACTCCTATCTTCCCCTTATAGGGGAGACAACAGTAGGTATCCACATACATTTACAGGTGGTGGGGCAGCGTACCACAACTCCTATCTTCCCCTTATAGGGGAGACAACAGTAGGTATCCACATACATGTACAGGTGGGTGGGGCAGCGTACCACAATTCCCATCTTTCCCTTATAGGGGAGACAACAGTAGGTATCCACATACATTTACAGGTGGCGGGGCAGCGTACCACAACTCCTATCTTCCCCTTATAGGGGAGACAACAGTAGGTATCCACATACATGTACAGGTGGGTGGGGCAGCGTACCACAATTCCCATCTTTCCCTTATAGGGGAGACAACAGTAGGTATCCACATACATTTACAGGTGGCGGGGCAGCGTACCACAACTCCTATCTTCCCCTTATAGGGGAGACAACAGTAGGTATCCACATACATTTACAGGTGGTGGGGCAGCGTACCACAACTCCTATCTTCCCCTTATAGGGGAGACAAAAGCAGGTAGTCCCATACATGTACAGGTGGTGGGGCAGCGTACCACAATTCCCATCTTCCCCTTATAGGGGAGACAACAGTAGGTATCCACATACATGTACAGGTGCGTGGGGCAGCGTACCACAACTCCTATCTTCCCCTTATAGGGGAGACAACAGTAGGTATCCACATACATGTACAGGTGGTGGGGCAGCGTACCACAATTCCCATCTTCCCCTTATAGGGGAGACAAAAGCAGGTAGTCCCATACATGTACAGGTGGTGGGGCAGCGTACCACAGCCGTAGCCTGTTTCGTATTAGTAAACCTGCGGCGCATTCCAACTCACCGGCACTGTAATTTAGTGCCGGGGAACCTGGGAGAAGACACAACCGGAAGTGGTCAGTTTAGCGCGGCACTCTTGAGAAGGAAGGTCGTGTTTGTAGCGAGGTGAGTAAAATGGATGTTTTCACTAGTCATTTTACTCCTACTTTTGTGAATTTATTCAAATTGAATGGACTGAGCATTTAGACAACCTTCATGAAGGATTGTGACTCATGTCTAATTATTTCTCGTTCTTCTTGTGCATTCAGAGTCAAGACGGTCTGAACTGGCACAGGGTGCTGTCCGGGACACCGGTGCCTAGAGTTTACTCGAGCATGGCAAGCAACTCAAAGAAGTTAAAAGTCAAGAGTCTTAAAGAACAGACTAACGTGTTAACACGTATATTTGCTGCTAACTCACTGGAAGACGTGTCCAAGAACACTTCTATGCCAGTGTTGTCACCACAGACTATGCGGTCTGAGCACGTCATGTCGGAGGGTGAGGCTGAAAAACTCCGACAGTTGACAGCGGAGGTTGACGGCCAAGGAGGCAAGGAACCTCCGGGTGACAGGGCTAGTGACAGCCGGTCTTCCACACGTGGTCGTGACATCAGGTCTCGGTCTCCCTCATCTAGCAAACGCAAGAGACATTATTCTAGAGAGCGTTCAAGTTCTAGACTGAAACATGTTAGAAGGTCTAGGTCTCCTTCTGATTCTGAGGAGTCCACTACTCGAAGCCGACATCATTCCAAGCATAGTCGAAAAAGGTCTGCCAGATCAGAGGATTCTGACTTTGCTGATTACGAGGACTTTGAACGGTTCAAGCGTCTCAAGAGACGTAGGAGAGATGTTGATGATTATTTTCATGAGTTAGATCCTGAACTGGAGGATGAGTCACAGGAGGATTCCCCAGTGAAAGATTCTGTACCGACATCTAAGCCTAAAAAGTCAAGTACCCCAGTCAGAAAGGGTAAAGACACTGACAGTGAAGATGAGAAAAAGGAGGATCCTTTTGAAGGTGTAAAGGCTGGTGCTTTCAGTGGTTTAGCCAAGGAATTTATTCTAAAGACAGATGATAGTCCTCGGTCGTTAGCTGTCAACAAGTGTCTCGCGTCTGTTGTGGACAATATGATTGAGAAGAATATGGATGAAAAAGAGGCTGTGGAACTGTCGCTGAAGTATCCCTCTCCAGAAAATATCTCACGTATGGTGGTACCGAAGCTAGAGGTTAGCATGAAACAGAGGAAAGATGTGGAACAACATTTGAAGACGGGTGATGTTCATGTACAGATCACTCAGGAGATATTGTTGGCAGGGCTTACTGCGTTAATGCCAGCGTGTGAGCTCATCCTGTCAAGAGGAGCAGAAGGTGATTCTGAGTTAAATGACGCAGGCATGAAGGTGTTTGATGGACTTAAACTCATCACTTATGCTAACAACAATCTTGTGAGAAGACGTCGTGAGGCGCTGCGTCATAAGTTACTGAAGGATGTAGCTGATACTGTGATTAGTGCGCCATTGGGAGGTGCATTTCTGTTTGGTGCTAAGTCCAAGGACAACTTTGTTGAGAGAAAGCAAGAGAAGAGATTCTTCCAGGAAGTGATGGGACCTGACAAGAATGATCCAAAGGCTGCTGCTGCTAAGGGTCAAAAGCAGCAGAAGTCTCATACCAAGTCTCAGAGAGGAAACAGATTTGAAGGTCGTGGTGGCTACAACAACTCTAACTACAACAACTACAATAACAGGTCGGGGTTTCGCAAGAACCAGCCTTATCCACCAGGGACGAAAGCTCCGTACGAGAGCTACGACCCGTACAAGAACGGAAACAACCGAGGGAAGTCAGACTACAAGAGAGGAGGACACAGAGGGAAGAATTAGATCCTGTAAGTTCTCAGGAATCAGACTTAAAATTTGTACATACACCGTCAAATTTTGTGGCTGGGCAAACTGCGAACTGTGTTGATCAATGGAAAGAAGTTACTTCAGATCCATGGATTATTCAAAATGTAAAGGGTATTCAGATACCATTTGTAGAAGATCCAATTCAATTGTCTGTGCCTCATCCTTATAGGTTGTCTGAAAAAGAAAAGTTGACTGTGAATGTAGAAATTGAGTCTATGTTGTTGAAAGGTGTGATTGAAGAAACTGTACAAGAATGTGATGAGTGGATCTCAAATATCTTTCTGGTCCCAAAACCTGATGGTTCTGGACGTATTATTCTGGATCTCACCCAACTTAATAAGTTGGTTGAGTATCAACATTTCAAGATGGATTCTTTGTGGACAGCAACGGAATTGTTACATCTTGATGCCTTTATGGCATCAGTTGATTTGAAGGATGCGTATTACTCATTCAAAATTCAGGAAAGTGACCGAAAGTACTTGAAATTCTACTGGAATCAAAAATTGTACCGGTATAGGGTGTTACCTAATGGTTTATCTTGTGCGCCACGTGTGTTTACAAAACTTCTGGCTCCAGTGTTTGCCAAAATCAGAGATTCTGGTGGGGAAGCCTTCTATTACATAGATGATTCATTTATTATGGGATCAACAAAATTGGAATGCCAAGATACCGTTAGAAAACTCACTCTATTACTGGATAAATTGGGTTTGGTAGTACATCCTCAAAAGTCTGTCTTAGAGCCTTCACAAAAGTTGAAGTTCTTAGGGTTCTGGTTAGATTCAACGAAAATGCAGGTTTCTGTTTCTGAATCTAAAATTGAGAAGTTAGAATCAGAAGGGTTGAAGTTGCTTCAAACAAAGGAGCCAACTATTAGGCAGGTAGCAGGAGTAGTTGGCCTTATGGTTTCCTGTACACCAGGGGTTGAATATGGGTTTTCCCATATTAAAGCTCTGGAGAGGGAAAAGAATTCTGCTTTAGCCTCTCAAAGGTTCTGTTATGATGCAAAGATGTGGATCTCAAAAAAGGGCAGAGAAGACATTTTTTGGTGGTTAGAACACATGGACTGTTCAGTAAGAAATATTAGACAGGGGGCCCCTGATATGAATATTTCGACTGATGCCAGTATGGAAGGTTGGGGAGCATACTTTGGTACCCATTCTTCTGGAGGAAGATGGAGAAAGAAGGAAATCACACACATTAATGTTCTGGAATTAATGGCCATTCTGTTTGCATTAAAATGTCTCAGAAATGTAAATGATACACATGTACATATTAGAACAGATAATACGACTGCTCTAAATTATGTTAGGAAAATGGGAGGTCTCAGATCAGTGGCATGTGATAGAGTAGCGAGAGAAATTTGGAGATGGGCAGAAATCCGTAGCAACTGGATAACTGTGTCTTATATTCAGGGTAAGCTGAATGTTAAGGCAGACAGAGCTTCTAGAGTGTTTCAAGATAATCTTGAATGGTCCCTACATGGTAGGATTTTTAGAAGAATCTGCAAGTTGTTTGGGGAACCACATATAGATTTGTTTGCTTCTAGATTGAACAAGAAATGTTCTGTATATTGTTCATGGAAATCAGACCCTGAAGCTGATTTTGTTGATGCTTTTTCTTTTGGTTGGGGTGGATTACAAGCATACGCTTTTCCTCCTTTCAGCTTGGTGCTCAGAGTGATCAACAAGATTGTGATCGACAGACCAAGGTCGGTCATTCTCGTGACGCTAAACTGGAACACTCGACCATGGTACACAAGACTTCAAAAGTTGGCAAAGAGACAGTTTTCCGAATCTCTCCAAAAAGAAACAATTTGATTCCAGCAGGGCAACAAATTCCAAGAGACTCAGCCAGAGTAATGGAAAGAATAGGGTTGACTATTTCGATGTTATAAAACTAGATTTGATTCAAAATCAAGGTTGTGATGTCAAAACGGCAGAGTTTCTCATGACTGGTTGGGTAAAAGGTACTAGAAAAGTGTACAACACGTACCTTAGACAATGGAGTACTTTTTGTCTTGTGTTCAGAATCAACAAGTTTTGTCCTACTGTGTTTGATGTATGTAGGTTTCTCAGAACGCTCTGTGAAAGAAATCTTTCATATGGTGCCATAAATGCAGCGAGATGTGCATTATCTGTGTTGTTACCAACATTGAAGAATGGTGATACAATTGGGAAGCATTACTGGGTTCGTCAAGCTTGTAAGGCTGTGTACAGAGTACGTCCACCTGTCCCAAGATACGCTACGTTCTGGGATGTGTCAATTGTATTCAAGATGTTGATCAAATGGGGAAAGAATGAATTCTTGTCATTTGAAAAGTTAGCCAAGAAACTGGTTATACTTATTCTGTTGACTACAGGTCAAAGGGGTCAAGTAATTCCCGCATTGTTGCTGAGTGAACTCATTTAGACAGAGAAAGGTCAAGCAAGGTTTCAGTTGAAAACCTTGATGAAGACGGCTAGACTAGGTCAGCCACTACAGGTCATTCTGTTGGATCCTTTTTTGGATCAACCACTGTTGTGTGTGGTCACTACATTAAGGGCTTATTTAAAAGCCACTGTTGGTCTTAGGGTTAAGATTATAGATGATAAGGTTGTCAAGTATGACAGGTTGATGTTGTCATTCAAGTCTCCGAATAAGCCAATTGGCAGAGACTCAGTGTCAAGATGGGTCTTGTGGGTCCTGTGGAAGGCAGGAATACACAAGAAGTTCCGAGCGCATTCCACAAGGGGTGCGGGAACGTCAAGTGCAGCCAAGCTAGGTATTGGCATGAATGAACTACTTCAGTATGGGTCATGGAAGTCTGAGAAGACCATGGCGAGACATTACAAGAAGGACATTGAGTCAAAGAAGAGCAAGACCGTGGGTCAAGCTATTCTAAGTAATGTAACATGATGTTATAACTAAAAGGGAACAAACTGAGTTCCTAAATATTCAGGTGAAGAATATATGTGATCAATCAATGTATTTGATGTTATGCTAACTGTTGTTGGTACTCAGTAATAAATGATTTTGTTAAAATCAGTATTACTCAAATATGTCTGGACGGGGCTGAAATCCTGTAAGCTTTAAAGTTCTCCCAGGTTCCCCGGCACTAAATTACAGTGCCGGTGAGTTGGAATATATGGTTACACGAACAACTTACTTGTTGTGAAGGGTAATCGTTGTTCCAACGAGGCAGGCACTGTATTAGTGCCTTGGGGGACATGGGCCCACCCACCATCCCCTTCACAGTATTAACTATAAAAATATATTTTAGGGAGTTTAAAAATTATATTTTATTAGCAAAAGATTATTTACAGGTTTCAGCTTATCGTGCCTTGCTACTTACAACTGACCACTTCCGGTTGTGTCTTCTCCCATGTCCCCCAAGGCACTAATACAGTGCCTGCCTCGTTGGAACAACGATTACCCTTCACAACAAGTAAGTTGTTCGTGTAACCATATATTTCCCTTACAATAGAAGCTGGTGCCACAGGCCTAATAACATAGTCCACCTACATAATGCACATTACCCCACGTAACCCCACGTAACCTAGTGTAACACCAACGTAACCTCCCTATAGGGGAAGAGGCTGTGAATTGGGGCAAACTTCTACATGGGAACGTTCTCAGCAAGGATCCACTGGGAACCGTACCCAGGACCTCTCACACTAATGTCGGTAAGGCTAACCACTACACTATGAGGGAAAGCCCACTTAGGTATGTACAAAAGAAGTAAGGCAGATGCTACACCCTCCCCCCCCCCCCATCCCGGGGCTCAGGATTTATGTCATGTTGTGATTGGCCCCTTTGACTAGATGGTCAGCAGTCCAACTATCCAAACCCAGCGGTTAGGCCCTGACCCAATCAGCCCACCCCACACAGTACTCAGTCCCCTTGTACGACTACAGGCCATTGGGTGCCAGCTCAGGCATCCACTTACAAGGATCATGATCCGTCTTTTCCAACAACCCCGCTTGGGTACCCAAAGCAGTGCAATGCCGCTAAATCCGAAAAAGCGAGCGAAAAAAATACCGGTAGTAAGTGATTTAGGGTAGCTTGACCGAGAGTCAACTAGTACCTTGAGATGTCTAGCTCAATTATGTAGTTGTGCATGCATGATATATTCCTTATTTGCCCTTTGCTGGTAAAAGAATGTGTATTGTAATACACAACAGGAGGATTTTTTATGCATGGAAAAAGATTCTCTATAGAAAAAAGTTATGACGATTCAATAGATAAAAGCAAAACAAAAAGATGACTCATGCGGGTACCTTGTTGCTGACAGTGCTCACGCAAGCCGACCACGCAGCGGGCGTGCACTGTATCTTAAAGAGAAAAACATCCTCGATAAAAAGATGGTGACACTATCAAATTAAATACAAAAAAGGCCCACTACTGAATCTGGGACCTGCTGGCGAGGCCGACTACGGTCTAGGGGTGGGGGGACCTTCACGCATGTAAATGATACTTAGGGTAGGTGTTGTCTGTATCTTAAGTGATATCATCATTGGGGAAAATAAGTGGCATAATTACCACACAGTTGGGGGGCTCGCCAGCAGGTCCCAGATTCAGTATAGTAACTTATTTGTGCATCTTTTCCCTGACAGTGCTCACGGTAAGCCGACCACGTTACGGACGTGCACGTTACCCGAGTCGGGACCGGAGCTGGAGTCGGTGGAGGTGACGGCCGTCCTGCACCCCGGGCTGTTCTACGCACGCCTCACCAAACACGTCAACAAGTAAGGACCATACCGTATTCGACGTAATAAGCGCACAGTGCACTTAAAAATTATCATGGACACCTTTTAGTAGTTAAGACTTTAATTGGGGTCAAAAATTGAGATGTTTTTGGTTATTTATAGTATAAAAGTGAGCCAAAAACGGGGGGTGTGCGCATATTAGGGGGTGTGCGCTTATTACGTCGAATATGGTACTCACTTCATATTGATGAACACTAACATGACCGTTAACTTTTAAGGACGGTATGGTGCGTCGAATTAACATCGATCATCATGATGCACCAACGCAGCACTGGCGAGTACGTTGCCACTGCACTGGTACATCATGCTGACCTTTAGGTAACTTGCCCATTAGACAGGCAACTAGTTGCCTGCAACTGCAAGTTTGCTGATACTGACAATCATGGAAAATAAATCGATTTTACAGTCAAGTGTCATTTTCACTGGGGATATATAATGTATTCAACAAAGGAGTGTACACAAAAGTGTAAATGAAGAATTCTTGAAATAGAAATTGAATAAACGCGTGATGAGGTATAGCAAAAAAGATAATTTTTTGAATCGTTTGAATTAAAAGATTTTTAAAATCACCGTTTTCAGACTAGACGAGCTGCACGAGGCTATCTGTAACCATGTGAAGCTGAACCCAGTGTCGGCAGACATGCTGGTGTCCCTGCGGCCGGGGTCCCTGGTACTGGCCACCTCACCACAGGACCCGGAAGGCGAGGAGCACCGCATGTAAGTGGGACGTCTCATATCTGGAAAAATTCTTGTTGTAATAGTTTCCAAAATAGTTTCCCTCAAAGCCGATCGTGCCAGGAAAGTCCAGCTCGTACATACATTTTTACATACAATACCTGCAGGACTAGTGTAAACTTTTTCAGTTTCGTCCGTCTTATTTGTCACCTGAAATTTAGTATTTCGCATGTTTCGCACTACCGCCGTACTGTAATTTCTTGTGTATAAGCCTAAGTCACATACTTACCGCACCCCTATTACTTTGACAAATCCTATAAGCCTCATTGGGGGTCTGATTATGGCGACTTTAGTACCATAGTGTACTTGGACTTTGGACCTATCCTATAAGCCGCACAGAGATCTAACCCGCAGACTAGCCTTGGCTTCTACTTCACTCCAAATTTACGTAATGTTCTCCGGTGTAGGTGGTACCGCGCCAAGCTGCGTGGTGTGGAGGAGGACCAGTATGATGTCTTCTACCTGGACACCGGGGAGTCAGAGTACGTGACGGCCGACCAGGTGCGGCCCCTCCCCCCCACCTTCACACACACACCCTACCAGGCCATAGAGTGTAACCTGCCACATGTCGCGCCACTAGAAGGTGAGGCGGAATTTATCTCTTTTAAAATTAAATTTAGAAAATAATATTTTGAAATTTAAATTTTAAAATAATATTTAAATTTTTTTTTTTAAAGTAAAACGCAAATTCTCGCCTCTAAGCCTAACTCGCGTATAAGCCGCACCCCCAACCCCCAATCCTATAAGCCAGGCAGGAGGTATGAAAATGGCATATCTTATACCATACTATAGTACTGAAAACCCTGATATAAGCCGCACTCTACATTGGCATGTTTGTAATGAAATTAAAATAAAATCCTCTACTTGTACAGATGGAGGGGAGTGGGGTGACGAGGTGGGAGACCCCTTCTGGGAGCTGGTCAGTGACTGCGGCAGCCAGTCCAAACCCCTGCGGGCAGAGGTACGGACATCTCATTTATTTCGCGCTGTATATATTTTCACGTCTTTCGTAGATGTTAAATATCCACAAATTTTTGTCTTTTATAGTGAATATTTTTTCGTGCATGCCAGTTGATATAACTTGTAAGTACCGGTATACGTTAAATTCTCATTTTATCCACTGACGATCGTAATTTTATATAATGTATACATGCCAATATATACATTTATATATAATATGTATACAGTATTCGACGTAATAAGCACCCTCCCCCTTATAAGAGCCCCCCCCCCCCATTTTTGGGGCATGTTAAGACTAGAACAAAGGCTCAAATTTCACTATCTAGGCATGATACATGAGTGCAACAGTGGCAAGTGACTCGCCTGCTACAAAAGAGAATATATCCAACATAGCTGTCTCTTCCCCGTGTAGGTTGTGGGGACGGCGCAGGCGCTGAACATCGGTCTCACTAAGTACACCATCCGTCTGTTTGACACCAACACCGAGTTCGACATCGACATAGCGCAGGAACTCGTCACACAAGGATACGCACGGCCCCTGCCACTCATGATCCAGGTAAGGGGTAACCCTTTAAGGACTGCACACTGCTTTAATGTGCACTTTGTTGTCATGGTGCATGAATACAGCACTGGCGAGTAACTCTCCAGGGCTCCATGAATGCATCATGCCAACCATATAGGGTTGAAACCCACCTGTAAGGTTATTTTGATGCATGAATGAAGCCGTGAAGCCGTGACGTGTCATGGCTACCCGAATTAATTATGGGGCCCTTAAATGGTTGAATGAAAAAAAATTGATAGTTTGTGTCCATAGATATGATTTGTCAACAAACTAAGCCAAAGATCAAAAAGTCATGATGCATGATAAGATTATCGACATCATTCAGTAGAGCTCTTTTTGGATTTTCTTATATAAATTGTGTCGATTGATATCAGATTTTATCAAAATATATTTTTCTATTAAAAATACTACTACGTTTCAGACTGAGATGCCGCCTGTGGATGAGACTGTGACGGCGTCCTACAAACTGCTGCCCGCCCTGTGTACCGAACTCGTACTCAGCACTGTAAGGACTTTTATAATTAATATCAAGAAAATGTCCTCTTGTTAATGATTTTCCTCAAAGCCAATAGATCCATGGAAGGCTGAGTCATACTTACATCTTACATACTGGTTTGAATAAGCACAGGTGTCTCTAATTAGCGCAGGTCTTGTATAAGCGCAGGATAAATTAGGGTGCAATGGAGAGTTACCATTGGCATTTATAAGCGCCACGTGCTTACTGAGGTAGTGTTTTAAACGCGTTATGTCCTCTGTTATCATAGAAATAAAGAAAAATCGAGTTTTCTCAGGAAACAGAAGTCAGGTAAAATACGGCTCCCAACTTCTACTTGTTGCTTTTAAATCGAACGACATTCTCACTTTGTAAAACATATTGCCATGCATCACGACACAATATCAGAACGTAACCGTATTAACTGTTCCATCATTTCTCACAGGATTACCAAAGGCGGATTATGCTGATCGACCAGATTCAGAAAATCATCAGGACCAACCAGAATGAGTAACTTAACGAGTGGTCATTTTTTAATAACGTGGGGGGGGGGGGGGGTGGATTTTCGCGCGAGCGGGTCGAAATCTTTTTGCCCCCCGCCTCAGGCAAGTTGAAATTAAGCGCGGCTGGCCCTTTTGAGCTATAGCAATGCGCTGGCTTTTTCACTTAAAAGGGGTGCAATTTTTCTGGTCCCCCCTCAAGATTGGTCCAAATTCTTTTGGTCCACCTCCCCTTCAAGGGGTCCATTTTTTTGGGTCCCCCCCCCCCCAAATCCGCCAACCCCCCCTTGTTGTTAAAAAAATGACCACAATGTCAGCAATCAGATCGCTATTATGCTTACTGGTACTCTATAACAAAACTAAGGAATCATGAAGGCTAGTGTACCGCGCCCTCAAATGTGTTTTAACGCTCACTGAACCAAAACAAGATTATGCATTTAAAAACTTGCGTTACAGCGTGGAGGGCATGTGTCAGTGCCGCGCGGTGGGCGCCTTGTGTCAGGCGCTGGGGTACCTCAGTAACATGGAGATTGTGGAGCTGCTCTGTAAATGTCTCATCCTGCTGACCAAGCTAGACCCCAGTGTGTTCGACGCCATTTTGAAGGACGACGGGGTGACCACGCTATGCCGCATACTCGCCAGGGTAAGTACATTAATATTGTTATTATATACTGTGTTTGATATTTCAGAAATTCTCTTTAACGCTTTGAGGGCAGCATAGTGCATGGGCTTTTGATATCGTCATGATGCACCCCTAGAGGGGTCGACATTTTTTAACCCCCCCCCCCCCCCCCCCCCGGCAGGCTGAAAAGCGCGCGCGTTCGCGCCCCTTTGTAGCATAGTACATTGTAACGCGCGGGTTTTTTCCCTCAAAACAGGTTGAATTTTCTTACCCCCCCCCCCCCCAATCCACCACCACTCCCCCCCTCCCAATCCACCACCACCCCCCACTGTTGTTAAAAAATGAGCACTCCCTTACTTTGTGTTGACATCTCTGTAGATATAATGTATCATCTCATATTGTAGGCCAACACAACGGGACACAGGATAGTGACTTCAACCATCTCAGAGTTAGTTCAACAACAGCGGTAAGTCCTGTGATTCATATCTAAATTCACCATTACATTGCCATGCCTATTACAGAAATAAAAGCACCATTTTTTATTGGATGAATGAATGAAAAAAAAGACCAGTAGTCAATATATATCTGTAAGCAACTTTAACCTATTTATTGGCTTTGGGACCTTGTCCCCAAAGCCATTTGCACCACTGACCAGTGTGTCAGCTTTTCGACAAGAAAAGACTAGCATAAGCCCCCTTGTTCATTGTTAGATATAGCCCTAGCTGGCCCTTAAACCTTGTTTAGGACTGGTATCCCCATGTGTCCTTGTAGGCATGTGCAAGACTAATTTATCCTAGATCTTGTTTTCAGTTACTACATGTAGAACCAATGTACCTTGTGGTAAGGCCTAGACATCTTGTGAACAGCCATATTTTGAGTTCTCTAAGGGAGTGCTCATTTTTTAACAACAGGGGGGGGGGTGGTGGATTTGGGGGGGGGGTAAAAAATTTGGACCCCTTGACCGGGGGGGGTAAAAAATTTAGACCCCTCTTGGGGGGGGGGTGAAAAAAATTCAACCTGTTTTGAGGGAAAAAGCCCACGCGTTACTATGCTACAAAGGAGCGCGAACGCGCGCGATTTTCGGCCTGCGGGGGGGGGGGGGGTAAAAAATTTCGACCCCTCTAGGGGGGGGGGTGAAAAAATTTCGCACGCTCCGCGCGAAATCTCACCACCCCCCCCTGTTGTTAAAAAATGAGCACTCCCTAATGTGGCTGTCAATGGCAAGGATAGGTACCAGCCTAATAACTATTGACTCCTATGTCAAGCCAAGCTGTCAATGTCAATGCCAATTCCCATACTATGCACATACAGGACCTATACTAGAAGTTGAGTGGGTCCAGGGTGGCTCTTGAAATCACTCAAGCCCGCCCAAAGACAAACTGTGAAGTCCAACATAATAACCCCTCCTTCACCCCACACACACATGCACCAACCCTGAAATAATATTTTACAGTCTTTAAAGTTAGGCCATCACAAGTCCTCCTTGTGCCCCCTCCTCCTCCCTGTGCCTCCCTGTGCCCTCTCCTCCTCCTGCATCTGCCCTCTCCTCCTCCTGCCTCTGCCCTCTCCTCCCTCCTTTCTCTGCCCTCTCCTCCTCCCTCTGCCCTCTCCTCCTTCCTATGCCCCCTCCTACTACCCCATCTACCCCCCCCCCCCCGCCACTCTACCCCATTTTCCTCCTTCCTGTTACCTTCTCCTCCCTCTGCTTTCCCTCCTTCTGCCCCCTCCTCCTCCTTCTGACTGCCAAGATGGCTGCCGAAAACTCAAGATTGTCTGATTTCCTTGTGTGATACATGGATAGTAGTGTTTTCTGGGATGTAGAATCCATTTTCAGGCTCACGATTTCAATCCGGGAAATTTCCAAGATGGCTGCCAAGATGGCCACCAAAAACTCAAGGTTGTCTGATTTCCATGTGTGATACATGGATAGTAGGGTTTTCTGGGATATAGAATCCATTTTCAGGCTCAGATTTTCAATCCGAGAAATTTCCAAGATGGCTGCCAAGATGGCCACCAAAAACTCAAGACTGTCTGATTTCCTTGTGTGATACATGGATAGTAGGGGTTTCTGGGATGTAGAATCCATTTTCAGGCTCACAATTTCAATCCGGGAAATTTCCAAGATGGCTGCCAAGATGGCCACCAAAAACTCAAGGTTGTCTGATTTCCATGTGTGATACATGGATAGTAGGGTTTTCTGGGATATAGAATCCATTTTCAGGCTCAGATTTTCAATCCGAGAAATTTCCAAGATGGCTGCCAAGATCGCCACCAAAAACTCAAGATTGTCTGATTTCCTTGTGTGATGTATGGATAGTAGGGGTTTCTAGGATGTAGAATCCATTTTCAGGCTCAGATTTTCAATCCGAGAAATTTCCAAGATGGCTGCCAAGATCGCCACCAAATACTCAAGATTGTCTGATTTCCTTGTATGACACATGTATAATAGGGTTTTCTGGGGTGTAGAATCCATTTGTAGGCTCCGATTTTTGATCTAGGTAATTTTCAAGATGGCTGCCAAGATGGTATTTGCATAGGCATCAATGGAGGTGCATTGGTACCTATTTGATTCCATTGACACATATTGGATTCTATTGTTATGCCATACATGAATTGCATAAGAACCCCAGAAACACCAAAAATTATAAATCTATGCCCCCTCGTTTTCTCACATGTAGTTCATAACAATCTTATAAAACCCAAAGCCACTACGGCTTTGCCGTAAAATCCTTGAATTTGTCCCCTTGTGTATAAATGAAAGCAACCTAATTATCTAGTAACTGGTTTTAATACCTGAAAAAGAAAAAATCTTGCGGCATCTTGATATACCCTTAAACCTTGCGTATAAGCCTAACTCGCGTATAAGCCGCACCCCGAGTTTGATGCGATCCTATAACCGTAGAGGCCATCTGAGAATTGTTTATTTGTTACTGTGGAATACTTATAAAAACTCTCATATAAGCCGCACCTTGTATAGGCATGTTTGGTATCAAAAGAAAGCTGAGTCTGATTCGCGTACAAGCCGCGGCTTATACGCGAGGTTTTACGGTACTTGTTTTGTTCCAGGTTACGGGAGCAGTTTGTGGGTCGGGGCGTGCTGCGGCTGTTGTCTGCGCTGCTGTATGACACGGACACAGAACACCCGGAGGTAGGGGGTACCCTGTAACCCTTTAAGGAAAGCATCATGCCTTAATGCATCATGCCCTGGGTCGGCATGATGCATGAATGCAGCCCTGGCGAGTAACTCGCCAGGGCTGCATTCAAACATCATGCCGACCCTATGGGAGTATTAAGGCATACCGCCAGATCAAATTAATATGACATCACAAATTACGGCATTGTACTACTTGGGGTATCCACGCAGACACGTGGTCGCGCCTGACGCATACTACAGCATTGAGTTGTGGATTGGATGTAAAAAGTGGAAGGTGGAGATGGAACCCAAAACGAGAACTGCTTGTAATATTTTTGATATGGTATATAAAAATGAATGGATATTTTTCCCAAAATCGGGATGATATTCTGCATTGGGGGTACTTCCAAAAATAGCATAAGTGTTATATTTGGGTCATTATACATTGGAAAAGATCTGAATTACGGGTCCACCACGTGGGGAGTAGGGCAGGAGGGGATCAGGTGAACTGTACAAGGTGCCTGTTGCGGAATTGGAAGAGGGGCAGGGGGTGGGTGGTGACATCAGCTCAAGTATAATAGGACACAAAAGTGTATAAAGAAATGAAGAAGGCTGAGTTCTCCCACACTTATCTACTGAATAAAGGCCGACATGCCCTTTATTCAGTAGGAAATGGAGGCTGAGTTCTCCCAGACTTCTCTACTGAATAAAGGTCGACATGCCCTTTATTCAGTAGGAAATGGAGGCTGAGTTCTCCCACACTTCTCTACTGAATAAAGGACGACATGCCCTTTATTCAGTTGGATATGGAGGCCGCGTCCTCCCATACTTCTCTACTGAATAAAGGCCGACATGCCCTTTATTCAGTTGGATATGGAGGCCGAGTCCTCCCATACTTCTCTACTGAATAAAGGCTGACATGCCCTTTATTCAGTTGGATATGGAGGCCGAGTCCTCCCATACTTCTCTACTGAATAAAGGCTGACATGCCCTTTATTCAGTTGGATATGGAGGCCGAGTCCTCCCATACTTCTCTACTGAATAAAGGCTGACATGCCCTTTATTCAGTTGGATATGGAGGCCGAGTCCTCCCATACTTCTCTACTGAATAAAGGCAGACATGCCCTTTATTCAGTTGGATATGGAGGCCGAGTCCTCCCATACTTCTCTACTGAATAAAGGCTGACATGCCCTTTATGCAGTAGGAAATGGAGGCTGAATTCTCCCATACTTCTCTACTGAGTACCCAAACCAAGTGTGCAAGTGTACATCTCTCTTCTATAAGGGGAAGATAAGAGTAGTGGTACGCTGCTCCACCCACCTGTACATGTATGGGACTACCTACATTTGTCTCCCCTATAAGGGGAAGATGGGAGTAGTGGTACGCTGCTCCACCCACCTGTACATGTATGGGACTACCTACATTTGTCTCCCCTATAAGGGGAAGATGGGAGTAGTGGTACGCTGCTCCACCCACCTGTACATGTATGGGACTACCTACATTTGTCTCCCCTACAAGGGGAAGATGGGAGTAGTGGTACGCTGCTCCACCCACCTGTACATGTATGGGACCACCTACATTTGTCTCCCCTATAAGGGGAAGATGGGAGTAGTGGTACGCTGCTCCACCCACCTGTACATGTATGGGACCACCTACATTTGTCTCCCCTATAAGGGGAAGATGGGAGTAGTGGTACGCTGCTCCACCCACCTGTACATGTATGGGACTACCTACATTTGTCTCCCCTATAAGGGGAAGATGGGAGTTGTGGTACGCTGCTCCACCCACCTGTACATGTATGGGACCACCTACATTTGTCTCCCCTATAAGGGGAAGATGGGAGTAGTGGTACGCTGCTCCACCCACCTGTACATGTATGGGACCACCTACATTTGTCTCCCCTATAAGGGGAAGATGGGAGTAGTGGTACGCTGCTCCACCCACCTGTACATGTATGGGACTACCTACATTTGTCTCCCCTACAAGGGGAAGATGGGAGTTGTGGTACGCTGCTCCACCCACCTGTACATGTATGGGACCACCTACATTTGTCTCCCCTATAAGGGGAAGATGGGAGTTGTGGTACGCTGCTCCACCCACCTGCACATGTATGGGACTACCTACATTTGTCTCCCCTATGAGGGGAAAAAGGCCCATGTCGCCGTGTCGAATTTAGGGGTCTAGGGCCATTTTATTGAGTGTTAAAAAAGTAGGATGTACTACACATGTTATGGTAGGTAAAGCAGCGTACCACTACTCCCATCTTCCCCTTATAGGGGAGACAAATGTAGGTATCCATACATGTTCAGGTGGGTGGAGCAGCGTACCACTACTCTCATCTTCCCCTTATAGGGGAGACAAATGTAGGTATCCATACATGTTCAGGTGGGTGGAGCAGCGTACCACTACTCTCATCTTCCCCTTATAGGGGAGACAAATATAGGTATCCATACATGTTCAGGTGGGTGGAGCAGCGTACCACTACTCTCATCTTCCCCTTATAGGGGAGACAAATATAGGTATCCATACATGTTCAGGTGGGTGGAGCAGCGTACCACTACTCCCATCTTGCCCTTATAGGAGTATAGTTTTGTGTCCTACTATAGCAGAGGGCGGTGATTGATTGGTCTAGACATCACTATACATTTTTGTGTAATTACATAGTTGTTCATTTCCACCCCGCCAATGATAGCCCAATGACGGTGTAGATTTCAGCTGAGAGCCAAGTGGGTGTGGGAGTGGGTGGGGGGAGTGGGGAGAGGGGGCGGATGGCAGTGACCGACTAAGTGGGTGGGAGGGGTGGGGTGTAGATAATATCATGACGTTGTCGATTTCAGGTGAGAGTTGGGGTGTGGTCTGGGTGGCAGTGGTAAGGGCCTATGGTGCCATGTAGTGCCGTCCATTTGGTGAGTTCACATTCCACTTTTTGACCAACCCCGCACCCCGCGCATTGGATACCCCAAGTAGTACAATGCCCAAATTACAATACATATATATCCTATTAAAGCATTTTGGTCGAAGTTATTACCATTCTTTAGACATACATTTCTCTGTTTAATACTGTGTGAACTTTCCTCCCACACGTTCCTATAGCTGATATCAAATATTGATTCATGTGAGTAGAAATCTGGTCCATTTGCTTTAACATGGGGAAAATGCAACTTTCTAATTTCAGACAATAAAACATGCCTTGATATCCATAAGTGAAGTGTCGCAAGCATTAACGGAAAGGTGAGTTTTACAATGATATGGCTAGATTCGGGGGGGGGGGGGAGGCATATATCATATGGCTCATAAGTTTGAGAATAGTCCAGTGAATTGTCATGAGATTTATATTGCAAACGGAACTTTTAATCAAAAAAAAAATTTCATATAAAAGTGGATCTTCATGCTACCGGTACTTGGTTGTTGAAGGCCTTGATACATAAGAAATTTCTAGAATAATCCTATTTTTATTTTGCAGACACCGTGTGATCGTGTTGCGGAGTGGGTGTGTGGCGGCGCTCTGTCACCGTCTGGAGAACTCCAACGACCACGTCAACAGCGTCAACTGTCTCCTCGCACTCACCGCACTCTTCTCTGAAGTCAAGTAGGTGCACTTAAAGTGTTAAAACAAAAGTGGTTCGAGGGGATCTTTGAATGGGGGTTGTTTGAAGTAGCTGTTATATCTACTCCAATGGCATGCTGTTCATCTTTCCCTTCCACGCTGGTCACATGAATCAAGATTTGATAATGTACCATACGTTCACGATAATCCGGCTGGTTTTGATGGACCGCTGGTTTTGTATAAGCGCGGGGGGAATAGGGGTCTCCAAATTGTTTTTTAAACACTTAATCAGCACCTTGAATAAGCGCCAATTAAAGAGCACCCCGGTGCATTATCGCGACGGTACAGTATAAGTCTGGCATGGTGCATCATACCGACCCTACAGAAGAGTATCACTGGTGAGTCGGCATGATGCTTGAATGGAGCCCTGGCGAGTTACTCGCCAGGGCTGCATTCATGTATCATGACGACCAAGGGCATGATGTATTAAGGTATCATGCTATCCTTAAAGGGTTAAAAGATGACCCTAATAGTTCCTCGTTCCGCCCCCAGGGTGCAGGAGGAGAGTCGTCGGTGGGCGATGCCGGTGCTGAGTAAGTTGGTACTGGAGGTGGCAGACCGGCCGCGCCTTGCCAACCCCGTCCTACTCGCCCTCTGTGCGCTCGCACGGGGGAGTCGAATCAACAAGGAGACTCTACTAGACTACAATATTATCAACGCTCTACGCACGTGAGTACTGCACACTCACTCAGCATGCAGAAATAAAACCCTGAAATATCATTTTTGTAGGAATTAGCAAGGATTGACGAGGAGGTGTAAACTCTGCCACTACTTTTGTAGGAATTATATTTCTGTACAAATTTCTGGTAATATCTTTCAAAATGACCTGACAAAAATGATGAGATCTGCTTTCCTGTCGAGTCTTTGACCTATAGCGATAATTCTGGTGGCTCCATATGCGCGGCCATGTTATTTCTGTCCTTGGAATATCCCACGATATGATGCCAGGCACCAGTCACACACCATGATATCCCAGGAACCGGCTGCATTCCGAGAACAGAACCAACATCTCACCAAACCTGGTGGTTCAGCCTGTACGTGCTGATCACGGAGAAAAAGTGTCCTCCCGTTTATCGCTATACCTTGACTGTATATGATAACAGCATCATTCGTATACTATCTCATTGAATTGCACTGTGTTTAGAAAAAAACATATTATGAAATAAACACTTTATAAACTCAATGCTATCTTTCTGTAGGTTAAGTAGTAGTCCCATGCTAACAGAGGAGGCGCGGGGGGAGTGTATGGACCTGCACGACTCGCTGACCACCCTGAGACGTATTACCGAGTACCCGGAGGGGTTACCGAGCATGACACCCGCTAACGTCACCGCCACCGACAGCCAGGACACGGACGAGGAGAATAACGCTGACTCACGGTCAGTGGTGGAGTTTCTGTACACTTTAACTGCACTGCATTAGATAAACCACTTGGGAAGTCTCCTAGGAGCATTGAAATGAGATGAGATATCTTTGTAAAGATTTTGAAATGATGATGCATGTGACATTTCAAACCCCCCCCCCCCCCCTCTCTATCATCGGACATGATGAACTGTATATATATGTGTTTCCAGTACGAAACATTCCATACATTGAGACATATAACATAGTGAATGATAAAAGGTGAACTGGGCCTTACCTCTGAGACAGATATTGTTGTGTATCCATGGGTTTTACTCTGGCGCTCAGAGCAAAAGAAAAAAAAAAAAACTGATCCTATCATATTTCCAGACGTGGTAGAGGCGACTACAGTAACATCCCCATCCCAGTGGACGCTCTCAACTTGGTGACTAAGAGGTAAGCAGATGTATGACCAGCCACAAAGAAGGGATGCTCAGTGCAAGGCCGTGCAGAAAAATCAGAAATAGGCCGCATTATTTATGAGTAATCTTGTGGGGAATTTGAAGTTGAGTGAGCGTGAGGGGGATTTGAATTTATTCGTGAACTTGCTATGGATTTAGAAGTTATGAGCGCTCAGAGTAAATTCATCTGTATTTGTATAGTTTTAGTACCAAAATCTATAACATTTGATATGATGAATGATAAATACAGTGTAATAAAACGTTACAATAAAGTACTGCCATAACACAATGCTTGCAGGGCTAACCCGGAGGTGAAGTGGTTCCAGGACCGCCGTAACCTGATCCTGCTGATCCAGCTCAAGAACGTGCACGACAACCTCAACGTCACCATCAAGGAACGAGCTTTCATCTTCAGGTACCTATGCATGTCGCTAAAAGATAACATTTGTCGTCATGATACACCAATGCAGCCCCAGCAAGTAACTCGCTGAGGCTGCATTGGTGCATCATGCCGACCCTGCAGGAGTATCTCAATCCCATAGGGTCGGCATGATGCTTGATGGCTGTATTCTCCTCTAACCGAGAAAGTTATGGGAAAAATAGTGGGGGGGGGGGGGGGGGTGTATAAAGTATTGCAATAAAAATCAGAATGTGCTATTCTCTTTTGAGATTTTAGAAATTTTCCGTCAAATTGAAGACTCTCTAGTGCTTTAACGTAGCGTTACAATAACTATTGTAATGATGTTTTAGGGGTACCCTATATTTAAAAAAAAACAAGTGGCGCTATAGGGTATATAAAGTCAACTGCCACCAGTCTCTCTTCCCTATCTGTATTCACACACCCAGCAGTTGCCTTCTGTCTTCGAAATTCTCTGCAGATTGAAAAATATCTTTAAAGTTAAATTCATGACCATATATCCAGTGTTAATGAATACCCTAATGTCCTGTTTCTCTCAGTGCGGTGGTGGAGCGGGTGGAGTATGTGTTGGACCTGTCGCTGTTTGAGCAGATAAACCCCGACCGCTGTGAGACCCAGGTCCGCCCCGGGGAGGTCAGGGTGGGACTACGGAAGATGACCTCTGGCAACTGGCCACGCGTCACCTCCGACAAATCCAAGGTAGGTCTGCCATGGATCTTTAGTACGTAGGCCTAGGGGGGTAGAAGGACTGGGCCTAGAGCTCAGACACTTTATGCCAAACCAAATAGTGCTATTTCTGAATAACTAAACCAACTTCCAACCCTTACTTTCGACCCTTATGTATAGTGGCATCTCAGTCCAGACCTTGATTTGACCTTATCTCTGGTATATTTACAGCCTTACCTCAGTCCTGACCTTGATTTGACCTTGTCTCTGGTATATTTACAGCCCCCCTACCTCAGTCCTGACCTTCATTTGACCTTGTCTCTGGTGTATTTATAGCCACCTTACCTAAGTCCTGACCTTGATTTGACCTTGTCTCAGGTATATTTACAGCCACCCTACATCAGTCCTGACCTTGGTTTGACCTTTATCTCTGGTATATTTACAGCCACCCTACCTCAGTCCTGACCTTGGTTTGACCTTTATCTCTGGTATATTTACAGCCACCCTACCTCAGTCCTGACCTTGATTTGACCTTAGCTCTGGTATATTTACAGCAACCCTACTTCACAGGGTACCCACAAACAGGGAAACCATGGAATACCAGGGAAAATGGAAAAAAATGTTGCCAAAACACAGGGAAAACACATGGAAAACTATTTTTGCACACAGGGAAAAATTGTTTGATGGTGTAGTTATGATCCATTTTCCAAAAGCATGAAAATGCATCATTTGGCTTCTAAATTTTCAAATTTTTCCTGCGGGGCATGCCCCCAGACCCCCTTACTGATATTACTGGGCCTTGTATCCTGACTAAACATTGCAATTTTTTTGTCAGGAGTTTGCAGGTATTATCATGTTGTGGGTGGCTTTATGGAAACTCCTCAATTTCTTTCTTTTCAAATTTTTATATTCATTTTGGTGGAGTAAATGAATTGTCCATATCCAAGGACCAATGAGGAATTGCTTTCCCTATTTATGGCAGGGGGGGGGGGGGGGAAGAGGAGGCTCGTGATTTCCCCAGATGCATTAAGTTTATTCATGCTTCTAGATTTTATTTTGGCTTTTAGATTTAAAAATACTCTCCAGCCCTCCTCCCCCTAGAATTGTCTCTTTCCCTTTCTTTTGAGACTTGGTATCCAGTAGCTCCAAAACCTCAGACAGGATCAGAATGCAGCATTTTGATTCTAGGTTTTCAAAAAAATAATTCCCCTGGTCCACTACCAGTCAACCTATTAGATATGATATGTCTGTGTCAAAATGCATCAGATTGCACCATTTCAAGTTTCTCCCACCTTTTCCTTCAAAAGCAAGGTTCCTGTCCAAATAATAGAGTATAATACAGATATGAGCCTTAAATTATTTTCTGACAAAATGCACCAGAATGCGCCGTTTCAAGTCTGGGCTAGCAAGATTTTCGATGGGGGAGGGGGATGCTTCCAAACTCCCCTCATTGATCCTCAAATTTTTCTGTTTGGACATTGTATGCGTGAGTTGGCTTCTCAGGGGTGTGAAATGTCTGAGGAAACTCGGATATCTGAGGTTTTTATCTCCACCAGGACAGTTCCTGAGATGTGTTCAGATTCAATGAGGACTCTGTTTCCCTTTATGTAGGGGGGACTTGAAAGTATCATCAGACCAGAACACCAAAATGCATGAAACCGCACCATCTGGCCTCTTATTTTTTCCAAATTTTCTTGGGGGCATACCCCCCAAACCCCCCTACTGCTGTTAAAGTGTGTCATTTACAAGGGCTTGCAGTAGATGAGTCTGCCTTGTGCGCAGCCTTGTTACATCATGCCCCATGTTCAGAGGAAATCATTTTTTCCATTTCACACCCAGCTTCTAGATTTTCAAAATTTGAGCGTCCTAGTGATTTATCATACAAGACGTGATGATACTTTGCTTTGGTGGGGCCATTTAGTGTCATGATGTCTAACTGATTCTTTATCATGTGTCACTCATGCTTCTGGAGAGACTTTGATTTTGAATGTTAATAACTGTTCCAGAGCAAACAGCACAGGGAAAATCCTCAGTAGCTCAGGGAAAAACAGGGAAAACACATGGAATTTGAAAATGAAAATTGTGTGGGAACCCTGACTTCAGTCCTGACCTTGATTTGACCTTTAACGCTGGTATATTAACAGCTGCCCTACCTCAGTCCTGACCTTGATTTGACCTTATCTCTGGTATATTTACAGCTGCCCTACCTCAGTCCTGACCTTGATTTGACCTTTAACTCTGGCATATTTACAGCCACCCTACCTCATTCCTGACCTTGATTTGACCTTATCTCTGGTATAATTACAGCCGCCCTACCTCAGTCCTGACCTTGATTTGACCTTTATCTCTGGTATATTCACAGCCACCCTACCTCAGTCCTGACCTTGATTTGACCTTATCTCTGGTATAATTACAGCCGCCCTGCCTCAGTCCTGACCTTGATTTGACCTTATCTCTGGTATATTTACAGCCGCCCTACCTCAGTCCAGACTTTGGCCGGTACATAGAGGAGAGTGAGTCAGACAGTGAGGACAGCGATCACGGGGAACGCAACAAGGAGTCTCCACTTGAACTCATACAACGTAAGTTGTCTATTTCCCGGTAGCAGATGACTGTGAAATCTTACAGATTTACTCATCTTCCTACATAGTACCGTAACACCTTGATGATAAGCCGACTTCCCTTATAAGCCGAATTTCGGGTTATACAAACAGCTTTAAAGTACAATGAGTGGATAGAAAAACACCCTTATAAGCCGACCCTCCACTTTGAGAGGGAATTATAAGCTGAATCAAGCCACAAATCACCCAAAAAGGGTGGCTTATCAGAGAGGATTTACGGTACCAGGTTTACCATTGCCCAAATCCACTATTGTCCTTGTATGTCTGTATCATATAATCCCTCCCATCCCGCAGGTTGCCTGCCGCGACCCAAGAGCCTGCCGGTGCCTCCTGCAGACTATGTTAGCCTCCTGCAGCCGGGACAGTTCCACCCGTACGACCCGCACGACGACCCCAACTACAAGTCTCCCAGCTCCGAGGACAGCGACGACGAGCGGGACCGGGGCGACGAACACGAGGAGGATCTACAGCGGCAGTTCTTTAACTTGTAACACAATATCATGTGTCTTTAGGATTATGTTGTTATATTACATACATTAAGTCATTTCCATACAGAAGAGATATCATTTCGCTAAACTCCCACTCACCCCATATATAGGACTAAGTCTAGGCTGAGTGGGCTGTTAATACATGTATCCCATGATCGCAGCAGATTCCCGATAAGGGAGTGTTCATTAATAAGACGGGAACTGGTGGAATCTCGCGTGAGCCCACCGAAATTATTTCCCCTGCGTTTTAGTGAAGGTTTCTGAAATTGTTAATTTGTTTGTTCAGTTTCCTACAGTTTTATCTGCTGCTATTAAAATACAGCTGACTCTTAACCGTGGGTAGCCACACAGAAAGGAAGCTCCCCGCACCTACGTGCATTCAGTACTGCATTTAACGCCACTCTAAAAAATAGATCACATTTAAAATTCGGTTTGCATACATCACATCTATCGCAGCATCGACAACAGCTTGGAACACACAGAGAACTTACTGAGTTTGTTGCTCATTTCATGTATTATCACTTGAAGGTATAGAGAAGTTGTGCCCAAATATATGCTAACAAAAAAAGTGAATATCTCACCATGTGTTCTGATAGCAAACTTTACAATGAATTGTTGCCTAACATATGCATATACCCAAGGCTGGTGCTATTTTCTGTTAATATTTAATTTGACAAAGGTACATGTATTGTAAATGCATGTATGTGTCCAACAGAAATCTTGCAAATTCAAAAATAAATATCACTTTCACACGCTAAGCATAACAAAACTTACATGTGCGCTAACATCTAGTCAAGATTTATCCATTCTATCATGTAAGCTACTTGCCATAGATAGCCAGCTGAATTGATATAGAGCAAACGATGACGGCACATGATATGGACATAGTGACACAGTGAGAGAAAGAAGAACCATGTCGTTAGTAAATGTAGTAAATTCTTATTTATTTCATTTTGTTGTACATACCATGATATAACCAAGAGCATTATATTGATTTGCTGGTTATCAAGCTTATAAAACAGTATATGGATCCAGAGATAAAAATACATTCTACGAATAGGCTCTCATCAGAATGTATAGACTATAGCCATCGTGTGAAAGGCTTTTGTGAAGACTAAATAAATGTTATATTTTCATGAGCTTGTATATAGTGTTATATGTATATATCATAAACCTTAATAAATACGATGCTAATAGTGTAATACCTCATCAGCTCATGGGAAATGCAGTGTTCAAGAGACTGTTAAACCCTATTCTGATAATTGATGTTCTACTTCAAAAAGAAATGTTTTCCTAAGGCTGTTAATAGTCCATAAAATGCCAAGTCTGTCATATTATTTTTTTGTTACTCGCATGTTATGTCCTTGACTGAAAACCCGAGACGGACCTTTTTTCTGATCTCATAGTTTCAGTTATCACTGATTTACTTTGTTAAGTAACATAACTAGCAGTGCATCTGTTCCACAGTTTATGAAAACATTTCAAGGTCGATTTCCACCCTTCATCCAATGGGCTTGCAACGTCGTAGACTACCCACTGTAGCTCGTGCAAACACCAGAGTGAAAGACATTCTTCATGGCGGCAATTCAAGAAAGCTGGCATCTGAATATCAGCTCAAATTTCAATGTAGCACTGGGTCTGTCAGCTTATGGCAGAGTCTGAGGAATATGATATTAAAGCAGTGGCCACACTATAACATTTGTCAGAACACACCAGTTGGGAGAGTTGTCAATGGATGCTATTTGTCTAACAAGACTGAATAAACAGCTCTGATGGCTACCTGCAACTCTCAAATTCTGTCGCTCTGCACCCAGTAATGGTGCTTCTTGAGCCGTTTCCCTCTATGTTTGGATACGACCATCTTGAGCACTGGCTAATGCAAGAAGACTAGACCAAGAATGCGTTGGGAGAGTGACAGATTAAGACCCCACAGAGAGGGAATTCCACCGTCAGCCTTCTGTCTCAGAATGTCTTCACGCCTCATGTTCCACGACCAGCTGCGTCTTATCCCCGTTGACACTACCACCACCGTCTGGCACCACCGGCAGCGGTGGCTTGGGCACCATCGGCGGTACCGCCACCACCGCTGCGGCTGCGTTTCGACAGCTCTCCACCAGGTGGAGTCTGGGTGGCTTTGGCTTTTGCTGCGTCTCGTTCTTGGACTTGTTCCTGCGGTGGCAGCAGCAGCAGGAGACGAGGACCAGCAGGAGGAGGCAGCCTCCAGCGACACCAATGCCGAACCCGATCATACCCGCCAGCCCCATCGTCATGAAGCCACCAACTAACTGCATCCATGCTGCAACAAGGAGAGAAGGTGGTGATCATGTTGAAAGGACAGGTTAGACGAGTGAATGGAAACCACCGTGTTAAAAACTCACACTTTATGATTACAAACGAGAAGGAAATATGACACAAATGCCCCCGATGCAGAAGGTTATGCATACAGAGACCCTGCAACATGTTCAGAGGGCCTTAATTCAAAGCAATTTCGGTTCAGAGGGCCAAAGATCAAGTTAATCTGATTCATAGGACCTTAATGCCAGGGACCCTGGTTCAAAGGGCCTTGATTTCAGGGACCCTGGTTCAGAGGGCATAAGATTCAGAGGTCCTTGCTTCCAAAAGCCCTGGTTCAGAGGGCCTTAGATCCAGGGACTTTGATTCAGAGAGGGCCTAAGCTAAGATCCTAGGACCTTGATTCAGAGGGCATAAAATGGAATGCAGGGAAACTGATTCAAAAGACCTAAGATAAGATCCGGGGGCCCTGGTTCAAAGGGCCCAACATAAGATCCAGGGACTCTAGTTAAGAGGGCCTAAGAAAAGATCCAGGGCCCCTGGTCTAGCAAGCCTAAGATCCAGGGCTCCTGGTTCCATGGACACTGGTTCAGAGGGCCTTAGATCCAGGGACCCAGGTTCAGAGGGCCTTAGTGCCAGGGACCCTGGTTCAGAGGGCCTTAGTTCCATGGACACTGGGTCAAAGGGCCTTAGTACCAGGGACCCTGGTTCAGAGGGCCTTAGTTTCACGGACACTGGTTCAAAGGGCCTTAGTACCAGGGACCCTGGTTCAGAGGGCCTTAGCTCCAGGGACTGACCATGGTTCCGAAGGCCTAAAATACAGGACCCTAGTTTAGACAGCTCTGAATATAAGGGCCCTGGTTCAGAGGGCCTTTAGAAGATCCAGGGACATTGTTTCAAAGAGCCCAAAGACAGTAGCACTCACCGTTACAGTGCTGCTCATCCTGGGCGTCTGGACACTGGGAGGTGCCGTCACATTTGAGGCGAGCATTGATGCAGCGCCCTGTAGCCTCACATAGAAACTCATCCGCTGAGCACGGAGCTGTGAGAACAATTCAGAACAAGGATGTAATTGACTATCTTAATTGTCATTGCATACACAAAATCAACATATTTTAGCCATTCATGTTATGATAAAACATCCTTGTGTCAGATGAAATGGGAATGGCCTTGGGAAGAGACTATATGAACATGGCCCCACCATCAGAGGATCTTCAAATGACAGGAGCATAACGTCGTTTATAGGCTAAGCCAAGTGTAGATATAGAGGAATATTTTTGAAGCTGGCAAAGTAAATGTACCCTCAAAATCCTTGCCAAGATTCAAGAGAGGCCTAAGACTGTAAACTAACTTACAGCTTTGGGTTTTGATGGCGATCATCTTAAAGCCTCTGTATCCATCAGCGGCATCAGTTACAAACTTGACAGTGAGGTAGCGCTGTGTCTCAAGGTGTGTGAGGTTGGGGCGCTGCCACCCGCAGTACCGACCGATCAGCCACGTGTCGTTCTGTACCAGGCCATCGTACAGCTCCAAGTAGTCGCTGTGACACGCCCCGTCAATGGCCGGCTGTAGTTCCCAGTGCAGAAATTCTATGTCAAACCTGCAGTTCAAGACAGAGCGTGAGATGAAACCTGTAGTTACAGACAAAGAATGATGTGAAACCTGCAGTTAAGGACAGAATGATGTGAAACCTGCATTTAAGGACAAAGTGGTGTGAAATCTGCAATTAACAAGAAAGAATGACTAAGGTTTATATTGCTCAGTAATAATATTGATTGCTTTTCACAGGGGTGTGAAATCTCCGCGGAAACGCGGAAATCCACGTTTTTCATCTCCACAGGGATAGTTCCTGAGATTTGTCCAGATCCAATGAGAAATTTATTTCCCTTTATGTAGGGGGGGGGACTTAGAAGTATTGTCAAACCAGAACACCAAAATACATGACATTTCACCATTCTGCTTCTAGATTTTCAAAATTTTCTTGGGGGATATGCCCCCAAACCCCCCTAGTAATGTTAAAGTATATAATTTGTAAGGGTTTGGAGTCACATCATCACTTCAAGCAGCATCTTCAGCGGAAACCATTTTTTTCATTTCACACCCCTGTATTTCAGACCATAATATGTAATCAAGTAAGCACCAATAAGTTGCAGTTTTTCATTGATTCACAGCAAGCATTTGACACACTGGATCAAAGAAATATCTTGTTGCAAAAAGTTGCAAAATCATTGACCAAGAGGCACACGTGCCAATGGTAATACTGCTTAAGCATGTATGATGTTCATAACAATGAATTTTTGTTGTAGTGCTACAGGGATCAGTGCTTGGACCTGTGTTTTCACAAGCTGGAAAACTAGCAGTGAATATGTCATGGGCTGACTCAAATAATCTTAAAGCAGCCATATCCCCAATGGTATAGCACCCCCTGTTCTTGTCACTAATGAGAGAACATTAGTGAGAGGGTAGCTTAAGCATCCTTAGGCCACACCAAAAAAAAAAGTTGGTCTACGGATTTCCCGCACCATATTTTTCAAAATGTAAATTTTTTTTTTTTTGAAAAAAAAAGTGTCTACGGACAGCGCCCGCATCATTTTCTGAAAAATTGGATTATTTTTTTTGAATTTTTTTTTTTGGTGGCGTTTTCTGCATCGTTAGCCAGAAAATATATTTGTAAAATCTAAAAAAAGATTTTACCTCAGGAAAAAAAAAAAATATTCGCCCGCCCCCCTATTTCAAGGCTGAAATCCATTGACAAAAAAAAAATTTGGGAAAAAAAATAAATAAAATTCGCCCTACCGCACCTATTTTTGGAAGACAAAATCCGTAGACCAACTTTTTTTTTTGGTGTGGCCTTACCTTGCTCCAGGCCCCTCTCCAGCGTCGAGCACCAACCAGCAGTCCTGGTTTGAGCCATAACGGGCGAGGCTGAAGGTGTTGACGTGGGAGTTGATGTAGGCACAGTCATCGTTTACAACCCGGCCACATGCTCCCATGAACGCCTTACTCTGCCCTCGGTCCATGTAGTCTAAAAGAACAGTATAGCAGGGGTAGACACTAATATTTGCGACCATGGGCCACCCGGGCCCGTAGCTTCTGAAATTTGTGGGCCCGGGAATAAAGCTGTGGGCCCGGGAATTTCTTAAGTTAGTACAGTAAAATGGACACATATATTGAGAGTCAATGTAACATGCTGCTCTCTTCTATTTCTACAAAATAATCTGTCTTACTCTCTAGAAACCTTAATAATAGTCTGATTTACAAACCGTAAAAACTGGCATGTAGATCATGATTAGAGCCTTGCTACGGGCCACCCCGACCCGTAGCAAGCCAAACATTCTGAAAAGTACGGGCCCGGACCCAAAACTACGGGCCATTGGCTCCCGGGCCAGCGTTAGTGTCTACCCCTGGTATAGTGCTAAATGATTAACCCTTCAACATAGTGCTGGTTAGTAGCTCAATGGCACTGCCTGGATGCATTATGTCAACCATTCAGGAATGTTTCAATCCTGTACTGTAGGGACAACATGATTCAGAATGCAGCTCTGGGGATAATGGGCATAGCACATTAAAACACTATACCATCCTCAATCTATTGCAAAAAAAACAACAACAAAACAATGATTCTGTAGCATAATATTTGAAGATAAATCCCTTTGCTTTAGCTGTGATATAAGCAACCTCAAGGAAAATGTATAGATTCTATCCATCCACAGAAAACAGCACCATAATTCAGGGAGCCATAACCATCACTCATCACCTAGCGTACACATAATGGTGATTTAGATAATTGGTGGTGGACCAGGAAAACAGCACCTACAGCTGTATGACCTATATGAAGGCACAAGTAGGAGGCAGGTGGACTTTATTACAGCCAGCACATAATCACATTAATTAACTCTTTAAGATAGGCATAATGCATCATGACCTTGCGCGTCATGATGCATGAACGCAGCCATGGCAAGTAATTCACCAGTGGTGCATTCAAGCATTGTGCTGGCCCTTCAGGGTTGAGACACTCCCAAAGGTTCAGCATGATTCACCAATGCAGCACTGGTGAGCCACTTGCCGAGGTTGTATTGGTGCATGATGACAACAAAGTTATCTTTTAGCATTGTCCTTAAAGGGTTAACGGCACCTGAGGCTGTATGACTGTCTATAAAACATATCATGAAAGCAACTTAAAAATAGAAAGATAAAACTAAGAAATGATTGTGTTCTCACAGTCTTTGATGAGGTAGAAGCCCTTGGCTGTGATGAGCAGGGTAACAGCTGTGAACAGCTTCAGTATGGACATGCTGGGGAGAGGCTCCATGTCTGTGGTCTACTGTCACAAAGTCACAGGTCTGTCAAGGTGTTTCTTTTGAATGCTTTAATAGTCCTTGTTAAAGGCTTGATCCAAAATGACCCATACAAGGTTAGTTTCCAGCCGCAATGTAAGAGTTTTAATATGTATAACAGAACACTCCCTGATGATTTACTCCTCTGATAAAGAATGTAGTGCCAGGTTCCTCCTTGATTCTCTTCAAAATCCTCTGTGTGTATGATGTGTTAAGAAGGCTATGATAAATATCAGATTAATGGAAATAATGTGTTCTTGGCTACTGAGAGGTCCTTAATTACCAAGGGGTCCTTCGTTACCAAAAGTTACTGGAAAGTCATTACTTGGACGTCCTCGATCACTTGAAGGTCCTTGGTTACTGAAATGGCCTTACTGACAGACATGTCCTTAGTGACCAAAATGTCCTTGGCTACCAGGAAGACATTGGCTAATGGTCCTATTAAGGGAGTGGTCATTTTTTAACAACAGGGGGGGGGTTGGTGGATTTGGGGGGGGGACCAAAAAAATTTGGACCCCTTGAAGGGGGGGGACCAAAAAAATTTGGACCCCTCTTGAGGGGGGGACCAAAAAAATTACACCCCTTTTTAGCGAAAAAGCCCGCGCGTTACTATAGCTCAAAGGGGTCGGCCGCGCTCATTTTCAACCTGCCTAGGGGGGGGACCGAAAAATTTGTGACCCCTTCCCCGGGGGGACGAAAAAAATTTCGACCCGCTCGCGTGAAAATCCACCGACCCCCCCCTGTTGTTAAAAAATGACCACTCCCTAATGGTGATGTTAATAGGTCCCGGGTAATAGCTATCTAGCTACTGCTTGATTATTGTGGAGTTATTGTTCCTAAAGGTTATGGAAAGAGGGTGTTGGTTAGGAAAAGGTTCCTGATAACATGCGTAGTGAGGTTGTCCTTAGTGCGCCATGGTTACAGAGATATCTTTTGTTGCCAAGATATCTATAGTTACTAAGTGGTCCTTGGTTAAAGAGATAAGCCTACTTTTTGCCAACAGCTCCTTAGTTACCAAGCAGTCCCTGGTTACTGAGAAGTCATCTGTTGATTCCCGAGATATCCTTATAAAGTTACCAAATTGTCCTTGGTTACTGAAAGGCCCTTTATTTGTTTCCAAGAGGTCCTTAGTTACCAAGATGTGTTTGGTTACTGAGAGGTCCTTTATTGGTTACTCCAAAATGTCCTTAGTTACCAAGAGGTCCTCGGTCACTTAAAGGTCATTTTTTGGCTACCAAGATATCCTCAGTTACTGGGAGCTTCTACACTTGTAGTATGAGGAGGTGAGACGTCCTTAGTTACAGAGACTCCTTGGTTACTGTGATATGTCTACACTTGTTGGTGGAGTAGAGAGGTGGTGACCATGCTGCTTCCAGGCACCTCCCACTATTATAACGTAGGCCTACACATCTGTACACTACCCTGACCTCCCACAGCCCATCTCATACACCTCATAAAGGCCAACACTAGAAATATTGGTTTTTCTTCCCTGTCTATAACTGTAGGTCCCCTACAAGATACAGAAAAATACTGGTCAGCATTTGGCTTGTAACTTTATTCAGTATTTCATTGATGGTACAGGGCTACATTATAATTAAACTTAAGGCCAATTCAAACGTTTATATTCGTGGCTGTGCATATAGAACATGGTCATCAAAGTACATCATTGGTAAATGCCACAGTTGCTACAACTATTATGAGCAATACGTGTATCAAGTTAGACTACAGATACCTGTAGACGCGCTGTGGACCGATCGGAAGCAAATTCAATCCTAGTACAGAATGCTATTTAATATGAGCTTGTAAAGTTTCAATATAGAAATAAAAAAAAGATTAGAACTGCCTGAGTCTGTACAACAGTGGCTTTATTCATGTTGGCCTAAGTAACAGGAGGCTGCTCCTGTGGGTGCCGGGAGAGTGGGGGAGGTGGGGGGGGGGGGGGGGTGACAGCTGGTGCTGCATTGTGGTGATGGCCCCGACCACACCCACCATAGAGCATAAGAGACTTTAATACTAGACCATGGCGACTGACCATATGCCCCCCCCCCCCTGCCCTCCAGGGTGCGACATCCATGCTCTATTTATAGCTGTCCCTTGACCTAGTTGCCTCGGACAACATGGCGGCCCCCATAGAGAATCTGGTCACGTGGTTTCGCGGAGAAGATATAATAGTAGTCTCTAATTATGCCACTAGCGCGAAAGATGTGTTTGAAGTAACACGTTTTGAATAAAACACCTGAGGTAGGCTTCAGTAGTTATTATAAATTGGATGTAAAAGGAGGGGGGGGGGGCAGTTTTTCCAATCATAATGTGCAAGGTCGGGTGACCTAAAACACACCCATTTTTTTTGTGTTATTTTTAGTAGGTACTAGCAGGGAGGCTATAAAGACCCCCCAGGTTATGGCTACCTAATTCATATGATGGGGATAAAAAGCAATTCGGCCTATCCTTAGAGTTGGTTTAATATGGCTATATCAACAGTATAAATGTAGGCCCACTCATGACCGAAAGGGACAAAGTTCAGGGAAAGTTCAGCGCGGCAAAAGCGGCAAAATTTTGTTGGTGGCGCCATCTGTCGGCTCATTGAGGAAGCTCGGTGCTCACTACTGCCTCCTGGCGGACAACACTCAAAGTAGTTTCTGCAAGGGCAAAATGGCAAGTCTTCGGACAAGAGAAGGTTGGTTTCTTTCCGATTTTAAACGATTTCCTCATGGTTGTCGTGCCACAGATGTGTACGTTGATATTCCCCGAGGTGATTTCAGCTACCATTATCGCGGAGAAGCAAAGCATAGCTGGGGTTGACGCAGCTATGTCTTCTATACTTGTATTATCGCTCACGACACATGATTGTCAATAGAGTATTAACTATTATAGACTGTATAGTTTGAATCAAAATAGACTGAATAGTATCAGACAATACTCAATAGACATGTTGGGGGGCGCATCGGAGGTGCGAGACCAGAATCCAAGATGGCGGACTGGAGCGCACATGGCAGACAGTGTCCCAACATGTATTGATGTAGATCTACTGGTAACTCAACTGATAATAAAGAAGTCTAACATCACTCTGACTCACAGCTTGTATGCTCCAACTTGGTGTCAGCAGTGGGGTCAGTTTCAAACACAGGAGCTGTCAAGAGCCAGAGTCAACAGCAAGTCACAAGTGGGTATCACCTTCAATTTTCATTCAGACCGTCTGGAAGTGGAAATTATAGTGTAGGCCTAATTGCACCTGATCTATAGTAATTAGCACACTAGTAGCCCTAATTGTTCCAACTCAGATCAGGACCCACCTTCATCTACACTATGTCTAGGCCTAGAAAACCAGAACTTAGCCTGTCAGGGAACATCTCAGAGAACTTCAAAAATTTTGAGATGAGGTTTCATGACTATTGTACAGAGGCCGAATACAGAGATTTGGCCAAGGACCCGGTGACTCATAGAGTCGAGTATTATGCCAAGCCGCTGATGGAGATCGCGGCGCTCCGATCGTCCATGCCGGATGAGGCACTACAGGTCATCCGGTACAGCATAGAGCCCCAGATTCCGGTTGCAGACAAGGCAAAGCCATGGGTCTGGATGGAACGGCTCAGAATACATTACACCGGCACGGCCACTTCCTCGCTATTGACGGACAGATTCACCTTCTGGTTGGCCACACAAGGTGCTCACGAGTCTATACAAGACTGGGAGACCCATGTACGACGTGACTGCAGCCTTTGTGGCTATGATGCCTTGACGGATGAGATGAGTCGCGACAAATTTATCTTCGGACTCCGGAACAGTGACATACGGGCCGATCTACTAAAATGCCATGTCAAAGCCGACGACACAAAGAAGACCCTGAGTGACGTGGTGGCGGAGGCCAAGACACTTGAGGCGGCTAAAAGAGCGAATCAGCTCATTGGCGAGGCGAGTGGCAGAACGGACGAGACGGTCAACTGGGCGGCCCAGGGAAAGGCCCACAAGGACATGCAGTTGAGGCGTGAGAGCGGCACATGCCACTGGTGTGGTGACAAACGTGGCCCACATCCCTGGTCGAACTGTCCTGCCAAAGGAAAGACTTGCGACAAGTGTGGCGGTAATGATCACTTCTCCCGCGTCTGTCTCGAGACACAGGGGGATAACCGCCGTCCACAGTCCCAGGGCCGTGGTGCTGGCCAGTCACGTAGGAACCGCCAAGGGAGGGGAGGTTATCATGGAACTCCGAACAAACCTCCGACCGATGATCGAGCCCGGCAACACAGTGTCCATGCAGTTCAAGCTGATGGCGACCAGGCTTGCGCACCTGAGAGTGCTTACCCTCATGATCAGTACAACGAACAGTGTTACTCACTTGGTGATGTGGACGCATTTCAGGCCGGTGCAAGGAAGGGTCGTAAGTATTTTGCACACCTTCTCTTATCAGACAAGGGGGACAGCTTTGTCAGAACCCCAGTACAGATTGACTCTGCAGCAGGGATCAACACAATGCCTGAGCGCCTAGCTAAGAGTCTGTTTCCCACCATCACCATGTCACGCTCACCATATCAACTTTTCCCATACAAAAAGACCTCACCTGTGAAACCGCTTGGTCAGATCAACCTCCTGTGTGACCGCGGGAATCGATACTATGATCTAGTATTCCAGGTGCTAGCAGACAGTGACATTGGTGACAAGCCTGCACTGCTTTCTGGTGAGGACAGTGAGAGTTTAGGTCTCATCACGATCATGGCAGATGAGGTCCTGTCTCTTTCCCCAGATGTGGTAGATGCAGCAGATCAGGGGCAATGCCCACCATCTCCAAAGACTATCAAGATTCCGCTCTCCAGACGCCTACCACCCGCTGGCAAGCTAAATAAAGATGCCATCTTACGTGAGTACAAGAGCAGCTTTCAGGGCCTCTGATACCTTGGCCCCACTGTACATTTTCAAATGAAGGCAGACGTCATGCCAGTTCAGATGCCCAATCACCGGGTACCAGTCGCCAAGAGGGAAAAGGAGAAGGAAGCATTGGACAGGTATGTGGCCCTAGGGATCATGGAGAAGGTGGATGAACCCACCCCATGGTGCTCAAATGCCCTCATCAGGGAAACCCCGAAGAAATTTCGGGTGTGTATCGACCCAAGTCAGACAGTTAATAAGGCGATTATGAGGCCTTTCTTCCAGATCCCCACACTGAAGGAGCACTTGCACAAGTTGGGTGACGCCAAGTGTTTTTCCCTCCTTGATGTCCGTGAAGGATTCTTACACATACCTCTTGATGAGGAATCTTCACTGCAAACCACTATGCACACATCCTATGGCCGATACAGATGGCTGCGGCTGCCTTCCGGCATATCGAGTGCACCAGAGGAGTTTCAGAAGAGGCTCTTGGATGCCCTTGAAGGGCTTGAGGGCACGATATGCATAGCGGATGATATTCTAGTGTATGGCGAGGGTGAGAGCTATGATGTGGCCAAGGTCAACCATGACAGGAGACTAGTGGCTTTAATGGAGCGCTGTGTGGCCAAAGATATCAGACTGAACCCAGACAAATTCAAGTTTGCTCTCAAGGAACTCAAGTTCATGGGCAACATTATTACAGACAATGGTATGCGACCTGACCCGGACAAGGTGGCAGCCATTGTTGGGATGCCGACTCCGACCAACAAAGCTGGGTTGCTCAGGTTTATAGGCATGGCCACATATTATTCACAGTTCTGCGAGAATTTGAGCTCAACCCTACAGCCACTTCGGATGCTAACGAAGGATGGTGCAAGCTTCATATGGTCAGACACACAAGAGCAAGCCTTCCAGAGCGCCAAGGCCCTCATCACATCAGCACCCACACTCCTGTACTACTGCTTGGACAAGCCTGTCACCTTACAGGTGGATGCTAGTGAGTCAGGACTGGGTGCAGCGCTCCTTCAACCAAATGCCAAGGGTGAGTTACAACCTGTAGCATTCAGCTCATGTCACCTCAGTGCGACAGAACAACGCTACTCTCAGATGGAGAAAGAATGTCTGGCAATATGCCAGGGACTACACAAGTTTGACCAGTGGCTATACGGGAAAGCTGACATTACAGTTCACACAGATCATAAACCACTTGTCCCGATTATGTCAAAACCACTACACAAGGCGCCTGCCAGATTGCAGCGGATGCTAATGACCCTGCAGCGCTATCGCTTCGCACTTGAGTACAAGAAAGGCACTACCCTGCTCATTGCGGACACGCTCTCTAGAGCGGCCCTGCACACCCCAGTCAACACGCCTGTAACTGGGTTTGAGGTGTTCAGGCTGGAATGTGAATCTATCTGCCGGAGCCCCAGGCTGACTGGAGAGACCGAGAAGGAGATAGTCCTACTCACCAATGCTGATGAGACCCTCAGTGCTCTTCGGGACACAATCATTGATGGATGGCCCGACGATCGTACCCTGTTGCCCAAGGATCTTAGGCCATTTTGGGGATACAGGGATGAACTGTCTGTACTGAATGAGGCTATATATAAGGGGGAGACTGTGTTGGTGCCTCAACAGCTCCGGGCCAAAATGTTAGGCAAGATCCATGCAAATCACCTTGGGGCTGAGTCGAACTACAGAATGGCAAAGCAGGTATTGTTCTGGCCTGGAATGAGAGCGGCAATCAAGGACATGTGTGAGGCTTGTGGGACCTGTGCATTGTATGGCTCGGCCTCACAAAAGGAGCCGATGATGTCACTACCGATACCAACCAGGGCTTGGGAGCTACTCAGCCAGGACTTGTGTGCCTTTGAGGGGAAGGACTACCTAGTAACCGTGTGCCACTTCTCCGACTGGATTGAGGTAGATGAGCTGGGGGACACTCTGGCCTCCACAGTAGTAGCCAAGACCGAGGCCCATCTAGCCACTTTTGGCGCCCCAGCGAGAATACACACAGACAATGGCCCTCAATTTATAGGTAAGGACTATGCAGATTTGGCGATCAGGTATAACTTCAACCACACAACGTCATCTCCATATTATCCCAAGGGAAATGGCCGAGCAGAGGCGGCTGTGAAGGTAGCCAAAGGCCTACTAAAGAAATCCACGAACATCAGCCTGGCCCTACTCCTTCATCGGAACACCCCTCAATCTGGCTACACATACTCACCTGCGCAGCGCATGTTGTGTCGCCGAACACGCACCCCTCTGCCGACCTCAGACAGACTGTTGGACCCTCAGGTGGTGGACACTCGTGTGGTTCAGGAGGAGATTGAGGCTCGGAGAGTGGCCAGCAAGACATTGTATGACAGGAATGTGGTCCACCATTACCCACTCTCAATCGGGGACTATGCCTACTTAAAGCCCCCTCCGAACAAGCGTGGTCAGCCATGGGCTTATGGGCAGGTAGTGGACTGCAAAGGACCTAGATCATACACCCTTCAGACCGACCGTGGGACAGCTAGCCGTAACCGGGTTCATGTGCGACCAGCTGCTCCCCCACAAAAGGACCTTGGATGCGTACAAGCGCCACAGGTACTGGTACCTGGTGGCCCACCTCTGGTGAGGGCCCCAGGTCAGCCAGACCTACAAGACAACCAGCTTGAGTCGCAACCTGGGGTGACAGCACCTCGCTCTCCAGTGAGGTCCCCAATGGGTCCCGCACCGTCTACTCCAAGTGTTGGTGCATCGCGGCCTGGTGCTGGTAGTGGCCCAGTAATGAGCAATAAACTGGCCCTCGCACCAAGCCCTTCACCTGCTCGTCGTACAAGGACGAGAGACATACATCGACCGACAAAATATGATGACTACGACCTCACATAAAACCAACTTTGGGACTTCATTCCCGGTCTACCTGCTATGTTAAACCCTGTGACATTATTTTATGCCTCATTGTTCCCAGTTTCTTTCCAGCAAAGTACTGCTATCATGGGATAATATGACTATGGAGGTCGTCACTATTGTGTTTCTTATGATTGGGACTATACATGTCTGCAGGGATGTTTAATTCTTTAAAAAAAAAATATATATAAAAAAAAAAAAAATCTTTTAATAAAAGGGAGATGTTGGGGGGCGCATCGGAGGTGCGAGACCAGAATCCAAGATGGCGGACTGGAGCGCACATGGCAGACAGTGTCCCAACATGTATTGATGTAGATCTACTGGTAACTCAACTGATAATAAAGAAGTCTAACATCACTCTGACTCACAGCTTGTATGCTCCAACTCTGTCACACTGACAGACACTGCTACCACATACTCCCCAACAGTTTATCAAAACTGTGTGGTTTCTAAAAACTGACAAATTCATTCTATGAATTCTGGTTTAATAGCTAACCCCGAGCTATTAGCTCATTTTTTAACAACAGGGGGGGGTGGTGGGTTTGGGGGGGGGGGGGTAAAAAATTTGGACCCCTTGACCGGGGGGGGGTAAAAAATTTGGACCCCTCTTGGGGGGGGGGTGAAAAAAATTCAACCTGTTTTTAGGGGAAAAGCCCGCACGTTACTATGCTACAAAGGGGCGCGAACGCGCGCGATTTTCGGCCTGCCGCGGGGGGGGGGGGGTAAAAAATTTCGACCCCTCTAGGGGGGGGGGTGAAAAAATTTCGCACGCTACGCGCGAAATCTAACCGCCCCCCCCCCCCCCCCCCTGTTGTTAAAAAATGAGCACTCCCTAACAGTCAATGATATGCATGGGTCATTGTGCCAACCCCCTCTGGCTAAGCCTAACACTAAGGGAGTGATCATTTTTTTAACAACAGGGGGGGGGCTGGTTTTCCGCGCGGAGCGTGCGAAATTTTTTTCACCCCCCCCCCCTGGTCAACGGGTCGAAATTTTTTACCCCCCCCCTACGGGTCGGAAATCGGCGCACGCGCGAGCCCTTTGAAGTTTGAAGCATAGTAACGCGCATAGTAAATTTTTACACCCCCCCCCCCCGGTCAAGAGGTCCAAATTCTTTTGCCCCCCCCCCCCCAAACCAACCCCCCCCCCCCCCCCTGTTGATAAAAAATGATCACTCCCTAAGATCTAGCAGCTGTATTACAGCTGTAGACTTCACCTAGATTGAAAGTCTATAGTTAGGAAAACCACAGTGTTATTTTGAATGAGATACTCACTGTCAGGTGTAATGCTTGCAGCCACAGTTTCCTTAGGCCACTCAAAAAAAAAGTGGTTTCTCATCACCAAGGTCTGAGAAATCTGACGAGGGAGGCTTTTTTTTCCTTTTTTTTTTTTTACTCGCATGCCAAAATGTATAGGATAACTTACGGGTTTCTTTGGCTAAAATTCACATCTTATTGGTTAAGAATTAATTGACCTTTAGAAGTGGGGAAAATGTAAGTAATATCTATACCACTGCATTGCTGGCATTATTAGCTTTAATTTGATACCATACAATTCAAATTTTCAGAAAATGATGCAGGTGCATATCAAAAATATGTTGCGGGAAATCCGTAGACCAACTTTTTTATTTGGTGTGGCCTCATGTAACAAATTATGTAATGTTGTTAGATAATAACCACTTCCTAAAGATTTGAAGCAGTCTAATGTGCAGAGTATGTTTTATTTGCAGCGCTGACCTGTGTGTTGCGACTGTCTGCTGTGTTACGTCGCTCGGTGCACACGTCGACGAGTGTCCTCGCAGGGAGAGACTGGAGACTCAGGTAAGACTTAGAGTCAGATTACTTTGAACTTGATGTTGATAAAGGTTGTTATCTGGTAAAAGTCTTCTCCAGATAGTGAGATGATACACTTCCCAAAGCCATGTCCAATACATTGAAAAGATCATAACAGTTCAGTTGTTAATATTCCTTATTTTTTTAAAACTTATATATCATATCTGCTTGAGATATTATAGAGAACTCAATATTCTTTACCGGTATATTATATATCCTATGGGTGGCTGAAAGGTAATATATCATGGTTTGTAATAATCATGTTTTATTTCAACACTTCAGCCAAGGTCTAGGTGAATGTGGCAACGAGTACGGACCCCTGACAGAGATCCCAGACTGGTCTTATGCAGGTTAGTTAAACTCATAAATTATATAATCAGTACTTTATTATTGCGCCAAAGACTGTAATTGATCGAAATGTGACAGTGTTTTAGAATACCTTTTTTGGCAATGTTTACAAATAGAACTGAATTTAGCTAGAAGAAACATAGTATATAACAGTATATACGGATCCTTTCTCCTAGAAATAATAATTAACTGATATACATATGTGTATATTTATTGTGACATGTAGAAGCTTGTTTATACCACTATAGAACATTTATCCTGATTTGATTCGTCTTTAGATGGTCGCCCCGCACCTCCAACACAGAAACAGCTAAAGAGACGACAGCAGCAAATAGATATGTGTGTAAGTACACAGTAATGAATAGTAACCATTTAAAGTTTGATAGAATGGTGCTTAAATGCACTATGATAGAAAATTTAAAAATCCCGCCGGTGAATGTCAGCATAACCCCGGGCACGTTTGTAGGCGTGGTTCAAGGTAACACATTCCTGGTTCCTACAGCTTTGATGCGCTTAAAGCACGATAATACTTCATTCATGCATCATGCCGACCATAAGGGATGATACATTCCCGGAGGGACATATTATGTAGCTGTCTCCAAAGCAACCAACGTGATCTGATAGAAGCACTTGTTTTGAGCTAAACTTGAATTCTAAATAGGGGGATACTTTGTTTAATAGACTTTAAACAAATTGCATTCATTCTTGATAATGCTATAAAATAATTCTAAAATTATTAGAATCGTATTGTTTTCTTTGCAGGAGCGGATTGTACAGTTAACCAAAGAAGTCAAGTTTGCCAAAGAAAACTACCAAGTAAAACTAAACAAAGTTCGTCAACAAAAGGAGCAAGGGATGTCTAGAAGACTAAAACCGAAGGTCGAGAATTAATTGTATAGTCAAAATGTAATAGTCTAAAATATCTTGTGGAGGGGTGTACAGCTATATAGACCCTATGCAATTAGCTGATTGTCATGTACAGTTTTCGCAATTAAAAGTATAAAAATATTTGCAACTGTTTGTATTCTCTTGAAGTGTGTTAATTATTATTGAATGGAACAAAATGTGAAAGCTGACTCGTGTGATATCTCAAATGAATTTTATTTGGAATGATTTTACACATGCGGACACCTATATCATATTACATATTATAGTATGACATACCACAGTGAATGGCTTCAACAATAGAAATCGTGCAGGCACATAGCTCTTAATAAAGATTCGCCAACACTCGTTTTACTCTCTCATCTGGACTTTATATGAAAGGAACGGGCAATCTGATTTTGTCCACATTAGTTTGAACACCTGGGTAAATTATAGACATTCAGTCGCTCTAGGTTATGGGCCAGGGATATATACCGGCTGCCGTACCGTCATGGTTAAGCACCATGTTTTTGATTAAATTTAAATACATTTTGTGTAAGCGCCGGTCTTGGTTATAATAAGGGTTGGGGACTTGACATTTCTCTACAGCACTAAATGTCATTATGCGAAGATCAAGACGGATATTGAATAAGCGCCGGTCTTGTAGAAGCACTGGGGTAAATAGGGCTCTAAATCCGGGCATTTCAATATTCATGATGGCACGACAATTAGAAATACACACTCATCATAGCGAGGTGAATTGGTAGATTTCGAGGCTGGGGACCAGTAGCTACCAGGCTGTGTCTTACGACCTTGAGCCAATGTTTTTGTCTCTGACCGGGTGCCGTCTCTGACCAGGTGCCGTCTGACCGGGTGCCGTCTCTGACCTGGTGTCAGAAAAACGTGTTTTTTTAATGTTAACCTATACTCATATATATAAGGATATGTAAAAGCTTTATGGCAGCTCTTATGTAATTATCATTAGCCTCCTGCTGTTGGTAGAACATAACTAAACTACCAAAGTGACATCCGGTCAGAGACAGCACCTGGTCAGAGACGGCACCTGGTCATAGACAAAAACATTGGCTCAAGGTCGTGAGACACAGCCACCAGCGTCACAGAAATAGGCAAAGAGGTGAAACCTGCTGTGCGACTTATAACTGTAGAACTATTTACACTGATGAGTTTATGAAACAAAACTTTTCTTTGTACAATGACTTTTTCAAATTTACAAAGCGATATTTCTGTTCGCATCAAACTTTTATGACGAGTAATAACTCGACCCTTATTATCAGCAAAGCGTATGGCGGTATTCCCCAATAAGTGCAGTTTATTTGATAATAGGCATACATGATCGTATTTCCTTCCATATATATTTTGTGCATGTGGCTAATAATGTTGCAATCATTGTACATGTAGGGCTATGTGATGCAAGCTGAGGTGAGATTGCTTGCCCAAATTTAACTAAAGTAAACTCCCCATGGGGTCTCCAGTCAATGTATGCTGCTGCTCTAGTCACTCTATCACATTATGATATAACCCATTTAAGGGCCGCATAGTGCTTTAATGTGTTGTGCCCTTTCTCGTCCTGATGTATGAATGCAGCCCTGGTGAACTACTCGTCAAGGCTGCATAATTTGTGGCTCATGCCGACCCTTTGGGAGTATCAATCCGTAGTGCCTGCATAATTCTAGAATACAGCCCCGGCGAGTTACTCACCAGTGCTGCATCCATGCATCATAACGACAAAGGGTTTAGCAATATGCCGCCCTTTAAGGGTTAACCACTCAGTTACATTCCTTGTCTATGCGTTCTTGTCAGCACTGAGTCGTTTTGCCTCTAAGGACGTTCTCGTAAGGGGTCCCCCAATGTCTGATATCCCGGGTCCGGCTGCATCGAGGGCCACCTTTATAACATACAGAGTCTTCCCTGCAATGACATACAACCTCTGCGGGGTGGCCACAACACCGTAAATGTCCTCACTTGAGTCTAAACTCACCACCTGCTGCTTAGCAACAGCGCCAACCTCCCTCCCAGTCTTCCGGTTCCGCAGCGGACTGAGCGTTGGCGTCGGTTGGCGGTAGATATAAATATGCCGCATGCAATCGGCAATAAAGGCGTAGGAGTAATCGGGGGCGCACCCGGTGAACTTCTTGTTCTGCTTGGAGGCCTGGACGTAGCCGAGTGCATTAAAGGTGGCGGAGTGCCTCCAGGGGCTGAGACGCGGCTGGGTTTGTTCCTCCGGTAGGGGCTGCCACACGAGCCCGTCTACGTCGTGACGGAAACAGATGGACGGGGCCGCGTCCGCCGCACTACGCATGTTGAACAGCCACTGGTTGCTGCCCAAGTGCACCTGGGGAGGAGGGGAGGGAAACATCAGGAATATGAAATAATCGTTTGAGAATTTTCTATTATCCTACTAAAATATCTGAAAGGTTAAACATCTCTGATATGTCTTGGGGAAACATGGATTATTATGCATTTTGTTAAATTTATGATCCTTCACTTTGCCTTAGAATGCATGTCACAGGATTTAAGATATTGGAAGATTAACTTTATTTTGATCATTGTTTTGACTAAATACTGTAAATGCTCACGTATAAGCTGCATCCCCAACGTTGTAAAATCCTATAAATATGCCGTACTGGGGTACTACTTTAGTACTGCTACTCACCAGGGATGCATTCCACAGACAACCGGCATAGCACATTAAAGCACTATGCGGCCCTTAAAGGGTTAATATAGGGCACCTAGGTGTTACACGCCCCGTCAAACAGCAGAGGAAAAAATCTTCAGTTCTACATAATATATAACCAGAAGACGGGGTTACTACATGTATTGGAGGGCTCAGTCAGTCCTGAGACTATAGGCGTCCAATTGAACTTCTAAACCCTGAACATGGATGCGCCGAGAAGGCCTTTCTGTAAAAAACGCACCCGGCTACAACGGCCGCCATTGATTGGCAAAGGCAGAATACAAGAAAGTGAGCAAGTGAAGAAAATGAGAGAGGACAAGAGGGAAAAGAAAGGGATATACAACAAAGCCCTAAAGGACAAAGAGAGAAGCGAACAGATACTGGGGAAAAAAGAAGAATACATCAAAGCACAAAAGAACCTATGCGAAAAACTAAAAACCAGCGAAAAAGAGAAAGCAGAAGCAGTAATGAAACGGATCATAGCAGAAGGAGGAGTCAAGTCAAGATACTTCTGGAAAACAAGAAGAAGCATCACGACCAAACCAGAGGAGAGCTACCCAATGCTAGATGAGAACAACCAAGAGATAACCGACCCACAGAAAACAAAAGACCATATCGCGGACTACTATGAAAAGCTATACCAGGCAAGGGAAGGAACACCACAATATGAATCATGGACAAAAGCCATAGAGAGCAAAATCCTCAAACTACAGGAAGAAACTGAAGGGGCAACAACCAAACCCTTCACGGAAAAAGAACTGAACGATACTATCCGCACACTAAAAAACAACAAAGCCCCAGGACCGGATGGCATACCAAATGAGGTATTTATAAAAGCAGATAGGAACACCAAAAAAATTATCCTAAGAGTGATAAATAAAATAACAAAAGAGAAAAACATCCCAAAACAATGGCAAGAAGGTGAAATAATAAGAATATACAAAGGAAAGGGAAAAAGAGGGAAATGCGAAAACGAGAGGGGCATAACCCTATCAAGCAACTTCGGCAAACTCTACGAGAGACTAGTAAATAACAGAATAGTAAAAGATATCAATATAACCCATGAACAAGGAGGAGGGAGGAAAGGAGCAAGCACAGTGGACCACATACTCAGCCTAAAAGAAGAAATAAGAAAAAACAAGGAAAACAAAAAAGACACAATAATCACCTTCCTAGACGTCACAAAGGCATACGACAAGGCCTGGCAGGACGCAACAATGTACACACTCAACAAGAGTGGATGTGACAAGGCCTTATGGAACATCACAAGAAAACTCAACAGCAACCTAAGGGCCAAGATAAGAACTAACAAAGGCCCAACAAGAGAAATCTACATGAAAAACAGCATAAGACAAGGGGGAGTCCTATCAGTGACACAATATGCAAACATGATGGATGAAATAAGCAAAAACATCAAAAACAGCGAAACAATTAACAGCAAATGCCTACTGTGGGTAGACGATGTGGCAATAACCTCGAACAACCACAACGACCACCAAAAAGCACTACAGGTAGTAGAGGACACTGCAAACAGGTACAGAATCAAATTTGGCCAAGAAAAATCAAAGACTCTAAAAATAGGAAAAAAACTGCAAGAAGCAACACACAAAATAGACGACTTCACCCTACAATACAACCCACAATACAAATACCTAGGAGAAGAAATCAACAACAGAAATAACCTAGAGGACCACATAGTGCAAATACAAAAAAAGACAGAGGCAGCTATGCAGACAATACTGTACATAGCAAAGGACGACAACTTTAGGGGAGTTGAAATGGAAACAATGTGGAAACTCATGGAAACATGCATAGTACCAATTATACTATACGGGTGCGAAACCTGGGCGCCCAATAAACAACAGAATGCCAAAATAAACAGAATCCTGGACAACATAATCAAGAGGATAATACAAATCCCCCAAAGCACACCAAGAGAAAGCATATACAGAGAACTCAACATCTTAGACGCCGAACACAGAATCCTAGAAAGGAGGCTAAACTACATGCACAAGATCTATAAAGGATCAGAGGAATTCCAGAGAGGTATTAAGGAAGATACATCACCAACCTCATGGTGGTCTATTACAAAAAAGATGCTCGAAGAGATAGGAGAAAAAGAGGATACCAATCCCATAAATACAACAAAGAAACAGTGGAAAAAAAAAATCAAGACGAAAGTGAAAGAGGAGCAAGAACGGAAAATGAAAGAAAGCGGAAAGGACAAAAGCAAATACCAACACCTACTAGCTAACACAGAAGATAACAACAAGGGAGCAGCAAATTACCTGACCACCCAAACAAGAATCAATACCAGCAACACATTTAAGGCTAGGACGAGAATGATGGAAATAAAAGGAAACTTCAGAAATATGTTCCATGATAAAATATGCAGGGGGTGTGGCCAAAAAGAAGAAACACAGGAACATATACTACAAGAATGCGAAGGACTACATACCAACGAAGACACAAAAATAACACCAAAACAACTCTACACAGAGGACAAAGAAGAAATAAAAACAACAGCAAAAAAAATTAAAAGGATAACGAAGACCATCAAACAGTGGAAAGAACAACAACTGAAATAAAAACCTAAAAAACAAAAAAACAACAACAAAGAAGCAGTACTGAAAATACTACTTCGAAGCGTAGCCCGTCACGACACCACGTGACTGAGCTCCCTGACCAATCAGGGAAGACGCCGAGGAAAGGAAAGGGGCATAGAGAATGGTAGAGAATGTACTGTGCCCATGCCCCGCCTCGCTGTCAGTGGAGTGTTTTTTGAGTGTGTATTCAGCACTAGTGGCGCCCCCTATGCCGACTTTCCATCCGCACGAATGGCCTAGCACCTAGGATCCCTACAGGGAACAAGTGGGCGACCTCTATACCAATCTTATACACGAGATACACGTATGTCTCACCTGGTGTGTGGTGGTGTGGGTCTCCCCGTCTACACGGATCATGGTGGCCGACTCGTCCGGGAACACGTCACACTCCTCCAGCTGCTGGGCGTTGTACGCAGGTTTACGGTCCTCCTCCGGGTCAGCACCCTACAACATTATAACTCTGTTAACCCTTTATGCCACACTTTTTTTTATTTCTTTGGGTTACAGACCCGCCGCAGTGGTAGGAAAAACCCACAATAAAATAAGATTGTGAAACTCCACTTAAATTGCTTAAGTTTCTACAGCATGTAAATCGGACCATCATTAAAGTTTTTAGGTAGTAAAACGTGAAAGACTAGATTTAAATAAAAAATTTTGGCCTGCATACTAGAATTTTTTTAAGGTGTCAATATAAACGTATAGGCGTCATGATACACCAATGCAGCCCTGGTGAGTAATTCACCGGTGCTGCATTGGTGCATTATGCCGACCCTCCGGGTGTGTTTCAACCCTGTAGGGTCAGCATGATGCTTGAATGCAGCACTGGTGAGTTGCTCGGCATGGCCGCATTCATATATCATGACGACCAAGGGCATGATGCATTAAGGCATTATGACGTCCTTACAGGATTTAGTAACTGACAAACACTAGTATCATTCCTTCATAGAGGTTTTGCACACTTTCACCAATTAAGGATCTAAAGTTGTAAGAAAAACAGTTCCAAACATAGTTCATTACATACCGGTTGTTCTGATGTTAGATGTGCAAGGCGTTGTTGGATTATCCTCACTTCGTTTTGATCGATGACCAGTTCTCCCCTCTCGTCCCCAACGACAACGGTTGGCCATGTTGTAGGTTCCCGCTTTGCTAATGTCACCTCCAATCTATATCCAGGAAAATAGGCATTACTACTGGGACAAATAGCAATTACTACCTGATTTCTACTGGCACAGATAGACAATTAATCATACTACCCGATTACTACTTGGGCATGCAGCCTTCTCAGAGCTTATCCATTTTAGTCTAATAGACAGTATAACTGGGCCCTTTTTGCTTGAAATGAATACTTCAATAGAAATACATACTCTTGGTGTCTTAGAAAATCATAAATATTCCATATATTTTAGTGAATCCCCTTAAACAATAGAGTGCCCCTTACATGCTGTCACTGAGTGTCCATGTGCTTCCGTCCACATCTACCTCGGCGTGTAACTCGCCGGCTAGCAGCACCACGTCCCGGATGCCTACAGACAGGTCGTTGTGCGCTATCCGTAAACCTACGTCGACATTTGTCACGTCCGGGGCCGGGAACTGTACGCTTACCTCCTCTGGGGTCTGCAGCCATGTGTAGGCTGGGGGCGGCCTGTCTGTGGGGGAAAAGGACATGATTTAAAGGAGTGGTCTATTTTTTAAACAAGAGGAGGGAGTTGGTGGATTTAGCTGGAGGGGGGGGGGGGCAACAAATTTGAACCCCTCTTGAGGTGAGGGGGGGGGGGGGCAATTTTTGCGATTTTCGGTATACCTGTAGTATTCAACCCTCTTGTGAGAAAATCCACCGACTCCCTGTTGTTAAAAAATGACCACTCCCTTAAAAGAAAAAAATTGTGAAAATTCGACACATTAGTGACTCTATAAAAACGCAAAGACGCTACCTAAATGTTGTGGTAGCCAAGAAATTTATATACCGGTAATCATGCTGCCAAATTCTCATTGGTTTGAAATCATGTAGAAAATAAAAGAGGAACTCATGCAGACCATGAATTTACCATACCATAAAGTGACTTTTCTGCAGGAACCTTTTTTTTGGGGGGAGGGTGAAAAAAACCCACCAAATGTCATCTTAAAGATAACCCCTACCTTCCTTAGCTGGCTCCTTGCTGACCACCTCCACAGGTTTGAAGGAGTCGTAGACCATGGTGAAGGGTCTGTCTGCGGCCACCAGCAGGGCCCGGCCCCCCTGCTGCAGGGCCGTGTAGTCCGGGCTCCGCGTCCCCGTCAGGCGCCGCGTCCGCTCCAGGGTCCACGCCACGTGGTCTACTGCTGCAGTGAAATACACCCAGTTAGATTTCTTTGTGACCTTTTAAAACTTTGATGCACTATCCTCTATTTCAGTCATGATGCATGAATGCTGCTGTTGTGAGCAAGCTTCCCATGCTCCATTAATGCATCATAGGCACTCGAAGGGTTGGCATGATGCAGTAATGCAGCTAAAGCTAGTTACTTGCTGGCGCTCAGATGTCAATCAGCTACGAGGTACCGGGTTACAGTAAAACCTAATTAACTCACATATAAGCCGCACCCCGAGTTTGGGCGGATGCTATAAGCCGCACCGGATATCTGAGTATGGTGATTTTTAGTACTGTACCATAGTGGCAAAAACTTGTGTATAAGCCACACCCCGACCAGGGGCCAATCCTATAAGCCGCATCGTCGATCTGGCTCGCGTACTAACCGCGGCTTATATTTGAGGTTTTACGGTAATTTGTTTTCTAATCACATAAGTGGAACCTTTAGTGTTAAGACTGATTTAGCTGCAGGCACTAAGTCTGTTGAAAAATCAGCTAGAAGCTGTATACACAAGTAGAGCACAGACCTGAGGTGTAGGTGAGCCACTCTAAGACGGTAATAAACGGTGTCTTGTGAGCGTCGTGTCGCGTGTCGGCTCCGTTCTCGGCGGCGGTACTCTCGTCCTCGGCGGGGTCCACGTGCAGGAGGAGAGCGTCCAGGCGGTGCGTCTCGTTGTCAGACTGGAGGGTCGAGTAGAGCAGTGTGAAGGGCTTACCTTCTCCCAGCACCGTCTCTGACAGAGACACCTGCAAATAGCAAGAACAAAAATATACCTCTTTGCATGCAACATGTACATAGATATTTGCAACAGAACACACATTTGTCTACCGCATGCGCAACGCCAAAGTGTATTTATTGCCCTATGGGGATTCATATAACAAAAACCATATGATACCAAGTTGTCCAATGATAAATATTTTCAAAGAGGACTGCATACTTTCCACTTCTTGAGCTCTGTGCGGTTTCCTGTCTCAATGAGGAAGAGTGTCCCAGCGCCATCAGCGAGTACCGCTTGGGAAGGTCCGGGGAAGGATAGGGTGGCATGGTGACGACCCGGCCGTAGTTTACGGTTCGCTGACTCCGGGATCTCAAAGACTTGCTCTGGTCTGTCAAAACTGGTTTCCTATATTAAAGCAAAACAATCCAGACATATTATTGTATACCGGTACTATGACATTTGTGACACTTTTTCACTGTGAGTGCTGTCATTTGCCAAGTCGTATTTGGCCGTATATTTTACCACACACATAGTCTTTAGACTTGATTACCCCAACTCCCTCTCTTCTGCATTGAAATATCTTCATGGACACTTCGTTTTGCAATGATGCAAACTTTAAAAAAATAGTTTGGTCTGGATCTTTGTACATGTAATAACAAAATTGGAGCAACCAAAACTTCTTCTGAAATCTGTTACCTGCCTGTGACAACAAAAATTGTTTGTTACAGGGATCGAAAGTATACAGGACAAGAGAGAAAGATTAATTCTCAAATCTTTAGAAAATTACATTGACCAACTTTTCTCTAGCGATGACTACAAAATATCTTCTTCCGGGATAAAAGTGACAAATCTAAAAAAAAAACACTTGAAATTTCTAAATCGAGGCCCCTGAATAAAGGTCCTCTATAGTTAGGTATAGGTCTTCGTGAACTTCATATCAGGGGAAAACTGTCCTTGTAAGACTCTTGTATTCTTTCAATATTGTCAAGCTTGAGCCTTTAGGAGTGAAAGATTAATTCTCAAATTTTCAGCAAAAAAATACATTGAACAAAATTTGTTCAATTAATTTTCTCTAGGGATGTCTTTGAAATATTTTCTTACCAAATGGACGGTGAAAGCCTGGACGCTCCATGCGCTGTCCACAAAGTATACGGTGTCGGGGTTCCACGGGTCGTGGACGAGATGGTTGTGGATGCCGAAAGCCTTCACATGCTGGTACGAGTACTGTGCGTCTGTCAACTTCACCTCATCTATACCTGCAGCAACATCACGAGGCATGTCGTCATAGGGGGCATTTCTAGGTCAGTCAAAACGTCTATACTCAGGGATGGGTAATTGGCAACTGGAGGCGTTGGATGATACCCCATTGGGGTAGGGGGTAAGCCTACATGTATTAACATTTAATCAAACAAAAAAAAAAGAGGCCCATTGCCTAGTTCGACACTTCTATCCCTGTAACAGGGGTAGAAACCATGTGCCTTTGGGCTAACCAAGTCACTCTGCCAATCTGGCAGAGTAGCTATTTTTTTTTTTTTTTTTTAATACGGTTTTATTTGTTCCTGGTTACAAGATTCAAATATGTTTGTTCTACCACGAAGTAACCAGTCAGAGAGGCGAAGCGGTCCTCCCTGTATCCTTACTATGATACATTCATTTGCTAATCTTACATTTTGTGCTTCAGAAAATGATTGTAATGAGAGGTGTATGATATGAAAATAAAATGACAGGATGAGATAATGAAAATATTACATGTAATAACTTAGAGACATTTTACATTACAGGTGACGTCACAAGACAGGAGGATAACATGAACCTGAGTTCAGTGCCCGGGGTTTACTTAGTTACTGCCGGGGCTTCAAGCCATTTCAAGAAATAAAATAATAATATATTGTCATACCCATGAGTACTACCGCAGTCGTATAAACCATCAAGCCAAGAGACATGTAGTATAATATCAGCATTATTGTGATCTATCACCTGCCTTATCGTTCATGTTTTATATAATAAAGCTGAATCATTTGTAATTCTCTTGTCTCCTATCTTACAATCTGGGTCACAGGGTGTGCAGCTAGCGTGGGTCATAGTCATTGTACACAGCGCGTTCTATCAACATTTAGAGAGGGAAGTCACACAGTCAATATAGGCATAAACAGAGGGGATAGGTGTACCGGTAGCTATGGGTCTACATCATTTACTAGGCCTGTTCCATCAAACTGGAGGTATGGATAATCATATCTCCAGTTGTGGATGAATATTCTCCCTAGCCTCCTCTTTACTTGTACCCTAAAGGTGTCCTTATCAGTAAGCCACCTTATTTGTGGATCTAATGCGTTCCACCTAGACGCAGCCTGGTAGGTAGGCCCTCTAATATAAGTTTGCAGTCTGTGTCGGGGTAGCTTAATGCATGGCGCTGAGGTAGCTCGAGTGCCAGAGTCGGGCAAAATATCTAATTTACCGGCGTATACCAGTCTGTGGCAGGTGGCTAATTGGAAGTAAATCCTCCTAAGGTCTAGGGGGAGTATTTTCGCTCTTTTATATAATTCTTTTACCGCACAGTCTGTAGGGTCCATTATTCTAAAACAAATGCGAAGAGCCACATTACAATGTATTTGGAGCTTTTGAAAACATGCTACCGGTAAACCAGTGAGGAAAATACACCCATAATCGAAGTATGGCAATATCATAGATTTAAACACCAACAGGGCGGTACTATCATCCATACTCATACGCTTATTTTAAAATAACCATATCTTGTATGATATGTTTTGGATCATACCGTCGTACAGTTTTCGAAAGCTTAACTCGGAGTCTAACTGAATACCCAAGTACTTATAACAGGGAGATGCTTCAAGTTTAGAACCATTAATCTCAAAAAGTTGCATCTCACAATGGAGATCAATGGGGAGAGGTTTATGAACATTAGGCTTGACATGAGGATTAAAATAGTGTAATGTAGTTAATGGTAAAAAGCCGGCCATGGGTGACCAATAGGGCCAGCTCAATACCACAGCTGCCAAGAGCTAAATTACGGTAGTCATTGGGTGACCAATACATGACTTAGTAAGCATTTAGCTGGCAAAACTACATCCCCACACTGGGGGTCGCTGGACTTGGGTGACCAATTTAGTCTGGCGAGGTACACTGAGCACGAACAAGGCACAGTCCCTGAAACTATTATGTTTCAAAATGAATTGGTTTATACCTAATTATAGTAATTATGTATAATTGGTACTCTGCTGCTGCTTGAATTGTGATGTTGTGTATCTTGTAACCATACTGAATTGTTGAATAATATTGCCTTAAATATATCAGTACTATTAAATCCTACACCTTCCTTTGAAAGACGACTTCAACTGACTTACATTTTTAAATAATAGTCCAGTTCCAGTAGTTAACTGTAAATACATGAATTGAGGCTCAATACATGCTTACTCCCACGTAGAAAGGATTAATCCCCTCCAGCAGGCAGTGGACCGGGGTCGTAGTGAGGACGAGATGAGGAAGCTGAAGGGAAGGCGTGGCTCGACGAGACATTTCATGACGAGACCCGAAATCACAGTGCTTGGTGATACACTAAGCTGCAACAAATGGACTCTAAGTAGCAGGCAGTTTTTAGTTTATATTGTTATATTATTTATTTCATCTCAATTCACTCATTAAAAAAATCTAGCACTACCAAAGCCTTAGGAGGATAAAGAGGGCTCCCTCTGGACTGCCATAATGCCAAGGAAATCAATCAACCCGACATCTTGTAAAGAATGTAACTAGTGAAGTAGAGTAGAGAGAATGAAGATACTTTAGGTTTATACTAGAAATATGTGATATTAGATACAAAATTGTGATAATATGAAAATATGATAATTAAGGAATAAGAATCTCTAGGCAACCACATAGTTATGTAGATTAGATTTAAAATTGTTAAAATAAGCTAGATTCGAAGCTACGTAATTACTCTGAATTTTCTATAAATAACCTGTGCCATGACCATTTCATTGCAAATTACCAAACAACACGGACTGAAAAGGACATTGACCAGGCCCTGGCTCACGAAAGGAGAGGATGCTCCCGATCGAAGCACAGAGACACAACAAACAGTACCTACAAAGTGCTGTGTCATCATTCATCAAACTCATCATTGGTGCAGATTCATGCAGAGAGGTCGGGAGGGGGACCATCCGCATGGGCAAGTAGGGCTGCTAGGAAAGGTAGGTGTGGACTCACTACAAATCATATTTAGAACCCGCTCCACTGTGACACGAGCGCGAAGTTAGACGTGACCCCTGAGGACTTGAAGAACCTCAGTGGGTTGAAACTAGGGCATATGAATTGTAGAAGTATGTCTAAGAAACAAATTGACATCCAGCTATTACTTAGCCCTTTGAACATCTGCTGTCTAGGTGAAACATGGCTGCATGACATGCATAAGGATTGTATGGTAAATTGGCCAGGCAAGATGGCTTATAGACAAGATAGGATTACTGACACTATTGGGGGTGGGCTTATGACCTTTATAGACGACCACATCTTTCCGTACACAGAGCTAGTGGAGGAAGCCTCTTTTCAAAATGATAATATTCAGTGCCTTACTGTTAAAATAGATCAAGAAAAGCACAAAAGGTTAGCCATCATCAACATCTATAGACCTCCCAGGGGCTCTACTGAAGGCTTCATTGAGGACCTGAAGGCTATATTCAAGTTGGTGGATAATGGACATATAGAAATTTGGATGATGGGAGATATGAACATAGATATTATTAGGGATTGGGAGAAGGGTGGCGATGACCTAGATACCTTCATGGCCTCCAAGGGGCTAAACCAATTAATCTATGATGTTACATACCCAAAGGGTAACAGCTGTCTAGACCACATCTTTACTAACTGCCCAATTATACTCAAGGCAGGTGTGGTCCCAGATTTAATCAGTGACCACTACCCAATAGCTGCGGTCAGAAAAAGACTGAAGGTGAAGTACCCTATTGGTACCTTCAGAGGCAGGTCTTATAAAAAATACGCTGGGGAACAACTCAGAGAGGATTTGTCCTTGGAAATATGGGATGAATTCTATGAAGAAAAGGATCCAGCCCTACAATGGGAGATCATCAAATCCAGAATTAATGTTTATTTAGATACCCATTGTCCAATGAAGGATCTAAAATTTAGGCAAAATCCAAACGAATGGATGAATAATGATCTCAGGGAGCAAATGTCTGACAGAAGGGCGGCTGTAGCTGAATTCAGGGAAACAGGGGTACATGACCTATTTCTAGAAGCAAAGAAGAGGAGATGTGAGGTGAACAGAGCTTGTCTAGGGGCGAGATCAGAGTATGTCAAGGACACACTGGAAGAGGCCAAGAGTGACCCTAAGGCTTTCTGGAGGCAGTTGAACAAGTTGATAGCACCCAGATCCAAAGTAAATATTACTACCTTCAATGTAGATGGGGTAAAGCTTGAGGGTGAAAGGGCAAGTGAATATTGTAATGAGTACTTCGCCACGATAGGTGAAAAGTTATACAACAAGTTGCAGCTCATTGATAAAAACCTCCCGGATGCCAAGCTCAGACCAGAAGAGCATCTAGCTGAACTAGTTGTATCAGAGGGTGTTGATGTGATCACTTCTGATATACCTGAGGTGGATTACGATGATATGTTAAAAATGGTAAATAACATTAGCCAGGACAAATCATCCGGTCTAGATGGCATTTCTGCCAGAGTCCTAAAGGATGCTTTTCTGTATTTGATCCCTCACCTCTGTGATATGTTCAACAACAGCATTAGGTTAGGTATCTTCCCAGAGTCTTGGGCCAAGGCGACAGTAGTACCTATACCAAAATCTGGCACGCTGACCCAAGTCGCAAACTGGAGACCGGTAAGCCTTCTCCCCACCCCTGGAAAGATGATTGAGAAACATATCCATGCCCACATCACAAATAAGGCAAATGAGCTAGGCCTAATCTCCCCACAACAACACGGCTTTGTTAAAGGCAAGGGCACTGCTGAAGCAGTCAAAGCCCTAGTTAGCAAGTTATATGAAAGTCGAGATAAGTCTGAAGTGACATGTGCCTGCTATGTCGACTTTAGCAAAGCATTCGATTCAATACACCATGCATTACTAGTAGAGAAATTGGCAAGCCTGGGTCTAAAGGGCATCCTGCTAAATTGGATAGCAAGCTATCTCCAGAACAGGAAGCAAGCAGTACTACTGAATGGAGTCAAAACAGTAAACAAGAATGTTCTATTTGGAGTCCCACAGGGTTCCATTCTGGGACCGCTATTATTTATATTATATGTCAATGGCGTAACCAAGACAAACAGAAATGCAGAAATGATATTATATGCAGATGACATTGTTCTTACTGTCAGCCACAGAGACCCAGAGACCGCCAGGGTGCTCCTACAACAGGATCTGGATAGACTGGTTACGTGGTGTACCTCCAACGGTTTGAGCATCAATGCCAAAAAAACCCAGACGGTATGGTATGGTAGTAAAATAAAAACCGACGAAGGTAAAACAAGGGATATTACCATAAACAACGCCCCACTTGAGAGCCCCGCTGAATACAAGTACCTAGGGGTCATTGTAGACAGTGAGTTGAAGTTTGACTCTCAAATGAAGGCCACTGAAGGCCTGACGCGGCAGAAAATATTCCAGCTAAATACAATTCGCGACTCTGTAGACCAAGACACTGCTGTCTTGGTATACAAGCAAACCATACTGCCCTACTTCGACTATTGCAGTTTCTTAGTAGAGGGGGCAAAAAAGGCCAGGATAAAAAAGCTCCAAACCCTCCAAAACAGGGCACTTAGAGTATGCACTAGGAAGTTTAGCATTGAGTTTCGTACAGAAGCATTGCACAAAGAATGCCGTGTGGAAACACTAGACAAGAGGCGACAATACCAGTTGGCTCTCCTGATGTTCAAGGAAGCTCAGAAACTGGGCTTAAGGCCTGCTGAGAACCCGAGAACCCGGAGTGACTTGAAAATAAAGTTCCAAAGGCGTAGGGCTATCCTTCAAAAGTATAAAAAAGGCCCCCATGCAAGAGGCATAAAGCTGTGGAACAGGCTAAAGCCAGAAGTGCAAAAGGCTCCCACTGTCATGGCCTTCAAAAGGCTATATATGAACACTCCCTTGGACCCCCCGAAGATCGAGGCCTAGCTCGCCATAACATATAACAGATTGTAATATGGTAATGTAGTGTTAGTGTTAGCTACTGCTTCTAGCTCCCGCCCAAATGCTAGGGATCGGCAAAATCCCCACCCCCCTCACATAAATCTGCACAAACTCATCAATCTATCCATAATGTGTTTTCATCAGTACAGCTAGGCCTGAGACAAGGGCCTTCTGTAATACAGACTAGTTCTGTGGACAGTATCATTAGTTGATTCGGAATATGAACACTTAGCATATGATGTAAATTGTATATAACCACAAAATTTATTATCCATAACTATAGTATTGTCAAGAGTATCCAGAAGTAACCAAGGACACAACATTTTGTCGAATATCATGAAGATGAATAAAATGTGTTTAAACAAAAAAAAAAAAAAAAAGGTCTAGAGGGAAGGGGTCCTTTTCCCTGGTGAAGAGTGTATGTTTAGACTTAGCCGGGTTTATCGTGAGACTGTTCCTGTTACACCAGGCATAGATGATTTCTAAATCCTGCTGCAGGGTGATATTAATTACTTCGGTGTCCCAGTGTCTGTACATGACGAGAGTGTCGTCAGCGTATAATTTGAGTGTGGATTCGGTATTGAGTGCAGGGAGGGAGTTTACATAGAGTATAAAAAGTAGTGGACCGAGGATTGAACCCTGCGGAACGCCATGGGACAGGTTTTTCCAGCCAGATGTGACATTATTACATATAGTTTTCTGTTTCCTGTCGGCTAAATAACTTCTGAACCAATTTATGACAGTAGGGGAGAGGTTGAATTTACTTAATTTGTCTAATAAAATAGAGTGATCTAAAGAATCGAAAGCCTTGGAAAAATCGAGATATACAACTCCTGCACTCATGCCAATGGATAGCGCGTTTTGGATCGCCTCGGACACCTGGTATACCGTATCTTGAGTCCCATGAAATCTTCTAAACCCATTTTGGCTAGTATTTAATAGGTTATTTCTTTCTAGAAAAGGGTATAACTGTCTATGGACCACTCTCTCCAGGATCTTTCCCGGCACAGCTAGGAGGGATATAGGTCTCAGCTGCGTCGGGGAAGACGGATTGTTCACTTTAGGAATAGGAACCACCTTCGCTGTCTTCCATTTATCTGGGAAGATGGCAGTTTCCAGCGACATGTTGAGCAATCTAGTGAAAGGTATTACAAGTGTTCTTAGGCTGTCCTTTAAAACTTTACTTGACAGATCATCTAAGCCCGATGCCTTATATATACTAATATCACTTATCAACCTTGAGACATCCTTCACCTCAACTGGGCTGAAGGTAAAACCTGGGGGATGGAGGGGGTCAGGCCAGTCATGGTGGTGTACCGGTACTCTAGCAGCGGCCGGTATGTCATTAGCCAACCTGGCCCCGACCTCCGCAAAGAAGCCATTTATAGTGTCGGCGGTCTGTTCCGGGAGGAGAGGGACAGAGTCTGAGTCTTGTAGATGTATAGGGGCACGCTTCCCTTTCTTGGGCATTAGTCGCTCAATTACTTCCCAGAACTTTTTGGGGTTTTTCCTATATTTTCTTAATTGTTGCTTTATGTAGGAGGCATGTGCAAAATTTACTTCATTATTCGTCCTCGTCCTTATCCCCCGGGCCCATTCTAGAACCCCAGGGTCTGTACTTTTATGTGCTATACCGAGAGCTCTGTCCCTATCTTTCATGAGGCGGAGGAGGCGGTCCGACAACCATTCCGGCTTTTCCCTAGTGAAGCTAAAGTCTCGTATTGGGAATAACTTATCAGCCATGGAGATAATATTATTACTAATCTTGTCCCATAGAGATACGGGGTTGTCGTCATCTGTGATAACAACATTCTGGTCCAAGTTTTCGCATACAATTCTATACGTATATTTGGAGTATGTCCTTCCCCTAAAGGCGGCTTTTACATAGTGAGATCTTTGTTTTTTCATAATACAGTACTGGGGTACGTGATCACTGACGTTAATGTTAAACGTGCCAGACTCCACAATAAAAGGCGAGTTAGTGTAAATCTGATCTATCACGTTGGTCTTGTGATACAAAGGACGGGAGGGGGAGGAGACCAGGGGGGCAAGGTGGTACTTCTTAGTCATATTGTCAAGAAGAGAGGAAGAGTGTTTTTCTGAAGAGACGGGGGTATTGAAGTCTCCCATTAGATAAATGAATGGGTTGCTATGCTTATGGCTTACAATTTTTAAAGCATTTGTAACTTGCGTAATAAATTCATCCACCTTACCGCCCGGGGGTCTATAAACCTGGACAACAAATTCCGGCCTACACCCCTCCCTAACCAGCCTCAATACCATCATTTCACAGTCGTCATTTACCACGTTGCATTCTGGTTCCAGAAGTCTATCATGTGGATGCTTGTGTGAAACCAGCATGCAAATACCGCCAGCCATACCTTCCGGCCTATCTAATCTATGTACAGTATAATTCTCAAACTGGTTATCACATTCAGGCATTATGGGTTTTAACCAAGATTCCGTGAAACCGACAACGTCAGGTGTCTTGGTACAGATTACATATCGGAGCGTTACTTTTTTGTGTACCATGCTTCTTACATTCCAAGACATTAGCATTAATCCTTTGGGTTTAACATACGGCGTATCCCCGGGGGGTATTACATACGGAGTATCAGGGGTAAAAACATATATAATTCAATGATACCTCGGGCAGGACGGGACATGGTACATGGAGAGTTACAAAGACAAAGACAAAGACGGTCAGACAGGGTAAGTGTCTAGGAGTAAAAGTCCAGGACATCTTGAGAATAGAGGGGGGGGGGGGGGTGGGGGGCGGAGTGAAGCTCCATATCCGACGAGGGAGGTTCAGTAATCCAACCTTAATAGTTGACCCTGTATGTGGTGTAGGTCAACAGTACTACTTAATGTTGAAGTGTGGTATATTAGTATAATTTTGGGAACAATTTTGAAGAGGGTGTCTCTCTCCATGGGTCATGTACTGTAGGGGTAGGCCTAATTAGCGGTTTAAGTTCCCCTGGGGGGAGACAACGGTATTGACCTCTACCATCTAGCGACCCAACAACATAACGTTGGAGCTGTGAGTTCATGTAGTGCGCTTTTACAACTTTGCTCGTGTACAGGGATCAGTGTAACACAAAATGAGCTTAATCCTATTTATATTTCATAGTACATTGTTGAAGTACAATATTCAATGGTGCCATCCTTAACTGATGTACACTTCTCTTTTCAACATGAACATTAACTTTAACTTTAACATCAACAAGTTGGCCGGTTTCTGCTCCTAATACGCTGTAGGTTTACAAGTTATATATCAATCAGGGAATTAATAGATTTCAGTGTAGAACAGTGGAGTTAATTTGGCTAGAGAAGAAACACATGTCGGCTCATAAGACAAGTCATGAACTGTACACCGCGTCACAGTATAATACTTCAGATATTATATAAATTTCATTTTACTATTTTCTTTTTTCATAATTCATATTTGATTCATTTGAAGCAGTATCAGTGACAGTATCAGTGACGGAATTGTCAAGATGCACTGTAATCATAATTATCAACATTATCTAAAAATAATATTTCAATGATGTCTGTCTGTGCTTGCTTTGGCGTTCCATGCATAGTTCATATTCGCATTTTAGTATATGCAGGGAGAGCAGTAAGTGCCACATTTTCCCAGTCAACAAGGCATCAAAAAGATGTCAATTACTAAAAAGTGTAAACAAAAAATATATAAAGTTCTGTAAAAAGTTCATATGGACGGGAGCTGTGGAGGACTGTTCAGCACTGTGCTGCAGGAAGGGGGGGTTCACAACCCCAGCCTCCCTAGTCAGCTTGTGGCCCGTTGGTTCAGCGTTCAGCACATAGTGCCAATGGGATTCAGGGCAGTCCTTAGTCCATGGTACAACGGTACCAGCATACTTCTTAAGTCTTAGAGACCACAGCGTATAAAGTCAACTATTTAATACTAAGAGATATCATTGCTGCATTGAGCTTTGTCCATCTATATGGTGCGTCTCTAAAGAGGTAGAGTGTTTACTCAGACCAGTCCATGTATGGTGTGCTAGTCCTTATAGGAGAGAGTGTGTACTTGGTACACCGTGCTAGTCCTTATAGCAGAGAGAGTGTGTACTTGGTACACTGTATAACACGTCTTAAATCTAGTGCAAAAACCTAACTGTAACTGGGGACTGGTCATGCCTTCCTAGAAGGATCTGCTCTGCTTTACATACAGTCGGGATAGACTGGATGCTTGAGGAGAAAAATTAAGACTCCTGGGGAATGGTTATAGTGAAGGAGTGCTTTTGGACGCAGCCGTCATGGACTACATCTGGGTAGAGGGTCGCGACATACTCATTCAGGGACCTGGCCCAGAACAAGATAATATTTGGCTTTGGCATCATGTTGTTGTTAAGGTGGCTGTAGTCATGCTGCCACTCTCCTGCTGGGCAGGAGTGGATGGGGTAGTGGAGGGGGGGGAGTGTGGAGTCCCCTGGCCTCATTCATCTCATGTATCCTGTCGATCCCCTTCTCCACCGCTGCATTCAGGATGCCTTGGAGGTCCACTCCCGCAGCTGCCGGTCCAGGTGTGGGCGACGTCTTGCTTCCCACCAGGGGGGCCCAGATGATGGAGCCGCGGGGGGCTTTAAGCTCTATTAGGTTGTCTGCTTCTAGTAGGGCAGACTCTATCTTATGCACTAACTCTTCTTTGTGGAATGCCCTCGGGAATATGTTTCGTGGGAAGAACTCCTCCCCGGTAGGGTCAGAAAACATACATATATCGTATAGTCCCGCAAATATTATTACTCTATGTGTAGAGCCTCCAGCGATGTACCTTATTGCCTCTTTGGCAAGATCTGCAATGAGGCGTCTAGGCCTGTACACCACAGTGAAGAGCGCAGCTGATCCGGCCATGTTGTGGTCCAGTGCATGGTCCAGGAAGTCCCCCTTGGTGTCAGTCAGGAGGACGATGACAGGTAGGGAGGGATCATACACACACTCTACCTGGTATATGTGGGTTGATGTCTCCAAGGCCGCCTGCATAGACAGGCTCTGCAGTGAGTCGACAATGTACTCCATTTGTGGGTTGGGACCCTCAGGGGTGTAGGCCGAGGTAGTAGGAGCCTCTTCTTCTTGGTTGACTCTTGCTGGGGTGGTGGGCGGAGTGTTGCTTTCCGCTCCAGTCCCTGTTGAGGGGTAGAGAGGCAGTCATTTATTAACAATAATTATTTTCAGTTCACGAAAAATCCCATACCAGCGGTGGGTATTCCAACATGTTGGATATTCCAACATGTGAAGTAGGGTTCCAGCCCACATACATGCACAAGTAACTGTGAGACAAGTGAGGGGCGGGGTAAGATATTTGTGGCTGGATTGATTTGGTCCCTGTGTCATTCATTTCTGCACGTGGTAATTACCTATTTGTTCATACGTACAGGTGGCTGAGTTCAGGCGCATTGGTATCTAGGTCATTTACCCGCCTTGTTGAGAGATTCTGCTTTAAAATTTTTTTACTTTCATCGTTAGCTTGTTTTCATTCAGCCGTGAAACAACGCTGAAATCTCACAGGAAGAGATCCGGGGGAGGGATATAACATGTCTAAAGTATACCGGGATCTCACCTGCCATTCTTGATGAAGACATGTTTAATTAATCTGTAATTGGCGCGTGTGAATGCTATATTCGTATCTGCGAGAGTCAACACGTGCGGGTTTGAGCAAAGATGGCGGCAATCTCGGCCTTTCTCGCGCCTCGAGATCTGGGTCTCGCGTGTTCTCGGGCATCGCGAGAGGCCGCGAGAAGTTGTGGTTGTTTGCTTTGATTCAGCTAGTGCCACGTGGGAGAGTGACGCAGTGTGCCGAGGTAGTCGGCAGTGTTTTCAATAATGTTTTTCAATCATGCATTTTAATAAGAATGCACGTAGTTATAAGTGTCACATTTTAGGCGTGTATCCTATTCTATTACACTTTGGGATGGCATGACGTTCAGGTGAGGCACAGGCGAAAACAAATATGTGTGCAGTGCCTGGTGCATATATGTCATTACTGTCATTTTTATATTTCGAATTTTTTTTTTTTTTTTTTTTTTTTTTTTTTTTTTTAGATTTTAAATGTATCCCGGCTGCTTATATTTCAATATTTATTTCTGCCACAGTAAAGGGTCTACCACAGTGAAAAGGGGGGTGTTATCTAATGGTATGTCTCACAGTAACTGATTAAAGGTGCATGTACGTTACCACACTGGTTGATTGATCTAGGAGGAGGCGGAGTTTCGCCGTGGAGGTGTACTGCTCCCGGGCGCAGGCTGCTTGGGTCTGGTGTGTGCTGGTGTCTAGGTGCCATCACGGGATGAGTTGTTTCTGGGAGTGTCAGGTATTTCTAGGAGAGAGTCGTTTGGTGATCCTCCTGGCTGGTTCATAACCCTCATGAGGATCTGCCCCATGACGTTCCTTCCGCTCCAGTTTCCTTCAGTTACACTTTTTGAGAAAATGGGTGCGCCTATGGCGAAGTACCTGTCCCAGCTTGCTTCCAGTAGTTGCTTCCCTCTGAATTGCTGGAGGAAGGCATTAAGTTCAACGTTCTGCGCAAACTTTTCAAATACCGCCAACTCCAGTGTGCCGTCTTGATGGTCGTTTCTCCATGCTGGAAGGGCATCGAATGAGTCTCCTATGGCCTTGATGGTCCTGGGGTCTGATTCATTCATGACTAGGGTGGCGAGGTTTTCCTTCTTGTGGAACATGCATTTTTTAAACATATAAAACTGCTCGGCGCAGTTCCATTCCTCGTCCTCCAGGGTGAAGTTGGCTGGGGCCCAGTTTGACAAGGGGCTGAACATCCCCATGAAAGCAATGCCCTTGGGGGTCTCTTTTGTGAAGGCTCTCCTAACTGACAGGTGTTCTGGCAACATTTCAAGGGTCTGCCTGTTGTACCTAGCACCGTCTACTACTATTTCGTCACCATATATGGCTGACTTCAGTCCCTTTTCAGAAGCTAGGATGTGGACCCCTCTCATGGCTTGTTGCAGATTTTTATCCTCGTCCGTGAGGTTTGGATTGATCCAAATGTTCTTGTACACTTGGTCCTTGTGGCCTCGTAGTCTAAATCGTGCCTGGTACACTTCATCCCGCAACAGCTGGTGTGTAAACTCCACTAATATAGGCCTAGGCCTAGGCCTATCCCGACTCCTTCGTCCGTAGCGCAGTGGTGGGCCTAGGCGTTTGGCCTGTTTGATGTCACTGACCTCAATGATGAAGTCCATTTCAGCGAGCACCGTTTTGATGACCAGGGGGACATTCTGCGAATATCCCTCCGGGACACAGTCGAAAACCAGGTGCGATTTTCGTTCTTTGCGGTCGAGATGTTCTCGAACTCGGTCTTCAATATGGTGGGCGACATCTTTGTCGGCGTCCAGTTGGCTCTTCTTCAGAGCGTTGACGTCTTGTATGAGGTCCAGCACTCTTGTTTCGACATTGGGGATTCTTGTTTCTTTTAGTTCTTTTATCTCCGTCTTTGCAGCTGCAATATCCCTGGTATGGGAATTGGCCGCTTGTTCCAGGTCACGGATTGTGCCCTGGGCCGTTTTGAGGTCACGCTCAGCATTCCGGAGTCGATCTTCGATTAGGGTACTGCGGTCTTCCACTAACCCAATTCTTTCTCCCAATGCATTCCAATTCCCCGCTATTACCTTGAGATCAGATATGTCTGACAGAATTTTGACAAACTTTTCCTCTGTCGTCAGGTTATTCTCGAGGGCCGCCGAGTCGGCGACCTTGGCGGGGGCGCTGTTTGTTGACATCCTGTATTATCGCCCGCTTGTTTTGATCGGGGGAGAGGTCGTGAGGTCGCGCTTTTTTAATTGCGCTGTCACGTATTAATGTGAGGCGATGAAGGAGAAATAATTGGTCCTGTTGGAGCTCTGTATCTTGCTATTCCACCAGGACATGTAAGTTTACCTCGGAGATGTAAATTGCAGCTGATGTCGTCGGATATTCCCCCCACTCCCCGCGGGCTGCTTAGGTCTTGTTAGCCGCCATCGTTGAATTTTCATTTTGATGGAAGTATTCACTCTTCAGTCTAATGCTTCCAACCACATGTCCCTCAATATATCCCCACCTGTTCACCATGCACAAGGCATTCCTAATACATAAATAGATCTATAATCCTGGCATTGTTTGATGTCAACTCCACACCTGTTGGACACTCCTCCCACCCCTTCTCCCTGCTGCTGAAATCAGAATGTGTGACATACACTAACATTGACATGTTTGCAGCAATATAAGGGAGTGATCATTTTTTTATCAACAGGGGGGGGGGGGGATTGGTTTGTGGGGGGGGGGGGCAAAAAAATTTGGACCCCTTGACCGGGGGGTGTAAAAAATCTGGATCCCCCTTGGGGGGGGGCAAAAAAATTTAACCTGTTTTGGGCCAAAAAGCCCGTCCTTTACTATGCTTCAAAGGGCCCGCGCGCGTGCGCGCACCGATTTCCGACCCGGGGGGGGGGGGGGGAATTTCGACCCGTTGACCGGGGGGGTGAAAACAATTTCGCACGCTCCGCGCAGAAACCCCCCCCCCCCCCGTTGTTAAAAAATGATCACTCCCTAAGTATGCTGGACATGTAGAGTACCTTTTGGGGAACATGATTGACAATTTTGAGACAGTGAGTACATTTATGAGAACACCCTTTTTATTCCCACTATAGTATAGGATTCCTATGTAGCTGCAGTCTGGCGCAGTAGCGCCAGATGTGTCGGACTACCATTGCCATGATACTCAACTAAATATTTGGCCTGTTCATTCACCTTTTCATGTGTTTTCAAAATCAATAATTATAAAGCATATCCCTAGGGCTAGGGAGGGGGGTCAGAAAGAATTGCTGTCAACTTAGGAGAAATTCATGAGAAATTCTAGATCTACCAAGCAATGATTCATTCATCTCCAATGCCAATGGCAATGGCAATGATTGGCAATGCCAACCTCCTCTGACTTAAATGACTGGGAAAATATGTCTAGAAATTAGTATATAATACAGCCAGACACTGCACCGCCACCCCAAGCTACACACGACAATTTAGTCGTGGTTTAGATAGGTACAATACACAATCTACAATACACATTGCCAACTGTTTAGGGATAACACCCCAGCGCCTACGTCCGCGGAGCCCTATCTGTCACCATAGTAAACGCAACATTTTTATTAGCTATTTTCGGATCCTTTCCCTTGGTCAAATTTATCCATATTTGGTCATCTCATGCAGAAATGACCAAGGATTCAGAATATGTGAGTTATTTTAGTCCATGTCTAACGGTTACGGAAATAGGGTATCATTTCCGAAGGGGTATTGATGGGCATACCGATACATTTTTGTAATTACATCAAAATATGATATGTTAATATCTTGCTTAATACTTGGTCGATTTTAAAGTTTAACCCCTCTATTTAAAGGTTAAAACCTGATGTTCAATATGAGGAAAGAAAAAATGGAATCTATGTGCAAATTGTAGCAAATTCTAAAGGGTTTTAACTTTGGACCTATTATTTTTTTACTTAAAATTTCTCACACTTTCTCACACGTTTACAGAACATTGCTTCATATGTTTACTTTTGAGTTCTGGTTTTATTTTAATTCTATCTGCTAGCACAACTTGGCACAAGCCAATATAAAAGAGCTACATTTCAGCTGAAAATGCAAGAAATTGAGGCATGTAGAATATGGAGCAATCACAACACTTTGACTTTCCACTGTGATAAAAAATACCCACCTGGTCATTTTTTTCTGAAAACATAGCATATCAATCCTTAAGGTGTTCTCCCTTTAATGGTATCATTGGATTTTCCCTATTCCAATTTAGGGCTCAGTTATGACTCTTTATATGAAATGAAATACAAAAACTGCCCATCCCTGCTGCAGCCTGCATGGCAGTGTGTACACAGTGATAAGGCCTACTAAGTAGGCTACTTGCTGCATAAACACTGACAGAAAAAAAAGGAAAATCTTACAAACTTCTTTACTTTAAAAGTGCATAGCTTGGCTTCTATAAGGTCCTTTTCTTTTCTATGATGTAAAGTCTAAAAGTGCATTGTCTTTCTCAAGATCTGTACTTTCAGATAAATAAATGTTATTTTAATATACCGGAAAAATGATTTTGGTGTGTTATCCCTAAACTGTTTAATAGCTGGAGTGACGTGGTTTCAGAAGAGCTGGCAGTGTACAATCCCCTATTTATCGCTCACATGCCGGCAAGTAAACCGCTGCATATCAGCATTTAACACATTGTTACAACACTTACCTGCATTCAAAGTCACCCTGTATGTCGGGAGACTCTCTAGAGACAGTTTATACCCATCAAAATGGGAATCTAATAGAGTACGATCAACTTTTAGATCTACCGAAACGTCTGCCATGACTGCTTTTTGGTAAAACACAACTGCGTGACCCGCTGCAACGCTTCAGCTGTGACGTCACGATTTAGGGGAATCCCCGCCAGATCCCAGTTTCGGGAAACCACAAAAATAAGCAGGCATTTTGTTGTTCTACGTGGTTGTATGTCTTGTGGGTGAATTCAGAGCTTAGGATTTGGTAAGCATCATTTTTAGTTGTCATGGAAACCATGTTGATCGTCCTGAACCTGGACACGACTTCGTTTTCCGGAAAGTAGCATAGATTGCCAAGAACAGGACAAGAAGAGAGAGGCGGAGTGACAGCCCAGCCTGCCTCCAGCCTGTCACAGGCCACCCTCCCACAGCCAGCCAGACTCACAGGCACAGGCATAGACTGATATTGATAAGCGTTTGACTCTCTGAAGAGCCAGGAATTCATCACAGGATCAGCAGAGAAGAATTGCTGAGACTGAGTGAGTATCAAATTTTAATTTTCATTTCCATTCTGCCCTGACAACAGTAAAATGAATTAAAATAGACTTAATAGTAGCAGGAAGGTGAAGGAGTACGTTCCTGATAGTAGCAATTACTTGATACCATCAACATTTCCTACAAGTAAAACAGGGGTCCTTGATGGGGGGGGGGGGGGGGGGGCATGTCGGCATATCGATTTTAAGAAAGACCCTATGGGCCCATGTCACTATCAATTTTCCCCTCCTGTCCCATGAAGCCCCAAGTCCAAGATGGTCCATGTTGCCGCAGTTTTGCCGAAATGACATCGGCACATCGGCTTTTGCCGATGTAGCATCAATAATGGCCGATGTAAGGCTCTTGCACACCGGTCACAATGGCCGGCCATGATGTCAGCTTTCCAAGTGAAAGAATTTTTCAAATATTCCCATTAGAAGCTGAGCTAGTGTTACAAGTATCTTTTCACTTGATTTAAGCATTTTTAGTAGCATTATTAAAGAAGCATTGCAAATTTGCAATTTGTATTGATTGATATAAAATAGTATGAAATATGCTATATGACATGAATATATATGGCTCGATGTGGCCTGTGTAGAAGGCAAATGGCGCGTAAGATTTCAGCCCGTGTACTTAAAAAGTTTTTGGCAACGCTGTTGCTGTGTCGAATTTAAGGGTCTGGAGCCATACAACAAGTCAGAGAGATATTTTTGACAGAGCTAGGGAGGAACGACTTCCATGCACGGTGCAAAAAAAAAAGTCAGAGAGATTCCAGACTCCTTTTCTACTGGTCCATTGTCTATACTACAGTCTAGATCACACACATTCACAACAGCACAATGATCCCAGGAAAGGAATGGTTGAATTATCTTGGGGGGGGGGGGATGCCAACACCCAATACTGAATAACAACCTGTGAGTCTGCCCAGGGGAATGATGTTGTGCTAAATGTAGCGGTAACCATTTATACATTGTATATAGGGGTCATGCTGTTTCCTTAGTGGGCGCAGCCATAGATAACCATGGATAGCAGTACCGGGTATCCCATGGGTGGGTACCAGCACTAAAATGCCATGTGCAGTGAATGGAGGGAATTATTTCATTGGTCTAAAATGTATTCTGCTAGTAGTCTATAGGCCCTATTCAGGTTACCAACTCCCGCATTATCGCCCCCTCTTCAGGCAGTTTCCGGTTATGGTGTTGTATGCCTACCTGCTGCCCTAGCTATGGCCTAAGCTAAACTATAATGTCATATACTTTAGGTTTGCAAAGACTTAAATATAGACATGTGCATACCATCAGAAAGAAGATCTTCTGTTGTCCGGACCAAATACAGTTTTTTAATGTGACAAATCGGAATCAGTGTGTAAAAGTAAAGTAATTTTGGACATGTTGGATCTCCAGACTATACTAGTTTAGGTTAGGCCTATGATACACGTATAGACACATAGTCATAGGGCAGGGGTGGATAAAGGATTGAAAAGGGGGGGGGGGGCGTGCCATAAAAGTCCAAATTTCAGCCCAGAGGGGGGGGGTGGACCTATGAGATGCTCATGCCACAGTTGCCCCCACCAGCCCTTCACACCTCCCAGATGGATGTGGCACTGTATCAAAGTGATGTCCCACTATAACCTAGCCCCTTTGAGGTCGAGATCTGAGGCACACCTCTGGGAGGGGGTGATGGGGGGCAAATCATTTTGAAATTATTTGACCAAATACTATCAATAATATTAAAGGGCTGACAACCTCGAAAACTGTAGAAGTTGTAGCCTCAATATTTGGAAGGGCCCTTACCCGGAGTTGAACAAGCTAAGTTTGACACATTATTATCCTTCTCTCCTGGGCTATTTAAGTTGATAAAAGGCAGTTAACGGGATGTTGACCCACCACCAGTACACCAGGATGCTATAACCCATCAGTGATTCCCCTATATATAAAACGGCAATAGTTGGGACCAGCGCACCACCCCATTGAATTTGGCCTGGGTGGTCGCCGGGAACAGATAAACCAAAAGAGGCTAGATAAAAATATGTACTTTTTTCAAAGCTAACTCGATTTTTCCTCATTACATGTATATATAGGCATATCCACAATCCCAGCCCCCGAAGGGGCTGGTTATGTTATTAAGATTAACCCTTTGATGGTGGCATACTGCAGGGATGCCGTTATGCTTGGAAGTACTACCCAGTATGTATAAGACCTTTAGGGTCTAGATTTGGTCTGATCAATTTAGACATCAAAAGAAACGAGGGTCTAAATTTGGTCTAGATTTTGTCTAGATTTGGTCTAGAGTCTTTACGACATTATCTTATCAGTTTAGACACAAAAAGAAACAAGGCAGAAACCCTGATTTTGGGGCTGTGGGCCCGGGAATTTCAGCATTAAAGATGAGCTAGGAGCTTATTTGGTGTCTATCTGGTTTTTTTTTGTACTATGTTAACCCTTTGAATGCTTAGAACTATAAATGTATAACACATAGAGAGACCCAGAATATTTGAGATGTACTGTAGCAGACATAGGGAAATAGGTCCAGTCCTCGGACAATTAGTGCTTACCATCTTTGTAGTAATTACATTTTAATAGAAAGGTAAAGTCACACGTTTAAATGTTATAGTTAACCTTGAGTGGTAGGTTATCCAGCCCGTGAGACCACTGAACACCTTACCCTATAGCCTATAGCCATGTATGTGTCCTAATTACATGAGCTGTTAGGCCTACTGCCTGTGGACTTCTAACATGGGGCCATCCATTAATTACGTACTCACATTTTCGGCAAAAATAGACCCCCGCACCCCCCCCCCCCCTGTTGCACCATGTAAGCATTTGGACTACCCCCCCCCCCCCCCCGCGTTCATACACATTTAACTTTGACCCCCCCCCCCAATAAAATAAAGGAATCTTATAAAATAATTTGAGGAAACTTTGTGTTAATAGTTGCGTATGTAGGGGGAGGAACGGAGAGCAACTCCTCTTTGAGAATATGTTTAAGGACGACATAATGCTTTAATGCACCATGCCCTTGGTGGGCACAATGCATGAATGCAGCCCTGGTGAGTAACTCGCCAGTGCCAGGGCTGGTCAAGCTTAGAGTCGAGTTATATATTGCCATCTAGGGGGGGGGGGCATTGTGTAGATAGGAGCTTGGGGTCATAGTGAAAAAACGTCCTCAGCAAAACTTGATAAGCCTCCCTGATTGGGTGATCAGAACCAAATTGATATGACCTTTTAACCACCATTTGCGATTTGTTGGGAGGAGGCAAGGGCATTTTGCAAAAGCAGAACTTAATGGCCCGGGGGGGGGGGGGGTACTTATGGCTAGTTGGTAGGAGAGGGGGTAAAAAAATGTCATGTTTGGAAAATCTATAAGAACATTTTCAAAATGTTGTTGGATATTTGGACTAAAAATGTACCAATTTTACTATAAAATGACCAGAAAATCGGCCCCATGCATACACAAGGCGTATGCCTAAATGGGCCTAGATCCCCCCACCCCCCCCCCCCCCTGTACGCATCTGTACGCATTTTGCCTAACCCATTAATGGACGGCCCCCATCCTGTAGCACATTTTAGAGGAACTGATGACTCTGAAAATCTTTGCATACATAAACCCTTTATTTTGATGCGCACAAGAACTCTAGGGGGGGGGCAATTTCTGGAGAAAATGTGCGTACATACTTTATGGCAGCCCCCATACATACTTATAAGTTACAGATGACCAGCTTGGGTGTGTGGCTTCCCTGCTTCAAAATAATCGTCAACCATAATATAATATTATAAATGTGAAATAATGCGTTTATTCAATTATAGAACTAAGCTAATGAATCGGGTGATTATAAAGAGTGTTTCATAATGTAATATCATAAAATATTATTATCTAAAATTAAGGTTCAACTAAAACGACTACAATGGGGGGTGTTTTCGGTAACATGCTGAAAAGGGCTGCTGATGAAAGATCTAGGGTCGGACACACTTTTTTCCACAAAATTTATTTTCAGGATTTTGAACAAAATTACATTATCAGAAAAAGAAAAAGATGCCCCCTACCCTACCTCCCATAGGTGTACCTCAGATCTCGACCTCAAAGGAGAGGCTTAGTTAAAGGTGTGAATGGCTGGTGGGGGCAACTGTGGCATGAGCATCTCATAGGTATATCACACCTGGAGGTGTGGAGGCTGACTGCCACACCTGGGGTGTTGTGGAGAGGTGGGGTGGCATCTAGAAAGCCAAAGTTAATAATTGTGTAGGGTCTTTAGTCAGTTGGTCCTGTAAGCTGGGTGGAGACTGACACACTCTCAGAATCAAGCCTGGCAGATGTTGTTATTGGCATGGACTATTCACATGGATTATTCAACATAGGATGTTACTTATGGAGGCTGTAATAACCCTGGACATTATATTCACATGTGTATTTACTAAGCCTATTTACTCAACATCAGTGGTGGCGAGTGGAAGTAAGGTTAGTTCTGCATGTGTCTATAGTAGGCCTAGAGGCTAGTAGAGGTCTAACTGTATGCCAAAAACGCTATGCTACCTCACATTCATCTCGCAACAAAACCATGTTATATATTTTATAGATCGTCCAAAACTATAGAGCTGGATAGATCAAACAATTATCTTTCCAAAAAGGCATTACTCAAGTCGCTGTGATATTTTAAGCTAAAGAAATTAATTTCTTTAGGCAGATCAATTACCAGGTCACACAGGGAGTCTGTGGCAGTGTGGGGTGAGGAGGACTAGGGCTGTACCGGAAACTACCTGAGCGCGGGCATTATGGGAAACCTGAATAGGGAGAATACCCTATGGACCTTTGTTCTTCGAATGAGTCCGAAAAAAAGAATTGATGACATGCGATGTGAGTTTGACAAGTGTTTACTCTGACATTTCAATATGAAAGTATACAGATACATTTACATTGGATTCCATTGAATAACAAAAGAGTTTATTTATAATAAGCAGACTATTTAAACTGACCCCTCTTGGGGGGGGGGTCAAATATAATCCGCGTGTAGTGGGATAAATGATCAAACAATAAGATAATACCCTGCACCCACTGCAGTATTGTTAGGGTGCATTATGGAATAACTGGTCCCCATCGTGAGAGCTGTTATCAATATAATAATAATATCTTTTATTGACAACTGAAATGGAAGTCATTTCTGACTTATGTGTCATACATAAAGGTTATATAAACTAAAACTACAAACTATGCTACAATACGAGACAAAATGGAAATACACTAGGCTACTACACAATACTACACAAATGTAATCGACTAGAAAACACATATGTATAGACGTTCAGAGACATGGATACATGGCATACATACCCGGTTGGGTCACAGTTTTGCATTACAGGTTAAACTTTCAAACATTATTGACCTACAAACACATTAACCCCAAACTCAAACTTGTTGTCGTTGTTTGAAGGCCATATATACATATTTTCCCGTGCATTAATAACAATATGCTCTGGTGTTTTCATAGCCTTCTCAAATTTATCAGTGTCAGATGTGTTTGCGTAGTTCGGTATAATACTTTTGACAACATTTTCGAACACCTCTCTGTATTCATTATGAAATGTGCACTTTGTCAGGAAATGTACCTCATCATCCACAGCTCCACTCTGGCAGTAGAGACAAATCCTCTCACCAGCAGGTTTAGGTGGCCTGCAATGCCGACCAGTCTCAATTCCCAGATTGTGCGAACTTAACCTAAATTGTGCTAGGGCATACCTGTATTTACAGTTGTTTAAATTAAAGAGATAGTGTTCTAATCTGAATTCCGTTTTAAATGTCCGATATGTTCTGAGTTTCTTACCCTCACCTGCTTCATTAATTTCACCCATAATACTCGTCCTGTATTTCCCATAGATAGCTTCAGTCAGAGCCCCAATTGGAATTGGGCTAGCACCAGTTCTTTGAGTATCCCATAGATTATTGTATGTATCACCCAGCCTGTCAAGAAGGTGTCTAACGTTACTGCACCAGTTAATCTGGTCCTCTTCATCTAACTTGTGCAAGCTTAAGTAGCATTTCTTGAGAACATTGGAGTTTGGGAGATTTGAGATTCTTTTCCAGTATTTTATAGTTTGTACTTCCCAGAAGGCCCTTAGAGGAACTCTACCTGTATCTGCATAAACTGCTGCAGAGGTTGTTTGTTTTCGTACCCCAAGCATAGATTTTAAATATCTCAGCTGTCTTATTTCAAGTTTATCAACTTCTCTCCCTCTGTTTAGACCCCAAATTTCACAACCATGATCGATGCATGGCCTCACTTGACTATCAAATAGCTTTAAAGCAGTTCGGGGCTTCGGTCGACCAATGTGCTCAGAACAGTTGGAATATACTTCATGTACAGCTTTCCTCCCCTTATCGGCAAGTTCTTGATAGACCTTATGAAAAATATCTTTATGGTCAGATTGTAATGTGAAGCCTAGATACTTGTATGTTGTGACCTTAGCCAAGGGCTCCTTGCCATACTTAAATAGGCAAGACTTTGAATTTTTCTTTTCATGAAACACCATAATATTTGATTTGGACAAATTTACAATTAAATGCCACTTTCTACAGTATTGAAATAAATTATTGATTTGGGTTTGTAGTCCCTCAGGAGTGGTAGAGAATAAAACAAGGTCATCAGCATATAACAGATATGCAACCTTTGTACCATTTATATCAATCCCTAGCTCAGGGACCAGGTATTCACTAATGTCAGACAGATAGCTATTAAACAGTTTAGGACTAAGAACTCCACCTTGTAAGACACCATATAAACTGTCAATACCATCACTTAAGATTGAATTTACACGTACTCGAGATTGTGATTTTTCAAACAAATCCATTAGAACCTTGAGAGATTTCCCCTTTACCTTACTACATATCAGCTTGTAAAATAGTGCCTTTCTGTTGATAAAGTCAAAGGCCTTTGTAAAGTCAATAAAACAACAGTAAAGTGACTTATGATTTGCTTGCGCTATCTTTATAGCAGAGTATAGAATAAACAGGTTGTCTGAGGTCCTTCCATTCTCTATAAACCCATTTTGGAGTGGATCATTCATGTCTAGCATCTCATTACTAAATTTAAGCCTGTTGTTTAGAACAATTTCAAAAAGTTTACAAGTGCTGTTCATTATTGTTATCTTTCTGTAGTTTTCAGGGTTATCTCGATCACCTTTTTTGTGTAATGGGCTTATTATACCCTCAGCCCAACGTTCAGGAAAGTTACCAGACATAAGTATACAATTAAAAACCACATGAAGAACATCCACCAGGTCTTCCCCACCATATTTCAGGAATTCAGAGGGAACTCCATCAGTTCCCGTTGCCTTGTTTGTTTTCATTAACTTAAGAGCATATTGAATCTCATCCTGTGTAAAGGGAGAGTCTAAGAGAGATTGCACAGTATTTTCAATCATGTCAGAATTGTAACCAAAACTGAATTGTTGTACTGTGTGCTCCAACTGTGCCATGCTTTCATAATCGAAGTAGTCAATATGTGGAGGAGTTTGCTGTTTCTGGAAACAATTGACAAATACAGCAAGGGGAATGTCATTAGAGCTAGATTTCCTTTTATATTTTCCCCATGTTTTCCAGAACTTGGCATGGTTATTGGTTTCTAGCATTTTATCTAATTCTTGACCGTCTTTTTGTTTTGCGTTTCTCTTAACCTTTTGTATTACTCTCTTGTAGTTGCTTTTAAGTATCCTATACCTTACCTTATTTTCTTCAGAATGTAATTCATTTGACTTACTGAACTCGTTTGCAATTTTCTTTGCTGTGCGGCATTCCTCATTATACCAGTTATTACATGGGAATTCAGATGTGGCTTTTCTGGGTGAGCGTTTTTCAACAGGAATAGCAACATCAAGCAACTTATAATATACCATGGCTATTTTTTCTATATCAACATTGTCATTTGCCGCAAGTGTGACAATAGAATTCTTTAGATTTATGCATTCATTACTACTTATACCATCTCTATATATTTCTTTCTTTGTTGAGTCCCACTTATAAGTCATATGTTTATCATCTTTAGTTCTATTAGCACCAATTCTTTGAGCAACTCCTTTTACACAGAATGTCACAGGAGAATGATCTGAATCTGGGAGAAGGTTAAGAATTTCCAACCTTTCCATAATCATAACAGAGTTAACCTTACATAAAATATAATCCACTACACTATGACCATTTGCGGTGTGACATGTAAAGGCACTAGTATTTGTAGTATCACCAAACCTACCATTTAGTATTAACATTTCTGTATCTTTACATAACTGAATCAGTTCTTTTCCATTATTATTAAGGACACAATCATTTGATATTCTATGCTCAGGTAATACATTATTACATGAGTCATATGTTTCATCACTTAGTTCATGAATGGACGCAGTTCTGGCATTGAAATCACCACATAAGACTAGATCAACATTTTGCAGTTCAGGAGCACCAAGTTGTTCTGATATAATATCAAAATAATTGTCATTTTCAGCTAGGTAGGACGAACCTTCCGGTGGGATATAGATAGCACCTACCACCACGTCCCTCTCTAGTCCAAAAAATTTAGAGTCCAGTCGGATCCAAACAAGGAAATCACATTTATTATCAATCTTAACACCCTTTTCTATGTATTTTGATATAAGAATTCCAATACCTCCAGAGTGCCTTTTAGCATTTGGGTGTTTCTGTGAGCGTGTAACCTGAGTGTATTTATTATTCGAGGTATTTGGGTTATAGTCAGGACTCTTCCAGATCTCACTAAGAATTACTATATCCTGACTAGAGATCAGTTTTTGTATGTGCGGTAGTGATAGCTTGTCACCGAGTCCATGAATATTCCAATAACAGAATTTTATAGTTTTTATTGTTTTCCTGTTGATTTGTTGTTCAACGGAGTATGTATGCCCCTCCCCCTATGGATGATTAGGGTAAGCCAGCTTAGCCAGCCTGGTGCAAATACCTTCTTTTATGCGCAAACTAAGGTGAAGTGGGTCCCTTAAGTTGAACCCGCTGTTGTCCATGAGGCACATCTTGAAGTTGTTGGCCAGTTTGTGTTTTAGATAGGCTTCAAGGTTTTGCTTTAAGGTATTCTTGCCGTTGTTACTATATGTTGGTAGGCCGGAGAGTATTATGTGAGAATTTGGAAATGCTTTCTCCAGGCACTCTACCAGATTGTCAGCGCTTAGGTATAGCTTCGAGATGGGGGTGTTTATGTGAACATCAATATCCATAGCTTGCACCACTATGTAGTCAGGTTTAAACTTCATTTTGGTGGCAGCCTCGGCAATTACACCCATGGATGCCCCTGGCATCACAATGCTAGTGGCATTAATATTTTTCCAACGCAGAATGCGGGCCATATCTCTTGAGTTACTGTTCCCAATGATCAGGTAGGATGGGCGGGACGTTGCTGTCGTGTTGGCCTTGGGGCCAGTAGTTGGCGCCGCAGCAGGGGGCGCCATGGGCGGAGCCGCAGCAGGGGGCGCCATGGGCGGAGCCGCAGCAGGGGGCGCCATGGGCGGAGCCGCAGCTGGGGGCGCCATGGGCGGAGCCGCAGCAGAGGGCGCCGCAGCAGGGGGCGCCATGGGCGGAGCCACAGCAGGGGGCGCCATGGGCGGAGCCGCAGCAGAGGGCGCCGCAGCAGGGGGCGCCATGGGCGGAGCCGCAGCTGGGGGCGCCATGGGCGGAGCCGCAGCAGAGGGCGCCGCAGCAGGGGGCGCCACGGGCGGAACCACAGCAGGGGGCGCCATGGGCGGAGCTGCAGTAGGGGGCGCCACAGCAGGGAGCGCCAGGGGTGGGGCCGCCGCAGCAGCAGCAGCCATGGCCCGAGCAGTTGCTTCCTTGCGTTTCACCTCTGTCTTCTGTATCGTCATCCATATCTCTCCCATCTTATTTTCACCTTGCCAGTCTTTGTAATGAATGCGTAGGGTGTCCTCCTCATTATAACCAGTTCCCCAGAAGTCATCCTCAACTGCTTCGGCTAGCATAGTGTCTACATGATCTAGTAATATCTTCTGTGCATCAGGACATTTTCCTACCTTTTGCTGTACAAGTTCCATCATGAGGGCTACTTTCTTACGTTCCCAGTCCATACTGTATGGGATAGTGTCGCCGTGTCTCTTCATCCAGTATGGACTGGTGGAGTTCATGATGCGAATAGCTGTTCGCTCCTTTTTTCCATGAACAGCTTTCAGGTGTTGGTATGCCTGTTCTACACACGTATATGTCTCTCCCCTGTAGCTTATTGGTACAGGGTAGAAGTTTGAGAGGGGGGATTTAACTCCTCTGAAACAGAGTACTGGTTTCTTCTTGTGCTTTTTTGTATTATCTTTTGTTTCGATATTCATTGACTTCTGTTTTTTCTCATTTGATTTTGTTACCTCCTTCTTCGATCCTTTAACCTGTTTCCAGGCCTCACTGTCCTCCTTTTGTACTTGACTGCTTACAGTGTGTGGTATAGAGGCTGTTGTTTCTTCTTTAGATCTGCAGTTTTCAATTTGTTCCCAGGCCTGCCGGTCCTCACTTTGGTCTTGACTGCTGATGCCTATGCCCACTTTAGCTTGTGCTAGTTGGTCCTTATCACTTTCTGATTGCAGAACAGTGTCAGAGACACCACTGCTTCCGGTGTCCTTCACCTTTGATTTTGGCCTACAATAGCAGCTATTGAAGTCATCTTCCTTGGGGACTGACTCAGGACTACGTTTATTTGGCTTAGCAAATCGTTGCTCCTTGGCCTCTTCTACGTTGATAAGGGTCTCGCCTTTGTTCCCTACAGTAAGAGGAAACTGACATTTGAGCTGCTTAGCTTTCTTGATTACCTCCCTAAGTTCGGCGTTTTCATGTTCAGACTTCTGTAAGGCTTCTTTTGTCAGGCCTAGTTGTAGAGAAAGGGCTGACACTTTGTCCTTTAGTAGGGTAATATCCCTGTCATATCCCAGTATGGTTGTATCCCACTCACCCTTCTCCTCTGTTGTTTTTACCTTCGGTGATTTAGGTCTGGGTATTGTTGCCTTGGGTTTTGTTGCCTTGGGATTTTTAACTGTTGCCAGCAGAACTGAGGTATTGTGTGCTGGAGTTTTTTGACTAGCGCCATCTTGTATGTCTGATCCAGGTATGTTCACAGTCACGTCAGGCACAGTCACGTCAGGCAGACTTGTCAGCGTGGTGAAGAGTTCGGACATGCTCCCCCCAGATGTATCTGTTGTTTCCTGGGTAAATGTCATATCTGACTCCATGGTGGAGAACAGCGCTGACATACTGTCTGCACTGCATGACGGCGTTGAGGCGTGTTGTGGTGCAGTACTAGTGGATTCGAAACTTTGCGGTGATGTTGCTTGATTTATCCCTTCGGTCTGCGTCTCTTGATTTATGGGATCTGACTGCTCAATGAGTATTGAGCTTGCATCAAATAGTTCTGATGTGTTTGATTTGTCTTCCTCAGAGGGTGTGGTTTGGCTGTTTCTATGAGGGTCCAACTCTTGTGCCGCTGCAGCATATCAGTCCTTATCTCGCTGATACCAGACCAAGCAATGGTCACGCACATTATGACTGGTTTCCACGTCAAATCCCATGTGTCAGTATACATACCAGGTACCAGGTACATGTATTAAAAAGGGTGTATATCTACACACAAATTATTTATGGGGGGGGGGGGGGGTACTATAACCACCGTACCATATATTCTTGTGGTTGTTCCTGGGTAAGGAAGCTTGTAGGGGGATTCCCGATATGGGGGATTCTCTAAGATGGGCTATTCCAGACACGGGGAATACCAGAGATGGGAGATGCGGCTACCAATCATGGGGTAGTGGTGGTGAGGGGGGGGGGTGTAGCGGGGGGTCCACACGTGAGTTGATGATCAGCCTCCTCATGGATGATCAGTCAGTATTATATAATTCCTCATAAATAATTTCAGACACCTCCCTGATAATCTGTGTACGGGTAATAAAAACGTACATGGATCAATTTATTCAACTTTTATTTAACACTTTTATTTTATCACTACTAGAACCTGTCTTCAACCTCTGTCACTTCTATAACCGGTCCTCAGCTGAGTCAATTGTACTTCAAATCACACATTCAATCTTTATTTTTCTTGCAGCCTCCAGGATGGGTAGTCGGCGGCCGGCTGAGCTGGAGCTGATCCAACACGACAGCATCCAGACGGTCCGGACGGTCGGGGAGGGCGGCTTCGGCACCGTCCACCTGGGACATCACAAACACTGGGGAGATGTCGTGCTCAAGAAACTCAAAACTAACTTTGTGGATGAAAGGTAAGAATAAATGGATTATTAACCCTTTAAGGACGGCATAATGCATTAATGTATCATGCCCTTTATCGTCATAATACATGAGTGCAGTCCTGGCGAGTAACTCGCCAGTGCTGCATTTCCACCATCATGACAACCTTATGCGGTTGAGACACTCCCGGAAGGTTGGCAGAATGCACCAATACAGCCCCGGCGAGTTACTCGGTGGGGCTGCATTCATGTATCATGATGACATATGTCATCTTTTAGCGACTTGAGGGGTTACAACATTGGAAGCTTTCTATTACACTAAACGACCATAATGAGACCTAAAATCATTTTAAGAATTCCATGTCCATGATGAAGAGACTTTCACTGACACTCGCAAGATTAGTTAAATAAATCAAATATGCAAATGCAATTGGACCTTGATACCCACAAACCTTTCAACTAATGATCTAACTTAGTATTTAATAGATGCACTTAACGTGTCATCTTCTTGGTATATTATTATTTACACATGATATGTGGTATGGTCACACAAAACCAGACGATTTCAGCTTAGGTTGACAATTTATTCATGGTAAAAACAGTTACATCAAATACAACAATAAAGTTGATAGAATGTGGATAGGTTTGTAGCATTTCAATGATCGACGTTTCGATATATTAATGTATCTTCATCAGGATTTACACATGATAGAACAAACCAGACTGAAAAGGCTGGTATCATCTAATACAGGCACGCCTTGTGCATAGCCTATTGATATCAGGATAAATAAACAAATTTTTTTTTAAAATTAACTCTACTCCACCTATTACCGGGTAAATCAAAACAACTTCCAGCTTTAAATCCGTCCGGCAGACTCAAAGAAGGTCAAAATAGCTCTAGTGTTTTAAAGAGGCAATTCTAAATGAATGACGATTTTATATTTCCATAGAATTCGACGGCGACTTTTAAAAGAGGCGAAAAAGCTGGACAAACTGAGTCACCCCAACATCGTGCTCATGTTTGGGGTGGTGATGGAGGACGCATGCGCCGCCATCGTCCTGGAGTATATGGTACACGGGGCACTAGACAGCTTTCTGGGTAAGGACCTTTTCACTTGTTAACCCTTTGTAATAAACGAGACTTTGTCCTTTATGATACTGATATATTATTAAGTAAAGAACAAAAGTCAACACAGTTCGGATCAAGTGTACAGGTTGCGAATCAAAGGTTTATTCAGAAACCTAGACAGGCAAAGCTATATCAGTGCGAACTCCCTATAGAGTTCGGAGCGGGTCAGTAGGCTCATAGCCGATACGATCGCAGGGCCTCTGTCCAATATGGATCCAGAGTGACCGACGAGTCCTATCGGATGCTGGCTATATATATAGGCAGCCAGCCTGTGCACGCACACGCAGACCGGAAGCCTATAGCGACCTCTGTCCATACCCCAAGCCCGAGACAGGTGCTACCACCTGCCGTCGGGCTGAAGGGTTCGGACTGAGTTCGCAACGCAGAATCCAACAGAACCCGCCATATAAACCCTTATAACCCTAGCCCCTACACTTTTAAGGACGGCATGATGCTTATGCGAGTGCTTCGTTGTGTGAGTTACTTTTGTGCATCATGTATGACGATTCTTTCGGGGTATATCAACTTGGTATAGTCCACATGATGCATCAATACAGCCCCGATGAGTTACTCGCCAGAAGGCTTTTACAGTGCGTCATGAAGAAATATTTGTTCGAAGATTAACATAAGACACTCACCGACAACCTTGTGCTATGCACGTATTGGAGACAAATGATACATTTTGTATTTTGGGGTTTCCCGACACATCAGACCCCCAGTGCAGGTTCTCCCGATTCAGGGTGCGGGTGTGGGATACAGGTTATACACGGGATTTATGCTTGCCAACTAGAGACATGTGTCACACACATAACAAGAGGTGTCCATGAGGTAGAGGAAAGACATTACATTACTAATGAAATTGATATAATAGCTGATTAATATTTGTCCTAAATAATAACCCAATAGGGTCGGCATTATGCATTAATGCATCAAAGCACTCTGCGGCCCCTTAGAGTTAGTTATATAACATCATCGGTTGCACCGTATCGAGGCTTGTCCGAACCAACGCGGGTTGAACTCAACTCTGACGGCTCATCGGAGGAGCCACTCGTTACAATTTGTGCTGTGTCACTGTCATCCTCAGGGTCTACACTTTGACCGTTAAGCTCAGGGTGAAGATGTAGGTTCTGGTCCCTCTTGTAGTAAACCCTCGCAAGAATCGAGATCAGAAAAGCTTCGAAGATCAACAAGATCCTGCCGATGCGAACCGCATTATCCTTGTGGCTGAGACCGGAAGCACACGGGACAACCTCCCGGGAAGCCAGAATGGACATGAGCAATTTTTGGAGAGCGGAGAGACCGACGATCAGTTTGAGACAGATGAATTTGGCTCTGATGCCGGCGTATGCGAGGTGCTGGTGCGAGATGCGATACAAGAGGAGAAGGCCATACAAAGCCACAAATGTGGAGATCATGACGATGATATTAATACCGAGGTACACTCTGTTGTCCATATGTTCTTGCATGTTGGCGATGATGACAGCCTCGATGAAGACCAACAAAGGGGCGAGGATAGTAAACTGGAGCACGAGCATCTCCGTTACGATGAATGATGTTTTGGTGACCTTCATATTCGGCAGGCAGATGAATTTATACTCCGAACCTTCAAGTCTCTCCATCATTTTCTTTTTGCCGCCAAAATAAAACACCATCAGTCTCCTAAATACAAAGAAGCTCGCTGAGAGATACATTGTAGCGATCATCGCACCGAGATCTCCCGCTCTCGGAACGAGAACGCCGACAAAGGCGGTCCAGCCGAAGACGGTGTAGAGACCGAGCAGCCATATTGTTTTCTCGGGTTGTGGCCATGTTGTGCGACGGTCGTAGATGAAGATGAGCTCTGAGAGGAGGATGACTGTGGTGATAACGACCACCACGCCGCATATTACTGTGATCACCAAGTCGCCTGTCTCCAAGTTACTCAGGTAGAACCCGGCCTCAGGTGATGGCCAGTTGGCACAGCTCTCATCGGCAAGGCCAGCCATGGTTTTTGTTTTGCTTCACACTTAAGCAGGTGTGGTCAGAGGCTGAAATTGAATTATTATAGTTCTATTTTAATATGTGAAAAGTGGGAAACATTTGTAAATACATGTAGTCGGTACGAAAGCTTTGCTAGGGTAAAATGATATTTATTCAGGGGTTTATCTTCATTCAGAGGTACTGGAGTCTGGCGCGCAACCCGCGGGTTGTCCGAGAAACAAACCCCAGGTGCGGGTTATACACAGCTTTAAGAAGTATACTGCAGTACTAATGTAGCCAAAAAAGACCTCATGCTCAGGTGCGGGTTGTACGAGGAGTGCGGGTTAAACCTGAGACTACAATATGACCTAGGGCTAGACTTGAAAATCCGAAAATGCTACTGTATGGGGTTGCATATTGAGACAATCAATGCAATACCGGCGAGTTAATCGCTGGTACTGCATTGCTGTATCATGACGACATTAAGACAAAATAAATGGTTAAACTTAAAGTAACATTCCGCCTTTAAAGGGTTAAGCAATATGTGAGTGAACCCACCTCTCCTTCACTGTGGTGTTTACAACTCGATTCATTGATGCCGGCTGCTGGGTGTCAGGCTATTACTGTAAATAAATGTCGTCTGCTATTCACAATTCTCCATAACTTTGGCGGGAAGAGTCTAGAGTCACCTGTGTTAACTGTAATATTCAGACACACACGCTTATATATATATCCAGGTTGTACTACAGACGGTGGTGAAATGTAGTGAGAGCATGTGACCACTTTCTTTCTGCTGAGACAGGCTGAGTAAATATTGATTAAAGTGAAGTAGCACTGTGTCGTGTGAATCACGGTCATGGGGGTGGGCACTTGTCGTAACCTAAACAACGCTAAATGCAAGTACAAATGTATAACCAGCATGCCCTAGAAAAAAACCAATGGTTCTATAGGAAGAATTATCGTTAATGTTTGTAGGAAAAATATCGATAGTTTGGGGGAAAAAGTAGAAATAGATTATGGGCCAAGTAAATATAGGGTGCTCCAGATTTGGACATGCCGGCCTAGATACATGACATTGTATGTATGTGGTTGGAGGGTCTGTTAGTGTGAGGCCACACACGGGTCAGACAGATAAGGATAAGGAAGGTTATTACACACATCCATATTTATCACATGAGCTGTATCCTGTGATAGATTAAAAAAGAATCTAAGGTCAGACCAAAACAAGTTTAATCTTATTTCCGGAAATGCTAATTTTACTTTTATAATATTTGAAAAAAAAAGTCTATGGATTTTGTTTGCCTCTTTAAAAAAAGAAATCTTTATCCTTCTGGATTTACCTGTTGATTCACGAAAATAAATGTTGCTATAGATTCAATAAAAATCATTGTTTCTATGGATTTTGATTGCCTCTTTTTAAAAAGAAGAAATCTTTATCCTCTGGATTTAGCTGTTTTTCACGAAAATAGATGTTGCTATAGATTCAATAAAAATCATTGTTAGAGGCCGGGTAAAGAAAAGAAGAGAGTTCCTCGCTCCAGTTTTCCATACACAAAATCTATTGCCAAAGAAAGAATCGTTACAAAAATTAAATTAAAAGCTTTCTTAGCTTGGGGGCGGGGGCGGGTACATGATAAGTGGTTACAATTTTACCAACACCCCTTAAACAATAGTTACACCCAGGCTTATTTGCTGGAAAGGGGCGTTTAATTACCTCGGCCCTAAATAGTTCACATAAGCTTAAATTCATCTGGCATGCCATTTTGACAACACTGTATCACCACTAAAATATATTGAACATGAGTTTTAATTCCCTGTTATCTGTTCTCCAACCACAGAGACCTATGAGACGTCGTGGCCGATGAAGCTGGACTTTATTAACGGTATCGTGTTGGGCATCAACTACCTCCACACCCTGTCCTCCCCCATCATACACCGCGACCTCAAACCACCCAACGTGCTAGTAGGACGCGACCTCACCGTCAAGGTAGGGATGCTATTGTAATTCTGTGTATAATCCCCGCCTACGGTACCGTAAAAACCTCGTGTATAAGCCTAACTCGCGTATAAACCGCACCCCGAGTTTGGGCCGATCCTATAAGCTGCACCAGAGATCCGACTTTTGATACTGTATCATAGTAGCAAAAACTCGCGTATAAGCCGCACCGCCAATTTGACTCACGTATTAGCCGCAGCTTATACACGAGGTTTTACGGTAGTATTTGAGTCAAATCACCAGTGGAGCTCATAGGATTAGCTCAAAGTCGGGGCGACTTTTACGCCAGTTAGGCTTATACACAAGACTTTATGGTACTGTAAACTTTCGCCTATAAGCCTAACTCACAGATAAGGTAGGGGTATTTGTAACAATTCATTTCACCATAGTCAAGTACCATTATTTGCGGAAATATCTTTGCGGAAAAACACTCGCCTCCCACTTTGGGCTCAATGCATGACTCCCTCAGTGACATTGTCACCATGGTAGAGAGTCAGACATTGCGCTGGTTGAGGGTGAGAAAATTTTACCAAGAAAGTGATACCAAGTACCATTATTGAAGCTTAATTGTTGTCGTGAAAGGGTAGTATAAAAAAGACAAGTTTTCGCCCCGTACAAACTACGGTATGTACCACAAAATTTGGTCGAAGGAGAAAAGTGTGTGCACCTTATTTATTGCGTATCTCTTTTTTCATCATACATACAGCCCTGGCGAGTAACTCACCAGCACTGAATTCATGCCCAACTTATGGAGTTGATTCATTCTCTGAGGGTCGACATGCAGTGCTGGCGAGTTACTCGCATAAATGCAGCCCTGGTGAGTATCTCACCAGTGCATCATGGTACAGCATGACAACCAATGTCATCTTTTAGCGATATGCCATCCTTATTGGGTTAACTAATGCTGTATATAACTCACAGGTGGCAGACTTTGGGCTGTCCATGTGGCGGTCCTACTCTGACACGTCGTCCCAGCACATGGGTACCGTGACCCACGTGCCGCCCGAGGCCTGGAGTAACCTGGGTCTCACCCCCGCCCCGTCCTACGACACATACTCCTTCGCTATACTCGTCTGGGAGGTCTGCACCGAGCAGATGCCATTTGAGGGTGGGTAACTTAGGCAGAGATGCCACTTTTCCTACTATTGTATTTTTGTGAGAATTCCTACTTTTTATGCTGGAATTTTTGTATTAGATTATGTTGATTTCCTACAGAAAACGTAACAAGAATATTAGATTTCCCATCTTTTTCGACAATTGAGTGGCATCTCTGCTTAGCGATAACCTTACCTGACTAAAACGAATTACTTATATATATTTTTTTAACAATTTTTATAGTTAAAAGCTTGTATATACCAAAAGTTATCTTATTGAGGTTCCTTTTTAGAAAAAGGCTGCAAACGATTTACTTTTGTCAAGGAAAATGTTGGCGATTTTTTTCAAACGTCTCTTTTCCCAACTACATGTACTACCATGGAAATACAAAAATTGATAACGAAAAAAAACACCGTTAGCACTTGCTAAGAAGCACCCAACGTCACCATCAAAGAAGGCAGTACATAAATACATTTTCATGACAAAAATATATCGATAGTTAACAATAGTTTTGAGACTTATTTTAATCAAATTTAACATTCCTTTTCAGGAGTGCCTCATGCATTAATAAAGGAGGGTGTGCAGGAGGGGCAGAGACCGGACCTGGGCCGCCTGCCCGCTGGTACCCCGGCTGTACTGCGTGCTGTGGTAGAGGACTGCTGGAACCAGCAGCCACAGTACAGACCAACCTTCCACAGTGAGTAGTACCCTTTAAGGATGGCATCATGCATTAGTACATCATAACCTTGGTCGTCATGATGCATGAATGCAGCCCTGGCGAGGAACTCGCCAGTGCTGCATTCAAGCACCATGCTGGCCCTACGGGGCCGAGACTCCTGAAGGGTCGGCATTATGCGTGAATGCAGCCCTGGTAAGTATCTCGCCAAGGCTGTATTCAAGCATGATGCTGACCCTACGGGGTTTGAGACACGCCCAAAGGGTCAGCATGATGCACGAATGCAGCACCAAGGAGTTACTTGCCGGGGCTGCACGGGTGCATCATGACTGCCATCGCTTAACAACATGCCTTCCTTAGAGGGTAAAACCTATATCGGTTTGGTCATTATTAGATAATCATTCTTGGAATGAAGGTCGCCCCCTCCCCCCCAAAAAAAAGGCCGGTAAAGAATTTTACTTATCAAATGTATTCCCTTTCAGTTATCAAAGAGGCGTTGGACCGTGACACAACGCGGAAAGGAATAGACATGGAGAGGGAGCGGATAAACCTCATGGAGCAAATAGCGGTTAGTCTCACTATACTGACACATTTGGCAATTCTAATCATTAATGATGTACCGCGATCAATGTACCATAAAACCTCTGATAAGCCGACCCTTTTTCGGGATTTGGGGCGTAATTCGGCTTATAATTTTGGCTCCAACTAGGGGGTCGGCTTATATTGAGGGAGTTTTTTTTATTCAGTCATTATAGTTTAAAACCATTTAAATGACTCACAATTCGGCGTATAAATTCCTCTCAAAGTGGGGGGTCGGCTTATAAGGAAGGTAGGCTTATCAGAGAGGTTTTACGGTATCAAACCTGATCAGGGGTGCAATTCACCATTTGACATACCCCAGTAAATTCCATTAAAATGTATCAAAACTATAGGAGAGCTATATATATGAGCCTATGGGAAAGTAAACATTTATAAATTGTGTGAATAATTTGTACCATGGGTATATTTTATTGAGCTTCAACATTGGGAGCTATAGTTAGAACCTGGTTAAATCTTTAAGGCCACATAGTGCTTAAATGCATGGATGCAGCCCAGATGAATGACTCGCCAGTTCTGCATTTGTGCATCATGCTGGCCCAGGGTTGATACACTCTAGAAGGGTCTGTATAATGCCCGAAAGCAGTACTGGGGAGTTGTTAATGGCTTATAAAAAGGGTTAACCTTTTAAGGACGTCATGTCGTTAACAGATGACATTTGTCGGCATGATGCCTGCATTAGTGCATCATGCCAACTGCAGACCCTTCGGGAGTGTCTCAACCCGTAGGGTCGGCATATTGCTTGGATGCAGCACTGGTGAGTTACTAGCCAGTGCTGCATTCATGAATGCATCATGACGACCAAGGGAATCAATTCAATTTCAATTTCAAAAGTGTTTATTGTTGTCAAGTCATACATATTTTCTTCCAGCACAATATGGGGCCGACATACCCTCGTTATAAGGTATAATCTATAAGGATACGGTACATTTTAAAGTCTTATTTCAACGGATTAATACAGTTTATTACGGTGCACATCTTTCAGAGTATATACCATTTAATAGTTCACAATATACTTGGGGAACTGGGTGTCTTAACTATGCAATATTAAACCTTGCTTCATAACAATGCCAAGGCTTTGTCTTTGATTCATGCATACTAATATGATAACGTCTATATTTGATAATCGCATACAGACGAACTATCTAATATAGTGGTGGCAAACAGACTACAATGCAGTATGCTACAGCAACCCCCCCCCCCCCCCACACACACACAATCCTACGTTTTTTTCACTCAGTCACCCATATCCTATTGCTTACAGCAGTGTTTTAGGAGTCATTTACACAATGCCATAACATGCACGGAGAGTGTAATATTAAATAATATTCATATGTTGCAAGGCTTTGGGAGTAACTTGGGAATAACTTCTGTGCTTGACTTGGCAGGAGAAAATAAAAAAGATCATGAACAAGAAAATGAGTTTTCTGTGTCTCGGTCTCAATTGACCCTTTAAGGATGGATGTTGCTAAAAGATGACATTTGTCGTTATCATATACTAATGCAGCCCTGGCGAGTAACTCGCCAGTGTAACATTGGTGCATCATGCCGACCCTCCGGGAATGTCTCAACACCGTAGGATCAGCATGATGCTTGAATGCAGCACTGGCGAGTTACTCACCAGGGCTGCATTCATGCATCATGACGACCAAGGCATGATTCATGAATGCATTATGCCATCCTTAAATGGTTATGGTGTCTATCGATGAGTGTTGACGATGTAAAGCAGATAAAGACCAGAAAGGAGCTAAAGTCTGATGGCCAGCCAGGGAATGATGCATTAATGCACGATGAACCCTTCAAGGACGACATGATACCATAATGCATCATGTCCTTGGTCGTCATGATGCATGAATGTTGCATTCAAGCATCATGACTCTAATGCGGTTAAGACACTCCCGTAGGGTCGGCATGATGCACCAATGCAGCACCAGTGAGTTACTCGCCGGGGCTGCATTGGTGCATCATGACGACAAATGTTATCTTTTAGCAACATCCGTCCTTAAAGGGTTAAAGACTTAATTAAGGATTCCTTGAATGTTACAGAGCAGTAAAGGGGACAGCCTGCAGGTGGACGGTGGGGGGCAGGAGGACGCCTCTGTCAGGGAGGTCACTAATAACCTTGGTGCAGTAGAACTGACCGACCGCACCATACCCCGCCCCAACCACACACCGGGTAAGGTTTTTAAAATTCAATGGTTTTAATCAAATATCTTAAATGGATCCTTGATACTCGCTTTTCTTTTGTGGTCTGGAAAATCCATCATTATCTTTTAAATGGACCACCGTATCTTATCGCTTAGAAGCGGCGGCTTGTACGAGTCAGAACCCAGATCTATACAGCATATAGGATTTTCTCAAACTCTGGATGCAGCTAAAAAGAAGGTTAAGTTTATATGCGAGAATTTATGGTGGTATGAATAAGACTTGCTGATATGCATCTTGTGATCGACACAGACTTCGAGTTATCTCTGTTTCTGACAGTCATGGTATTGTGTCCCTTTCTGGATGAGTTCTGTATTACGGGGACCGGGAAATATGTTTTGATAAAACATTAAAAAGTATGAATGGATCCCGGTCACACTTAATTAAATATATCCCCATGTGTTGTAGGTGAGCCTATAGAGCATGAAGTACGGCCAGTGTACCCTTCATCTACCTCACCCTCCGCCCGTCACCGTAACCCCTCAGCCGGCACCGCCACACACCCGGCCCCCGCCCACCCCCCACGACACATCCTAGACAGGCCCTACGCCATGGACGTCCAGCCTGTCCATCCCACCTCGGCGACTCGGGTCGCTAGTAATAACGTCGGGACGGGAGTCGCTGCCGGCGCACCACACCCGGCGACGGACGGAGTCTGGGGTGGGCAGGAATCGTTACATGTCAACTCCTGGGCGGAACCCGAGACGGACGGAGAAATACCGGAAAATCAAAATCCTAATCAAGTGGGCGTGGCTCCAGCCCAAGGGGGCGTGGCTTCAGGGCATGGGGGCGTGGCCCCAGGGCATGTGGGCGTGGCACTGGGCCAAGTGGGCGTGGCTAGAGCTGAGGTAGGCGCGGCCCGAGCCCAGGTCCGTGGGGTAATCAGTGACTGTTATGGTACACCCCGACCTGCGGCACAGTCGCAGAACGTGAGTCGGCATAGCGCTCCGGTCGGGAGTTCTCACGCGGGGACCGGGAGGATACAGCCCTCCCTTGACACAGAAACAGACGCACAGCCGGAGAGTATGGCGTCTCCCACCTCACCACTAGAGAATATGCCAACCACCGCCGAGTCCTTCCCACGTTAGTATTCCTATGTGTATCTACCGTGCAGTAGTTTTGTTACGTTACCATGTTTATAATATAGGCCAACCTCCTACTTCAGCATGCCTTCATTTAGAAGAAAGTAAGCTTTCAAAATCGGTTTTCGCTATTTTGAATTTCAAAAAGGTTTTCGCGATTTTACTTAAATTTAAGGGATGTAAGGGTGCACAGATGTATCTTTTAATTCATTGGAAAAGATCTGATGTACTACTTATTGTACGTTTAATAAAATTTGTAAATTTACTTGACTGGGTTATGTTTTGCTTGTAAAAAATCAACACCAATATTTGTAATTCCTTGGACAAATGTTGTAATTCTGCTTCATGTTGCGTTGTAGGGACGGGTTATGGAACGGTGCCCGGTAACCCGCAGACTAACGCTTCACACCCCAGTCACCAGGGGGGAGCACACAACCAGGTAGGTGCACCAGAGGAGATTGACAATAATCTTTTTTTTCTGGAAATTGGACATGCTGTATTTGTTTGTGCTTTCAGTAAAATTCAGTCGCATCCTATGGCCAGGCAGATTTAAAAAGAAAAGTTGGTCAATGGAATTTGCGCACTTTATTTTAGGAAATGCAAAATTAATGTTTTTGAATGAAATATTGTCTACGGATTTTTCTCGCCTCATTTTTTCTTATTTCTTTATTCTCTTGATTCCCCCACAGTTTAACTAAAGTATTCCTTGCCATAGGTTAACTAAAAACTTTTGTCAGAGGCCAGGTTGAAATAATTGAAGAATTGTCGCTCTCTCAAATTTTTCATCCACCAAATACATGTAGAAAATAGGATCTGGATCCCTGCTCTATCTTGAAGTGGCATTTTCAATTCTCAGGAAATGTGGCATTTTTCATTCGCAGAAAACCTTGAATTTATTTCATGGAATTTCTCTATTCGTCGTAGAATCTCCCTGGGTTCATGAACAACTTCCTGCCTAAGTTTAACATCGAGATGCCCGACTTGTCCAAGAATAACTCGTACGTGGTGCACCAAAGTAGTAAGTGATATTATTACTGATGCCAAAATGATGCTCTGCCTTGTGCCTGCTAAAATGTACCCTCAGAACTAGAGTTCCTAGAACCAGGAGCTATGTCCTTGGAAGCAGGGTCTTCAGAATCAGGGTCCTTCTAATAGAACCAGGGCCCCCAGAATTAGGATCCTCAGAATCGGGATACCCAGAACCAGGGCCCACAGAACAGGGGTCCTGAGAACTAGAGCCCTTCGTCTTAGCAAACCAGGCTTTGGTGTGCATATCAAGGAAATGTGTATAAGGGGGGCAAAGGCTTTCTGTGGTGCTGACAAAATGTAGTGAGTGAATTTGGTGCTCCTTCCAATCTTTGGGGAGTATGTCAACCCCATAGTTCGGTATAACGCATGGATGCTGTACCCAACTCGCTGGTGCCGTATTCATGCATTATGCCAACAAAATTGTGTAATGAATTAAAGCACTGATGGCTGTGTCTCACGACCAATGTTTTTGTCTCTGACCGGGTGCCGTCTCTGACCAGGTCCTACACTGGTGGATCTACCGGGATTCGGTAACGGTGTTCGCTGGATTGCATGACAGAGTGATACGCTTCAACTAGCTGGGTACCCCTGAAGCTCCTCAAAATGCCGGGCACCGCTCTACCGAGACGGGGAGGTGTTCACGGGGTGGAGTAGCCTGGCTGCCCTGCAACATGTCGGGCACTGCTGGTGGTGTTCGCGGGGATGATATGTTGAAGCTGGTTGGGAGGAGTGTAGGGGCACGATGTCACCGGGTGTGTCCCGAACCCCGCAGGGGGTGCCATAACCGGCTGTCATCGTGCATTGTGCCCTATATGTCCGAGGGACTTGTCAATGCAATCCAGTAAGGTAGGGAGCGGAGAACAGTCAGACAAGGGTTAGGGTGGCTGGAAGGTCTGGCCGACTGTGCATTCCGTATCTGATCCTATGTTAAATGACCCATGTATGATGTCTTGCCATTTTTGCTACAGAGCAGGTAGAGACGTCTAGTTACTGGACATCGATTCTCTCTTTGTAGCTCTATAGTGATCGATGCCCAGTTTTATACTTCAGACCAGTGGCTCATTTTGGCAGTTTTTGGCCTCACAGATTGCTTCTAGTGCAAAATCCTGACTAGGTACCAATATATTCTCTATGCCAATGTGTAATATGAGGGTAGAAAACACTGGAACCTCAGTTAGAAAAAATCCTACTGAACAGTTTTTGAGAAAATTAGGGTTTTGTTGCATATTTTTGGTGTTTTTAGTACATTTCCTACATAAACCGTGAACGCCAGCATTTCTCATTTTTCAGGTATTTAGAATTAGAATTTGACATATTTTTATTCGCAGTAGGGTTCTTTAATATCGAGCCATTCTACAAAGGGTGTTATTTTGAAAAAATATAAAACCTTTGATAGTGTATTTGTTCTCCGAAATAGAGGGAGTTTGGTCATAGTTTAATTGATTGTTGACAATCCAGTCAAGGGCTATTAGGTTCAGTTCAGTGCAAGTTGCAAAACAAATGACTTGCACTTTTTCACTTGACCTTATGTCCACTATGTAGGTCTTCAATCACTATGCATGGGTCCATTCAGAGTCCATCAATGGGATCAGACATGGATGCAGATTCCACAGCTTTTGGCGAGAAAAAAGTTTGAAATCGCAAAAAAGTGAAATATGCCTTAAAAAACCCCTATTTGGCGAGAAAAAAGTTCGAAATCTCAAAAAAGTGAAATTTGCCTAAAAACCCTCTATTTGGCGAGAAAAAAAAAGTTGGAAACAGCAAAAAACTGAAATTTGCCTAAAAACCCCCTATTTGGCGAGAAAAAAGTTCGAAATCGCAAAAAAGTGAAATTTGCCTAAAAAAACCCTATTTGGCGAGAAAAAAATTCGAAATCGCAAAAAAGTGAAATTTGCCTTAAAAACCCCCTATATGGCGAGAAAAAAGTTCGAAATCGCAAAAAAGTGGAATTTGCCTAAAAACACCCTATTTGGCGAGAAAGAAGTACGAAATCGCAAAAAAGTGAAATTTGCCTAAAAACACCCTATTTGGCGAGAAAAAAGTTGGAAATCGCAAAAAGTGAAATTTGCCTAAAAACGCCCTATTTGTTCTATTAAGTTCTATAACACAAAAAGGGGAAATTTCAATAAGAGACGCCAATTTAGATGCAACATGTGAGTACATCACAGTTGCAGCATGAATGCATCGTGGCCGCAGCATGAATGCACACTCATGGACACACTCATGTACACCCACACAGACATACAGTTAGGCATGAATATGGCCTTCTCCTTCATATAGCAACCCATGGATTTCTACTTTGATGAGACTGAATATAGCTTTCTGATAGAAAGACTCTGTTACAAGGATGTCGATGTCCAGTTTTAGATATATACCCATATAGTGAATTGGAGTGCTATAATATTGGACTGCTGTATATTTACTTGGTATCAGGAGGTATTGAGTGGCTCTATTAATCATGTGCTGGAATAAGCATGATAAAGTGTATTGCATAATGTAATCCAGGGATAATGTTAACAGTCCTCCACATTTCGAGCCTCTTTTGAGCTCTATAAGTGAGTAATTCTCCATTCTGTCAAGTGGGAGAATTTACACTGAGCAGTGGGGAATTCATATATTAATGCAATTCTTTTTTTGTCATGATAGTATTGAATCCAGGTATCCCCCAGTAAGCTTTATATCATGTAGGTACAAATATTTGTAGGGTAGATAGAGGCCTAAAAAATTACATTTTGTAACTTAGAATTTCTACAGAACTTATGAATTGGCAATTTTTGGCAAGTTACCACAGAAAGATCTCAATTAACTAAATATGATCCATTTTGAATGGAAATGATAGGCCCTAGCATCAGGTGACATCTTAGGGGTCATAAGGGGCCCCAGGCCCCAGTTTTAGAGGTTTAGTTCATGCTACAACCACTATGGCAGCACTGTCCTGTGGTAATGGTTAGATTTCCGCAGGTGGGATTAGCATGCATAGTACAATATGAGTACAGTAGGTGGCAACCATGTGCCATAGAGAGGACATTTGGAAACCATATGGCTCCATAGAGAAATCAAAACCTGTCAGAAGACTAACAGTGGTGAGGTATTTGTAATTAGTTATATTTGCTGTCCAGCCCATGAGATTAAGACAGTAATATAAGTTTATCTAATGTGAATATGAAGACTTTGAATGAATAGTGTAACGGTTAGCACGCTTGTCACCGGTGCGAGAGGTCTGTAGTTCGATTCCTGGCCGATCCAATGACTAAGTTTTCCGCGACCCCTACAGCCTGATACATGTACTGTCTAACTTTAATCTTTTTACACTTTGCTGTAAACATCAGTCAACAATATCCTCTCTATATTACAGATGATTTAGGCACAACAGTGATCTACAACTCTGAGAACAGTAAGAGTAAGAACAACATCCAGATCGGGAAGAACAACGTGATGCACGTGTACACTGGGCCGCGTACCGGTACCGGCACCCACGCGCCCCGCCCCGCTGCCCCCGTACCTGCCCCCCTACCCACACACGGCATCACACGTAAGTCTGCATTAACCCTTCAAGGACCACATACCATAAAACCTCGCGTATAAAACCTAACTCGCGTACTAGCTGCAGCCCCAACTTTGGCAAGTCCTATAAGCCTAACAGGGGACCTGAAAATTGTTAATTTAGTACTGTGATATACCGGTACTTATAAAAACTTGCGTACATGTCGCACCCTGGCCCTGGGCGATCCTATAAGCTGCACTGTGGATCTGAGTGACTCGCATACTAGCCGCGGCTTCTACGTGAGGTTTTACGGTAGTCATACTGCAGTAGGATAGGCCACAGCCTTATCATAGATTTATGGAACACCTTCGTGATAACCCCTTGAGAACGATATATATTGCTGTAATTTTTGTCCTGATGTATGAATGCAGCTCTAAATCTAGGATAAATAAACTAATTCTTAACTTCAATTTCAGGTTCCACTAAGCCACTAGACAGTGCCAACATGGAGCTCGTCAGTAAACACCTGGGACGCTACTGGAAGGCGCTGGGCCGTAAACTGGGCTTCTCCAGTGGGGAGTTGGACCAGATTAATGCAGACTACCACGTGGAGGGGCTACAGGAGAAGATTCACCAGATGCTGGAGCAGTGGAAGGTCAAGGAAGGTCGGGGAGCGACCCTCGGGGCACTCGCGACTCAACTCTGGTCTATAGAGCGTTACGCCCTCGCCGCCATGCTCAAGTAGTGGACTCAGCCCTCTAAGGGCACGGATGAATGTCTTCATATTTTTCCCTGATTCAAAGTATTTTGTATGTCCTGTGAAGACCTTTACTTACCGTAAAACCCCAGCTATTGGACCACCCCACCGAACCAAATTGGCTTATAGAAATACATTGAAAAAGCGTGTTCACAATAATCTAATGTAATAAAACCCCACCTGTAGGCTGACCCCCTAGTTTGAATTTTTTTAAATCGGCTCATATGAAAAAGAAATCTGGCCAAAATGAATTTGTCTGATAGGCGTGGTTTTACGGTAACTACAGACGACCTATATTTCAGGGGCCTCAATTCTAACAGTTCAAGTTTTCTTTTCATCCCTGTAAGGGCCATGTTATCTCAAGGCTTCATGTTCTTTGTCATGATGCACCGATGCAACTGCATCGGTGCATCATGCCGACCCATAGGAGTGTACCAACCCTGTACGATGGTTTGATGCAAGAATGCAGCAGTGGTGATTTACTTGTAAGGCTGCATTCATGGATCATGACGACAAAATTGGAGTGCATTTAAGCATTATGCTGCACTTGCAAGATTCCAAGTTGTCACTGCTGTCTATTGACTTCTTCGAGTTGGTCGGGGTAGTCAGGACTTACTTGTCAATAGAGTGAATGGTCCTGTCTCTGTATACTGATATGATATTAGAATCGGAGATTAATTTGAACCCCTTGAGTGGGTTGGGGGGGGTGCAAACAATGAGCTGTCCTTAAACTGAAATGCTGTTCATTTCTCACATGTATAAAGTTAATCTTTTGGGACGTTTTAAAGCATTATGTAATATATGAAGTATTTTGATGTTAATACTCGCTGGAAGAGTAAAAAGAGATGCCCAATATGGCTCATGTTTTTCTCTGGTTATTTATAGACCATGCCTATATTAAGAGAATTTGGATCGGTTTTTTTTAAGCCAATGGAGATTAAAACCGAATTGTTTCCATCCTCAAGAAATTAAAACTCGTTTCCTACTGCCATACCTGATATTTGCTTGATGATTAATTTTCAGAATGTATGAGATTCGTTTGATGGTATTAGTTTAAATTAATTGTATTGATATGTACAGAGTATTTGTTTGTCGGGGATATCCCAAGTGTCCTGACGCTGATATTCGGTAATGTTTGATTTCCATGTGCTTCCCGACTTCCTGTGGCACATGGCATAGGAATCCGTGTAAATTTGGTGGTCATGTCTAGCTATTCCTTGTACATGTATACCACTATGTATATAAGCTGTTTATATAATAAAATATGTATAAAAAAATGTATATAATTTTGTGTTATCTTTTGACTTTAACTCGGTGGGTTGCAATAGACACATACTGTAAAACCTTGCGTAGAAGCTGCTGCTAGTGCGCAAATCATATCTCCAGTGCGGCTTATAGGATCAGCCCCAAGTTAGGTTGCGGCTTAGGCCACACCAAATAAAAAATTTGGGCTACGGATTTCCCGCACCATAATTTCGGAAATGCAAATTTTAATTTTTTCTGAAAAAAATTGTGTCTACGGACTCCGCCCACATCATTTCCTGAAGAATTCGATTTTTTAGTGGCCTTTTCTGTCATCGTTAGGCAGGATATATCAATTTGTTAAAAAGATATTTTGAAAAATCCCCTCAGAAAAAAGTCCCCCGCTCCCCCTGATACAAGGTTGAAATCCATAGGAATAAAAAAAATTGGAAAAAATAAAACGCCCGCCCTCACCAATTTTTGAAAAGGAAATTCCGTAGACCAACTTCTTTATTTGGTGTGGCCTTATATATGGGAGTTTTTATATGGTCATTTTTTACCATTTTTGGGTCAATTTTAGTGTCTTCGGAGAGGCTGGCCAGTACTTTCATGTTAAAAAAAAAAGTTAAAAAAACAAGAATATCCAACCTACTGACCCTACATTTTCTGACAATCTTACCTGAAACAAACCTTTTTTTGGGGGGGGGGGCCTAAGCGAGAATTATCTAGAACTAAAATGTGTACTCAATATATGTGAAATAATAGCCAATAAAAGCCAAAATGCGTACTGCATACCTCAAAAGCGTACTAAATCGTACTCAAAATGTAAAAGCGTATTCTGGCTCAAAATGAGTCCAAAAAGCGTACTAATACGCCAAAAGCGTACTACTTGGCAGCCCTGCAATCTTATGTATGATCAGGATCACGCCTATATGTCTACCTGACACATTTGGTAAAACAATTAGACTTACTTTAATGATATGCCCTATGACCGGGATTATACAGTGCATCTACTAGGGCTAGAGGAAACAATATCAAACACTTCAGCAAAATTGAAATGATGAACACATAAATATACACTTTATTGGTTAACTCTTCAAATGCAAGGTTCAAAATCATGATGGCACAGGTGGTTGTGACTTGAGGGCTTTTTAGAACTTCTTTCGTCGGGTTACACCTGGCGACTTGAGTCTCGCAGCCTGCCGCTTTAGACAGCGTGCTTTGTGAGACATGAGGTTGGAGGCTGCTTTGGTGTGAAACCCACACAGGTCACACCCGAAGGGTTTCGATTCAGAGTGTCGGTAATTGTGGTGAGTCTGCAGAGCGAACTTAGAGCGCCCTGCATACGGGCAGAGTGTACACTGGAATGGTCGGAGCCCGGTGTGGCTCCGCTCGTGGACCGTCATCTGGTGTTTATGTTTGAACGATGTGGGACAGAAGGAGCACAAGAAGGGTCGCTCGTCTGAGTGTTTGAACCGCTCGTGCTTGCTGAGGTTGGAGCGGTCGACATGGCTGTAGTCGCAGTAATGGCAATGGTGGACAGATTGCTCGGCTGCCTTAATATCATGTGTGCGATACTCATGCGACTTCAGAGTTGCTGCGTACTTACTGCTAAACTCACACTTACTACAGCCGAGAAGCTCGGTACTGTGTATGAACTTCTCATGCCGCTTGAGTATCAGCGTTGTCTTAAAGGTCTTTTCACATTGTTTACAAGAAAACCGCTTCTCGCTATGCCCGGTCATGTGGGACTTCAGCAGATAGCCTTTCACCGTGCGGAAGTAACAAACTTCACAGGTATACACCTTCCTCCTGCACACCTGGGCTATGTCCTCCCGGTGTACTTGTAACTGGTGGTCGTAGTAGTTATCGAGGGTGTTAAACACCTGGTGGCAGCGGTCACAGGTACGCTGACAGCGATTGGTGTGTTTCACTCGGTAATGGTTGACGACAAACAGAGCCTTGGCGGCCGAGTAGCTGCAGAGGGGGCAGCGGTACCTCCCGCTCACCTTCTCACCCACACGACACCAGTCCATGTGCTTGTCACGCCGGTCCTCCTCGATAAAAGTCCTTGTACAGAAGTTGCATGTGTACATAGAGTCACGGTGAGAGTCCTTTGTGTGGCCCCGCAGTTGGTTTGAATTGTTAAAAGTAACAGGGCACCATGGACACGGCAATGGTGAGGACTCTTCAGTAGTTTTATTTAGTGTTCGTTTTTTCTTCTTTGGCTTTTGGACTACTACGACATGCGTATCATTCCACGGAGTATCATCCACTTCATTTACTTCCATGCTCTGAGATCTAACAGCAGAGATTTCAGCAGTCTCTTCTTCAGCAATCTGAGTCTCAGAGATATCAGAGGACTTCTTCACTGATATTGAAGGACAATCAGAAGAAACAGGAACTGAGGCATTAAATTGCTCCTCAGATGATTCTAGCAGGAGAGTGACATTGTCCTGTTCTATTTCTTGAGCTGTGTCGTTATCCTCGAGCACCGTAATACTCTCACTCACCTGACACTCGCTGTCTGATTTATCGTTCTCCATCTCCCTTATTAAGTCTCTCACCTGACTCTTACTTTCTGAGATACAACTCTTCTGGATATCTTTGACAGAGTCTGTGATGAGGCAGTAGTCATGGAAACCTGCCTCAGCCTCAGCAGGGTTAGAAATGGTCATGTCACAGTTCTGCAGGTTGTCTACAACCTCCACACTGCTGCACTCTGAGACATGGCCAGGTGTAGGGGACATGGTGAGATCTGGAATATTTTCTTCATCAGCTGCAGGATCAACATCACAAGGTGTCTGTTCAGTACTATTTGTTGCTGCAACATCATCAGAACTTGTAGAAATGACTGACTGCTGTGGATACAGATCCCCCTCATCAGCATCTGGTGGGGCATTATCTACTGTTGTAGGACTGTGGTGGTCCACTTCAGCTACCAGCTCCACCAAAGGGTCATTAGTTTCTGTACCTTCTTCACAAGGTGTTACGATGGCTGGCTGACCTACCATCACCAGGTTTGTCAGATCTTCCTTACAAACAGCTGATGGAGCAGATACTGTTTGATTCACTTCAGCTACCAGGCCTACATCACCATGCGTCTGTTCAGTATCATTTCTTGCAGCAACATCTTCATTGCCTCCTTCACAAATGGTCAGAATGACTGGCTGAGCTGCCACCATCAGATCCTGACCTTGATCACCGCCCACTGCTGGATCCAACTCAGCTACCAGGTCTACACAACAAGGTGTCTGTTCAGTATCATTTCTTGCAGCAGCACCTTCGCCTTCTTCATCACAAATTGTCAGGATAACAGGCTGACCTTCCATCATCAGACTCTGAGACAAGCCTTGCTCACCAATACCTGATGCATCATTATCCACGGTTTGATCCAATGCAGCTACCAGATCGACACAACATGGTTCATCATCATTTCTTGCAGTAGTATCATCTCCCTCACAGATGGTTAGGATGACTGGTTGGCCTGCCATCATCAGATCCTGACACAAATTTTCTTCATCAACACCTGATGGATTATGTGCTGTTTGATCCACCTCAGTTACCAGGTCTATATCACAGTGTGCCTGTTCAGCATCATTTGTTGCTGCAATAGCTCCTTCTTCATCACAAGTTGTTAGGATGATTGGCTGCCCTGATGTAGAGTAGCTGGACAGTAGACTCTGTATGTCCAGCAGTGACCCCAGGTCTGTTTCCACGCCTGTGTCTGATATGAGCACATGTCCGGCAGGAGTATCGCTAATGGAGGTGACTGTCAGGTCATGTTGGCGGTAAACACTCATACCAGCTAAATCCACCACATTGCACACTTCCTGCATGATGGTGTCCATAGGGTTGGATGATTCCCCAGTTGGGTCAACCTCCTCATTTTGGTTCGCAACACATTCTGCACTGTTCATGTGGGTTTCAACATCTTCGGGGGTTAGTGTGGATGTTGGACACACCTCATCCTGAGCCTCCAAATTATGGTTGACTTTACCCTGACTAATATGTGTCCCTACACTAAGGCTTTCTGGCACCAAGGAAGTCTTACATTGCGGGTAACCAGCTTTCTTGTTCTGTTTTTGTGCTTTTGTATTAGTTCTTTGCCGTTTGGGTGCTCTGTTACGAGATGTCTTCGGTGCAGATTTTCTCTTTGGCGACTCAATGTTAGATCTGCGGATGCTTTCTAACAGGATCTGTTCTGTCTGTACTCTATCACAGTTGATATTTCCAGTTAGAGCCATGTTGATGTTGTATGAACTCCCCTTACCCTGGTCATCCCCAAGGAGTGTCAATTCATCATTGTCACTGTCCTCTTCTCCAGAACTGTCACCCGGGCGGAGAGTGTGTTGCCGGCCCCACCGTGTGTAGGTTCTGGTTCTGGAGGTGTCATTTGTGTTTGATGCTGGCTTTGCAGGAGGCGCCTTCTTCTGTTGTTGTGATCTAAATGTAGTGCAAAGCTGCAATGTAAAGAAAAAGAAAAAAAATGAGCCTTAGGTTTAATATTGTGGAAACACATGTTTAATGATCTGCTACTGTGTATAGTTTAAAAGAAGATAGTGGTGAAGATTTGTCATCCAAAAACTTAACCAATGACTTTATTATTATTATTATTTATTATTTAAACACACTGTTAATTAGCAAAGGTAATATTAGAAAATCTAGATAACATAGGAATTACAGGTTTGTTGATAGCGCCCCCACCTGTTTAAAAGTTTTCTTTAGCTTAGTCAATAAAAACAAGAGTCTCAAAGGCCGCTCCTATCAACCAAGAAAAAATCCGAGATAAAAAAACAACAGATTTTCACTTTAATCTAACACCACCAAACATACGAAATGCACACTTTTAAGTAAGCCCATCGTAGGCCGTAATACTAAGGATACATCCACTCCACCCCAGCGCAACCTACAACATGGCGGCTGTGCCATCTCGGATAATGCAGCATTCATGCATAATGCCAACAAAACGGCTCTCATCAAAAGGTTAATAGTACTAGCCCCTGACCTCAGTGAGGATGTCTATCTGCAGCTGTTCTGCCATGGTCTCTATAGCGGCCACGTTGTTCTTGTTGACCAGGATCTGCCCCGTGTAGAGGAAGTCCAGCACTTTCACCATGTCGGGCGCACTCATCCCGTTAATCTGGAATATATCCGTTGTCTGGTCCGAACTCAGCACTGAGTGGAAGAACTTACTCGTCCCTGCCAGAACCGCCTGAAACAAGGATATGAATTCACGTTAAACCTCTTGTGTTATGCTCTTGTTGTTAAAATGCTTTCATGCATCATGACGTATAAATAGACAAAGGTGCACTCAAAGAGATCCTCACTGAGGGTTATTTCATGAGGCGAAGCCGAGTGAAATTGCCTCAGTGAGGATCTCTATGAGTGCTCCTTTGTGTTTATTTCATGTCCTTATTAACAATTTTAGTCAGAATTCCACTTATTTGCTCTGAAAAAAGCTCATTTACAGTGGTTAAATTAACAATTTTGATGATTTGACAGGCAGTTAAATATGGGCAAGGGTGATTTCACGGGGGACGTTAAATACGGCCTTCCTTGGTTAAGTCAATGGGAGTGCCATATTTGCCATGAAATAAGGGTATAGACTATAGCGGATTATCCTTAGGGCCAGACTAAAACATGTCTATGGTTTTCACATACCTAATTTTCGGAAATGCAAATTTCTTTTAATTGATTTCACTTTTTTTCTTTTTTTTCAAAAATTGTTTTTTTTCATCTTCTTAATTCTGGTATTTTACCAAGGATAAACTAACATTTATATTGTTGTGGGTTGCCTGGGAAACTTTGTAAGAGATTGAGTTTGATTTTAAAAATTGTCGTTAATTCCCCTTTTACCGGTTCAAAATTGGATCCATAGGAAAAGGGAATTCTTAAAAAAAATAATTATTTTTTGTTGTCTTACCTTGTGTGCGGGGATGGGCACGTCTCCCACTAGCAGCGTGATGTCACAGAAGGCCTCGGTGAGGCGCAGGCGGTTCAGGCACCGCATCACAGCCGCACACACCTGCTTCTGGTCCATCACTAACGCCCTGCAACATGACACAGGGGCACAAGCCAAGGGGTTATAGTGTGTATTCTTCATGTCATTTGATGTAGATCTAGATCTCCCAGGTATAGTTGAATCCCCAGTAGTTAGGAGAATATATTGAGGTATTATTAATATTATTTTGGCAAAATGTTTGCTTAAAAGGCTATGGGAACACACAAATGAGTTACTTAGTAACCATCCGAGTTATATCGAGAACTGATGCAGCCTTTTTTCATTATTCATTTTTCTACATTAAAAAATTCTCAAAATGAGGTAATATCGGGACCCTTGACCGGGGGGGGGGGGGTAAAAAATTTAGACCCCTAGGGGGGGGGGTAAAGAAAATTCAACCTGTTTTGAGAGAAAAAGCCTGTGCGTTATCATAACCGTTATGCTACAAAGGGGCGCGAATGCGCATGATTTTCGGCCTGCCGGGGGGGGGGATAAAAAATTTCGACACTTTCTAGTTACAGTAATAGATGTACCGGTATATGTCTTGCATGCTTGGTGCTACATTGTGTTCACTTACAAGTTGAAGTGTAGTACCTGGTGGTTTATAAAACAATAGCGTGTACTGGCAAGTGACAGTGTGCTTCATGGATTGTCTTGAGCGATAATAGAGTATAGTTTGAAACAAGCTCATTATGTGGTCAACATATGGAGAATAAGTTTAGATTCCCACAACTGTTTGGAGTACTATACCACAAGGAAGATATTGTAGTACTATTGGACATACTAGGACACAAAACAATGGTTATTTATAGGCCCTACGTTATCTTACCGAGATGTAGCTTCCGCTTATTTTCCTTTCTTTTGACGTACTGAGTTAGCGCTAATCCTGAAATCAATTTCGGAGGTTAACTCGGTTATCTTGAGGTTAAAATAAATCTAACGCTTCAATATTATAATGGAGATTCTTAGATTTAATTGAACTTTATTGTTTTGGAATAGGGATACTATAATATCAATTGTCGTATAATTAATGGCTTACGAAACTGAAGCTTAGTCGGTGTTGGCCGCGTTCGACACACTTCCCTGTGGTCAACTCAGTTATGATTTTTGCCGGTCAATTTCTTCTAAATATCTTATTAATGGACCAATAAAACACCATGATTCATAGAAAAAGAAATCTTAGATAGTTCTAAGTTGCTATTATACACCTTTTATGCCTAATAAGGCAGAACTCCTACAAAATAACCGGCAAAGGAAATATCGTCTGCTACAGACTTGACCGGAAGTTTTCGTTACGAGCACTTCCGGTGCCATGTGTCCAAAAGTTGGAAAGATGTTTTGGTGAGTTTAAAAGACTTATTTATGAATTATGAAGTGATAACAGCTAATAGGAACGTGTATCAACACCAGAACACTAGCTGTGATGATAGTGTTTTGCTGGTGTGAGTTACAGCATGGTGGAACAGTCCATTCTGTGCAGACAGACTGTACCAGGGTAACCAGTTGTTTCAGGACCGTGGCTGTTTCACACACTCGTACCCAAAGACATCAGCGAAGCCGACAGGCTGAGTGTCTCTGGGACAGGTGGATTAACATATTATGCTGGTTTCCGACCTCTGGGACCATACTGCAAGAACCAGCGTGAAACCGACCTTGACCTTGACCGCGCACATGGAAATTCAAAACATTTCGCAAATAGAACCTATTTCACATTGTCATTTTATGAATTTAGAAGACATCCATTTAAATATAGCATAATGCTCGTTTCCCATCATCTGTATCCCTGTGTCTTTCTTTAAATTGATGCAAAGGTCGTTTTCTGATGGCCCCTGAAGCCACGTGTATGAAGCCATGTTGACATGAGGACGCACAGCAGCCATTTTAAATCTCCACCAGAAGATAGTCCCAAAGTAATCTAGCTCTCGCTTTTCTAATGGGCTCCAAATACACATGGCCTAAATTTCCCTACTATTATCAGACATTTGCAGATATATCAAACCCATATTTGACCAGATTTATTAAATAAAATGGCGTAGAATACAGTGGTGATTCTGATGTGAACTGTGGCATGTCCCAGTGTCACTCGCCCTGACGGGCTCGGCGATGACACTGGGCACGAGTTTGGCTGTTTCAGCCCCATGGTCGTTTCAGACCCAGTCGTTTCAGCCCCATGGTCGTTTCAGCCCATGGTTGTTTCAGACCCATGACATAGTCATTTCAGACCCAGGAACAACAAGTGACTGGTACTTTCGGAAGCAAGGACAGATCGGGTGCAGACATTTCAGAACCAGTATATTTTGGTAGCAGACATTTCGGAAATGAAAAAGCATGCTGGAAAAAGTGATATTTCGAAGCAGTGCATTTCGGAAGCAGACAATTTTTAAAATTGTAGTTATGATAGATCTTGAAGAATACAAAAATGTTGGTTCTAACCTTTCACCATGCTTTCACCATATGCTTTCACATAGAGTTATTATAGACCTAGTGTAACCAGAAAGAAAAAAAAAAGAAAGAAAGGGGGGTTCGGGGGCGCAGTCCCCGACTTGTAATAAAAAAACAACTGCAAGGATAGAAAGAAAAGCTAGGGGTTGGGGGCGGAGGGCACAGCCCCCTATATTTGAATCTAAAGACTGGGTTAAAAAGACCTCACATGATCACTCAGTGAATGAATTGGAATTTTCTGATATGATTTATTATCTTTTCAGTAGTGGTACTGTCAATGTATTTTTGGGGGTCTGAAATGACCTGGCTATGGGTCTGAAACGACCATGGGTCAGAAATGGCCGTGAGGCTGAAATGACTGGGGCTGAACTGACCATGGGGCTGAAACGACCGGGGCTAAAACAGCTACGGTTCTGAAACAACTGGTATTCCTGTACTAGTGCCACTGTGACAGTCCACTGCACTGGCACTGGCTGCCCAGTCAGGGCGGGGCCCTGGCAGTGATTTCACTTTCAGACCATTGGTTGTTTCATACCCCAAATATATACTACGTGTCGGTAATGGCGGTTATATACTGTCAGGGCTGGGCATGTTGTGATATGCTGGAGCAAACCTAGAAATCTTTGGAGCAAAGTATTTCAGACGGACACACATCAACTAGATGTGTGTGTGCCCCCCCCCCCCCCCCCCACCATATCTTCTTGTGTATTTTGGGTGTAAATAGAGGAAAATATTGATATGCCTTGTCTTAAGTTTGGTGTGCTCTGAGGGGTTTAGGGCACATCGTTAATAGGAATTCTCTAAATTCTACCTTTAGATTTGTGCATTCTGTTTTGGGCACATACTTTGCTCCCGGAAAATAACTTTAGAATGGTGCATTCTGAGAATTTGGTGGCACATAGCTCTAGGAATATTTAGAAATTCTACTTTTAGATTGGTGCTTTCGATGAACTTTTGGGGGCATATCGCCTCAGGAAACTTTGGATTTCTATTTTTTGAATGATACATTCTGAGGGGTTTGGGAGAGTTACTGCTCGCCCAAAATTTGGAACTTCTACCTTTTAGATAGATGGTGTATGATGGTTTGGGGAGCATGTTCTTCTAGGAAAATTTAGGAATGTCACCTACTAGTATTAGTTAACTTTGATGTAATCTGATCATTTTAGAAGCACGTTGCTCCAGGAAATTTTTTGAAAGTCTACCTTTAGATTGCTGCATTGTGTTTTGGGGGCATATTGTTCCAGGAGACATTTGTAATTAGGTCTGTTGATTGGTATATTTTTGAGGGGATCATGAGACAATGTTCCAAGAAATTTAAGAAAATTTAATTTTAGATTGGCATATAGTTTCTGAGCATATTGCTCCAAAAATTAGGACACATATTTTACTTTCAGATTTATGCATTCCACCTTGGAATTCCACCTTGGGATTGGTTATTTTGAGGCGTTTGCAGGTGTATAGATCCAAGAAAAGGTTGAAAAAACATTGTTAGATGGGTGTATTTGAAATGTTAAAGGCTAATATGAAAGGCTTGTAACTACATGAACTGTTGGCCAATTAAAAATCAGTCAATCAATTAAGGCCACTCAAAAAAATGAAATGGTTTCTTATCACCGCGCCCATTGTAAATATCAGCTTTTGAGGAAAACTTTTTATTTTTTGCTAATTTTTTATGAAAAATTTGATAAAAATGGACAGATAGTAGGGTAATTGGTATCAATTTAAAGCTAATACTGCCAGTAATGCAGTAGGATAGAAATAACTTACATTTTCCCTACAATTAAAAATCCTTAAATTCTTAACTTCTCAAATTTGAATTTTGGTCATGAAAAAAATATATCATCCCATACATTTTAACCTGTGAGTAAAAAAAAAAGAAAAAGGGAAAAAAAAGCCTCCCTCGTCAGATTTTTCAGACCTTGGTGATGAGAAACCACTTTTTTTTTTTGGAGTGGCCTAATGTGCTGAGGGGTTTAGGGGGATATTCCATTAGGAACACTGCGGGATGAAATATATGGAAATAGTCCTAACTTTGGTTCTAATTGGAATATTTACAAAATTCTTTCATCTTTAGAAAGCCCAGACTTTCCCTGATGTCCCTGTCGCATTTTCCAAGACCCCTGTCGCATATTTTTTGCGACATTGCGACAGCTGCCCAGCCCTGACTGTGTTCAGGGATGTAGCCCCTGCTGCAATTGAAGAGTCCTCTACTATAGCCTAAACCAAGAGTCTGAAATGACTACCGATAGGCCTATGCCATTATGACTATGTAAGCCTAACATATTTCTTTGTGTAGGATCAGCATGATGAGGCCATGATATTGATAAGCCCCTTCAAGGTCTAATTTTAAGAACTTGACCCAACTGGGATAAACAACAACCCTAGTGACACTGTCTTTTATAGCCGTAGAATCTTGAATTCCCTAAAGTGTGTCTTCATCTAGATTCTAGTTTGTTTCTGTTTCTATATTAATAACAGTGACTGTCCAGGAGCACACCGGTAGTCGTGTGGTTAAGGGGTGGACCACCGACCCGCTATCCGACACCGGTCACCATGGGTACGTCCAAAGGCCGTAACCTGGACATCCTCCAGTCGTACGTCAAACCCAAAGCAGCCGAGGTGAAACAGTCGATATGTCGCTGCGGCTTCATTCTCGACACACTAAAAACTATAGGAGTGATTTTAATATACTACACATTCTCCATCTCACTCACATTCTACAATCAACGATTTATTCATGTAAGTTTAAAAAAAAAGTGTTTGCTTCAAATTCAGTAGATGTTACTTGAAATAATTTCTTTGTAGGCCCTCTTGAATATTAAAAGGAGATTAATGACAAATAGAACTATATATTGCATATGCATGCGTCAGAATCACGAAGAATGTATGAAGGAGGTAGATACTTATTATGAGCAGGCGCCCCTACTCTCCTATATTGATCATTTGATGTTTGATAGAGTTTAAAAAAAAAAAAAATTTACATGATCAAAGCCTGATTTGAATTATGCTATTTCTATATTAAGTTTGTATTTTTCAGAGATTTAAATTTCCACTGTCGATCACTATGGTGCACTTGACTACCAAGTTTACAATAGCCTGGTTAATACGGTTGTGTCTGTCATGTCGTGCCAAAGAGGAGCGGGTGACGCTACCCTGGCCGGTGTATCTCAAGTCTATACTACCCCCCGGTAAGGCTGATTTAATCTTTTTATTTAAACCTCATCTCATTGTAAGGTGGTGTTTTCCGCTCATTTTTTAATGTATGTATGATGTTGTGATATAAACAACATGTTCTTGTCATATAGTCTACTGTAGGCTGCATGTATCCTTTGTGACTTTCTCAATATGCAACTCATAATACTAAAATGGCTAATGATTGATATATCTTATTTGTAATGTATATTCATGTAATATGTATTTATTGATGTTTTACTGTTTCAGGTGTATTTAGTTCTTTGGATATCGGTCTTTCAAATTGGAGTTTTGAATTTGTGACAATATCTCTGTAAGTATCGAGTCATCTTCAAGACATAATTAATGAAACTATCAGCTCTGATTCAATGAGATATGTATGTATAGTTACCAAACTGAAGTCCATGTCCACACGTGAAATAATAGCAATATAAATGCATTTAAAATTGAAATTAATACAATGTAGTAAATACACTACATGGACGAATGTTAACTGTTTCCTGTATGTTTTCTCTTTCCTTCACTAGATATACAATGACGAAATCAACTGTGATAGTCTTTATTCTTGGATTTTCCATTTTATTCCGTCTGGAAAAACCAGTAAGTCACTCTCAAATTTTGATCAAGTATGTGCCTGACCCATAGTGATATTAATACATTTGTACCATTCAGAAAAATGCCAATTAGAATAAAACCAATTGATTAAAAAGGATGACACTAAAAAACATATTACGGTAAATTCCCGCGTACTACCTGCGGGTTGTGCGTTATTAACCAAACTCAGCTTTCATTTGATACCAAACATATAGTGTGCGGATTATACGAGGGTTCATATAACAATTGAAGGGTATCAAATAGAAGTTTTCCAGCTAAGAAACAGGTTACTTTAGTATAGGTTTTTCCTGAGTGGGGGGTGCGGGTTATACGCGAGATACAGGTTATAGGCAGGACATTATGATAGCATATTTTTACAGATTTATGAAAAATATTCTGGCAACATTCTATTGGTTTTTAATCACTGCAAATTAGATCCAAGAGTTCTCTAGTAATCACCACAGCTAATGGATGAATATCATAAAGATTGCCATTCTGTTCTTGATCATGGTGATGCTATTCTGATTTTACCGTTGTTTGTTGATCGTGGTGATCCTATTCTGATTTTAGCGTTGTTCGTTGATCGTGGTGATCCTGTTCATCGCGGTGGGCCTGCTGCTCTTCACCTACGAGTCGACACAGTTTAACCTGGAGGGCTTCCTCCTGGTCCTCGGGGCCTCCTTCCTCAGCGGCCTCCGCTGGACAACCTCACAACTAGTCATGCAGAAAAAAGAATTGGGTGAGGATAAAGTCTGGTATTTAATCATTTAAGACCGACATAGTATAGAGTACAGTTTTGAATGATCAGTCATCCTCTATGTTTATTCCATTGACTACATTGGTAAAATCGACTTAATTGATATCTTATAAGAGTTAGATGATCACCGATGATGTTGGTTCAGGAAATATTAGTGAGGGTTCTTTTCACGGGGGTTGAGATGCGACTTTCCTCGGTTCAAACCATGGGGCTGCCATATTCACCATGATATATATATATAATTGTTCTTCCCCCTTTGTCTCACCCATGTAATAAAGCATTAACACTAATTCCCCCCTCTGTGCGGCAGGCCTGACCAACCCCCTGGACATGATGTACCATATGCAGCCCTGGATGATGCTCGCCCTGCTGCCACTCTGTGTCGGCTTCGAAAGTAAGTCAACCACCTTCTGGGGATTTTTTCCCCCTTTTTTAGATAAAAAAAACAAACAAAAAAAACTATTATATTTATTAGAATTTAAAAAAAAAATTTAACCGTTCATAACATACAACAAGTGATACGTTAAGTTCTTCCCGGGTTCAAAAACAATGTGACCCGTTTTTACAAAACAGGTCGGAAGTTGCACATATATAATTATGTTGATATTGCTGTGTAATCAAATACAGCTCAGCATGGGGTTTCATTTGGTATAAAATGCTGTAGCTGCATATTGGCCATAGGATGTGTTTTGGAGTTGTTTTTGTGAAATTGATTTAAAATAAGATAAGAGACATGAGATGTATGGAAATGGCGTGTGGGGACATTATGTGGAAAAAATGTGGAAAAAATGGTTAAAGAAAATCTAGCATCACACAAAGTCATTACATCTGTTGCCGGCAGGTCTCCACGTGGCGACGACCCAGGAGGTGTTTGGCTACTACGACGCGCACCACCTCATGTCCAACATGGCGCTCCTCTTCTCCGGGGCCTTCCTGGCCTTCGCCCTGGAGTACAGTGAGTTCTTCCTCCTCCAGTGTACCTCCAGCCTGACACTATCCATATCTGGTATCTTTAAGGTAGGTTCCACTATTTTTTGAGATTTATAATTGTGTTTTGATTCATGATATGGGTTATGTAACACAATAAAATCTGCAACGTCTTATTGAATAAATGTTTACTGACCATACTAAATAGCAGTGTTGAGGGATTTTATCAGATCTTTACGCCTTAACATTTTTCTTTTAAAAAGAGATATAAACAAAAAAAAAATTGGTGTAGCAAGCTATCTTACTTGTTCTAGAAATCTTCAGAAAGTTGATAAAAGGTGTGGGCTTCTATTTGATGACTGGTATAAATATGGCCAAATCCACGAATGCAAAAGGGCATCGTCTATTAAGGGAGTGGTCATTCTTTAACAACAGGGACTGGAAGCACCTTGTACAGACATGCCCCCCCCCGCATCCCCTCTTGATAAAATGATGGCACTTTTCCTACTTTTGTAGGAATTTCTAATTCTTGGCTGGAATTTCTCTATTGAATTACATGTACATGTATATCAATTTCATATAGAAAATTGACCAAAATTGTAAGATATCCTACTTTTTTTCTCCACGACTGAGTGTCATATCTGTACTGCTAAAGCATTATGTCACTAGATTTAATTGATTATACACTGATTAAATTGGTTAAAACCGTGTTTTCCACCTCCCCTACAGGAGATCTGCACGTTGGGGCTGGCAGTAGAGATTAACGTGTTTAATGCTTGTTTTCCCACCTCCCCTACAGGAGATCTGCACGTTGGGGCTGGCAGTAGAGATTAACGGTGACCACCTGAGCCCGGTGAACGGCCTCGGTCTGGTAGTGTGTCTGCTTGGTATCAGCGTCCACGTGCTCATCAAGGCCACTAGTGGTAAGTACTGCAGTTTTAGGGTAGATTCACCTTGAGTCGGACACATACCTTGAGACGGACACCTAAATTTATGCTTATTCAAGCATTTTAATCTCTATATTTGTGAATAATTGTAAAAGTAAATGTTAAAAAAAGAAAAAATTTAAAAAAAAGAAAAAAAAAGTAAATGTTTAATTCTTTCCAATAACCCCCACAAGCAGTATGTGTATATATATGAATGATTAAAGATATCAGTATCCGTCTCAGGATATGTGTCCTACTCATGGTGAATCTAGCCTACTTGGTTTAACCCTTTAAGGATGGTACATCGCTAAAAGATTACATTTGTTGTTATTATTCACCAATGCAGCCACCGTGAGTAACTCAGTGGTGCTGCATTCGTGCGTTATGCCGACCCTCAACCCAGTAGGATGCTTGAATACAGCATTGGTGAGTTACTCACCAGGGCTGCATTCATGCACCATGGCGACCAAGGGCATGGTACATTAATGCATGATACCGTATGATTAACATGATTTTTGTCCTTTTAAACCCTTAACAAGGCTTAAGGATGGCATCTTGCTTAAAACAACATTATGTCGATATGAGGCACCAATATAGCGCCATCATGCTAAGCCTACAGGGTTTACACACACCCAAAGGAAATACAGCCCTGATGAGTTACTCCCCGGGGCTATATCCATGCACCATGCCAACACATGGGCATAGTGCATTGAAGCACTATGTGGCCCTTATGATAAAAACCACTACATCTATTGAAGTACATTGAAAGGACTTTGTTTGCAACCATATATGTATTCAAAACACTAACTCTAACTCGCCTTTCCTTTTACGTCCTGGGTACAGGTAGAGAAGAGGCGAAGAAGGCAAAGCGCGTCGACGAGTCGATCGAGATGTTACTTCGACAAGAGAACTCAGAGGATGACGAAGATATATTTAATGTACAACGAGATAGATAACAAGACATGGATAATGTATTTAATCTACAATGAGATAGGTAACAAGAAATTAATGTATATTCAGACCAGAAAAGGGGTCCAGTAGACAAGACCATTCCATTTTGTTGCCTCGCCAGATGATATTTATGTTTCAATCATATATTTATTTAAAAGAAAAACTGCAATTTATGTTAACCCTTAAGGGCAGCATGGTGCTTTGATGCACCATTGCTCTCTTATCCACATGATGCATGCATGCAGGATCAGCTAATCAATTCTGCATCATGCTGACGCTATGGGTTTGATACACTCCTAAAGGGTCGGCATGATGCATCAATGCAGGGCTGGTGAGTTACTTGCTGATGATGCATGGGTGTATCATGTAGATGAAACCTGAAGGTATCATGGTTCAAGGTTTATGCCAAGGTTAACAATGTTATGTATGCCACATGTAGGATTACTCAATCATTATTATATTGTTGTATGACGCACATACTGGGATTGATAATCACAGTCATAATGTCGGAGTGAAAATTGTCAAAAGGGCCATGTAAAAGCTGGTAAGCAGTTATAATGTACATGGGGGGGGGGGGGTTAATCTGCATATATTTATATATATACACATGCATGCTGCTACACACCGTTATCAAGATAGTATTGTACTCAGTATTATAATTCCATGCATGTCTTATATGAAATGATGATGACCGTTGAAATAGAAGTATGGAAATATTTTAAGAAGATATAAAAATGAATTATCATATTCACCTTATTGGTGCTGGATGTCAATTTACAATCGGGCCAAAAACAATTTATTTAACTGATTGAATTTAGTGGAGCCATTATATTGTTGCAGTGCTTTGAAGTCATTAGCGCTTTAAGGACGACATGATGCCTCATTGATGTCCATTTGTTGTCATGATGCACCAGCGTGCCAGTGAGTAACTCGCTGGTGCTGCGTCAGTGCATCATGCTGATCCTCCCGGAGTTTATCAATTCTATTGGGTCGGTCGGCATGATGCACAAATGCAGCACCCCGAGTCAGTTTCTAGGGCTGCATTCATGCATTATGACAAAGGGCATACTGATTTAGAGCACTTTGATGACCTTAAAGGTTAATAGGGTTATGGTGTGGGCTGGCAGGTACAGGTATTATATTGTATATTCTTGTAAATATCTCGTAAATGAAATGACATCTTTCACCATTCTGGATGTTTACTGTAGACAGTCATTGACCGTTGCGTTATCGTGCTTATATTTAAGGAAAAAAATATTATTTGAACTGAAAGTAGAATTCCAATGGACTCATATAGAAGGTGTTTGACTAGGTCCATATATATTCGACCCTCGGTGGAAGTAGGGTAGGGGGCAGGGGGCAAAAGAACCCCCATTAGACAAAGCAAAGGGATACGTGTATATTAAAACTGTGAGAAAGATTATACAAAATGTTGATTCATTGCCAATGTGCATTATATATATTACGGTAGGTTGCATTTATCTGCTTATTTAAGAAAAAGAGAATTTCCTATTTAATATGATGGAGACTTATGGCGTGCTGATGAATATAATATAATGGATATGTATATTTTTTTCAGTCAACCACTGTTATTTGTATATATCAATTTTTGTCATAGAATGACATAGATGGCTCACCATATATTTTGAAATAAATATATATTTGAAGCGCTGTGCGTTCAATGCTATTAGATGTAGGAGACACGAACAATTGTTACCTATTGATGAAGGAAGACATTAATGTATCGCTTGTTATATATCATGAACGGTTAAGTTTTGAAAAAAAAATTCTGGAGGGAGATGACAGTGACAGATATAGATACACTATTTTGGTCATGTTTATAATCAAAGTCAGCGTTCATTCGAGGTTCTACACATTAATAATAGGGTTCACCCGTGTCAATTTAAAAAAAAGGGAATGTGACAAAATACCTAGAAAGAACCATAATTTAATCATGGAAAATCAGAGAATGTTACAAGTTTTCAATCTGAATTACCGGGTATTTGTGGGAACCCTCCAAGATACAGCAGTTTATGTGAATTAAGTAATTCTCAGAAATCGTCTTTGTTATGATTTGATGTATCTGCTATATGAAGCATAATAAAGACATTTAAAAGCAAAAAACAGTCAACTATGTTGTAATCACTCGTATACGAATAATGTACATGAAAGGGGCATGACATGTTTGCATAAAATATATCCTCCGCAAAGTCTATATTTAATGAACATTAACTATGGCCTAAACTATCGATGATATGCTTTTTTGTAAACCTGGTCCAAATTGTCAGCGGAAGACCAGTAAGTGAAACAGCAATAAAAGTATTCATATACAAATACAATTGGCATATTACCCATCCTTGACTCAGAGATACCACACATCCTACTTTTACAGGAATTCCTACCTTTTTCTCAGGACTTTTGTATTGCATTAAACTAATCTCCTACAGAAACTCAAAAATCGTAGGATTTCCTACATTGTGTAGTCATGGGAGTGGCATCTCTGTTGACTACAGATGGCACCACCGACCTCTCACCGTTCCCCACCACATACATGGAAAGCACGTGGTCAGCCTATCCTACTGGTGTATGTTATTCTACGTTTTTTTAGGTCAATTATTCAACTTTTTAAGGGCCGTATAGAGCATTAATGCATTATGAACTTTGGTTGGCATGATGCATGAATGCAGCCCTGGTGAGTAATTAGCTAGTGCTGTATTCAAGCCTCTAAGGTCATTGGATATCATGATGCCGTATTGTCTAGTAACTCCATTGCTGATTCCTTACAGGTGTATATATCACCTTTTCATATACTACTTGTAAGTTGCCTGAGTATATCCCCCTTTGAATATACTACTTGCGAGTTGCCCGAGTATATTTCCCCTATGGATATACTACTTGCTAGTTGCCTGAGTATATGTCCCCTTTGGGTATACTACTTGCTAGGGGACTGAGTATATTTCTCCTTTGGATATACTACTTGCTAGTTGCCCGAGTATATTTCCCCTATGGATATACTACTTGCTAGTTGCCTGAGTATATGTCCCCTTTGGATATACTACTTGCTAGTTGCCTGTGTATATCCCCCATTTGATATACTACTTGCTAGTTGCCTGAGTATATTTCCCCTTTGGATATACTACTTGCTAGTTGCCTGAGTATATTCCCCATTTGGATATACTACTCGCTTGTTGCCTGAGTATATTTCCCCTTTGGATATACTACTTGCTCATTGCCTGAGTATATTTCGCCTTTGAATATACTACTTTCTAGTTGCCCGAGTATATTTCCCCTATGGATATACTACTTGCAGGTTGCTTGAGTGTATTTCCCCTTTGGATATACTACTAGCTAGTTGCCTGAGTATATTTCCCCTTTGGATATACTACTTGCTAGTTGCCTGTGTATATCCCCCTTTGGATATACTACTTGCTAGTTGCATGGGTATATCCCGCCTTTGAATAAACTACTTGCTAGTTGCTTGTGTATATTTCCCCTTTGGATATACTACTTGCTAGTTGCTTGTGTATATTTCCCCTTTGGATATACTACTTGCTAGTTGCTTGTGTATATTTCCCCTTTGGATATACTACTTGCTAGTTGCCTGAGTATATCCCTGGATATACTAGTGTATCTCCCCTTTGCATATTCACCTGGATGTGAACATTGTCTTCGGATTAACTAATGCTGTTACTGTTACTACTGCTGTTATTGCTGTGCTGTCGATCGCTGCCGCCGCTGATGTAACTGCTGTTCTTACTGCTACTATTGCTACTGCTTCTGTAATACTGCTACTATTGCTACTGCTTCTGTAATACTGCTACTATTGCTACTGCTTCTGTAATACTGCTACTATTGCTACTGCTTCTGTAATACTGCTACTATTGCTACTGCTTCTGTAATACTGCTACTATTGCTACTGCTTCTGTAATACTGCTACTATTGCTACTGCTTCTGTAATACTACTACTATTGCTACTGCTTCTGTAATACTGCTACTATTGCTACTGCTTCTGTAATACTGCTACTATTGCTACTGCTTCTGTAATACTGCTACTATTGCTACTGCTTCTGTAATACTGCTACTATTGCTACTGCTTCTGTAATACTGCTACTATTGCTACTGCTTCTGTAATACTGCTACTATTGCTACTGATTCTGTAATACTGCTACTATTGCTACTAATTCTATAATACTGCTACTATTGCTACTGCTTCTGTAATACTGCTACTATTGCTACTGCTTCTGTAATACTGCTACTATTGCTACTGCTTCTGTAATACTGCTACTATTGCTACTGCTTCTGTAATACTGCTACTATTGCTACTGCTTCTGTAACATTTGTTATGTTGCTGATTAAGACTGCTGCGACATTTACTAATGATGGTGTTACTACTACACTGAGGGAAACATGAGCGTCAGCATGTCGCCAAAATCACTCTCATGCAAGGGTCAGGCACTGCTGGACTATAATAGATGGGTCAGGCTATGCTGTACCTTCAATAACAGGGTACACTATATATCGCAGAAGTTGCTTGATGGTCTGGCCATGCTGGACTCTCATACCAGAGTCTGACAATACTGGACTCTGAGAAGCTGAAAGAGACTGTTACTGTTACTGCTGCCGTTACTGTTGCTGTTTAATACCTACTGCTGCTGTTACCATTACTGCTGTTACTACTTTTCCTGTTATTACTGCTTCTACTGTTTCTATTACAGCTGTTGTTACAGCTTTGATAGATAAGGTACCCCACTGTACCGTTCTGTGGGCTGTTTTACCATTACCGACACCACCACTAGTTACTGTTACTGCTGCTGCTGTTAGGCCTACAGCTGCTATTCCTGCTACTGCTACTGTTACTGCTGGCGTTACTGCTGCTGTTTAATACCTACTACTGTTGTTACCATTACTGCTGTTACTACTTTTCCTGTTATCAACGCTACTACGGTTTGTTACAGCTTTGATAGATAAGGTACCCCACTGATGCATTCTGTGGGCTGTCCTACTAGAACTGACACCACCCCCATCACCAGGAGGCCGTTTCACCTCAAATGCGAACACTTTATGCGCCACAAATTGCTATATATATAAATATATATATATATATATATATATATATATAATATATATATATATATATATATATATATATATATATATATATATATATATATATATATATATATATATGCTGGTTTGACACCCTCTATAATGCATTTACGAGTGTCCTTAAAGCATTTGCAGGGGTCCATGAAATGTTCTCATTTGATTTGAAACAGCCTCCAGCACCTCCTCCCTCCCGTGTGGCACGTGCATACACAGGAGGAGCGGCCTGCAGGACGTCCCTCCTCCCTCCTCCAGTCCCATCAGTCCCGGCGTCAGGTGTTAACGGTACGGCACTTAACGCACACCTCCCCACCATCACCCAATACCAACACTGCCTGTCCCACCATCCTCCTCCTCCAGCCTCCCTCTCCTCCTCCTCCAGGGCAGGCCGCATCATCCAGGGCTGTACCACCACCACCACCTACAGTACCTCACTGGTGTCCTCCTGCACATACACACACACACACCCACACACACACACATACACATGCATAGTGGGACAGCCACCACCACATTGCTCCATGCAGCACGCTGGAGGAGTCATTAGAACCACACCCACTACAGCTGCCACCACTGCTGCTGCCGTCCACCTTATGAAGGACACTGCAGCCACCATAGAGGGGGACACAGGTGCATAGTCCACCACACCACCACAGTCCTACAAGCCTCACTCACTGGGAGAGTCCCACTGCTACTGGGCTGCTGATGTAGGGAGAGCCAGAGAGAGAGAGAGAGGACTAGCAGCAATACAGAGGGCTCCCAGTGTTAAACCCAGGTGTAGCTGCTGTGAATAGGCAGACCACATAGCGGTCCCACTGCTGGGAAGGTGTGGAGGAGAGCCATATAGGACTACCACCTACCACAGAGGGTTCCTACCACCCACTGGAAAGGTGTGCATGGGACAGCCTTAGGACTTATACCTTAAGGAGAGCTTAGACTAAACAGGTGCATATGGGACAGCTATATAGGACTTACTTACAACGTAAGCAAAGGCTAGACTACTGAGCAGGTGTATATCAGTGAGCCATATATCTACCACCTGGATTGCTAAAAGGGTGTGTGAAGGATAGAGCTACTATACTGAGCTGTAGCTGGGGACGGGCCTTTTAGTGAACAGCTGTCCATTGAGCATTTGGATCTAACACCCTGAAGTCACACAGATGTTGTACTGAACAGGTGTATACGGCACAGGCTCGGTCAGCAACCTTTACAGCATTGTATTCAGACTAAACAGCTGCGTTCTCAGATCTATACCTGGGAGTAAATGCCTTTGGACTGAGTAGTATTTGTATCAACCAGGTCCGCTGGAGGAGGCCTATATATTGAGTACCCACCTCCCTTGAATCCCACCTTCCGTCTGTTGGATTATATGGGACTTTAACCCTGGAGGGATCAACCACTTTTAATATCTAGAGTCCCCCTTGCTTGACAACACACATTGCTCTGGGCTTAATGGTTGTACCCCATACCAGGACTATCTAACACGTGTGCTTATCCAAGGTAGGAAACATCTGGAATCATCACACCTCATCTATTGGCAACCATTGCCTTTTGACCATTGCATTGCATCTTTAGACCACAGGACCAGAGTGCATAACTGCATACATAGTATGACTGCAAAATCAGATATTATATCACTATAGTAAAGAACCCAGAAACACTTATTTCCTCCTAAAAGGAAGAAAAAGAGACATAAATACAATGGCGGAGGCGGAAACAGATACAGCGTGCTCTAACTTCCTGAGACAGTTTCGCGACAAGGACACGCGACAACTGAAGAAGTTCACAGCCACCCAGTTCATGGAGGTGTGGAACCACTACGACCAAGACGGTAGGTACAGTTATTGACAGTTGGTATCAAATGTTCATTGGTTGGTCCAATTTGGGTTGTTTGGGCATTTTTGTGGGTCAGAAGTGAAAAATTGTTTCTCTGAAATAGACCTTCCTTCTATCAATGCCTGCATATTCTCCCAACAGTATAAAAGAAGTCTTTCAATTAATTTGGGTTAGTAATTATTTTACGCTTTCACTATAAGGGCTGTGACTTTCATATAGCCTGCAGTACTTCCAAATGGCCTGCAATTCTACCGGATGGACTGCTGTGATGCCGGACAGTCTGCAATGCTGGCAGACGGTCTGCAATGCTGGCAGACGGTCTGCAATGCTGGCAGACGGTCTGCAATGCTGGCAGACGGTCTGCAATGCTGGCAGACGGTCTGCAATGCCATCAGGCAGGCTGCAATGCCATCAGGCAGGCTGCAATGCCATCAGACAGTCTGCAATGCCATCAGACAGTCTGCAATGCCATCAGACAGGCTGCAATGCCATCAGACAGTCCGCAATACCATCAGACAGTCCGCAATGCCATCAGACAGTCTGCAATGCCATCAGACAGGCTGCAATGCCATCAGACAGGCTGCAATGCCATCAGACAGGCTGCAATGCCATCAGACAGGCTGCAATGCCATCAGACAGGCTGCAATGCCATCAGACAGGCTGCAATACCATCAGACAGGCTGCAATGCCATCAGACAGTCTGCAATGCCATGCTTTATCTCTGCCTAATCAGACAGGCTACAATGCCATCAGACAGGCTGCAATGCCATCAGACAGGCTGCAATGCCATCAGACAGGCTACAATGCCATCAGACAGTCCGCAATGCCATCAGACAATCCGCAATGTCATCCGACAGTCCGCAATGCCATCAGGCAGTCCGCAATGCCATCAGGCAGTCCGCAATGCCATCAGGCAGTCCGCAATGCCATTAGGCAGGCTGCCATGTCATCAGACAGGCTCCAATGCCATCAGACAGGCTGCAATGCCATCAGGCAGGCTGCAATGCCATCAGGCAGGCTGAAATGCCATCTGACAGGCTGCAATGCCATCAGACAGGCTGCAATGCCATCTGACAGGCTGCAATGCCATCAGGCAGGCTGCAATGCCATCTGACAGGCTACAATGCCATCAGACAGGCTGCAATGCAATTTGAAGGAATTTGAAGGCAATTGGACAGCCTGCAATACTCCCACTGCCATCAGATGGTGTGAAATGCTATCACATGGTTTACAATGCCATCATACAATCTACAGGTCAATCAAATAGCCTGCAGTGCCTTGGGATGAACTGCAATGCCAGTGGTTGGTCTGTAATGTCATCAGTTGAGCTGCAATGCCATTGGAAAGCTTACACAAACCATTGGAAGTCTGCAATGCCATTGGATGGCCTGCAATGCCATCAGACAGCCCATTGTACTGTTGGATGACCTGCAATGCCAGAATGTCAGAACAGCCTACGCTCTAAAAACCGTGTTAAGATCGTAAATGCGGCTGTTGCTAAACCCTTTCTTGTCCCACTTTTCTAAACACCTTTTTTCTTCTAAACATGTTTAGATAAAATTTGTTTAATTTCTAGACTTGCTTGGATAAAACATGTATAAATTCATGTTTAGATAATGACATGTGTGGATCATTGTCTGGAAAGTGTTTAGTTACAAGACATATATGTTGTATGATTCTACAGTTATAGATATGCTTATTTTATACATATGGTAGGGAGTACATGTAACTTAATAGCACTCGTAATCACATTGCATGCAGACGGCCTCCAATGGACAGAGATTGTCTGCAGTGACCAAAATGTAGCTTCCTGGAAGAGGTGGAATAGGTTATCCATCGTATAAGTACATTTGTAATCCATATTGACAGCCAGGTACAACCCAGCACTGTAGGAGTAAGAGGATATGCAGTAATTATAGGTGGTGGCCTGAGGTGTTGGTGGGGACAGGGCACAGGTTTAAACTGAGCAGCATGCTTTACTTGCTGGGTGGTGGAGGGATAGGTGTTTACATCACACTGTACACACACATTGTGAAGATGGGCCATCTGCCAAGGATTCTATGGACTCCATATATGCTTTCTTGCATCTGCTATGATGGGTGTTCTCCGATATTGTTTCTTATGGTATACAACTACACTCTCTAGCCAAGCACGCTGCTCAGTTTAAGCCTGTGGGGCAGGCAATAGGGGCGTTAGTGAGGCTATGAGTGGTCAATACAATGGTACCTGGTCTCCAGCCGGGTCCCCGACCTTCGACCTAAGTATGCATCTGCCCTAATTAAACCACTTTCTAACACGCCAGTCAAAGATGACACTTGGTCAAAGATGGCACCCATTTAAAGATGGCACCCAGTCAAAGATTGAGCCCAGTCAAAGACGTTCACATTGTCCCGACCTGGTGAGACACAGCCTGTAGAGGCCCTGTACATATATGTACAGCGTTGTGCTAACTATGGCACTCTTAAAGCAGATCTTCCATCCACTTTTGCCAGCGATACTTTAAATTTCTGCCAAATACTGTTCAGATATTTTAGCAGGTAGTCTCCAAAGTACACATTCTGTGAACTACGTAATTGTCGACCATGGTTTTTGCGGCAGTAATTGAACATACGCCTGTCAACTATTTCATGTAAGGAGACTGACAGTGTGCGATGCAGAGAGGAGAGCAGGAAAGTAGCATATCTTTCTTATCTTCCAACACAGAAGAGTTCCTATTGTTCATAGGTTTAGGCAGAGATAAAGAAGCACGAGTCTCTGACAGGGAGAGTGAATCTTTGAGGCAAGGTCAGGCTATAGTCTGGGGCTGTACAGGTAAAGAGATGAGGTATACTAGACACTGACAGTAATTATAAATAAAGATAACAAACAAGATACATTATTACCTTAAAACCTGGCGTATAAGCCTAACTCGCATACAAGCCGCACCCCTAACTTGGACAGATTATATAAGCCACATAGTGGGCTTGAAAGTTGTTAATTTGGTACTGTTGCATACTTATAAAAGCTCTCGTCTAAGCCGCACCCCATATAGGCATTTTTGGTATCAAAAGAAAGCTCAGTCTGGCCGTGTACAAGCCGAAGCTTATATTTCAGTCTAGCAGTGGCCTTAGCCCAGCAATGGTTTCAATCTAGCAGTGGCTCCAGCCCAGCAGTGGGTTCAGCCCAGCAGCGATTTGTGCCCAACAGTAATATTTAGCCAGCAATGGGCACAGCCCAGCAGTGGTTTCAATCTAGAAATCGTTTGAATTTAAATGCAAATGTTGCTAAACACTTTCTTGTCCCACATTTCTAAACGCCCTTTTCTTCTAAACATGTTTAGATAAAATATGTTTAATTTCTAGACTTGCTTGGATAAAACATGTCTAAATTCATGTTTAGATAGTGACATGTTTAGATCATTGTCTGGAAAGTGTTTAGTTACAAGACATATATATGGTGTATGATTCTACAGTTATAGATATGCTTATTTTATACATATGCATGGAGTACATGTAACTTAATAACACTCACAATCACATTGCATGCAGACGGCCTCCAATGGACAGAGATTGTCTGCAGTGACCAAAATGTAGCTTCCTGGAAGAGGTAGAATAGGTTAACCATCGTATAAGTACATTTGTAATCCATATTGACAGCCAGGTACAACCCAGCACTGTAGGGGTAAGAGGATATGCAGTAATTATAGGTGGTGGCCTGAGGTGTTGGTGGGGACAGGGCACAGGTTTAAACTGAGCAGCATGCTCGGATGATTGATGCAAGTGTATATATATAAGGTACGACAGCGGAACACTCTCATAGGGCGGGGGTAAGGGGTAAATATTTGGGGTAAAAATCGTGATAAAAAGGGTAAGGCTTGTCAAAGATCCGGCTATATACCCACGTAATAAACAAAACCCAATTGCCCCCCAGCTCTCATGATCTTCTAACCACTGTTCCATGTGTTTGGTCATAGATAAGTGGCAATATCTTATGTTGGAAGATGGTGGTGGCTACGTTGTTTCTGAATTGCAAATTAGATGGTATTACTGTCCAAAAACATGGGAAAGATGGGCCATCTACTGTTTAAAGATGATGGGTGTCTTTCAATGTTGTTTCTTATGGTATACAACTACACTCTCTAGCCAAGCACGCTGCTCAGTTTAAGCCTGTGGGGCAGGCAATAGGGGCGTTAGTGAGGCTGTGAGTGGTCAATACAGTAGTACCTGGTCTCCAGCTCGGTCCCCGAACTTCGGCGTAAGTATTCATCTGCCCTAATTAAACCACTTTCTAACATGCCAGTCAAAGATGACACTCGGTCAAAGATGGCACCCGTTCAAAGATGGCACCCAGTCAAAGATGGAGCCCGGTCAAAGAACCCACCCGTTCAAAGATGGCACCCAGTCAAAGATGGAGCCCGGTCAAAGATGGCACCTGGTCAAAGATGGAACCCGGTCAAAGGCGTTCACATTGTGCCGACCTGGTGAGACACAGCCTGTAGAGGCCCTGTACATATATGTACAGCGTTGTGCTAACTATGGCACTCTTAAAGCAGATCTTCCATCCACTTTTGCCAGCGATACTTTAAGTTTCTGCCAAATACTGTTCAGATAATTTAGCAGGTAGTCTCCAAAGAACACATTCTGTGAACTACGTAATTGTCGACCATGGTTTCTGCGGCAGTAATTGAACATACGCCTGTCAACTATTTCATGTAAGGAGACTGACAGTGTGCGATGCAGAGAGGAGAGCAGGAAAGTAGCATATCTTTCTTATCTTCCAACACAGAAGAATTCCTATTGTTCATAGGTTTAGGCAGAGATAAAGAAGCACGAGTCTCTGACAGGGAGAGTGAATCTTTGAGGCAAGGTCAGGCTATTCCTCACTAGCGGGATACCAGTGCTGCCACAATTGGGGACACTTAGAACTAGCAGTGTGGGTCTCAGGGGGGGCTAAACATCAGGGGGGAGAGTGGAGCAATGATTACACTAGGACTCTACATGTGTATTATGCATTGGTTGTACCTGGACACACCTTTTATCATCTGTCCACTTTAGGGTTGTGGTTAGGACAATGGACTTATGACTAGCAGTACCTAAGTTCAACTCCCCTCCAGGCTAGGTGTGGTGACCATTTTTACCCCATTGGTTGCAAAGGCTTGCACCAAAGGTTTTGGCAAAACGTTTTTGTAAAACATTTTATGAACCTTTGCAAAAGGTTTGGGTATAGTCTTTTGGTAACCACTTTTGGTAACCATCTATGTTACACTAAAAGCCAGACCAAGGACCGAACCCGGGACCCTTAGATTGGGAGTTCCAGGCTCTCCTGGTTGAGCTATGGAGGCTGCTGGTAGGTCCAGGTACAATAGGTTGTACTGTTAGGGAACATGCCTTTGCGTTTATTACCTTGGGTTAGACCCCATTGGTTGTTCAAGGTCCCTATTACAGTGTAGGCCTACCATTAGGGACCTTTAGCAACCATGTAAAAGTTCATTTAACGCAGACGTAGCAGTGCTAAAAGCATAGGATACGTCTGGGTTAAATAAGCTACGTCGGGTTTGCTTAAGGTCCCAATTATTTAGCATTGATCATTAATGAGGATAATCAATAACAAAGTTTACCTATTGTACCTGGACCTACCAGCAGCCTCCATAGCTCAACCAGGAGAGCCT